>OY660879.1:14115000-14715000 GCA_962446985.1 Xyrichtys novacula | reverse complement strand
TAATCATTTATTATCCCGTTTAACTCTGACATTCTAACTTGAGATGATTGAAAATACGGTTTTATCAGAGGACATGAGCTAACCTTGTTTTTATATTCAAGTCGATCAGGTTTATTGTACTTTTACTGTACATTTAATTACATGGGCTTCAGTGATTTACCCTAAATTGCTCTTTTTGTGTCAGTGATTCCTAATCATTGTGTCTTTGCAAAATAATCAAGATTAAGTTTGTGGCTGGTCTTTAATATCATGTAGAGTCGTGTTGCTTATTATATAAAGCCTTAACACTGTGTTGAAGAAGTTGAAATGAGTTGAATTAACTTCCACCCACCAGTGTCAGCCGTTGTCAACTCATGTAAAAAAAAGAAAAGAAAAACTTCTTCAGGGGTATGTTAGATAATAAGTCCAGTGGGGTTGTGAAGTTAATTGTTGCAGAGAAATCTGTGAAGTTAACGTCTTCAAGGACATTCTGTCCTCTGCAAGAAAACAACACATTCCCGCATTTGTCACTTTAAAGGCCTTGAGTTTCTCTTGTGCCGCTCAAAGCCTCCTTCAAAGGTTACTCAGCCTTTAAGCACTTTAGATAGAAAGCTTTTGCAAACCTTGATAAATTTTTCACCTTTGTGGCAGACGAAAGGAAGCACAATAACAGGAGAGGAGCAGTGAACGTTCAGTCTTTAAAATGTCTGTTCAAAACTATCTGTAGGAATACTTTCTTTTTTAAAACTTTTCATTTGTAGAAGACATTAATCTGTCTTAAAAACAGAAATTAAAATGCTTTCTTTCTCTTTAATCAAAAGAAGAACTAAGTGGTATGACAGCAAGCATGTCAGACATGATTTATTGTGAATATTTCATGTTGAAATTGTCAAAGCAGATCTGTCTCTTCAGCAGCTCAGGTGACACCTACTGCCTCTCATTGGTTTCCAGCATTAAAAGTGATGACATACACATAATCAATGAAGCTGCTGATGGACTCTTTTTCTTTTGGACATGGTAGAAAAGCATCACTTAGAATTTTATTATATTTCAAGAGTTTAAAAAAAGCCCTTTAAAAGATATATTGATCTTTTCATGTCTTTGGACTCAGACAGCTGAGTCATCAACATACTTTGGTAGCACTCCTAAAAAAGTCACCCCTAAAAAAAAAAAAAGAGTCTCTGAACAAAATTAAAGTTAAGAATTTAGGAATAAAGCAGAGACCATAAACCAAAAGTGGATGTCTCCATCTTTTATCACATGACTGAGCACCTTAATTTGTCTATTTATTTATCATCCCATCTGTATATTTCGCATTTCATATTTTTACTCATTTCAATAGCCCACGTTCTTCATATCTCACTTTTTCTCTTAGGATGTTTAGTTTATTTAGTCTGTATTTATTGTATATACTTAGTACTTTTATTCTGTATTGTACTTGTTGTTATATTTAATTTTATTTTGTATTTGTTTTGCTGATGTAACGTGAATTTCCCAGTTTGGTATCTATCTATCTATCTATCTATCTATCTATCTATCTATCTATCTATCTATCTATCTATCTATCTATCTATCTATCTATCTATCTATCTATCTATCTAATTTAAAGGCTGGTGCTTGGGACTTTAAAAATATCTCCCATTGCATGTTTTACAAAAGAGTGACATGAAAAAAAATCACAACCCATTTACAAACATTTTCATTTGCATAAGTTGGGTTTATTTTTAAGTATTCACTTGCTTTTGGAGCCAGCCTCAAGTGGCCATGTAAGGAATTGCAGCTTGTTGGCTATTCTGCTTTGGCTTCATATTTCAGCCTTGTGGATCGCTGCTTGTATCCATTCAACTTTGATAATGTTATGTTGAAGCCTCATGTATTCTTATGCATACAGTTCACTGATCAACTTTACATTCATTTACTGATATTACAACATCCCTTTTTTAAAATAGAAAACATATAGAGCTTCCACACGGTGATGTTTTAAAAACTTTCCAATGAAGCAGAAGTCTCCACTGTTTGTAAACACAGCTGACCTGTCAGGGAGTTCAACAGTACTGAGCTGTCACCTCATTTTCCCAGAGTAATCTAAATGAAGGTGGACTGACAGCTGTGGACTGCAAACACAAAGGAAAGCATTGACTCCAGTTCACACTAACACCAACACACCGTGTGGAAGTGTGAAACTCCTCAGTGTAATGAACCTCATTCAGAAGGCGTAGTGGTTGCTTTGAGTGTTTGGGTTTGGAGGCACATGACCTGAGGCTTTGTTTGACTGTGTAATGCAGCGAGATAATGGATAGTAATGTTACAAGTGAGCTTTGCCAATGGTAGACTTCAGAGCACCGGCAAACTGTCAGTGTTACTCCGAGTGAAGCAGCAGTTTGAGCTTTATTTATAGAAATATCTCCAATTAAGCGCACAGCAGCTGCTCTGTTCCATGCCCTGTTAACACCCAAGACCCCAGCTACTGTTTTTACACTTGTGCAGGTATTTGGACTTGGTAGAGGTAGATTGTTGAGAATAAAAAGGAAGTTTTGCCTTTGAACACAAAGTTGGATAAAAAACTCAATATTTTCTTCTTGTTTTGATAGATAATTTTTTGTCCTCTACAACAAAATTGAATCACTAATGTGTCGCAGGCCTGAAAATGAATATGTAGAGCAAAAACTGAAAAGCAATCTGAAGCTCTGTGTAATCTTTTTAGTCTTGAGACATAAATTTATGTAAAGATTTTATACAAATCACTAAAACATAATCTGTGTGGAGTCATTGGTAACCAATGCAAAAGCTCTGAAGGGTAATTTCCCATATGTGGTTGTTTTCACACAGAAATCTTTCCAACATGTTTGCCTTCTAGGATAATTATCAATCCAGCTAATCTGGTAGTTCTGTTGAAAAAGAAGACATTAACTTTAAAACCTGTTGAAATTCTGCTACCCCCTCCTGCCCCATCAACTGAGAGGGTCTCCATCAACCAAGTCCAGTAAGAGATTTAATCCAAACTAAGGATGTAATGATTACTGGTAAAATGATAAACCGCGGTAAAATGTCTGACGGTTAGTACTACCGTTTCAAATTTTAATTATCGTTAAAACCGTGTTTGATTGCCGCACTCTGCAAAAGCTAACAGACTGCTCAGTGCTGAGAAGAGCAGCTGCATGCAGCAGTCCTTCGGACACAGGTGCACCACAAGCATTGCACAGTACACAACTTGTAATCATGGCGGAGGGCAGGTTTGCGGGCAGTTCTGCCGAATGTGCTGTAGAGATTTTTCCGCTGTCGAAGAAAACAAAGTCTGAGGTCTGGGCGTATTTCACCTTCTACAAAGGGTTGTGAGGGTTGCCAGGAAGCTTTTGTGTGTCCCAGTGACCAGCGTGCCATCTGAGAGGCTATTCAGTGCCAGCGGGCACATTGTTTCCCCTCGCGGATTATGACTGAAACCACCCACCAAACATCGGACGTCGAACAGATGTGCAGATCAAGTCAGTATTGGGTCGATCCATCAAAGACCACATCTAGATGTCAGTGGGACGTGCAAAATAGGTTAGAAATTTCAACGTCCAAATTGGACCTTTTTTTCGACGTCACTCTGACGTTAAGAATTTGCACATCATCTGAAGACCAAATCTAGACGTCAGCACAATATGCAAAATGGATCCAAGATTTACACCTCATTACTGGACCTCTTTTAGACGTTGAAATGACATCCACATTTGTACCTCATTGTCGAAAATATACATTAAATAGATGTCATTTCGACGTCGCATTGCGCAGTGGGCAGGAAAGTAAATATGCTGACATTTTTACATTTCAATCTCAAATGGTGAACAAAGTCAGCAGCAGCACCTAATGGTGGAGAAAACGGATGATTGCCGTGGTTCATTTGATTTGTTAACATAGTTATTTTAAACACCTGCACTACACATTTGTTTACATGTGGTTGTATTGTTTCATATAGTTGTGTTGCTCTGTTTTATATTTCAAAGATCTTTTTAAGCACTGAAGATTCATATGATGTTAATGTTTATGCCACTGGCACATTACTTTGTACTTTGTCATTACTTGAACTAGTGTTGATTACCTCTGGCTCTTTTAAGGCCCCATCTTTAATTTTTTAAGCTTATCGTTCCTCTGTTATTTAAGCTTAAGGAAAAGTTCATTCTCTGTGTTATTTTCATTGTTTTTTCAAAACAAAACTTTGTTAAATGATTTCATGGTGTGTAGAAGTACTTTTTAAATATTTTGAACATATTTCAACAATAGAGTAATAATATTGATAACCGTGATAATTTTGGTCACAATACCCGTGATGTTAAATTTTCATATTGTTACATTCCTAATCCAAACACATTGTATCCATAAATATCTCTGGATTTGTTTATATCTACAAAGGCTGATCCATCTTACCACATACAAACAGGGTGTAGTGATGGATTGTCTTTGGTGATCCAGATCAGTTGTCTCGTCTTGTTCACAGGGGCTTTCAGATAAAATAAAGACTAAAATGATTTTTATCAATGTGTAAATCTTAGCTGTTGTTACCTTGCCAACAGATAAGTACACGTGTATAAGCACAATGATCATAAATACCCATATTCCCTACATACAGTTCACAAAAGGTTTGAATTATTGTGTTGCAAATCACCTTTCCAAGCAACTTTAACTCTTTGAAAAAAATAGTACAACATAGAAAACTGTCTTGCACATCCAAAGTTAAGACTGTTCATGTGCGTTTTTATGGCTGAAATGTTAATAGAAATATAATCAAAGCGTTTTAAGACATGTACATCCAGACACAGTGTTGCTGAGGGAAGCTAGATGATCTGTTATTCGTTTTCACAGCTTGAGAAATGGACAGCTGATTAATAAGTTTCTACTTTTGTCTCAAAAGCTGTGACTGCGTCTCAATTGCATAAGCAACATCAACTGTGTAGCAAACTTTGTCTCAGAGCGTATGCATGAAGTTTATTCATAGACATATGTTTGGACTGTATGAGGTGACAGTGCTCGGTATCCAAGGGAGTTAAGCAAAGAGCAGGAACCTGAACAGCTACAGTTACATAAAATAATTGGAGGCTTATGTAACTGCTCAGTGTTTGATGTCAGATTTTCTGGATGGTGCTCCAGCAACAGAGCACTATATTTGTCGTCAATTTTAATGCATTTACTTATTCCTGGTCACAGTTTCTGTTCTCACTTACTCAAGATCAGCACGGTGACTCATAAAATAGAGACTTTTATCTTTATAGCCCAAGCTAGCAGCTGGTGTGAAATAATTGATGTCTAAGGGAGGTAAAGGATACCTGTAAGTAGCAGACATTTAGACCCAATTCTGGAAAAACAAGTACATTTTGGTTGACTTAAGTCCTTCTAAATGTTTCATAACAAGATTTATTAAGGTAATATTACCTTTAAAGAGGAAAATGTAAAATGAAAAGTGTCCAATTTTATCCATACTTGTTCTTCTTTATTAAATGACTTGCTCAAAATACTAAAGCATGCCTACATGTAACCAGGTCACACTCGGTCTAGCAGCAGAAAACCACAAGCTCAACAAGCACGGATGTTGCTCGTTTTCAGACAGATCCAATGCATTTGTGGCAGATGACTATCTAACATGAGTCCGGTTCTGCTCAAGGTTTCTGCCCGTTTTCCTCTTCACTGTAACTTGATAAATGCCGCAAAGGGTTTCACCCATGTGATTAAAGATGGGATGGGAGCATGTAAACAGCATAGACTGTATATACTATGGACAACTTGGCTCCGCCTCCAGTCATTATATGAATTTAAAGCCCAATTGCTCTCTGTATTTCCAGGATTTTCTCCACTTTCTGGAACCACTACTTGTGCAGTAGCGTTGTACGCATTCGGCAGGAAAGTTGCTGTGATAACGCTCGGGTCAAACAGCATATCCCCTGGATGAGAAATGCAATCTTTGTACGCCCATAGGCTGCATCAAGTGTCAATCATAGAAAACATGAACCCCTTAATAACTTTTAAAAATGGAGCTGCACAGAAAAAAGAGGAAAAGAGAGAACACAAACCAGTCTTACAATAACTACATGTCAACATCGCATGCAGGAGGGAGAAAAATTTATATTCTGTGTAATAGATTTCTAAAGTTTGTCCACTGCTCCATAGTGATTGCTGGAGGAGGCGGGATTTATGACCTATACTGCAGCCCATCACCAGAGGGTGCTGTTCTTGCGGAGGCCTTATCTACCGTGGAGGCAGATGGGGTTATTCTATCTACAGTCTACGGTAGACAGAGTTGCAAAGGAAGGCGAGGCGAGGGATAGGTCAGAGAGGCAGTAAAAAAAAAAAAGGAAAACGTGAATCTGAAAAATTGAGATGGCTGTTTTCTTCCCTCTACCCCTCTTCCCTGATGAAAAATGGGGGAGTAGGGAGAGGTTGTGTAAACAGCCTAAACAGGCTTTTCCCTCTGACTCTGCCTCCCTTGTCCTCTTTCTAACATCTCTTCTGGTGAGTGCATATGTTGGAAGTTAAAGCTCGCCTGGAGGAGCTATCTGCTAAGCCTGTGAGTGATGTTGAAGGTCTAACTTGACATAACAGGAGGAAGAGGCGCCCACTTGATAATACTTATGATGCACTGGCTCTTATGGTCCATGCATCCCTCTCTGGTGTCATGTTTGAGTGTTGGGGGACATTGAGAACCATGTGCTAGGTTATGCAACTCAAGAGCAGAGGTGTGGGTGTAATAAGATGGGTTTCATCAGTCAGCTCTTTTCATGTGATACTTGTGCCCCTAAGCTTACACTATTGGCTGATATTTAATGCTATACAGTAATCTTACAGGACACAGCTCAAGGAAGAACATTTATTATCATTACTTCATGGAAATGCAATCAGACTGAGACACTACGGCAGAAGAACTACCGCGTCTGCAGTGCAAAATGATTAATTCGGTGATTCTTACTTCAAGGAAATGACAAAGAAATGATTATAAATGTTCTTCCTTGAGCTGCGTCACCTCACTGCAGTCTGTAATGGACTGGTTTGAGGTCTTGCAACAAACAAGCAGCTGCTGGAAGAGAGTAGGGTGTTTAGTCTCTTTGCTAAAGAAGTTAGGCAAAGTTAAAAAGATGTTTGGTGGCTAGTACTATGGCTGGCTCTCTGTATTGCTATCTGCGGTCGTTACTAAAGTTGGTGTAACCAGACAACCAAGCAGACGGCAACATTCATCTCTCGACGGGGTGTCTAACTCTGTGTTAAGGTGTGTTTGACTTAATTTTAGCCTGAATATCCCTTTAAGGCTGCAATGCAGAGACGCAAAAATGGCAGGTCCTTGAGTTCCTCCATAAAGTCCAATGTTAAAACACAGGTTTTTCAACAGAAGTAAACATGTTTACAGCATGGAACAAAAAAACGTTGATTTCTTAATCCTATTTTTACGTAGTCATCATGCAATAATAAAAGTTCACAGTGCTTATATAAAGCCAACAGCCGTGTAAGTAGTAACTGAATAAGCATAGGCAGTAGCAAAAAGCTTTTCTAGGCCTAGCCTTCATTTTATCCAACTAATCTTCCCACTTCCAGGGTACATCAAAATCAGCACAGATAAACCATGATCTCTCTTATGCTTCAAAAACATCTTTTATAACCGGTCTGAGCATTAAACACAGATGAATGTGTACAAAGCTTTTACAGATGATTGAAGTGTACAGTCACAGGTTCCTTGTAAATGTGTGTTTGTGTAGCCCAGTGTAATCATTCTGTCAAAGATAAGTGTTTGGACATCAAGAAAGAAAAGCAGAGATGTTTGTTGGGCGATGAAAGTGTCACTCAAGAGAGGATTCATTAGAAAGATATGCTTGTGTGTGTGACAGATCAATTGAAAGACTAGATAGCAGCTCCACTTACAGAAGTCAAGATGTGGTTTATTCTGAGAATCCACTTTCCACTGCAGTCTTGAAGGAGGGGCTGTGAACTCAGGTGTGTGTAAACGCAGTCCTGTAACCATGACTGTTATCACTACATCTAATCCTGGTACAAAGATAAACTATAAATGTTGTGTTTTTGCCACAGTATCAGCAGACAGATGGAAAATGTGCATGGCCCCTTTCTGCAGGTTAAAGGTCCTTTCACACCGGGAACGTTTTTGTCGTGCGATTATTTCGAATGTCAGTATTTTTTTTCGAACCCTGTCAATACAAGCGCTCACATTACCAATCAGATTGTGTGTTGTTGCGACGTCAGATTCACCGGTATACCCAAC
This sequence comes from Xyrichtys novacula, assembly GCA_962446985.1. NCBI lineage: Eukaryota > Metazoa > Chordata > Actinopteri > Labriformes > Labridae > Xyrichtys > Xyrichtys novacula. The sequence continues at coordinate 14,706,785 of OY660879.1, read as the reverse complement.
ATGGCCGACCGGCTGATTGTTTACGTGTCAGAGAACAGAGTGCTTTTTGATAAAAGACACAAACATTACAAAGATAACGACCTGAAGGACAACTTGTGGAGAGTCACAGCGTTGGATCTTTCATATGACCTTGTTTTGTTTGCTGTTAAACAGTTTGCTAAACGCCTTTATTATAACTTTCATCTGTGCTAACATATTCTAATGGTTGTTACCATAGTTTCATGTGCTTATCTTATCACCTCTGATTGGCTATAGCTGCTGACCATTTGGTTTGAGCATGTGGTGTCGTTTCCAGCTTTTCTAGCCAATCAGAGGCGAAGGAGGCGGGACTTTCCACGGCAAAAGTCTTCCCTGGGATGCGTCTTTTCCCCCCCTGAAAGTCGCAAAATCGCATTGGGCTTGATGTGTATAGTCAGGCGCGTCAAAATTTGCCTCAGAATATTTCATAATTTTGCGTTGTATAATCGCTTCAGACCTTAAGTTAACATGACATAGGATCAGATTCCCCACACAGCCACATAATAAAGGCAGTCAAATTTAAATGGCACCACACGGTGTTTCATCCTGCATGCTTTTATTTTAATTCCTTCTATATCTTAAAACTATGCTTTTATTTTGAAGAGTAAGCAACTTTCTGTAAGTGAGTTATGGAGCTGAATGGAATAGGTAGAACAGATCCAAGGAAGTATAGATGTTCAATTGATTAGTAACTCTTGGAGACTCCCGCTCAAAATCATAAAATCTCAGTTTTTAAAATAACAATATTTGGTTAATTACTATAGAGAGTAGCTGTCAGTACTAGTATACTGCGGCAGCCCTGTGTCATTATACAATCAAAATAACCCAAGTGCTGAACACTTACTATGACAATGCTCTTTCATTCAGCTTTTGTGTCTGTGTGATTGAAACAGACCATGTTTAGTCCAACAGTGGACTCTCGTTAGTGAATGACACAGACTGCTGGCATGGTTCCTGAAGACCCACAGGCACCAAGTCTCACATGCGACAGGGAATAATTTTCTTGGGTTGTTGCGTTGGCTCACAATTACACACCTGAACCACCAGGTAACTAGTTTCTCTGTTCTTTTTAGTGCAATAGCTTCATTTTGAGCATTTTTTCTGTGTTTTTCTCTCTGCCACGACTTTTTTCCAACATTTTTACTGACATCACATTTTTATTCAGCTTACATTTATCGTAAAACAATCCTTTTTTTTTTAACAGTTTTGACATTTGATATGTTGTCTTTGAATTATTTAAGGGTAAATAAGGTACCATCATACCCCCAAATCTTTATCCCTATCAATTTTTCACTCAGCTTTGCAACTTTTTCAATAGGGACTGTGTGACATTTCCTTCTTTACATAAGCTTATCCATATAAACTGTTGTACTCCATACCTTGATCTGTTTGCCTTTAACCTCACATCTTCTTTAAAGTAGTTACCAAACCGGATCAAAAATCCAATGCAGCTGTGTAATTAAATGGAGCTGGCTGCTACCCAGACAGTTTTCCCATGAGTTCAATTTTGTTGTTGTTGCTCTTCAAGATGAAATAAATGATCAGGTTCATCTGTGCTCTGACCTGAGTGCACCAGTCCCCTTTAGCGATGTTATTTTGCCTTTTAATGTTCTCTCAGTTCACCATCCCAGAGGTCTTCTTTTTCTTTCTAACTTGAAGGCGCAAGGAAAGTTAGATAAGAACTTTTTGTTATTCCCCTACAAAGGATTCACCAGCACTGTTGTCTTGACCTTCACTGGTGTCTCTTACAGGCTTTGCTCCTGTTTGTGTAACCATCTCTGCTGAACACATGTGAGAGCATAATGTCCCTGCTCGCTCACTTGTTTGGCTTGCAGTCTGTTTGTATAACCAGGAATACAGGTGCATCTCAATGAATTGGAATAAGAGCTGTCAAACGATTTATTTTTTTAACTCATGATTTATCACAAATTAATAACAGATTATTTTATCAATTGTAAATGTAACATAAAGGGATGTCTGTAAAAAGTATGCATAACACTGTTGAGGCTCTTTTTTTCGTGCTTCGCCAGAGACGTGGCGCAGGCGTGGCGTAAGTCAGGTCCGCTGCGCCGACAAGGCGTTCCCAAGCACAATTTGGTATTTTGGTGAGCGGCACGGGCCGGTGTAAGTATCCCGTAACCCGCGTAACTCAGCTCCTCCCAGCGGCGTAAGTCGTAGCGAGGGAGGAGAGAGGGCGTGGAGTGATTTTAACACAGCCAAGATCTGTGCTGACCAATAACATCAACTCCTCTCCTCGCCTTTGAATCCGCCAGTATAGTTATAACATGGTCAGCAAACCATTTGGTGGTAGTTCTGGTGCTGTGGGCAGGTGCCAAGTCCTGCTGGAGAAGGGAATCAGCCTAGCCATAAAATTAATTATTCAGGATTGACAAAGAAAATGTACCTGTATGTCTCATTGCTTATAATTACTACTACAACCTTACTGTATAATACCTTTTTTAGCTGAAAGTAACAAGCTGCTGACTGGATAAGTTTAGAAAGTTAAGAAATTTTTATGCAGAAAATGTCAAAACAAAGTTGTGCAGATTGGATTGTAAAATCATTTTCATAATCAATGAACCTCAAACCAACTAAGTGTGTAAAAAAAAAAAAAAGTGATCTCCGTCAGTGGAACTCTCCAAATGAATAAATAAATAAAAAAATAAAAAAATAAAAACATGAAGTAGATCTACATTTTTGTTGTTTCTGGGCAAACACAAAAACAAGAAAAATCGTGCAAAGCAACTTTAGCTGTTGACATCCCTGAAGCAGTAAGTTTTGCAGTGAAGCATTCTGTGTAAAGGTACAGACATCATGACTCTCAAAATACAACTTTTTAACAGCAAAGTATAAAACTGTACATCAACAAACATATCCAGTGTGCAATGTGAAAAAAAGATAAAGAAACCATGTGAACTTTACAGTTTTTTCTTTTTACATTTTTTTTATCATTAGTTTGAGAGCATTTCCCTTTGTATAAAACATAAATTTAGCACATCTACATATCCGATAGAAAAATTAATCAAACACACCACAAAAAAGCACTGTTTTTTTTTTTTTTCATTTAAGTAATTTCAACAGGTTTAAAGCTCCCTTGAACGAGCCATTCAGAGCACGCAGTTGTCCCATCTGGGGGGTTACCTCAACACACATTAACCTTTCAATCAGAAACTTTGCTCATGTATAGTGCTGACTCCCAACATTTAAACTTAACATTTGTTTTCAAAATACGATAAAAGTGTAATACCATCTCTTTAAATCTCAACCGATCCTCACAAAATGTTCAACCTCGAGTGAGTTTAATGTTAACAGACTGTCCTGAAATGTAGGAACCCCTCCTCTCTTGCAATTAGACGTGTTTGGGCAGACGAGATATACATACATACATATATATATATATATATATATATATATACATATATATGTATATGTATATGTACGGTATATATACATATGTATGTATATGTATATATATATACACATATGTATATATATGTGTGTGTGTGTGTGTGTATATATACACAAATGAAGCGAGACATTCACACAAATTAAGCAAATTAGTTGTTTTGTTCATGTTTTGCGTAAAAGCAGCTTAATATGCAGCTGATGAATCGGATGGATATCCAGATTGTGGCAATGTTACTGACATTTTTTTAAAATTATTTACCACTTTAATTTTGTTCCTCTCACAGCTTTATTCTCATGAAAATGTTTTTTAACCTTGTCTTCTAATCCTTGCAGTCTCAAAGGTGTGTCTTCAATCTGTCTATTGTTCCTTTGTTGTATTTTTTCTGATTACACCTATCCCTTCAATTTTATTCATATTAACTGTACAGGTAAGGATGAATTTAAGTGGTGTGGATATTTTCATCCTGTGAGACCGCAGATAAAGCAAATTCTAAAGGTGTGTAAAATCAGTCGTCAGTGCTCTTGTAAGGGAAGGCTGCCTCCCTCTGGACATCAGGTTGAGGGAAAACCTAAACCTTTTACAGATTAAAGTTAGAATAAAAATACAATTACAACAAGACCAAGCAGCAAATCTAGAGACATCCATACTTACAAAACAGCCATTTTGCCATGTCATTATTTAGTCAAATAATAATGACTGTATATGTATATACTGATATGTAAGTAATGATAACAGTGCACTTGTGTAAAAAAAAAAAAAAAAAAAAAAAAAAAATCGATGTAAGTACAAATGCTGTGCTGCCACCAAGTGGAGGTTGGAACCAGCACACTTTCAACTTGTTCCCCTTATCTCACAATCAGCGCCGCCTCTACAGTTCAAGAGTATCCAGGTTTGTTAAAGGGAAACCAAAACTTTTTATCTTTTCATCAGACTCCAAAGAACATCAATGTGAAAAGCAACAAAATAGGAACAATACTCAGTTTTGCATTACAGTTTCCAAACAGGATTTTTGTCGATTGTATAAAGCACCAATCGCCAAATTCTTCCACTTTCTGGTGTTGATCATGTGTTTGTGTTTTCAAAGATTTAACTTTGAATCATAACAACATGTGTTCAAGTTGTCTTTTTATCTTATTAATTTTACCAACAGGATTTCCAGCATAGCACAGATCAAGTGAAGTTTTAGCGTGGTTCCTGTTGAAGTTGGTTCCAGGAGTTGACAGTAGGTAGTATCAATAGGGGATTCCCTTATACAGCATCTTAAAGGCTGGCTGACATTTATTTTCTCCAACTTTATTGTGCTGACTAGATTGAACCCCTTACGCTGGTTTATTTCCATTTCTGCACTGACACTGCCAAGATCATTGACATTTACCCCTCCTTGAAACCAGTAGATGTCTTCAAAGGGGTAAACATCATCAAACCAGCATGAAGCCTGAGTGCTGTTGATTGCGGAGCGGCTGCTTCCCACACAGTCTGCAAAAGTCAGATACATTTTGAGAATTAACATGACACAAGCGAAAAATCTGTCCCTCCAGATTTCTAATGTTTTATCAATATTCATTTATACGTCAACCCGTCTATTTGGAAAATACATTTGCAGAAAAGTCAGGTTATGTGGAGGGGGGAAAATGTCAATATCAAAAGTAAATACTTACCTCGTACGATAACCTCAGTGTCTGACTCGTTTACTCCAGCAGTGGTACGTATTTTGCAAAGATAGTCTCCTTCATTGTCTGGCATCACATTAGTGAGAGTCAATGTGAGTTTGTTGTGGGAAATGAAGTCACATGGAAGGTCTGGCTGAACGCGGCCCTTTTCATATTTACACAAAGTTGCACCTTTGGCCATCCATGAAAATAAATTAATGTCCATCTGGTGTGGTGAGTTTGCTTCACAAGTTAGTGTCACTTTGTTTCCACACTGTGCTGTCACCTCAGAAGGTGTGCGCAGCTCAACAGCATCACTGGCTGTATTAGAAAGAGGGAAACACAAGTTATTGTTAGCATCTAATCAATAAAAAATCACATTGGTATCTGCTAACATACCAACATAATAGGCTGAAAAAGGTTTCGTTTTCAAAGCTGGATGTTTTTGTGCAATCCAAGTATTGTTGAGGGTTGTTTGAAACTAAATTTCTTTTAAACAGTGAAAGATAAAATAATCATGTCAATTAATGCATAAAACAAAGCCTTACCATATATAAAGACTGTCCAAAAGAACCAGATGTTAGAAACCCAACTGGAACCTCTGCCAGTATATTCCATAATGTGAATCTGTACGAGGTCAGTGTCACTCTGTTTGAACGACACAACTGCTTTTCCCAAAGAGCTTCTGCATGAGGTGAAGTTGTCTGTGTATTCACCGAGCTGCTTGTGTTCAGGTAACTGCAGGCAAGAACAATCCTTTTACGGGAATTCTCAGGTCATGAAGTGTCGGTTTTTTTCCCTCAGCGTGACCAGACATGCCGTGAGCAGACACGCCCGGGAATGAGTGAATCCACAGAGAGAAAAAAAAGTTTTTTTTTTTTTTGTCTATCTTCCTAACAGTGTGCACACAAAAAAAGATAACTGAAGATACATTGTCTTATGTTATTGTGTACAGCTCTATGTGGTAAAAGGTAAGGTATTGCATAAATTCGCTCATTTCTAATTTGATGCCTGTAACATGTTAATAAAACGCTGGAAAAGGCAAGACACTAATTTTTGAAGCTTTGGAGGTGAAATTCTTTTCCATTGTTGCTTGATGGGCCATTTAAGTACCTCAACAGTCCCAGGTCTCTGTTGTTGTATTTTCACTTCATAATGCTCCCCACATTTTCAAGAGAGAGAGGTGTGGACTGCAGACAGGCCAGTCTAGCACCCGCACTCTTTTACTCTGAAGCTACGCTGTTGTAACACATGCAGAATGTGTCTTGGCATCGTTTAGCTGAAATAAGCAGGGACATGACCTGAAAAAGATACCTTGGATGGCAGCATATGTTGAGCCAAAACCTGTACCTTTCAAGTTCAACCAAAACTAGATAAGCCTCTATGATTTAAGTTTGTTTTAAGAAGAGATTCAAAAGGGACACCTTACCAAATGATCCTTTTCCCCCTTTAGCTTTCTCTTTGGTTTTAGGCACACACAGTAGCCCTCTGCCTGAGGATCTCAATGTACGTGTCGGCTTGTTATGTACTAGCAGGTCTGATATGTTACTAGGAGACAGGTTCCCCTAAAAGTTTAAATGGACAGAATTTTAGAAACATTGCTGAGATGACATGACTGTACTTGCCTTGCTGTGTGCTACTTGTTTACATTAGATCATTTCCTGCGTTTAAAACATGCCCTTATTGGAGTGAAGTATGGTTTGCTGCAGCAGCTGCTTTGTCTTCCTCTTTTATATTTTGTGGCAGGTGGCAAACATCATTAAGAATCACCAGAACTACCATTACCTATGATCTAACACCATACTTTTCTTGTAATTTTTTAAGCACAATATCATTGTTTATATTATTTTTTTTAAGTTGGTGTATACAATACTGGTATATTAGGACAACCTTTGTTGACATCCTGAGATCACAAGTAAAAATGTGTTTAACATATGGACCTGAATGCTATCACAGTAAAACTGACTTGGCTAAATGATGTAGTGTCAGTTTAAGGCCTTCATACAAAATGACTGAAGTGTTAATGGATCTGATGTTGCATATTTGGTAGTCAGAGCCTCCATCAAAAACAAACAATGGACAGGCTAACATACAGGTGTCAAACTCAAGGCCTGGGGGCCAAATCTGGCCCGTGGAACAATAAAAACTGGCCCACGAGATCATATCATATTTGAATTATTATTGGCCCACCAGTATGAGGTCTGCAGATTTCCTTCAGGATAATAATGTAAACTTTAGCAATTTTTTTAAAAATATCCTTAATAAACCACAAAAATCTGGAAAATTAAAGCATAGAAAAGATTTGATAATTAGTCAAGAATGTAGGGGGAAAATAATTGGTGTTTTATTCATGTTTTGCATCTCAAGATTACAAGTCAAACATGATTTGACTTTTTATGTTGTGCTTTGATTTTTTCAATTCAGTATTTAGATTGATGTCATTTTAATCCTTGAAATTCCAATTTTAAATTTTAAGTCATATATATATATATATAAATATATATATATATATATATATATATATATATATATATATATATATATATATATATATTTTTTTTATGTCAATATACTTACATGTTTTTATTGCTCTAAAACAAACTAGTCAAAGTGTTGCTGTCAAACTTCGGGTTGAACCAAAATGTGATGAGGGAAGTCACGGTTTTCAGTTGAACGTGTGTGTGTGTGTGTGTGTGTGTGTTTTGACGTTGCTGGCTGACTCTGAAGTTGCTGTTTGTCTTTGACTACACGGACATCAACCTCCGAGCTAACGGTCTCCGGTTAGATGTTCATTCAACACTAAGAGAGAGACGGAGAGAGAGACAGCAGTGTGATTTTAGCAAAGATGTCGGAGAAAATTAACTTGTATGAGTTACTAAACTCATCTATCCAGCCTCCTCGGGGGACTGAGGTTAACTTCTCCAGTTTACATGCCCTACTCAGAGCCATACTGGAGCAGCTGGATAACCTGCGGGACACCCTCATCCAGACGGAGGAGGAGGAGGAGGACGGCGTGTCCGAGGTGAGAGAAATGACCTTTTATTGATGTGTTGTTAATTTAGAGAAAAGAAGCATCACTTTTTCTTTGGCTCAGTTATTCTGTGGTGAGATTTTATGAATTATCTTGTGCTGGACCTCGATAAATAGCTTAGTCATTTTTCATTTAAAAATAGACCGTTGCACTCAGTTTTAGCCACTTCCATAGAAACGGTTTTCTCTGTAGCCTCCCGACAGTTAGATAACTGAGCTAATATTACCCACATTATCTCCACCCATGTTAAAGTAAAGTAAGTAAGATTTTTCCCAGAATATAACAACTTAATTATTTTTTTATTTTTAATTTTTTCGGTCAGTTATTACAGTTTGTGAAGTTTTGGCCAATCACAGCCAAGTATTTCTCATGTATTTGTAATTTGTAATTGTTGACCCGCATTGTTCTTTGGATGTTTGACAGCAGGTGTCAGGAAATGAAGCATTGTCAGCCTCAGAGATTAAAGTAAGTATATCTCATAAGTAGTTTCACAGCAACCTCAAAAAGAAACTGCAAAGATATAATCAACACATTTTATTTTTCTTACAAAACTGTAACTGGCAGACTTGATGGGCTATGTATTTTTAACAATAAGCCTTTGTGAAGGGACTGGTTTTCAACATTTAGTTTATGTTGCCTCGATGCCAACCTCCCATGCAGGCCGGTGGCGTCATTGTCCTACCGTGACAAAACCTACCGTAACACCTGTGATTGATGCTGATGAGTAAAAAACAGTTGGAGCAGGACAACATGTCTCACAGCACAATGTTAGCTCTGTATTGTAACTCCCCAGTTGGGTGTTTCTGTAAATATCAAATAACCTTTTTTAAGACTGAAAAACCTCTGAGTCTGAGTCTGAGCCAGCAGCTCTTTTCTTCTTCTGCGTCTTCTCTGGCGGGCAGCAGCAAACATTTCAGCATGGAATTAAGCTGCTGATGACAGAGCAAAGGACAATGGGAGACGGGCACCACCCTGACATCTCAGATGGCCTCTGCGTGCCTCTGTTCAGGTTTCTGCTTCCATCAGTGGGGTGAAAAGAGGTGAAGAGGGTTTTGTTCTTTCCTTTGTCAGAAAAAAAATAATTCTGACAAAGGAAAGAGATTAATCAAGAAAAAGTGTTCAAGGGAATATTCTTCTATTCTAGGACATATTTTTCATATCTTGCTCTTGATCTTGTCCACTCTCTCCTGCTCCCTCAGTTTATGTGATAGGGGGTAATTAGTCCCCTGCAGTGATGACTCTGGTTGTCAGGGGATGAATAGCTCTCAGGTTGAAAACAGGATGCTGGGCAGGTGCAGGCGATGCTGCGCTTGAATCATTCATATCCTATCTGGGCATCATTCAGGTCAGCTGTCATATCTGAGGAGGTGACCTGCTGTGCCCTCGTCGACCTGTGTCTTCCCTCTGATAGCTAAAGAGCTCAGCTACACGTGGGTATACACCACATGTCATTGTTTGGGGTCAGTATACATATCATGATTCACCTATTGGGCTGAGAGGAACTGCTTTTACAGAACACACATTTTCATTTGGATTAACCCTTCATTTCCTGATCTGGGTTGGGTATTTGAAAAAGAGTGTCACAAGTATAGAGCAACAAAATTTGCTTTCCAGTTTGACCCTTCCAAGAAAAACATAAAAGACTGTCACATACAGGGGGCACAGGAGCGGGAAGAACTGACAGATCGCCACAGGGGTGGCGCTCCATTTTCTTAGCTGGGAAAAAAGGAGGACAAGAGGGAAGAGGAGGGAGAAAAAGGCAACTCCAAACTTTCTCCCTTAAGGGGGGCATAGTGTGGGATCAGTATAAAAAACCTCAGCACATAAGCAACATGAGACATTACAACAAAAGTACACAAGAACTTGCACATGTGGGAGAGGGGCTGGTGTCGGGGAGGGAGGGTGTCGTAGCTCAGACTCAGACTCCGCCTCAATCCACACTCCAATGTATTCTATCATGCATTTTGTTGTTGGTTCATAAGTACTTTAAAAATTCTTCATTAAAAAAGGACTATCACTCCAACTGATTTATTAATTACCCAAGAAAATTAAAGATATTTTGTATAATTATCAAATGTTATAGATATGCAAAAATAATTATTTCTAGCAGCCCTCATATCATGTGAACCCTCTTTGTGACCAGCAGTTAGTCATTCAGTACGTCAGTGAGTGAAGCTCTGTGGGGTCGCTCTTCATCCGTTCATGTCCTGGCACGTTTGACACAGGTTAAATATCAACTCATCTACAGCTCTGGAATGTCATTAGTTTTAATCTGTCTCTTTCTCAAACACAAAATGATAATTGAAAAAATGAAATGGAGCGGTTTACTCTGCCAGTGAGGTGTGACTTCCGATTGCTTGATTTCACAGAATGGCTGCATCTGAGCCTTAAGATTCACCACTTGTGTGACTCAATAATGTACAACCTGTCTCTGCTTCCAAACAGGAGCTTCCAAGTTCAGGGCTCACAGATCCAGCCAAACCCTCACACACATCAACAGCTCCTGGTTCCCCACCCAACTCTGGAGAAAATCTTAAGGAGGAGTCAGACGTCCGGTCAGCCACTGAGGACACGTCAGGACCCCAGCAACAGAGTCAGCCGAGAAGAGACCAAACACCTGTTGGTCTTCCTATGTCCCAAAATGCAGAGACAATCTCCCGGAGGAGCTTTAGTAAACTGATGGAAAGGGTCAACAAAATTGAAGCTCTTGTCGTTTTGCTAATGGAGGAAAAAGTGGACCAATCACAATTGAAAGACCTCAGAGAGCTTATCAACAAGAAAGGTTATATGCTTGTTCAAGTCAACATTTAGCTGCTGGTTAAGAATTCAGACCAGAGATGAAACTTTGAACTAATTTTCACCGTTCATAAAAATTTTTTGCTTCTCAGACTATAGCTTTTGATAAGGGTAAAAACAAACATTACTCATGATATTTAACTTATTTCAGATAGAGTCTGAGTTTTCCCCTGTCTCACAGTAATTGTTTGATCTCCAATTGTCTATTTGGTTTCAGCTGATGCATCAAAAGATCAGTCAGATCAGCTGAACCAGCGAGGAGCTCTGACAGACTTTCTGATGAGTGACTGGAAAGAGGTGGGTGAGAAAACTGAAAAACTATCCCTCATTGTTAACCTGAATTTAGCAGCAACACTGACTCCACAGTCTAGTTCTGACGTTATTACATGTCTTTCCAAAGCTGGAAGCTTTGGAGGAGATAATTATGAACCCAGCTAGCACAGAGACAGCTTCAGGGAGTGTGGATCCAGATGGAAAAGTCTATTGTGAGCTCAAACAGAAAATGTCCTTCGTCAGGTAAATAGAGAGAGTATTATTTGAGTTATATATTAGTAAGATATTAGTTTTTTCCACATTCACTTGTGTAGCTTTTAGCCTTATCCTGTTGTAATTGTTGTGATCACAGTTGATGTTTTGATTTTTTGGTGCGTAGAAGGTTTTTGCAGAAGCTGGAAGACAACATGAAGCAGCTGGAGCCTGATCAGGTTTTAACTGAGGAGAGCACAGCAGACGAAAACCTTCAGGATCAGGTCAGACAGGGAGACATGTTTGTGAGGGTCAGGCAGCACACCAGGGTTAACAGGAATCATTTAAAGGAAGGTGGTATTTTCTAAACTCTCAGTTTGTGTCCAGGGCTCTGTAAGCTTTAGAGGCTAAAAAGTTTGGGAATTCATTTTTTCTCTTCTTGCATGGCGGTATGATGGACAGTAAGATCCAGTGTGAAGGGGGTTAATTCACAGTCACTGGAGCTACATATAGCAGGCTCTTTATCCAACACAGTTGAACACAGCCGTGCATCAAGGAAATTTAAAAAACCTACGTCTCAAAAAGACCTGTTAACTGTCTCCATATTGTTTAGCATGTTTCAGAACAAACTCTCAAGGATGAGATGTCCACCCACCCAGCCACCATGCCTCCTTCAGCCCCCTCAGGACCCCAACAACAGAGTTGTCCCAAAATAGGCCAGATCCCCACCAGTGGGCCCGTGTCCACAAACGCCAGCGTCTCAGAGAGCTGCACAGAGATGGCAGTGTCCCAGAGGAGCTTCAGCAAACTGATGGAGAGGTTTGATAAACTGGAAGCACTTGTTGCATCACTAAAAGAAGCTAAGGTGGATCAGTCGCAGATGAAACACCTCCAAGAGCTCATCAACAAGAAAGGTAACCTCAGATGAAGCAGGCGGAGTTTAAGCTCAAACATGAGAGTAATGTTTTATGCCACAAAAAGCAGAGAAAACATTACACAGCGTAATTATTCAGTATCAGACAATTGTTTACCTTAAAGCTCCTGTAAGAAACTTTCATTTTTTGTTGAATTTGGTGCCCCCTGTGGACAAAACAGTCTTTGCTTCTCTTGTCTTCTACACTGTTGGTTGTGTCTTCTGACAATTAATCTAATAATGCTGTTTTTTGAAAAGGAAAACATGGCGCTTACAGTCAATATTTCAAGTTAAAATTGTAAAAACAAGACTTGATTAAAATCTCCTGCTTTGATTTGGTTTCAGGCATTAAAAAATGCAGCACAAAAATCATCAGTCTTGTCAAAGATGATTTTCTTTTCTTTTGTATGTCATGGAAAAAGACATTGATGTAATTTTCAGTCTATTTCAAAAACATCAAAAAACTCCTCACAGGTGCTTTAATTCATGTGAGCTGGATCAGGGCATTTTCTAAAATAGTACTCATTGCTTTATTTTTTAGGAGATTAAAGGTTCTTACACACCGGGAAATTTACAACGCAAAATTACGAAATATTCGGGGGCAAATTTTGACGCGCCTGACTGTACACATTAAGCCCGATGCGATTGTGATTCTCTGACATGAAAACAATCAGCCGGTCGGCCATGTTGGATATACCGGTGAATCAGACGTCGCAACAACACTCAATCTGATTGGTCAGAAGTGGACACACAGTTTGCAAAACTTAAGAAAAATCGACCGTGATCTGAAAAAATAAATGCCACAATTTCGCAGGACGGTTAAACGTCGCTGATGTGAATGCTTGTATTGACAGGATACGGGATAAAAAAAAATATTGACGTCCGAAATAATCGCACGTGAAAAAACAGCCCCGGCAGTCCTGGTGTGAAAGGACCTTAATCCTAAATATTTGCTTTGTGGGTTTGATGTTGTTGATTTGGTTTCAGTGGATGTATCAGAAAGCCTGTCAGACCAGCTGAAGAAGCAGGAAGCTCTGATAGACCATCTGATGAGTGATCATGAAAAGGTGGGTGAGGTGCGAAAAAGTTCCTGTAACAGGCAGAAAAATCTGTCCAGAAAGGAACCCTTTATTCTTAAACTTCAGCACCAACGCTGACTACCTACTGTGACAGTCTAGTTCTGGTGTTGTTATGTGTCTTTCCAAAGCTGGAATCTTTGGAGGAGATGATTATAAACCCAGCTAGAACAGAGACAGCTTCAGGGAGTGTGGATCCAGATGGAAAAGTCTATCGTGAGCTAAAAGGGCAGATATCCTACATCAGGTAACAAAGAGGAGTTATAATATTTATCAATTAAAACAGTTAAAACTACAGTAAGTTGGAAAGGTGGCTGTTTACATTACATCCATGTGGAGGGTAAAACATCAAAAGACTATTCTTAAGGTTATTTATATTAAGTCTAATAATTTTAGCTCTTCTTAGATGTTTGAAATAAAGTGTAGTAAAATACAATTCCTTTATGTCTTAGCTTCACGAGTACAACATGTCGGTGCCTATCAAGGTGGTCTTTTGGCTTCACATTAAGGCTGGGCGATATGGCCTCAAGTCAATATCACGATATATTTAGCAGTTCACCTTGACAACGATAAATGGATGATAACTACTCCACCAGCTGCTCACCCCCTCCCATATTAACTTCATCTACTTCAGCCACCGCTCCAGCCACTACAACTTTTTAACCGTCCTCCACCGCCTCACCTGTCTTTCCCTCTTTGTTACGGACTTAAAGCGACATGAGACCATAACCCAACCACACACATTCAAAACCAACTTTTATTTATTTATTTTTTTGACACCAAATAAACAAGGGAAAAAATGACATCAGTTATTGTCATAAATTTCAGTATCAGTAAATTTTTGGTTTATCGCCCAGCCCTATTTCACATATCACAATGGGCAGAAATGAAGTAATGTGTCCATGCAATATACACTAAATAGTTGTCTCCATACACTTGAACTTTGATGATGTAGTTGAGGAGGTTTAAATATATGTTTTTACTTATTTAAGTTGAAAATATTGAGCCTTTCCATACTTTTTGCGTAGCTTTAGACTTCACTTGTGAGTGTTGAGATCAGTTCAGATGTTGGTCTGTCCTTTATGTTCATGGTATGCAGGAAGTTCCTGCAGAAGCTGGAGGCCGACATAAAGCAGCTGAAGGTTAAACAGGCTTTAACAGAGGAGAGCATGGCAGACCAACAGCGTCAGGATCAGGTCAGACAGGGAGACATGTCACTGAGGGTCAGGAGGCACACCAGGGGCTAACAGATATTATTAAAATGATTTAATCTGCACAACACATGAAGAAGTCTTCTGTTCCACAGAATCTCTGAAGTTCAACATAAAACTGTCTCCCACTTTTCTGTCTCTGCACTCAGGATGCAGAGCTGGTGAACAGCCTGCAGAGGGCGATCCTTCAGCTTCAAGCAGAGTGTGAAAAACTGCAAGAGACCACCAGGAGTCTGCAAGAGGACAACAGCCGGAGACTGAAGGATATCCAGGTTCAAACACAAACACACTCAATCTCCAGCATGTTTGTCACTCTCTGAATGACGACTACACATTCTTGATCCTAGACAGCTCAATCCTGTCAGTTTTTTACAACTATCCTCCCCTCAAATCAGCTGTTTTTATCATTCTTTTGTTTTGGTTTTGTTTCTTCTTTTTGTGCAGGAGCTGTTCAAGACAACAGAGGAGCTGCAGGAGAACAAAGCTGACAAGCTTTTGGTTGAGAGTGCAACTGTGAGTGGGTTTATTTTATATTTATGAATGTATGCAGAGGATTATCAGTCTTTACTGATGACTTACAGACAGAATCAATGAGTGTTAAGATATAAGACAGCCATAGAAGGTGCTTATGTACGGTGGTTGCTATGATTATTAAAAGACAGATGATTCTCAAAGTTCTCTCCATTTCTGCAGAAAACTGATCAATTGGCTCTGGACGGCAAAGTGAGCCGTGTGCAGTTTGACTCTGTGACAGAGGAGCTCAACACGCTCTTCCAAGAGCTGCTGAACAAGGTGACGGGCCAGGAGCAGAAATGGCACCAAGTCATCAGCAGACTGTCTTCTGAGATGGCGTGTAAGGTAAATGTCGGAGCGTTTAGGAAACAGGTTGATCTGCGGTTATTTTAGACACAATATCTAACTTGTAATCTGGCTTTAGCTGAACCGGATGGAGTTTGATCCGGTGAAGAAGCAGCTGGAGGACCGCTGGGAGAAAATCCACAAGAAGCTGCAGAATCAAGAAGCTCCAGAGTGTGACGATGCCGCTGCTCTAAAAACGTAGGTATTGACACCTCACTCACTCATTGACAGTAGAGCTGAACTGGCACTGTTAGACTTATTATAGGATTATATTATCTAATTTCTTATCTATCTATCATATCTTATCTATTATCTATCAGTTTCCTGTGAGGGCGAATTACTGTATGTTTCTTTGTGCTTATCTTTGGACCCCTTGTGGAAAGATTTCGCTGCCTGTCCTGTGACCGACGTGTCACCAAGAACTTCCTGGGACCGTGAGTCTGCTCTCAGTCACTGTTTATCACACAGATAGTCACAGTTTCAATGAGTTATGCTGCATTCCAGTTACCCTGGAAGTTGGATGTTGGAGCCAAGTTGACGGCATTCCAGTTCACAAGTCGGAAAACCAAGATGGATGCCTACAGTTAACCATTGTTGGCTGTTGTTAGCTATACCAGTTGTAAACAACGCATAAGACAGTATTTTACTCGTACAAACACCATAGCACTGTGTTTACAGTTGGGCAGTACATCATATACCACTTATTAAATTTAAAAAACAAAAAAACAAAAGTGCCAATAAAATAATACATTAAGAGAGCTTTCACTGTTACTCTCATGCACTGCGCTGCCATCTTGGATTATGACGTTGTCGTCAAGTCGGGGTTGGTTAGGATCGTCCGACTTTCTGAGTCGATCATCCAACTTCAGGGGGGTGTTCCAGATGAATTTCCGACTCAGAGCTTGGAAATTCTGACTTCCGGTCAAACTGGAACGCAGCATTAACTGAGAATGTTTCCCAGGTAAATGATATTTGCTGTTTGTCAACCCCCCTTGTTTTTGAATCTAATCTGCTCTTGGGTGTTTGTGTTGGGCTCTTTGTGGGAATCAAAGGAATTTGATGGAGCTGCCGATCTCTTCTGGTGAACCTTCCAATAAGGGAGACTGGCAATTTACATTGAACCCTCAGAAGACGTTTCAACAGCACAACAGAAGGTGAGATCAGCAGTTTATCTTCTGACTGAATCTACTCTGTTCTCTGTTCACCAGCAGGGGGCATAAAACAACTGAAAGAAATCCATTACAGGCCAAACAAACAGGAGAACAGGCAACAGGCAGAGTTTCTTTGGAAGGAATAATGTCATGTTAGTCTTTGAATTTCAGAGCATCAGTTAGTTTGTTCTCAGATTAGAGTCTGGGATTGGAATTTGAGTATTTTTGGCTGGATTCATTGCATGAGCTCTTCATAGACAGATGTTCATAGACACAGACTTTTATTTCCTGGGCCAATGCAATAGAAGGACATTTTTGTCATGAATCGTGTTGATACTTAACCATGTTAAGTATCAAATACCATCAGATGACACATCATATTTTGCCTTTTTTGATCTGCCTCTGTTTTCACAATCATCTCTGTGTCCTTTTCACTGCTCAGCTTGTGGCCGTGTGTGAATTAAGCATTCGTTTACGATCCCCTGACAGCTGTATAACACCCAAAAGCTTAAGAGACATGAAAGAAAACATACAGAGAAAGGATTCATAATGTGCAAAGCTTCATAAGTTGACTGATCAAATAAAATCAGTTCAGGAGAGACTCAGGTTAATTCAGTATGATCTTTACTTCTGTCTCCTTTTTGTCAGTCATTGGAGATTAGGGTGGGACCGTGGCCTGACACCCTGACAGAAAGGTTTTTAAAAAAGTAGGACGAAGTGGATGCTTAATTTAATACCTTTTCTAACTTTTGACAGTGGAAATGCAAAGTCAGGCTGAAAATTTCAGTTTTCTTTCTCAAAAATTTAGTGAGAACAGCCTCACTTATTTGACCAAAAAGGTCCTTAGATTTTATCGACACTCTCTGCAGATGAACACTCTTAGCTCGGTGTTTCATCCCAGTGAGTGCATATTGTTTTAAAAATGTGAAGCAACAGCTCTTGATCACTCTCCTGTAGTCTGTAAACAAACGTGCATCGCTTACAACAGTCAAAGTTCCACTATTTATTCTCACATTTTTTTTCTCTGACCACACAGCCTATATCTCTCTGGGCTGAAGGACTACACTTACCCACGGGTATCAAGGAGCTGTGGAGGGAAAGAGACCATCATAACCCGACCTATGTACTTCAGTAAACTGAGGAAAATAAGAGAAAGAACAGCCAGAGCATGGAAAAGTCTCCCTCCTAAGGTTTGTGTGAAATCAAAACTGGGGGATATCAAATGAGTACAACTGTCACATTTTTTCTAAAAAAGGGTAACTGCATCTTCAAGTTCTTCTCTTTTCTTAAAATTAGCATCTAAATCAAAACGAGATGTCCTGTTTATTGCGTATACATTTTGCTAATCCCGCTCGCAACAGTTGCTAGCCTAGCATTTGATGTTCAAACATGGTAATTTCTTGATTCATATTTTCAGGATTATGTGGGTGAAAATGTTTTACCGGGAAATTTGGAAGTACAGTTTAAATGAACACAAGGTACAAAGAGAAGTCTCTATGAAAGAGCGGAGCCTTGAACTTCTGAGAAAAAAAATATCACCTGGTAAGAGCCCCCAAAAATAAGGTAAATAAAAGCTGAAGTGAAATAAAACAAAGAAAAATCAGCCAGTTTTTGTGAAATCCTCAGGCATGGTTGTGACACGGGCTGTAATTCACTGATACCTTAAAGTCTGATTTCAAACGAAGAAGAAACGTCAGCGTGGATTTCCAGAACAGTCGTTAATCCCCTCTGCAGGAAGCTCGCTCATTAAACACAGCAGGGAACAGATCCAAAACAAATCTGCTAATTCAAACATTCGCTCCGACTTGTCTACAGGCTGCTGCAGAGTTTGAGTCAAAGACACATCATGATACCGCGATAGAAATGACTGTTTGACTCATGGCAGTTCATTTGAAACTGATTTACTGGGCCATACCGCTGGTTTGACTTATTTTGAAATGCTCCCTTAAAGTCACACAGCCTTACACTTTTCTCCTCAAACTTATGAATGTGTGACTACTATTTATCAACAGTTCCTGGATTGTGTTGTCCATTACCGTCAACAGCAAACACACAAACATGGAGAGCTTATGTTAGGGATAAATTAAAGCAAACAGGTTACTATAGCTGATCTGAATCAAAGTAAAAGGAACCCTGATGTGAAATAGTTCTACCCATTGAAATAATCCATTACATTCATAGTTGGATGTGCTTAGGTAACTTAAACATCTGATAAATGGAGGTTTTAAAAGTGAGATTTTGCGTATTTAACTCGTCTAAGCTTTGGTGTTTTTGCTGTTGCTGTGACAAACAAAGGAGAAGTAGACTTCGTGAGGAGATTCTTTCACTGTTTTCTCTCATTTTACAGATCAAACACGAAATTGAGGAATCTACTTTGAGCCTTGGAGCTGATGGAATCCTAATGAAAGAAGAACTTAATTGATCCCTCGAAGGAAATTAAATATCACTGCACATGAAAAATGGCTGATCAATTAAAACAAACAACCCAAAAAACATGTCTCGTTTTTCTGAGTGAGTTCAGACTAAGGTATAACATATACATGAAATGATGAATGAGCTGTGGTACAAGAGGATAAAGATAGAGGGGGATGGAGCAGAGTGATTTAAAACCTCCAAAATCCAAAGGTGTGCAGTGAAACTAAAAGCCTTGTGTCTTTCAGGCAAAATACTTCACGCTTTAAGATTCAACGGGACGGTTAACGTCCTCCATCTAGTTGTAGTTCAGTTGAAATTTTGCCTTCATCACTTGGGGAAACTTGGTCTCACAGGCAAAGATAGAGATATTAACGTCCCTGCACATCTCTTGTTAATATAAAAGGTCCATTTAGGGTCAGAAAAATGAATTGATGTCTATATTCAGGTGGTTATACGCTAATTTAACCATTTCTATGAATATAATGTTCTATTTCTGCCTTGTGCATCTTACTAATTAACACTAAATTATATGCACTGTACCTTTAAAGTTCCCTTAATCAGTAAATTGATACACAGAAGATGGCTAAGTCAGAGCTTGATAATGCAGAACTTTAGCCCTCTCGTCTCTAGAGACCATGCAGGATGACAATGATGATGATGATGATAATAATAATAATAATAATACTCGAATAAACAGTTCCCTCCTGCTTCTCAATTGCCAAACTGCAGCTCTTTCAGCATCCACAGAGGGGCAGTGTTGCTCTGTCTAAACCAACAGCTAAGGCGAAATATGGTACAAACCTGACTGATGGGAATTTAAATGTTTTCTGCTTCTGTGTCCACATATTCCAAAAATTTCATGTATGCTAGGCACTAGTGAGTCCTCTACAGAAAAATGAAATTAATTTACAAAATGACTTGAATCTGGTTATACTGACAATAACAAAACAAGTTAAAGACAAGGAAGACTGTAGCATGCAATTAAAAGACACATGTTGGCAGTGCATCATGACTGTTGAATTTTGTCCAAACCAACTATTGAATGTGAAGCTTAGCCCTTTTTTCTTTCTTTTTCTTTTTTTTTTTCACAAAATAACCGAATCCGTCCCTGTAAATCAAACGTCCCCTGAACACACAGTGTCTGGTCTCTAAATGTGCTATCATCTTGTTAACTCAACTCTGACACATCAATTATGAAGGTACAACTTTTCCAGATGGCTGGTATCACATAGTGCACAAAAACTGTTGAGCAGACAGATGTGAAGCAGACTCGGTCCCCGGCCTTCACATCGGACCCCCTCCCAGGAGAGAGTGGATAATAAATGCGGACAGACCCAGCCTGTCCTCGCTCCCTGCGGCTGAGTCGCTGAATCAGCTCGGTTAGTAGCACAATTATGAGTTTCCATGTGACATTTGACAAACGTTAACCTTCTCTCTGACTACAAGGGTACTGTCAGGCTGGCCAAAGTTGTTAGCACGGCAGTACCTCTGTGACAAAACCCAGTGAGTCACAGCGACCCCCCTGCTGTGGTGACGAATCCTCCCATGACACATGGGGGTGACTCGCCTTCTTTCCTATAGGCTCTGTCGTGGCTCCAGCACACAGCCCATCGTATTATATAAAAGTTTGAATCTAAGAAGCCCAGTGCTTTTGAGATATGTTTCTAATTTTGATTGAAGTTGATGTTGTGAACCCAAATTTACGATTCAAAAATGTAGTCCGACCAAGTTATCTGATTGAGTGTTAGGTTAAGTATGAGAGAACTGTCTGTACTCTCTTTCACATGCTCTGAATGATGTCTGTAATACTGTGATAATACAGCACCCTTTCTTTGCTCCAGATATACACTCACCGGCCACTTTATTAGGTACACCATGCTAGTAACGGGTTGGACCCCCTTTTGCCTTCAGAACTGCCTCAATTCTTCGTGGCATAGATTCAACAAGGTGCTGGAAGCATTCCTCAGAGAGCTTGGTCCATATTGACATGATGGCATCACACAGTTGCCGCAGATTTGTCGGCTGCACATCCATGATGCGAATCTCCCGTTCCACCACATCCCAAAGATGCTCTATTGGATTGAGATCTGGTGACTGTGGAGGCCATTTGAGTACAGTGAACTCATTGTCATGTTCAAGAAACCAGTCTGAGATGATTCCAGCTTTATGACATGGCGCATTATCCTGCTGAAAGTAGCCATCAGAAGTTGGGTACATTGTGGTCATAAAGGGATGGACATGGTCAGCAACAATACTCAGGTAGGCTGTGGCGTTGCAACAATGCTCAATTGGTACCAAGGGGCCCAAAGAGTGCCAAGAAAATATTCCCCACCCACACCATGACACCACCACCACCAGCCTGAACCGTTGATACAAGGCAGGATGGATCCATGCTTTCATGTTGTTGACGCCAAATTCTGACCCTACCATCCGAATGTCGCAGCAGAAATCGAGACTCATCAGACCAGGCAACGTTTTTCTAATCTTCTATTGTCCAATTTCGATGAGCTTATGCAAATTGTAGCCTCAGTTTCCTGTTCTTAGCTGAAAGGAGTGGCACCCAGCGTGGTCTTCTGCTGCTGTAGCACATCTGCCTCAAAGTTCGACGTACTGTGCGTTCAGAGATGCTCTTCTGCCTACCTTGGTTGTAACGGGTGGTTATTTGAGTCACTGTTGCCTTTCTATCAGCTCGAACCAGTCTGGCCATTCTCCTCTGACCTCTGGCATCAACAAGGCATTTCCGCCCACAGAACTGCCGCTCACTGGATATTTTTTCTTTTTCGGACCAATTAGAAATTAAGTGTTAACGAGCAGTTGGACAGGTGTACCTAATAAAGTGGCCGGTGAGTGTAGATTATAACAGAAAAATCTGTTCTTCCTTGTTTCTTCCAAATGTTGCTTGTGTAGCATTGTCAATAATATTATATTTAATGATAATTTTTCTTTATTTTTCAGAGTCGTCTTATTTTTTGCCAGTGCAGTGGACACCCTCAGCTGGGCTGCCACAGATTTGAGCAGTGCTATGGAGCCTGTGGAGCTGGGGCGGGCTGACATAAACTGAACTGGCTTCTCCAGGAATTTGGTGGGTTTTAATTTTCACTGAGTACACAATCATGGTGAGAAGAAATAAAAGTTACTAACATTAAATTGTAAATTGATTTGACACATATTGTATCCTAGTTTTGCGCAGTAGTGGTCAACCAATATGGGTTTTTTCAATGGTCGATACCAATGCCGATATTTGCTGCAAGTCGATATGTAATGCTGATATCACATTGTTGTTTTTTTGCATTTTATAAATAATGCAAATTTACAATAATACATTAAAATCCAACATGCAGGGTTATCTTAGCCATAAACATATTTTAGATGGATTTTAAATGAATACATGAAATGGGCCATTGCATAGAGGTCAGAATATTAATGCCAGAGGTGCATTCAACTCCATTATTCTTCAAATCATAATAAAAGCCCCATGAGCCCCAGATATCTGCTGATCCTCATTAGTTCAAAGTGCTTTCAGCTGGTCTGTCTCTGTTGCAGTCTGTCTCAGCACTTCTGCCATACCTAGTTGGAGAGACATGTTGCTACAGGAAATTACTTAGAAGTTTCTCAGCACTAACCAGACTGCACAAAGTTTTACGAAGCTACTTTCGGATTTTCACTTACAGTATGATCTTCACACTCTAAAAACCCCTTGTTGTTTGGGTTCTTTTTAACCCAACACCAGTGTTGAAAAGTGATCGACTACTTATTGGGTTATTTTGACCCAGAATGTTGGGTTGTTCAAATTAACCCAAATTTCGGGTTGACTCAATAACCCTTTTTAAGGCTCAAGTTAACCCAGTGTTTGAGTTAATTTGGCTCATGATCTTGGGTTAAGTTGATATATGCATTTAGGGAGCTTTTTTGGGAGCTTTGCTTTTACATCCTCTACCTTATTTTCCGATGTACTTTTATCGACTGATTGTAGGCCATAGCGCTAAGGGTCTTGCCTAAGGACCTAAGGATAGAACTATCTATCTATCTATCTATCTATCTATCTATCTATCTATCTATCTATCTATCTATCTATATATATATATATATATATATATATACACACACACATATGTATGTATTTGTAACCCATATATATTGGAACACATTATATAACCCATAAAAAAAAAAAAAAAACTAAAATTGGGTTACAATAGAATCGATATGATCAAAGAAATGGGTACGGATCTGAAATATAACTCAGAAATTAACCCAAGAGTTTTTAGAGGGAACAAGTGTGTTCAAGTTAGAACCCACAGGAATCTGAATCGTATACAACCCATTAGCCTCTTGCTAACATGTTTGTTGATTGTTTTGGTGCATATATTTGTCAGAACAGTCGATTCTTGCCCATTGCTTGCAGACTGGTAGAAAAAGAGTCGTCCAGTTGAATCACAACTGAGCTATAATCAGTGCTCAACTTAAATGCATATAATGCTGCGTTCCAGTTACCTTGGAAGTCGGATGTCAGAGCTGGGAATGACGTTCCAGACGAGTTGATGACGTTCCAGTAAACAAGTCAGAAAACCAAGATGGATGCCCACTGTCAGCCATTGTTAGCTGTTGTTAACAATTGTCAGCTGTTGTTAACAATTGTCAGTTGTTGTTAGCTGTTGTCAGCTGTTGTTAGTTGTTGTTAGCTATACCAGTTGTAAACAACTCATAACACATTTTACTCTTACAAACACCATAGCACCCAGTTCACAGTTAGACGTTGGGCAACACAACATATACCACTTATTTAATTTCACAAAAACGAAACAGAAGTGCTAAAAAATAATACATTACGAGATCTCTCATTATTACTCTTTACTGTGGATGCGCTGCGCTGCCATCTTGGGATAAGACCTTGTCATCAAGTTGGGGTTGGTGAGGATCTTCCGACTTTCCGAGTCGGAAATCCAACTCCAGGGGGGCGTTTCAGGTGAATTTCCGACTCGGAGCCCTGAAATCCCGACTTCCAACTACAACTGGAATGCAGCATAAATGTACTAAATCAGAGAACATTTGTTACATACAGCCGATAGCTTCGACAGCAGTATGTTCTTCTTGCCATATTTTGGAATGCTAACAAAGTTCCCGATATCAATGACAGAAAGGAACTGAACGTGAATGCTTTTACCTGGTTCAATACAATCCCTGTGTGAGACAGTAAAAATAAAGAGGCTTTCATCTGGTGAGTGTTTAAGGGTTACATCTCTACTGCTTAATGTTTCATTTAGCAGCTATATGCATAATTAAGAGATCCATGTAGCATTTTTGAAGGTTACCTCGGCCACTCTGCAAAAGGAATGATAAATGTTCGTGTTTTACTTCTTATCAGCAGAAAGTCAGAAGTTTTGTTTTGATGACTGAAAATCTAGTTTGTCAAATGTTTTCAGCATCTGGTGTGTTGGTGGAAGACACCCTTTTAATCTCATTTACAAATCTGCACGCTTGACAAACATTTCCTCAAATACTCATAAATGGCGCAGTGTCGATTCCAAATCTGTTCTGACATCCAGTCAAACAAAATTTAGGCCACAACTGGTCACACTATCTCATGCAGTTAAACCGAGTGAAATATCAAATATTGAACAGAGTGTCTGAGCACTGTTAGGATGAATTTTTCTGCTGCTTTGGTAATCTCTTAAAGTGTATATTTCCCACAATCACAGTGATTTTCTTGGGCTGTCAAGACAGTTGTCTCCATGTTTAATTAAGTGGAGTCCCACAGGAGTCTGGCTAAATGTTGTGAGCCACATCAGTAAGTGTGATGATTATTCTTGTCCAGTCATGCTTGCTCAGACATGGTTTCATCTCTGCTGTAGGTGTCAGTTTGAATCAGTGTCAATTCGCCGTAGCAGCCTCTTTTAGCAGGACGAGAGGAGGATATCCTCTTTTGCACCCTTCAACTCTCTCCCTCTTTTACTTGCTCCATCCCCCTCCGTCTTCATCCTCTTGTACCGCAGCTCATTCGTCATTTCTCGTATCCTTGTCCTCACTCTACCTTTTTTGCAGTCAACCAAACATGCCACCCTATTTCTATCGATTATTTCCTCACCTGTTTCACCCCTATTTCCTTGGTTTCATCTCTCTTTCCTATTTGTTCTTCTTCAAAATCCTTAATTACCCAGGCAGGGTTTTTGCATGGCTGCACAACCTCCACTTTCTAAGCCTCCTCTAATTTCTCTCTTCGTCTCCTTCTTGGACTTTCACGACCTTTTTTCTTAACCTCTATCATTTTCCATCATTCATTTTGCTTTCTGGCAGTAATGGGCTTCGACTTTACAGCTATTATGGAGTTCTCTATTGAGTTCTTAGCAGATAACTTTAGGGAAGCGCGCTCATGCAAAGTAAAGGCATTTTAAAAACGACCACTGTTTTTGCACTTCACTGGGTTTGCGTTTGCCACTTTTATTGTTTTGCTGCACTGTCAAATCCAGATGATACATTTCTGAGTTACGTATGAGTTACCATACTCTTCTATTTTTTTCCAGCACAGATACTATAACAGTATGTCAGTATCTTCTCTTTTGGACCACCTCTTTCTCCTTCCCCCTGCATCCCCCTCTTACTTGTCAGCTCTGTCCACAGGCACTCGGCTGGGGACGCGTCCAACCAGCTGGCTGAGTTCACCGTTTAGGAGTAACTCAGGTCAACAGCTGTTGTGTGTTTCATGTCTTTGTCCAGCCAGGTCCAGGATAACTGCCATGTCCTTGCATAAATACATAGATGCATAAATACATAGAGAGACATGTGACCTGTCCTCGAGACCTTCTGCCACATCACTCACCGATTGGAGACATTTCCTGGAACGCCCTTGGGCTGTCCCATCTGGACAAAGTGTTTGTGTGTGTGCCTGGGCCTGCATGTGTGTGCACATGTGCCAGTGACAACCTTTTTGTGCCTGTGCATCCGTTTCTCTTTGAACCTGGACTGGCTGTAATTTTGATCACAAAACTATTTAAAGCAGGAAAACCTCGAAATATCTTGAGGCCAGTCAACCTTGAAGGCTAATAAATGTTTTTTCTTAAGCTTATAAATAAACCAGGTCTCTCAGTGGTCCTGGAATAATAAACAAACGTATGATAAAATGTGTGTAATGCTACGTTTAAGTTCGTTGTTTCTTCACAGTAACAACTGTGCTATTTCCAGCCTGAAACCTCTTTTTGGATTGGCTTGTTTTAATGATGGTTTGGGTGACTGATAATGGACTCCTGCACTAGCTGTGTTTACATGGGCACAAATAATGGGAATAAATGCCCTATGGGAATAAAAATGTGTCAAGTAAACATGACGATTGGAAGATTCTGATCCATTTCGGCTCAATCGGAAAGAAACTGTATTCCGATCAAGAGGGGTGATTTATGCCGATCATTATTCCAAAACACGTCAATGTAAACGTTTATTCCGATCGTGACTCTCTAACCTGACTTGGTCTTTACTCTTTAGCCTTTAGTTTATTTATTGAGGTCAGTACAGAAGGTTTAATTATCAACACTGGCACAAAAACACAACCGCAGAAGCTGTGTCTGCATAACAAGGCGTACATACAGCGTAATGATGTCACATCAGCACGCACAGTGGAACCTTTGACAGAACAGTAAAACAAGTAAGCAAGGGCGCCATCTAGTGAAAACATTTAACACGGGGGGAGAACTCCTGAATTGGATGGAGTGAGCCACTACTTTGTTGTTTTTTTGACAGCACAGGTGTAAATACAACTCTTCTTCAGCGGTTGTTTTAGCAAAACTGGACAACTCTGCGCATGTCGATTTTGTGGCCATATAAACAGTGGATTCAGGTTGTCCGATCCCTTGAATTTTCGATCGGATCAAGAGATTTTGCGTGTGCAAAATACAGCATATTGGTGACTTAGTACTTTTCGAAGGAAGCTCTAATTTAAGGCTGGGTGATAAATGAATCTCCTCAGTGACTATATATTTGTAGTTTAGGACAGTTTATGAAGATTGGTTCCTGAAAAAAAGGCACTGTGCCAGTCTTTTTAATGGTCTGGAACTGCTTTGGCTTTACAAACCTTGGATTAACCACAATCCCTCTGCAAAGTTTGCAGTTTTAATTAAGGCAGCTGCATTATTTACTAATCCCAATATCTTAAACAGAGTGCTGCAACCAAGTGGAGGAAATGTGTCTCACTATGAGATGCACAGGATCTCTTCAGTCAACAAGCACAAGTATTTTCTCAGGTTGCCCAGCCTCAGTTGTACAACTTAACCTGAAGAACAATCACTAGAGACCAGGACCAGACTCTTACATAAGTTTGACATTTGGTGTTTCAATTAATTATTTGATTAGCTTGAAAATGGGATAGTCAGTTCAAACAAGGAATTATGGCCAAACTAATTTTGGGTCTTACATAACAGCATCCAACGTTATTTAAAATTAGTTTTATCCATAATTCAAATTTTTAAAGGGCTATTACTCAAATAGGTTGAAGAAAACTTTTGTATGGAGTCCCAAAGTTAATTACACAATTAAAGGGTCATAGTTGAGGTTGTTGAACTATTGAGCTTTATTGTCTACTCTTGCCCATTTTCCAGTGCCAGAATGAAGTGTCGACCATTCCTCAAATATTTTTGGCAGTCAGTTTTGAGTTGTGCAGTTGTCTGGCTTAAGCAGGTAAAATTTGGCCTTATTTTGTACACCACTTAGATAAGAAAACAATATAAACTAAGCAAATGGGTTATGTGACCTAATTTGGATCTAAGCTTTGTTACTAGAAAAAGAAAATAAAAAAGGTTTAAGAAGATGAAAACATCCAAAAATCATTGTAACCATGCAATCACTGGACAGGAAATCACTTTAGTGCATCTATTGTCACACAAATGCACATTTACATGAATCAATTAAGGTGCTGTATCAGCTACAGAGTCGGTGTTGCAGTTGATTTGGGACTGCAAACTCATTTTGTCCCTCATTAGAGGAGTGTGTAGTTGTACAGCCGTGGTGTCTGGGTCTGCAGGGACCTGATCCGGCGCCTGCAGACCTGTAAGAGAGAGAGAGGAGGCGAGAAAGGGGAGGAAAGAGGGAAGTAAAACAACACTTACTCACTGTTAGCTGAGGGTTGAATGGTCGTCTAAGGACACTGATTGTGACGACAGTTAACCCGTTTAAAGTGAGCATAATGAATGTGTCTTTTCACCCTTCTAACCAAACACAAACACATTTTTAAACAGTCACCTTAAGACGTTGTTTCATGACAATTTCAGTCATGTTTGCATAAAGGAGAATTGCTTGATTGAGGCCAAGATACAGCTCACTAAAATTGAAACAAGAAGACTGAAATTTCTCAGCAGTTCTGGTTCTTGCTCATTATTTTGCATTTCTCACATTTACCACTTGATGGCACCATATCAGAAGAGTTGTAATGGCAGTAATTGCAGTGAAACAAGCTTGTGTTTGTCTAATTTAAGATTAGTTTTTCACAAAAAGACAATCTAATATAACAGCAGTGTTTTTGTGTTAGTTATACATCAAATCACTTTTTCAAATTTCATTCCAAGAACTATGTAAGGTGACTGTCCTCCTGCATGCACATCATGTTCTCCCTGATTTAGTGCTGTAACTACCACTGTTACTACAAAGTGCAGCCTACGGGGAAAAGGTGTGACACATGAGCCTCCACTTCAATACATCAGATAAGTGCACTCGAGAGTGTTAGCTGTGGAGATGCTTTATTTGTTAGAGTGTAGAGGAGGGTGCGCCGCGGGAAGAGATAATCTCCTGTTAGAAGACAATGTGCATCACCAGAGAGATGGAGAGAAATGACGGTCCAAAGTCCAGAGGAGGAAGACATAACTGATGTGAAAGCTGCTTTTTTTCTGGTAGAAAAAATATATATGTATCTTTATCCAAATGAAACAATCACAGTTTAATGCAATCTAATACTTATAATGGAGCATAAAATTGAAGGGGTGTCAGAGAGGGGTCTTACGGTGGCCTTTACCCCCCTGATCCAAATTAGCCATCTCATTTTTTACTCAAACCTGCTGACTGTGTATTAAAAATCTTACCTGGCTTACTGAATTCTCCAGACAACTCTTCTGCTCTATCCTAAGACCTTCCTCCACCCCCCCTAAAGAGCATATACTGTTGCCAAAGAGGCACATTATTTTCTATCAAACAGGAAGTAGTATTTTGAAGGGCTTCAATTACTTGTAGAGTCACCAAATTTAGTGCACAGGACCCCCAGTGGCACAGTTGTTTGATAAATGTGTAGTTAGTGGGTGTGGCCTAAATTATGCAATCAACCATGCCCTCATCATTCAGGATTGAAAGTTGACTTCTTTTCAAAATGATGATTAAAACTTTTTTAGTAGTAAAGCTAAAAATGCGAGTTAATTTCTGGAAAAAAAGGCAGAGGTAGAGCCAAAGCAGCTGCAACAAGCTTAGTGCAACTGAGCAATAGACGGCGATTAGACATCCAGTGTTTTTTTTAGACCAAATTTCAACCAATTAAATTCTGTATATGTTTAGACGTTGCAATTTGACCCATTATTCAATACCTATTTATTCCAAAAAGCAACTCTGAGTTGCATAACTGATCTCCAACTACTTAACCGAAATAATTATGATAGCCATTGAGCAACATACAGTGTAGTATAGATATAGCCCAGATTTAGACTTGGTCTAAACTTGGTCTAAATTTAGATGTCTAAAAAACTTTCATTTTTAGACCTGTGGTAGCCTGATTTTAGACCAGTCGTCTATTCATTTGATTCTTATCCACATAAGCCTGATAACAAATGCAGCTAAAAATAGCAGGACCAAGGAAGATAAACTTTATGTCAAAAAAGCCCAGAAAAGCTTTGTTATAGTTAGTTTCACAGTCAAATAAAAGGTTATCTTGAGATATCAACTCTAACGGCTAAAGTGTTTAAATTAAACTTGTCTTTTTGTATAATAGCACCCTATGAGGCTGTTTGCTCAACTGCCACTTTATGTAGACGGCTGAAGGGAGCAGCTGGTGGAGCATCACATCTCTGACAGAAAGAAGATACCAGCAGTGAGCAGAAACAGTGGACAGATTCTGGGACATTTCAGAGAGAAATGGGATGTTCAGCCAGCTGGCAGTTCTCGTGAAAGTGATTCCCTGTGCCCCATAAATGTCCCCCCAGAGACAACTATCACAAAATCTAAAGACATGTCACCAAAAATAGTATCCACAGCAGGGCCCACTTTTTTTTCTTTTGTCCTGCTAGACCGAGTTATGACACACTGGCTGCAAAAACACTCTGAATCAGACAGCTGCCAGGTCTGATACCTGTGTTATAACCGTGAATTTGGGAAATACTAACCCTAGCACCCTTGTTTTTTTATTGATAAGATTGTATGAATCTTGATGGCAGAGTTACTGTTTGTACATAAAAGTAACAGCTAACAAAAAACAGTGTGCTACTTTTGAAAATGTATTTTTCCATGCACAAACCATGCACCGCAGGCCTCATAAAATAAACAGTCCTTTCCTTCACAAACATGAGCTGAAGAGAGGTAAATAAAGACATATCGCATTGTCTGTCTCTCAATTCTGGCTTTTTGTGAGCTGTTATTAGCAGCTTTTCTCCCCTCTATGAGCGATAGTTTGAGTGGGAGTTTGAGCTGCTGTCTCGGTTACAATAAATATTTCTCTCATACCAACCTGTCAAAACTGTTGAACAATCACAAAAACAAACCTCCAGCTCAATACGGGAGAATAAAACTCTCAAACCTACCCCTGAAAACCCACACGTATCAGTGTCAATGAAATGAGTCTTTGGTATTATTGGTATTCTTACCTCCTTATCACATATAATGCTGAGATTTTATGCTCTTCCTGTGCTATTATTTACCGCTATTAAGCAGTATATTTATCTTGATGAATCAACAGGTCATAGGCATAGCGAGCGCTGTACTTTTAGCTAGCTTACACCACTGAATACTGGAAACCTTTGCTTTTTTGTCACAGCGTATTGAGATAGGGTGACCATACATACTCTTTTTATATAAAGATCGTTTATAAGATCCTTTAAATGTCCGCAGTTTTGTACGTAAGTTTCAATTTTGTGTCACGTGGACAAAACCGGAAAAAACTCTCGAAAACAACTTTATGCGACTCCATGACTCCGCCCCCTCACAGTAGTGTCCTCTTTTAAGGAAGTCAGAATATGGTCACCCTAATTAAAAGATACCACACTGGCAAAACAATTTTTTAAACATTTCCCAATATATCTTAATCGTCCTTTGGCGGAGTAGTGGTTGAATGCTAATGGTAGCCGATGCCTGATAAAGCTAAGCTGAGTCATTAAAAATGCTGTTTGTTACGTATGGCTAGCTGACCCTCTCAGTTTCAACAATACATCACCTTTCACATATGGATCACAAGGAAACCATAAAATGAAAGCCATTTGTCAGATTCTGTCTTCTTTTTCTTATTTTCTTGATAAAAATAACTTAAAGAAGAAATGGGAGGCAAAAGCAAGAAGTTGTATCCGTCGAAAGCAAGGACACTTTGGAAGTGGCGAGGACACAAATGTTGTTGTCAAACAGTTCCTCGGTCCTTTTGAGATGGTCACCATTCTTTTAAGTTTTGAATTGCTTTAATGTGAACAGAGGACATTTTCTTTACCCCCAAAAAATGGTTGGATTGCAGAAGTTTGACAAGTTTGAGCATTATCTGTTCCCCTAAAATGCTTTCTTCTTCACAGTCCCTCTGTCTACCACAGTAAACCCCACAGTGTTTATCCCAAAGATATCGCATCAAAGAGTCTCAAGAAGATCTCCAGCAGTCATGAATGAGTGATGATCTCACAGCCGTTCTGACACAGAGAGAAGAAAAGAAAAATCACTTCCTCACTTGAGAAGAATACATTTTCATACCCGCAAAGTTTATAAACCAACAACAACACAAAAAGCATCTTGTTTTGCAGCCAAAACATGTTTTCCTTACTCTGCAAGTCAGAGAATTGACACTTTGCTGAACCCAAGGTTGCCTACTTTCAGTTTTGTTGCCTGAGGAAGACATTTTTCGCATTTTAATAACATTAGTATTACTCACAGACAGCAGCACAGATTCTTTAGAATACCTTCATCCCTAAACCAGATAGACTGTGGATCACATAACATACACACATGGACATGCATGGTGCACCCATATTGCTCTCCTCTGTCCTGCATTCATAAAACTGCTTTGTATAAATTAAAATACATTTGGTGTTAATGTTTTTAGACTTGAACTGTTTTTATAGTACAATCAAGTGTTGTATTCAAAGCACTTCCACACGTCACTTTTCCTGGTCATGGCTGACATGGTGCATGTACTTGGAAGCTAACTGAGTTGCAGTACTTTAGCTGAGGACATGTACTGTTGGACAATGCTTGAGTAATCACTGTATCAATGAGTATTCATCCCTATCATGGAAGTCATTCGTAGTAAAATCATTATATTGTGAGTAAATTAAGTTGTACTATTACGAGATCAAAGTCTCAGTAAGGTATATTCTTCATTACCAGAATAGCGTCATTATGTGATGAGAACAGAGTTGTGATAAAGTCATAGTTTTGGTTTATAGTGAGCAGCCAGTGACAGTTTTTTTTCTTAAATTGTACGCAGTGTTTAAGCTCATGAGCACCACATTGTTTTAAGTGTCAAGATTGAGCAACGAAAATACTGAAATGTCCCCACCAAAACAACAGTACATACAGGGTCCCATCTTTTTAACTTTGCCTAATTTCTTAAGCAAGGGGACTAAACACAACTCACCCACTCTCTTTCAGCAGCCGCTTGTTTGTAGCGAGACCTCGGGTGAGTTCATTACTGAGTGTAGCAGGGTGATGCAGCTCAAGGTAGAACATTTATGATAATTACTTTATCATTTCCTTGAAGTAATAATCACTGTATTAATCATTTTGCACTGCAGACGCAGTAGTTCGTCTCGCCGTAGTGTCTCAATTCGATTGCGATTCCATAAAGAAATGATCATAAATGTTCTTCCTTTAGCTGCAGCGCCAAGTTGTGTTTAGTCTCTTTGCTTAAGAAATCAGGCAAAGTTAAAAAGATGTTTGATGGGACCCTGTATGTACTGTGGATAAAGTTAGGTGCTGTTCCGAGCATTATTTGTGGCTATAGAGTGGCTTTTTTTGGTTGAGCACGTGGCTCCTGAGACCGCTGCGTATTGCTATTGTGCGGTCGTTCCTAAAGTTGGTATAACTAGAGAAGCAAGCGGTCGGCAACATTCATCTCTCGTCGGGGTGTCTAACTCAGTAATAATAATAATAATAATTTTATTTATATAGCACCTTTAAAAACAGAAGTTTACAAAGTGCTTAGACAACAGTTGTAAGCACAGAGCATCAGCACATTGAAAATAAAAACACATAAAAACAAAGCTCAGTTAAAAACAGGCCTCTGAATTGTAGGCCTGTTTCACTTTTGGTAAGAAACCCAGGCAATACAAGAACCCTACAAAATGAATGGGACCATGAGGACCAAAATAAAAGCAAAAAAAGAAATAGAAAAGGAGGGAAGAAAACAGGCTAGTAAGTATGAAAGAGGATATTAATAATAATATTAATAAAATCATAATAAAATAAAATGATGGTAATATAAATGATAAAGTGGAATTAAGTATATATATATAAAATAAAGGAAAATGAAAACATTAAAATCAATAAAAAGATTATAAGTAAAACAAAGGCTAAAAAGGCAGTAAGTCTAAATAAGAAAGAGGTGAAAGAGGTAAAAGAAAAAGGAGAAAAATAAAAACGGTAAAAGGCAATAAAAGATGAAAGATGGCATCACATAAAGGCAAGTCTGTAAAAGTGAGTTTTTAAAATTGACTTAAAAGATTGTTACAGTGTGTTTGACCCTAAATTAAATTTTCACAGGAATATCCCTTTAATATGGCCCTGATACTCTTTCACAGCCAGAAATACAGTCTGCAAATTACCTGCAATTAAACTGATGTCTTTAACCCTCCTGTCGTGATCATACCCCTCACATTACTTTAGTGTACCCGGTCAAATTTGACCGGTCTATTTTAACTGCTCTTAAATTAACACAAAGGCCATTACTCACCACCAAGTCTTTATTTAAAACTCTTTTCAGCTGTAAACAATGTCTCTGAGTAGTAGTTAACAAGAATAACTGCAGTGAAAATACAAACAGCTACTGAAAATATATTAAAAAATAAACATGTAATGTAAAAAAGAAATCAAAAACCAGAGACCAAACTCCTTAACATAAAGATGTGCGTGTACGTGTGAGTGTGAGTGTGTGTGTTGTGTGTGTGTGTGTGTGTGTTGGGGTAGTGTGTATGGGGATGTTTTATCATCTGATGGATGAATATAATCTGGATATCCATTCATCTCCTTTCGCTGTCACTTTTGTCCGGCAACACCCCAGATGTAACAAAGTTGACTACAACATTCAAAGTTTAATAAAAGTGGTCACTAATACTTTTAAATGTTCAAGTGCACAGTGTGGAGGATATCATAAGGTCTTGAGGCAATCAGGTGTAAAATACAAAATTTACGAGTGTTTTAAGTTGTAAATAGGTCAGAATTGACCCGAACACGACAGGAAGGTTAATATGCGCTTAATGGAGCTAAAAGACCAAAGGGTGTCAAAATTAAACTGTTAAGAAATTAGAAAAACATAAACTAGAAAAAGCAGAATAGAATGCAAAGGGTTAACAAGATAAGCAGCTGTAGCGGCTTTACTTATGAGCTGATATAAGAAGCTCTGACTTACTCAGAGACGGCGCGGCTATCCAAAGATGTGAAAACAAACTGGAAATAACTAGCAGGTCATGTAAGTGAGAAGACTAAGAAACAGAGAGATGACATGGGAGGGTTATAAACATATATCTTCTTCAGTTTAGTTTGATAATGATGTTTTTCTATATATGTTTCATGTGTGCAATGAAAAAGTTTTAAAAAACAAGTCAGAAATAGGCGTCTACAAAGAAAAAAGACACATCTTAGGGCTTGTTATTATCACACCATGAAGCCTACCATAGCTGAATCCAAATCTGTATTCAATATGCCTTAATTTGTGATATTGCATTATTGCTTTATTTGCTTTTTTTATTGAAATATGGTATTATTCCCTCAGCCTGGATCATAAAAACAGATCTTAAATCACTGAGACAGACGGCGAGTGTGGGAAAAAAAGAGAGTGAGAAATTGAATAGAGAGGAGTATGCAGGGCACTGAGCTGCAGTGTCTGACTTTGTGTGCTGCTGCTGCTGTCAAGAGCTGTTGTTTTAATTGGAGCCAAGCTCAGCTCAACCCAGCAGTCAGATCCTCCCAACTTGACCCAAAACAACAAATACTCCCACCCACACAAAAACAAACACTCACACAAGGAGGCAAACGGTGATAGACGTGAACAAGATGGTAAATAAGATGAAAAGACAGAGAGAAGCTGGATTGAAAGGGGTTTAAAGGGGCCCTATTATCCTCATTTTCCATGTCAATATTTTGACTTAACTAAAGAGGCTTTGTATTATTCACAGTTAAAAACAACAGATTTTTCTTACACTGGTGCTCTTTCAAACCTAGTCTCTGCTTGACACTAGTTGTTTCAACTCTGCCCTGTTCATCCCTACAAGCCCATCCTAAACTGATTTAATTGCTCTTCAGAAACCTTCATGTCAAGGAGGCTCTGCGGAAAAAAATACTCGCTAAAATCACAGCGACTACTTGCCTATTGACTTGCACATTATAGATTCAGTCTGCCTTATACCACAATACACAGTTGTATCAAATACTTTATTCTGATTGGTTAAAATGCTTCAACTACTGTGGTTAATTTCAATCAGCAAGAACAACACGAGGGACACCTGATAAGATGCATCATATCAAATCAACCAGTGCAAAAATGTCCAGCACATTTGACCTCTGCCTGTTAACACTGTGGCAAAAATGTTCTAAAATGCTCCACATCATGACAAAGACATGAAGAGATCTGTAGCTATGAAAGTTTTGCAATCATGGAATCAGAGG
Organism: Xyrichtys novacula; assembly: GCA_962446985.1. Taxonomy (NCBI): domain Eukaryota; kingdom Metazoa; phylum Chordata; class Actinopteri; order Labriformes; family Labridae; genus Xyrichtys; species Xyrichtys novacula. The sequence goes on along the minus strand of OY660879.1, from coordinate 14,670,768 downwards.
GAATATTGTTGGCTGAACTGACAAATCATTTAAAAACCAATTAAATCACCTTTGTGTTATGATTATGAATCATAAGTCTCACCCCCTCCCTACAATACAGCTTGTACCAAATTAAAAACAATGGGGAATGCCTTGACTTTTTTCTTGCGTTCGCCTGCATCCAATCGCGTATCTTAGCAGATTGACTCACCAGAATTCACAATATCAACGCTGGCTGACTGAGTTTTTAACAAGTAGATCATAAGAAGTAAAAGCAAATCTGATGTTCTTGTAACTTCCACCGGCAACCCACAGGGTTTTGTCCTTTCACCACTTATATTTGTTTTATACACAAATGTGTAAAAGCCAAGAGTGTAACAAACAGACCAAAAAAAAATAGTTTGTTCTTAGTACCATTCGCCTCCTAAACAGTGTCATGTAACTTTTGTTTCTAGCATGTTTCTCTGTTCACTGTTTGTGTACCCTGTCCTTATTGTATGAAAGTTGGTACTTTTCCTTGTTTTAATCACTGCTAGCTTTAAGACACGCTGCAGATACGGTATACCTTGTGCCTTAAATTTCAATGAGGTTTAAATGACATATTATGCATTTAAATACAGTTTATGTCTTCTACAGTTAAAACTGCAAATGTCTTTGCTGAGTCAATTTTGTTTGGGTTATTTAAGGCATTCCCTTCACTTGCTAATTCCCCTCCATTGCAGTCAACAGTGCTGGTAATGATGGGTTAAAGTGAATTTGAATAATACTGTAATATTTTTAGATTTAAAAATCAGAGTGGTTACATGTCAGAAAATTCTGCCTGATTATAATCTTGAATCTCTAATCCCCCCCTCTGGGAGACCATGGGATTCATTTGGTGTGTAAAACAATGCTTATTATGTGCTCAGATGCATTGGCATTGTTGTTTCTCATTTAGCAATCACAAAAGACACTCAGACTGAACTGATTTAAAACACAAGTGAATGGGATCGAAATTGTGCTTCGCAGGGCCGAGGCAGCTGACTAACTGCAACGCTGAGTGTAATAAAATTCATTCAGCTGCTTACAGGTGCCAAATGTAGAGCCAAGTTAGGCTGATTAAAAGAGAGGACCTGCATGAGAAATCAGAGCTGTGCTGCTGTGTAAATCTCAATGTAAATCTAATCTGGCGTTCCGTTAAATAAAAAAAGACAACTTTTAATGGAAACGTGTGCAAGAAATGTGGAAGCTGGGTTATTATTGGCAGGCGTTTCTTTAGTAATTGATCTCTTAACCGTGTTTTCTCATCAAACAGAAAAAGTTCCCAAAGGAAGTCTGTTCAATTGTCTTCTTTAAGATATCCAATGTTTTCCAATTAGTCGTTTGCACCTATTATCTATCCAGTTAAAGCAGCTGTGCATGACTTTAACTGTAATGATGTCTGACACGCTCTGTGCTAAATGGATGGAAAAGCAAATATAGGAAAACTATGTGCCGTGCCATGAACGTACTCATCCTTTCTATAGTTGAACTCTTTTCTCTTACCCAGCTTCTTAAACGAAAGTCTGCAGGGACTGGTTTGTTATTGTCGAGGGCAGACATGAAAGGCCCCACATGGAGCGGATTAATGTCGGTAATTGAGTGGAAAAATTGGAACGCCTTCAATGGTGACAGAATGGAGTGGTGCAGAGGTCTGCTAGTTCACTGAGACAGTCATGGAGCGACATGATTCAATCATAACCACTGAGTCGGATCAGAAAATAGAGTTTTGGTATGTCCATTGGCGTGCAATATTAATCAAATCAAATCAAATTTGAGCTTGTATTGCCATTATAGATTAATAATCAGGTTATAATTCAGTGCTTTTGAGAGCTTGATGTTACATTTAGGGTTGCTTACAGGCGTACAACAACATGTGTATGACATGAACATCAGCCTCACCGACAAAGCTAGAGTTAACTACTATTAGGCCTACTGACTGTAATCACATTAAATTAATTTAAACATAGTCCATAATTAAAATATCCTAATCCTGTAAACTGAATTCATTTTGTTTCATCATTGCATGAGCTGTTGTTGTTTTAATGTTGCTGCTGTCCCCTGTCTCTACTCTCTCTCCCTCCCTCCATCTAGTTCTCTTTGTCTCTCTCTCTCCCTCCATATCGCTCTGTATTCCTCCCCAACCCAGCAGCGGCATGGTGGCTGTCTAGCATGAGTCTGGTCCTACCCAAGGTTTCTGCCTGTTAAAAAGACGTTTTTCCTTGCCACTGTCACTCATGTTAGATGAGATGGGAGGCTAAATTCATCAAAAAATGAGTGTGGTCTAGACTTGCTCTTTTTCCTTTGGAAAGCGTCTTGGGATGACGACTGTTGTGAATTGGCGCTATATAAATAAAATTTAATTGATTGATTGATTGATGTGCATGCATACCAAGAACAGTGCTCAAGAGACAACATTTGCTTAATATAAAGCAGCATTTATTCCCCCTTTAATCTCCAGGTCAGTGCGATTGTAATACGAGCTACAGAGATTCTGTTTTCCCTTTTTTTTTCCATGTGGACCACTGCTTTTTTTTGGGTCACTTTATCGAATCTCATATTATATCGTATTGTGTTGTATCGTATCATATCGTATTGTATCATACCTTACTGGATCATATCGAATCAAATTGTATTGCATATATTGGATCATATACTGTTCCCTGTCCAGTCATATTATCCAGATTTCTCTTCTCATAATAACTTTCATTGCGGTGCTTGATAGACTAGCTTTATTTCATTTTTCTAATCAGAGAGAGGTCAGGCATCAGTCCAACAGTTTGCACAGATATTTCATTCCAAGGCCAAAATGGTGGACACACATTTGAATAGATTGCCCCCCCACCCCACTTCCCCCTTCATTGAGCCACATTACCGTGCTAAAAATCAAAGTGCGCGCAGAAGACAAATGGTGTAAAAAAGAGCGCATTCAGCAAAGCTTAAAAGGAGAAAATTAACATGTAGACTGAGACATTTCTTGCTGGCACTTACCGATTAATTTGTGGTTTATCTTTTTTCAGCCCCTGTCAGAGGCAGACCGAATGACCTGTCGCATGATGACTGAGTGCTTTACAGACATGGGCCAAGGTGCTTTACTCCCAAAAAGTTAATTTACACACAAACACACACTACATTTAATTAAACAAGCCCCCACTCTGTGTATGTGATAAGACCTTCATCATTGCACACAAACACACACACAGTGGAGCTGGAGTAATTATGGATGTGTCCAATCACCATGAATTACCTTAAGTTTAATTAATTTGGTGCAGTAGGTCTCGGCTCTATCTATCCATCAGGTTTTATGTGCTGTCTGCTGCTCGGCTCTCCATCTACTATCATTTCCCCCTTTAAAGTAGAAGTATTGATCGGGGCTTGTCGTCGTTTTATGAAGTAGTCCGGAGTGCTTGTCTCTATTTTTCTTCCCTTTATGTCCCTGTTGTTCTGGAGCTGAAAGCAAGAAGTATTTGACTTGTCACTGCAGTAATAAAAAATGGAGGTCTCTTGACATAAACTGTAAAATTTTGGCCTCAAATGACATTCGTTTTTTTTGCCACAGAGGCTGCAAATCAATGAAATATCTGAGAAATTTATAAAAGCTTCTAAAATAAGAATCTGTTTTCACCTCATATAAAGCTGGATGAGGTAAACAAAAGCTGCAGAGTAGATGATCGATAAGCAGTATTTTTAATTTCGTCTGTAATATTGCTTCTGACAGCAGAAGCAGGTTGTGCTCTTGGAGAGGGAAAAGGTGGAGAATTAGTGGTGCAAACTGGTTGATTTCCCGCCAGATCAGAGGGGGAGGAATTGAGTGTAAGATTTAGATAGATAGATGGTGATGGGGTGTTCTTCCTCAAGAGGCTTGCAGTTTAATTGAGTTTATGAAGCAGTGGACGGAGCAGATTGATGGAGGACATCCGTCTAATAGCACCATGATGTCTGTGGAACTTCCTCGGGCTCTGCAGCTCTCACCTGATCTTTTTCTCTCTGTATTCTTTCCCGATTCATCTCACTTACTGTCCTGCTCCTCCCTACCTTCTCTCTGAACTATACGGCGACATCATTCACTTCCACCCCCACTTTTACAGTCTCCACCATCCTGATTTATTCCTCATTATTCCTCCTCTCCTTACCCAGTCCTTTTCTACGGTTTCTTCTTTACCGCTCTTTAAATCTGTCGTCAACATTGTGAGAGTGTGGTGTGGTGGTCTGCTCTCCCCAGAGAAATAGTCACTATCTCCTTCCTGTTTTTTAAAATTCCCTTTATTTCAACCACAAGACATCACATGAATGAAAACAAATGAAACTGCCAGGTTAACTTACAATATACTAAACTTCTAGATCTGTCGACTTGGTGTTGTGTTGTTCGCGAACGATTAGTTCAAAACAACCAAATCTTTTAAGTGGACGTACTGAACCGAATCACTTCCTCGAGTGATTCGTCCGTTTCTCACTTCAGTTGAGCTGAAGTGAGAAACAGCATTGCCAGGCCAGCAGCCGGCGAACGGGGGACCACATGCACCGACACCTGAATCACTTGGTGAATTAATCACGCATTGAACTACACTCTCTGGAATCATTTTTGTTGGACAAAACTACCTTTTTTTCTTTTTACTGCTAAATTTCCACCACAACAACTTGAATACAATAGGACACAGCATGTAAAAAGTAGTGCATTAAACCCGCAGCATCCGATCATTGCAGCAGGGAACGGAGCATGCTCAGTGTGAATTCTTATGAATGTTCAGTGAACGAATCACTCAGTGACCCCAATTTACCGAGCAGACCTGGTAAATAGCATACCATAGGACAGTACACTTAAACCATCATGACTTATAAACAAGGTTATTTTTACAAACCTGTTTGCCAAAGCAACACAGCCAAACACATTTGTCTTCCAGTCCCAGAAGCTATGAATTGAACTGAATCCTGAACTGTTCAGCTGTGTATCAGTTCAGAAGGTCGGAGTAGCAGGCTTCTCCCGCAAAATGATTTGGTGATTTGGTGAACTTATCTTTTCAGTGAACTGATTCTAGTGATTCAGTACATCTAAAAGAACTGCTGTGCCCATATGGCTCCTCATCAGGTCAGTTTGATGTTTTAAATCACAAGTGCGAAATTTTCCAAAAATATTTGAAACACATGTGTCATGTATACCTAAAACTCTTATATAAGTTGTATTATGCTTTTTATCTTTTGTAAACCAATTTGAAATTCAAATGTTGAATGTTATAGTACTATACATGAGCAAAGTTTCAGAATTTAAGGTTAATGTGTATTGAAGTAATCGTCAGATGGGACTACAGGGAGCTCTGATGGCTTGTTCAAAAATTCACATGAGAATATATTGAGATCAATATGAGATTTGATTAAATCATCACATCAGCAGACAGTGAATGTCCTTAAAAGGGCAAATTTGTCATTTTATAAAAAGAAGCCTGACTTTTTTGTGTGACAACAGTGAAGGAGGCTTCAAGAACTCTGGGTTCTAGAATGCTAGGGGGACTTGAAAGGGACAGTGGCCAAAATCAAGTGTCTCAGACAGAGGCTGAAATGAGGGTTTTTAAAGCCTAAAATTTATTGAACTTCAAATCCTGTAAAGCTGCTAATAAGATATGAGAGGGGCAATAAAAAGCAAAACATTAAAGGTAATACCCTCTTTAAATAACTCCCCCCCCCCCCCCAATCACCACAGAATACTGTGTTCACAAACATTCAGGCGCTAATTAATATAACATTTACATATAGAGACATTTAGGGTATAAGTAAGTTGAAAAAATCCACCTTCAATCTTATCTTTTATTCATATAATGATGCAAGGGATAATTAAATATTGAAGTGGTTCTGTAAAATACTTGGCCTGTCAGTGTTGCTGCATAAATCCCAGTGTGATTAAACTCTAAAATTAATGCATTTTTGTTTCATTTGCTTGCTGTTTTGCCCCTTGTGGCACACTCTACATCTGTCTGCTGCAGTCTTAATGCTGTGCCTTTAAATGGTACATTCCATTCAAAAAGCTTCCATATGGCTCAGATGACAAGTCAGACATCAAACATAGTAACACTGTCTGGCTGAAATATTCAAGGTCTTTCCTAACAACAACATTAAAAAAAAGCCTTGTCTTGATGTAGCATATGTTGCTCCAGAACCTGTAAATAATGTTTGGCAGTGATGGTGCCTTGCCAGACGTGTGAAATACCTACGAGCACTTATACTATCAGGAGTGTCACATTCTCATCCATCAGACCACAGGACAGTTTTGCACATCGCTCCAGTCCACCTTAAATGGATGTGAAGTTGTTGGTATTTCTAATTCATACTTGTAAACTGTTGAACAAATTCCCAATGCAGGCTATCACAGAGTGATGGAGATGTTTTGGTATGCAATGTTTTGAAAAACAACATTTTACCAGACTTGACAGAGGAATGTGGCTTTCTAAGATTATTTTTTGTTAAGAAATAAGGCACTTGCTTAGATTTGAATTTTTGTGGAGAGCCAGTCATACAACTTGTTGCAAATTTCCCTATTTAGCTAGTCTCTCCAGTCACCAAACGTTTTCTGACAAGTTGCTGACATCAGATTAGTACAAGTGCATACTGTTTATGAATCTATTCCATTAATTGACTTTGAGAATTTGATGTAAGTATTGCATAATTTTCAGTTAAGTAAAGGGTTTAAATGATTTGCAAACCAGTAACATCTTTGTTTGTCAATATTTTACTGTGTCTTAACTTTTTTAGCCTCTCACAAAGTTACATTAGTTTCTGCTACCCAGCTGATTTGGGGTTGAGTAACTCGTACTGTCAATGCAAAAAAACTGTAAATTATGTCTGTGGCAGCGATCGCAAGCTGCACACGGACGCTTGTCAGGCCTCTTGTGAAGATGATGAGGATGATAGTGAAGAAGAAGGTGGGCAAAAAAGCTGCAAAAATACTCTAAGGCTGTGTCAGAAATTAATCCCTAACCCCTAACCCCCATATGGGGTTTCACTATATGGCTGACTATGTATTGAGCTCAATCACCAGAGGTTTCGGACACTACATGGCGCACTATTGTGATGTCACAGCTCAGACTGCCGCGTCCGAGGTTGCCGCTGTTGTTTTCACATCTCTTGAATTTTATGATGTTGTATAGATGTATATGTTTTTCCAGGATGTTCTTGAAAAAACAACAAAAAAACCCCAATAAATTAATAATTTACTTAAAAGACCTTATATTTTCTTGCTGAATATTATTTGCTGCGTCATATTGTGCACAAGACTACATGACGCAGCAAACAATTGTTTTTCGAAAACTGTACAGATCACTTGTGGGTGAAATGAAGATAAAAAACTTACGCTGAAAATGGCAAAAAGAGCTCGGGTTCTGGAGCCGCTGGAGATGCAATTCATGACGGGATTCCCACCACCAGTGAGTGGGGCATTTGAAATTGATCACTCAGGTTTCAGACACCCCTCAAAATGGCGCTATCCCCCATATAGTCGCCTATATAGGGGTAAGGGATCCATTTCGGACACAGCCTGTGTCAACATTGTGAGCTGACAGCAAGCTTATCCTGCATTGTGCTGCAAGCTATAGCTGAAAGGCAGTTGGTAGTTTGCAGTTGTTTTTTTTTTGTCTTGTATCTGGCCTGTCAGTCTGCTCCTTTGTTAACTTAAAATTTGTTTTTGACAGTAAAATGATTTATTTTGTAGCAGCATAGAAATAAATGTATTTTATGGCAATTGAGTGCCACAGGTGTCCAATCACTGAACAGGTAGAGAGCATTTAAACAGTGACTCCTCCCCCTGCTTCTTCCTTTGTGCTCCTCTCTGTGCTGCTTCTGGGTGTTTGGCTGCAACAGGTATGCCTTCATTGCTTTACCATGCTGTCTTTTTGGTCTATAATCAATATTTATAGCTTCTGTTTTGTGTTTCAGAGCAACTGGTGTGCCCCCTTCGCGTGTGTCTCTTTCCTGGTTGGCAGTGGTGAGTTTGTCTCTCTCTCTCTTCTCTGAGCTATCGTGCATGCTACTAGTGGCTAATGCTAATGTGGTCGCAGGTGAGACGCAGATGGCCGTTTGGGTCTGTCTCTCACATTAGCTTATTGGAAGCGTGCTGTTCCTCCTGTGCTGCTTGCTGTTTTGTCTCCTGGCTTCGCCTGTTTTGTCTCCTGTGCTGCTTGCTGTTTTGTTTCCTGTGCTGTTTTGTCGCCTATGCTGCTTGCTGTTTTGTTTCCTGTGCTGTTTGCTGTTTTGTCTCTTATGCTGCTTGCTGTTTTGACTCCTGTGCTGTTTGCTGTTTTGTCTCCTATGCTGCTTGCTGTTTTGTTTCCTGTGCTGCTTGCTGTTTTGTTTCCTGTGCTGTTTTGTCGCCTATGCTGCTTGCTGTTTTGTTTCCTGTGCTGTTTGCTGTTTTGTCTCTTATGCTGCTTGCTGTTTTGACTCCTGTGCTGTTTGCTGTTTTGTCTCCTATGCTGCTTGCTGTTTTGTTTCCTGTGCTGCTTGCTGTTTTGTCTCCTGTGCTGCTTGCTGTTTTGTCTCCTATGCTGTTTGCTGCCCTTAGCCTGCTCGCTTGCTCAGGCCCTCACACTGCTAATTTCACCTTGTTTAGTGGTCCGTCTCCATCTCTGCTTGCTGCTTGGGAGAGGCTGACTGCCTGGAGAAACATTTATTGCTTTATTGGTTTTGAGTTTGTTTTAATGGTGTGAGTGAGTGGTGGGGATATTTATCCCTTTTTGTTTGGATTAATCTGTTTAAGTTGGCTTTCTTTTTGTTTAGGATTATTGTGAGCCAGTCTACACTTTGTTCCCTGCTCCTTGGTATCCTAATTTGATCTTGGGTAGTTTGTGGGTTTTGCCTTTGGGTTTATAGGTAGTTTTCTTTTTGTTTGAATATAAGTTGATTGTTTCATTTGAGCAGTTGGTTAATGTTAACTGCAGCTTGATTAGTGTATCTTTGTGTGTTTGCTTTATTTGTTTTGACCCCCAATGATTGTTCAATTTCCCTCTTCAGTTGCTTAGGGCCGGTGGTGGTGCTGGTGATCTGGGTGGTGGTATCCTCCCCTTTTTGTGTGCTGTGCTTCCCTTGGATTTGGTCATCACTTCACAACCGTATGTCTGTCACATGTGCCTGGGTGATTTTTTATTTTTTATTTTTCATTTTTTAAAATTTGTTTTGGTGGATCTCCCCCCCCCCCCGTCACTAGCCTCCTATCCATCCAGTAAGCCTCAGCTCCTGATTAGGTGTTTCCCCTTTTCCCCTCGGCGTGAGTGTTGTTTTGAAAAACCATTTCTTATACTGATTTAAAATAAAGTGTTCATTCTTTACAACTGTAACCACATCTCTGGCCTTCCTGAGTGTAATGAACCTGAGTGTTAGCTTGTTGGAAAGGGAAAAAAAATTATCTGGGTGAAATTCTCAGGGTTGTCTGGCAAGTAGAAATAACATTTGGTCTGACTTCAAACTTCATCCACTTGCTTTTGCTATTTACGTGTATTTGTGGCACAATTACACACACCACTACTCCAACAAATGCACGCTCAAACCTGTTTTGTCTGCCTGCTTCACTCTGCATGCTGACAGCAGGTTGCAGACTAAGATGAGACCAGATTGATGGAGCTGTTTTGGCCGGGCTGCAGACTCTCATGTTCATGTGCTGTGCTTCTCCGTGTGTGTGTGTGTGTGTGTCTGAAAGAGATGGGATTTATTGATTGAAGATTAAAGAGCATGGTGGATTCTTTGGGATGCAAAGAAATGCGAAAAAGGGGGTGAATGAGATGCTAATGCATTCATATTACATGAATAAAAGAGTAGAGAGTGATTCTGCGTGTGGATATGTTGACTATTCTGTTGGTGTGCACCAGTGTCTTTTCCTCGACTATCTCCCTCTCCCCCTGGTGATTTTCATTGTCACACTGTTCCCCTTGTGATTGTAATTCTCCACGCTGCACATTACTCAATGCCACAGTATTTCTTATTATTCATTCCAGCCCCATTGAGTCACTATTTTTTATATTCAAAAGCCTTTTAACTAATTAAGGCTGCGTATGCAAAGAGAAGAGAATATTCATGAATATACCTGATGTGACTAATCAGGGAGGACCGGGAGGCAAACCCATTCATAAACATGTAAAGAGACACTGAAAGATGTATGTGTAAAAAAAAAAAGAGTGGGAAAAGATAGAAAATATTACTCCTAATTAAAATGAAGGTTAAGGCTCTGTGTCCACAACGGGCTTTGTTTTTTTGTGCTGGTAGCTCCTGTTTTCTTTCCAAAACCACCGCAGTGAAGTGTTTTCATCATCCAGCATCACACTCTCAGCTGAAATAGTTCATCTCTTTAAACCCAGCTGTGCCATCAATGTCCTTCACTGATGAAGAAGTAGGAAGTAAATGAAGAAGGGCTGGGACTTCTATCAACAAGTTAATGATGTCTGTAATGAGTTGAAAGAAATCACACTTGTTTAGTTAAAAGCGTACAAATCCCAGGTCTGAAGCTGCTGCATCTTGATTTTCACTGTTGTCAACAAACGACAGCAAAACAGTCTTAACAGTCACTACGAAGGGATGCGTATCTACTGTAGGACAACTTTCGTAACCTAGCAACAATAAGCAGCATTGCTATTTCTGTATTGTTACCTGTTGCTGTAAATTGTTGTTTATTGTATACAGGGACAAATGAAATGTGTAGGAGGATCCACAGAAGAAGAAACCCACAGGAAGTAGGGGTGATGACAACAACAGTTTGGTCATTTTTGATAATTTCACGTGACTGTGTGAAACCAGGGCCATTACAACACCCGCTCACCACTTCTACAGATTTCCATGGCTCTCTTTGTCGTTTTTAAACTGCACAATTAGCTGGACTAACATCCGTGCTCACTCTGCTCGAGTGCCTCAGACTTAAATCTGTCCTTTGGTTCTCCCCACCTCTGCCAATCTGTCCCCTTTTCTCCATCAGTAGCTTATGTTTCATTCTCTAAATTCTGCAGTAAATGCTCACCGCTCATCTTTTTCCCTCCCTTTGCGGCCAGAAATGTCATCCTCCTATTCTCTCAAATTTCTTTTGTCCTTCCTTTCTTCTCCTGGTATTATCTAGCCCCAGTCTCAGGCTTGCGATCATTCTCTTTTTGACAATATTTCTTCAGAGAGGGCTGATTTCCTCTCCTCTTCCTCCCTTCTGGCTTTTGGCTCTTTTTTTTTCTTCTTCATTTGGTTCTCTGTCCTGTCATTATCGACTGCAGTGAGTGGCTTTGTGTGGCAGCTTCAGTCTTATCTGGTTCTGTCAGGTGCCGCAAAGAATCCATTCATCAGACGGAGTCTCAAAGGTGGGTTGGGGAAAAGCCAGTGCTGCCTCAACAGCGAGGTGGAGGGAATATTTTTTGGCTGGACATACTGTATGGAACTAAATGTGTCTTATCATCCCTTTTCTTCACGCTCAGTTTGGTTTTATCTTTACTATCTAATCATTCCTCTATTTCATACAGTAAGAAATCTTTAAGTTATCTGTCAATGCTATTTTTTAAAATTTTTTCCTATCAACTACACTATGTAGCATACAAAATAAGCACCTGAAATTGTTTATTAGGCTTGTAAAATCCTAGTAAACAATAGTATGGGCTGATTTCAAACAACACAAAGCAACTTTAAGACGCATTAACCACTTTTTTGTTTGCCAACTTTAAAGATCTCCTGTAACTTTTAACTTTAATCCCTGTTGTTAAAGTCCACTACTTTCTCAGCTGGTGCCGCATGCTCCAGGCCTGTAACTGTGAACACCCACAACCCATCACTCTGTGCTAGAAACTGGGTAGATAATAACACTACCAGCAGGATGGCTAAGTGAGATCCATTGAAATAATTGAAATAAAATGCTGTCCATCATGAAATAGTACACAATAAGGAGAAGGTTGTTTTATTCAGATTTTCATACAAAATTAATTTATCACTGTAAACTCAGGGACATCAGTGAGTGTCAGTATCTGGTCCTCTCCGTCTCAATAACTAAGCTGTGTCACTCAGCGCCCCCACAGGCCTGGAGCACTTCAGGTTTGTCATTCTTTGCAGCTACTTCCTGCATTTGTGCATTTTTGCTTTGTGTCATTTTATTATTTGCAGTGCTTTTGCTGTCCACGCAGTTGTTTTGGCTTTGTGCAGCACAATTTTTTTTTTTCATTTTCAGCATTTTTTTCTCCTTTTTGACCTTTGCTTGGGCATTTGAAGTTGTGTCATTTATGCATTTGCAGCACTTTTTTCTGAATGAAGATCGTCAGAACCATTGCAGATTGTTGGCCCTTGCTGGCCACCATATAAAACAGTGAAGAAACCACTGCGCTAACTGGCAGATTTGGAACTCAGTGAATGGTAACTAAGGTGTCAGGAGAAAGCAAAATGACTGACAGAGTATTCACCTAATAACTCAATGTACCGGCCCTGCACTGACAAGGAAGAGAGAGAATGAGAGCTACTGTGCATTTGACTGGAGCATGCACCTAGTAATTATTTTAATAAATATCAGCTATTTCCAATGATTAACCATTGTTTGAACCTCATTGACAGCATTACTTCTTTCTTTCTTTCTTTAGTCTGCTCATACTTGTTCGCTCATTTGACAACATACTTCAGCAGTACATTTTATAAAGTTGCCTAAACAACAGCAAAAAGTTTCATCCCGATCTGTTTTTACAAGACGTAAGAAATAAGAATAAAAGTGCTTCAAAGTAGTGGTGCGTTTAAGTTACCTCGGAAGACAGGAGTTCAAGCTGAAAATGACGTCACACCCAAGTTATCAGCGTTTCAGTTACAAAGTTGGAAAAAAGCAAAATCGGAGAAGGAAACAAGATGGCTTATCTTGGCAAGCGCTACAACAACTTTCGTAGTTTTAGCCATCACGTTTCCTCCTCTGATTTTGCTTTTTCCGACTTGGTAACTGAAACGCTGGGAACTCGGGTGTGACGTCATTTTCAGCGCCGACAACTGACTTCCAAGGTCACTTGAACATGGCATAATTGTACACTGTATTGATCAAAGATGGCAATCATAAGTGGACAGCCAACCCAAGTATCCTTCATTGTGTGTTGATTGTTACTACTTTTAAAGTTGACTATCTTTTACCTCACCTTTCACTGTTTAGAAAGCACTAACAGTAGCAGAAAGGAGCCAGAGTCCCAGCAACATAAATTTTCATGATAAATTCTTCAATATCAATCATGTCAGTTCCTGCTGCTGGAGTAAGGGCAGGATTCCAGCTTTAGTTTTAGCATAATAACGGATTAAGTAATGGTAATGCAATATTCTAGTGTCCTTTGACCTGGATAAGAACATTTATACAGTGGTATTAAGCCCCTTCATGCACCCCCATAGGCAAGAGAGAGTAAAAGAGAGAGAGAGAAGTACTGTGGACATGGTTTGTAGCATTTGGCTCTTTTGCTCTGTGTGATGGATTTGGTCCAAACCCTCGAGACACACAAATGAACTGTGGCATCTATGACAGCTGGAGATGATGCCCAGTGCAGTGCCTGCGTATACACACTCATAGTTACACAAAGTCTCAAACACACACACAGACATAAAAACGCACACACACATGCACAAACACCCAGTGGCTCTTTGGACAGCTAAACCTTTGGCAATATCTCCCAATTATGGTTTGGATTCCTGTGGGGTATTGGGTACCTCTGTTTTTTGTATTGTTATTGTGTTGGCGTTTTCTTGCAGCAGGCGAACAAATAAACGTTAACAGTTATTAATTATAAATGATGGGTTTAAATACTTGAGTGACCATTAGTATGGTTCAGGGGTTTCCAAGTTAAGCATATGCAGAGGCTAGTCCTGAGGTTTCTTTTGTTCTTCTCTTTTTTTCCTGTTTAAAGTTCACTCTTGTTTAATCCATGTGAGCTATTTTCACTATTAAGCCTCTATGAGTAAAAGCAGCAGAGCAGTATGATTATGTAGAGTGCTATGTAAAAAAGAAAAAAAAAGAAACCCTGTCCGTCTATAGTGCTTAATCTGCCTGCAGTGACAAATACCCTACTGCATTTCTCAGCTTCTGTGTTTGCTTGTGTTTGTGCAGAAGTTGACACTGTAAAAATAAACCTCACACAGTTGTCTACACTGTCCTGTTGCAGTGTGCATTCAAAACGTGTGCACTCATGTTCTATCCACATTGTTTTTTTCTGATTGGGTTTTCTCATTTTGTTCTATTTCTTCTTGACACATGCATCTTTAACTATTATATTTGTAAACTGGCATTTTTTATTTAAGGTAAAAAAAATAAATAAAAAAACTCAGGGGCATGTCCACATTTTTTAGACTGGGGTGGCCTAACCCGAGCACTGACTAAACAGGGGAGACATGAAATATTATATGCACACACAAATTTTCAAACCCCAAGGCAAAAGCAGTACAAACATGTTGATATTAACCTGAAAGGGGGACTGACAACAGGTGGTGCTATCACCTTTTTTGTACCAGGGACCAGTTTCATGCAGGAAACTTTTTTCAAGGACTGGGTAGGGGTGTGGAGGTTCCAATAACAAGAACCTTAATCAGTACAGAGTATGTAATCTGGATACAACAATTACATTTTATATTAGGTACTTTTCATTACACTTTAACATCAACTCACCATAAGGCAGAATCAATCCTTTCTCTGTCCAGTGAACTCTGTTTCTGGCTCATTTTTGCAAGGGCTAACTTGTGATATAGGAAAATGACGTGCTGAAGAGTCAAGCTCGAAAGTGAGGTGATGGTGGTAGTTATGGTCTTTCAAAACAAGATATTGAGAGGACGGATGAAAAGAAAAAAAAAATTTAATCATTGTTTTTATTTTTTTGCCCTGGTACTAATTGATCCAAGGACCAGTACCTGTCCGGGTCCCGGTGGTTGGGGACCTCTGCATTAAACCACAGATGCAGTGGTCCCATGTTTAGCTGCAGCCTAATTTTAAATATTTTGAGACTTTTAATATTGGAAAGGTCGTTGGAAATTCAAGTTTATGATTAAACAACAAGGAAACTGGGGTGGCCAGTTGCACCCAAGCCGTCCTTTGGTCATGCCCCTGCTTCACCTCATATTTGGTGATGCCTCTGTGACTTTCTGTCCGTGTCTCTGATCATCAAAAATCTTAAGGATCTTAGTAACAGTTCTTCTGTCTTCAAGGATAAATTGGCAATCCTATTATCAGTGTCAAAACTAATTATCAGATTCATTTTAAAGGTCTTCAATTCGATCGTAGGGTTGAAAACAAATTAAGTCGTCTGACTCTGCAGACATTGTTAACTGGATTAGAGTATTGATCCTGTTGTGAGGATGTAGCTGTGCCAAGAATGAAACAACTATTTGAGAACGTCAATTAAATATGCTGATTGCTTCTGATTATGATTTCCCTAAATGATAAAGCAAAGATATTGACCCCTCAGTTAATGTGTATCATCCTTTCCGCCTTCCTCTACTGAGCTGAACTCGCTTTTTACATCCCTTAATGCCTTGAGATTGAGACTTGCTTCTACTCTTGCTCTTTTGACAGGCTGCAGAAAAACAGGCCGACGTGAAAGGTTTTACGTGCTGTCGGATGACATCACACACACTCAAGGGCTCTAAAAAACACACACTGCCAGCTCGCTTATAAGCCACAGGAAACACATCCAGCCAAATCCCAGATGATGTCAGAACATATTAAGTGGCAACACGGCTCTCTGGGAGATCCAGACTGGGGGCTGTGTTTGGTAAGAAACATAAGGGGAGGGAAAAAGGGCGAGGCACAGAGAGATGGGGAGAAAAAAAAAAAGAGATGTCCTCCAAGACATCTAAGAGATGTCCTCACTGAGTTCAGGCGGTGTGACAGACCAAAGAATCTGGTGCTCCCTTTTGGTTACATGGCGCTGCGTGATCATTAAAATTACACATTCTCATCCTTTGTAACACACCGCCCATACTCTGGTAGATTTTCTAACTTTCTGTCCTTTCTGTTTTGATCTGTGTCACTAAACAGTAAACCCAAAAGCAGACTGCATGGAGAATCAAGCATGGGAACTCCCTAACTGGGTCAAATGAAAGCTTGAAGCAGATCTCCAACATTTTGGATAATCCTGCACTTCTTATATATATCCTCCATGCTTTAAGGGGGTTGTTTTGGGATGAAGTGTCAGAATTTACCCCCGTAATGAACTCACTTCCCACCCCTTCTCAGTTCACTCACTTTTTTTTTTGTATTTCCCTGGATACCTTGTCAACAAGCCTCAAACTGTAAAATGAAGCTCTTACATGAAACGTTTGCTGTTGCTGTTCTGCCCTTGCGGTCGGTTTTACCCTGTTATGGGTTTAATCAAAACTTGCTGATGCTAGGCTAACTGCCTGATAGAGGTGAAAGTGGTAAATCAACTGCATTTCCTCTATAAACTTTTTTTTTTAGAGGCCTTAAGGAAACCATGAATGCTAGCCATTTCCTTTTTTTTTTTCAGTTTTAGCATTAAGCTAACCAACTGGCTATTTTGTGTCACCAAAACCCCCAGAACTTTGTCTTGAACTTAATTAATGGTGGCATAAAAGAAACTACATGTGTGTTGGTGAGCTTTTAAGAAGATACCAGTAGATGTCTTAGGTTAGCCAAGCTATTTTTCCCCTCTGTCAGTCTCTGAGCTACATGACACAAGTGGTAGCCTACCACAAAACTTCAACATTTCCTTATTACAATTTTATTGGCGACATCAAACGGGCCACAAACAAAGCATCTATTTGTCAGCTGAAGACATGCAGTCAGTTTCCTGTGGACAGAGCACCGTTTGCTGGTTTCTATTCTGTCACTCTTGGTGCTAATTTACCTTTCTACACGTTGAATTTTAGTCAAATTAAACAAACTCCACGCAGAGCTAACCAGTTAGCTTAAGATGAGCTAGTCGATGACATTAACTTTATACAGGACCATGCTAGCTAGTGTGCCTTTTTACGTTTACACATATTAATGCTAACTGGCTCACTTATTCTTAACCTTCCACCTTCAAACTTTGGTTTAGGTAGAGTTTACAAAAATTGACCAAATCTACAATTTACCAATCTTCCATCTAAAATCCAAATTCTCTCAGTGGAATCATTGTCATGTTGTTTTCAAACACAAACGGTCATGTGTTGTATTGTTATCACCTGATGTTAGCTAGCATTGCTATCGACAATAGGTGCAACTACATGACTTTGTTTCCATATTTGAATGCGGTCAACGTAGATGTAATGCCATTCCCCACGCCGACATTTAATTTTCAATGTAAATTAAACACTGTAATTGGTAAGCTAGCTAGCTTTTTTCTACTATGCTAACTAACTCCTGTAGCCAATACTGAAAAAGTTACTTAAACCATTACATACCTTTTAAGCAAGTGTAATTCCACAGTTCTTGCATGTTTATTTGGTGATCTAGGTTATATATTTTCTTATCCAGAAAGAAAGCAGTTTATTTTTGCATTTCTTACGATAACTGTGATTGTCCTCCTGAAAAGTAACAACCAGTGAACATATTCTCAATTAACAACCAGATGCTGTATTTCTTGAAAGATTTATTCAAACAGGACACATGGGCCAACGTCATATGAGTGCCTTTTAGACATTTCAGTTAAGTCAGTCAAAATTGTATTTATAGAGCATATTGAATGCATGAAAATTCTGTTAATATCCCTTCACCCCTTAACAAAAAACCTCTGGAGAAATTTGTCTTGAGTTACAGAGTGACGTCAGATCGCCCAGTCTGCTTTTAAATCTATAAAAAGCCCTTATATAAGCTGAGTAGTCAACAAATTTCACAGCAGACAAGTGGTACAGCATACATATATACACAAGTAGTACATAGCAATCCAAGACAGCCTATTGCTGCCTATTAAAAATTATCATGAAACAAAGCATGACTTGTTTTTTTTTTTGTCATTTTTTGCAGATGCAAAAGCTGTACAGTAAAATCTTTCTTTCGTCTTTCAGCTAATGTGTTGGCAAAGCACTTGGATACAATGCAATATCTTTTAACATTAAATACATGAGTGCATGTATACCATACAATGTAACTCAAAAGATCACAAGCGTTAAACAGTTTGACATCCTCCGGTGGTAAAGGAAGTTAACGGGGATTTGAAGGGTGTGCAGCCGTGACTTTGAAATCTGGGAGCACTTCCCATCGGTCAAATAAAGTTTTTTTTTTTTGTATGTTTTTGACAAGAGTTTAAACCTCGAAAAAACACAGTACAAAAAACAAACTGACAGAAAAACAAAGAAACAACTGAACCATACACCATAATCTATATATTGCTAGGGATCACAGAGCCCAAGTATGTCTACCAGGTTGCATTCAGATAACCTGGGGTAGAATACTTGCATTGTTTCTTTAATAGAGAAGAAGTTTTACAAACAACAGTCAGTTAGCTCTGAGTCGAGCGAGTGACGCCATAGTCTGTCGTTAATCAGGAGAGATTGAGTAAACGCACGCTAAGCTGATGATCCAAAACAGTCCCAGCATTCTTACTGTTTTTGGATGTTGAAGCATCAGTTAGGTGTATTCAGTTTCTCCGGATTCAAGGCTTTTGGTCCTGGTTTGTCCCACAGACTTGTGGACACTTGAATGGAAGATATAATTAGTGTGACACCTCTGTGGCTGTGTGTGTGTGGGTATGTATGTGCGAGTGTATTTACACTGTAACACAGGCAAATCTGTGGCTCAACAGAGGCTTTACCAGTCTGCATTTTTCTGTTTACCAACAGTTTCTTTCAGGCAGTCCTTTGCCTGAAGGGAGTCAGAGAAGTCCATCCAGCGTTGAGGAAAAAAAACGTTCCATCCCGAATGCCTAGCAGCAGGAATGTCAACACTGAAAGGTGTTTTCCAGCACAGCAGCATGATTGTGTCTTGTGATTGTGACACCTCTCCTAGAAGAGCCATTCACAGTGCTCGTGAGCAATGCCAGCCGTCAAACTTTGAAGATAGTTAAGAGGAAGTTGTCGGTGTTTGTGAGTTTGCTGGTTGCCTTTTCCTCAGGCTCTGTATCTCCTAAAGGACTCACCAGTACATCCTGGAGCCAGTGTTACCCTTGTGTTTACCTCCAGTGCTGCAAGAGTATGAAAGACTCAACCCCAACAATAACAATGTTGTGCAATTCAGAAAACAAAATCAGCTACACAACGCTTTCCAAAGCTGCTCATCAGAGACATAAAGCCCGAAAGTTTGAGACAAAATACAAAAACAACCACTGCTCTATCAGTCGTGTCCATGCAACTCCATTTATTTCTCTTTTTGCTCTCTTCTCCTGCCCCCTGCAGAGCTCATTCTCTCACTGAGCTCTCCCTTTGGTTCACCCTCATTAGCACTCACCCCAAAACTCAAGAGGAGGGAGCCGTGTAGACAAGTGAAGAGATAAGAAGATGGTGAGGGCTTTTGGGAGCTTATTGCTTTACATATATTGCTTGTTTACTTGCTGTCGTCCCAAGTTTGTCCTCAACCTCTAATGCTTTCCGAGTGATCAAGGACGGACCCCAGAGAGAAAATTTTGGAAGGCCTTTAAGAGGCCGGAAAACTTTTCACATGAAGTGACCCAGTTTGAGTGTGGCACCTCGTGGGAATAAAAGTCAAAGAGACAGGGGGAAGAGATGGAGAGAAACCTGCTGCAACTCTTCTCCTACTGTGCAAAGCAAAGCATACGCGCAGATGTGTTTGATGCATACAGTATTCACGCCATGCATATCCCATTGATGCTTTTGTATTCATCATCCCCCCCCTTCCATTCTGGGCTGATCCCTTATTACAAATAGCATGCCAGCAGCTCCGAGCAGCTTGCCTTACAGGTTTTTTCACATCTTGGAGAGGTGCAGTGGAGAAGCCCCTGGAGCATTACGAACAAGCATTATGTTGCTAATTTATTCGTTCTCGTTAAAGTTTAACTCCAGCGCGCATTTTTATTTGCTCGTGCAGGCGCCCTCCTCCGTGAAATTGAGATGCAAATTGGGGAAATTTGGCTGACATTTCAGAATTGGAGGAAAAATCAATGGGTTCAAAAATTTAAATCCATTTAATGTAAAATCCACTTGGTTCATTTTTTAAGGGGCAAAATTGGCTTTCTCTAAATGTGAATAATATATCCCAAACCATCTGGTCATTTATGCCCCAGTCTGTGTTTGTTGAAGCTAGCTTTTGTCTCTGTCCTTTAGAGTGTAATTATGAGCAGGATGGTGTGCTCGGGAGCAGATCTGGAGTCAGCCCCACTGTGACTGACTCTTTCATTAATTATAGTTAACTCCCTGCACACACACGTGCTTCAGTAAGAGGACCCAACAGCTCAGAGCTACGGGTACAACGAGCAGACAAGTGCTCTGTAACCATCGCTTAACCCTCCAAGGATATGGATGCACAGAGGGTGGATGAGGGTAGATGACGCTGTTAGGGGAGAATAAAGAGCAAGAGTGATGGAAGGAAGAGAGCGGGAGAAAGAGCTAAACTGTGTGTCTGTGGAAAGGGCAGAATAGTTGAAAAGTTGCAGTTAAATACCAACAACCAGAACTTCCTTTCCAAGAAGTATATGGCAGATATACTTGTGTATGTGTGTATACTCACTTACACAAATGGGCAGGATTTATTTACCATTACCATCTATCACTAATCATTTCTATTTTGACCACTGACAGTATTTTCACATGCATAGTTAAGTCGAGCTATGGTTACAGCTAGGTTGCCGATTTATCTAGACTACAGTCCTTCTTTAGGTACACAAGATCTGGTTCATTGACAAAAGTACATCTGGGTCATCACCCGGTTTACTTATTATGCCACATACCAAAACAGTTGACAAACAAGTTAGCAAGAGGCTAACAAACTGTTTGCCGAACAATTAAAAAAACTAACAACTTTCCAGCACTGCATCTTTTTTAGGGATAAAAAAAAAATATTCTCCAATCACATTATCCGGGTACATCATAAAACTACAAGACATGCAGTTCTGGTCAGGCTTAACATGCAATTTAAAAGTCCCTTTTCAGTCAGACTAAAGCAATAAATAGATTTTCTTCACATCATGGAAATGTACTGACTGAAGTACATTTACTATATCTAAAATATCCTATATTCATAGTTTATTGTGTATATTTAATATACTTTCATAACAGGGGCACCAGATCAGCTAAGGGGGTCTATTGGGTGTCCCATGTACAGAGGTTATATAGATTATATAGATTCCAACTTGTGGCTAATGGGAGCATGCCATTTCTCACTCTTTCTACTGAGTTTCCTGCTTTATCCACTGTTCTATCCTCTACACAAAGGTATGAAAGCCTCACAGACACATTTGAAAATACATATAATACAAGGAAAAGGTCCAGCAGCCTTTAACCTCTCTACCCTTTGGCTAATTTTAACATGTTTTGCCTCTGACAGGGAAAAGAGTTTATAATAATTTTAACATTTAGGAGAGTATGTAGTGGCAAATTGGAGTGGCCAGATATCAAGAGGGGCTGTGCCACCTCTAGCCACCCCTCTGGATCTGCCTCTGGATATAGGACTGCCATAAATAAGTGTTTTTGAAGAAAGCCTTGCAAAAAGCACACATGTTCATGGTGGGCTGACTCAAAATTTAGTTTAAAGATTATGTAGGAAGAAGAATTCATTTACTATCTAATAAATCACTTGGTTAGTTCCACCTCACTTTGACCCAAACTGATGCACAAAAATTCACCGCAATGACACGTATTAAGGGTACATAATATATGTCCCGACCAATTTAACACATAATAGTCAACCTTGGACTGTGGTTTGCACTTCCGTTTGATGAGGCTCCACCACCTGTCTAATGCACAATTGCATGTGCCAGGCATATGCACTGCGGCATAGCTGGTGTCCTCGTGATAACAAATGAAGGTGAATTCAATCGGTGAGTCAGACCGGCTGTTGCACTGCTCTGTGTGGGGGAAGCGAAGGTGGGAATTTGTGGTGTGGAGGCAAGAGCAAAATTTAATTTGTTGACTGACACTTGAATTACCAGCGCTGGACAAATGTTATATATAACTGGAGACATTCAAGCGTATTTTAAACAGGCTTTTATCCCAAACATTGCCAATTTTGGTTGTATTAGTCATGCTAACTTTGCACTTGCAATCTCAGTTGCAGCTTTTCTACTACAAGAAAGATTTTCTTTGGTGATTTTGGAGAATCAAAGAGACAAAATTCTCTTCTTGTGTTTTATGTGTGGCTGACTTTTTTGTTGTTAAACTATATCATCACAAATCTTGAAATAACAAATCAAGAACTGATATTTCTTGTAAGCACTTAGGTATAAAAATATTGGCGATAGTTAGAGTGGGAAATTCAATTGGTTGCATGCATCCCAAACACATCTTTGACAGATTTAGCCGCACACTGCAAAACACTGACAAGTGGTTTCGGCCTCTCCATCTCTTCACTTTTTTGTAAACACAGAGTTGTGTTTACAGCTGTGGGTTTTTATGCTAGGGGGAGATGTGTTCCTGTATCCTGTCAGAGCTTCTTTTCTAACATTCAAAAACATTTCATAATGTTTATCATACATTTTTGATGAGATCATGTCTATGCAAACGATTAAATCCTCGGAGCATGCACATGTTCAACAAAGCTCTGTGTTTAGAAGCGCCCATTTTGAGTATATGTTTAACCAAATGCCTGGAACAACGTGCAGTTCCCGCCGACATTTCTTCTTAAAAACACAGAATTATTAGTAGCAGCTAAGTGTGAAGCAGAGAGCAGGAGAGATTGCAGTGACTTTGAATAACCTTTCTAAACACATGGACTTTTTTTGCTCTTCTTCTTGGCATTCTGACATCCTGCAAATTTTAACAACCGAGCAACACAAGACAAGGCGACTGAAACAAGCAGCTCGACAAACTGTTATAAATACCAAAAGAGGGGGAGCTTGCTTATTTACTTCCTTTCCAGTTTCTGAGGATCAGTGTGAGACAAGACGCGAGTGTGCGTCTGCTTGTGTGTCAGCGGGGATGCCTGTGGTCTCTGACACTGCTGGGGGAGCCTTCTGTAGTTTTTGACAAGTGTGTAGCGTGTATGCATACACGGT
This sequence comes from Xyrichtys novacula, assembly GCA_962446985.1. Classification (NCBI taxonomy): domain Eukaryota; kingdom Metazoa; phylum Chordata; class Actinopteri; order Labriformes; family Labridae; genus Xyrichtys; species Xyrichtys novacula. Next base: position 14,647,732 of record OY660879.1, on the reverse strand, counting down.
TCAGATCCTTCTCATCTCATTTGCCCCTGGAATGAGATGAATAACCACCCCCCAAACCCGCCTTCCTCTCTGGTATGAATTGCAAGGCTTATATCTCACTCTCTGCAGGGGCTGGAGGGCAATGGGGGCTGACAACACAATGGCATTGTCTCTGCTGATGGGGAGCCAGAGTCTTGAGGGGAGAACCCGTTCCAGCCTCTCTCCAGTCTCCGAAGAAGTAGGTAGACAGGGTCCGAAGGGGTGAATTTTGGGGGGAAATTTTGAGCGTATGCGTGTGGAATTAAAACATTTGTGCATGGCAAAGTGGTGCTACAGAGCAGTGGAGTGTCATTGAGGTGCAAGTGAGAAGGAGTGAGCTGTGCCAACACTCTGAGAGGCCACTCAATAATTTAGAAGAGCCGTCTGGTTCAAAGAGTCACAGCCGGCACCTGCCAATCCACCGCCTTCACAGCTTATCTGCTGCTGCTGCTTTGATCCAGAGGATTTCAAAAGTACACAAATATCACTCTTAGTAAAAGCAATGATGAGGAAAAAGCACAGGTAAAAAAAATCTGATTATACACGATATTTGCCTGCTTGCTCCCCCATCGCCATCAAGGCTTTGGATATATTGGATATCTGAGCATTTCTCTTTGTTGGACATCACTTTGTTTCCTCCACATGTTCAGACAGTGACCTCTGTCTTGCTATTAGTTGGAAGTCCTTTGTGCTTCGGGTGCATGTGTGGCGAGTGACCGTAGCCCAGCGGCTGCGAGAATAGCTCTGGCAGCGTCTCGATGCTGAACTGCCTCTTGTTGGAATAGGCCTGGCGCCGGCTGTTCTGCTGGTGCAGCGGCTGGTGGTGCTGCTGTTGGATAGGGTGATGCTGCGGCTGCGCCTGCAGGCCCATGTGGGAAGCTGCCGGGTGCTGGATGTGGCTCTTGCTGGGGTCCCATGCTTTGAAGGCTGAGCTGGATGTGAGTGGGTGGGTGTTGGTCTTGGAGATCTTGGGCTTGGGGATCTGGGAGGCGTTGATGGTGATGGCCAGTGGCGCATGGATGTCAGGTGGTGGTAGGAAGGGTTTGTCTTTGGGGTGGAAGTTGATTGGTTGGAAAGTGGGCGGGGACTGGCGGTGGGTGTAATCTATCATTGGGTAGCTCTTGTAGTAGTCTCTCGGAGTCGTGTCTAGATGGGAGGTAAGACAAAGGGGAAGAAAAACAGAGAAGACTTTTAATTAACTTTGAAAAAACTTCACAACAATGTTTGAAACATTCTGTACACACCCCAACACACACTCCTCTATGGACCAATAAATTCAAGCCAAAAAAACAGCAAATCTTGTTTCCTGTTCCGTGCAGGCTCATCCTTTAAAGATCTGACTGTTCGTACTTCATTAAAAAGTCGTAGGAGTTTACCAACTGGGGTCTTTTTTAAGAACTACCAACAGCTCTGGGGAGAAACAAAAACAAGAAGGTAGATACCGTATAGTGTCTGGTAAAACAGGGGATTTGTAGGGATGAAAATAGAAAGAGTTCAGCGTGTCAACTCAGATTAGCACAAGCTTCTTGAGTGGAACTCCACTCTGCGGTTTGGTCATCACCCCCGCCCACCCTCCAGCCCCCACCTCTATGTGACTCAGCCCTTAAGACACTAACAACCTTGTTTGTAGCCTGTTTTATGGCCCCCCTTTTTTCCTGGAGAAAAATAAGAAACATTCTCATTTTATGATGTTTTTCTTCACCCTAGAGCCCTTATTGCTCTGAGTTATTGGATTTGGTCTCTTCTCATATCTTAACATCTGTTTTCCTCATATTCTAACAGGACACAGCTGCTATCAGCTTGTACCGCTTGTTTGTGACAAAGTATGCTTGTATTCGTTTGCTTGTGTGCCTGTGTGACTGATATCATCATCCAGTCCCATCAGGAGCACACTAATAAGATCATGTCAAACACCTCATCAGAAGCTGTACCACCAGGTACATCTAATTTGTTGTGATGAATGTAAGTGAAAGTAGCTTGCCAAGAGTCCTTATTTATGCATGTGTGACAGTGGGGGTGTACACTGATATCTTATTAAAAATGAATAAGCTCAAATATACTTCAAGGGACAGTATGATAAGAAATGTAAAAGCTAATAAACAAAGCAAATTATCGGACATGATATTATCGAAAAGGATGCAAAACAAAAATATGCACTGTACTATATGAAACAATACAGTATGATACAATATGAAAGGATATGTTAAAATACATTCCACCATGATGCGACATGGTAAGAAATAATATGATATAATATGATTCAATATTTACGTAACAGCACAGTATGTAAGGATACAATATGTAACAATATGATACATAATGATACAATACGTAACGATACCTAACGATACATTAAGATACGACATGTAATGATACGGTATGTAATGATACAATTTGTAACAATAGAATATGTGACTATACGATATGTGACTTGACAGTATTTAACGATACAATATGTAACAGTTCGATGTGACTGTACGATATGTAACAATATGATATGTGACAATATTTGTGTAACAATATTGTACATGAAGTATGGAAATGTAGGACAAAGTATGATACAATATAATATAACCTGTGTAAAATACTATACATCATACTACAATGTGAAGCAGTACAATGCAATTCACTACAAAGGATACAATACAACAAGATATGATTTGATACATTTTGATAGACTGCAAAATGATATGTTATAATACAATACTTTAAAGTGTTTTATGATACCATATGAAAAGAATAGATACATTATGATACGATACGCTATAAAACAACATGACACAATAAATATGTGATGGAATGATACCAAATGTTACAATACTACAGCATTACAAATGATGCAATATGATTCGATAGAATACAATATTGCACAATACGCAAAGATACAATGCAATATGAGGATAGGATTAAAATCTAGATTGGATTGGATTAGATTAAATAAAATAGAACTCTATCCTCAAGGGTCCTCTAGGGAAGGTTCCCTCAAGGAAATAAAAACACACACACACACAGCAAGGTACAGTATGAAATGATATGATACAAAACCAAATAATGAGATGTGAAAGCTTTTTTTTTTTCTTTCTCAGGAAAATCCAGCAGTGTGTGCCATTCAAATTCTTGTGTACTATCTATTATTTTGCTGTCTTCAAGGAGAGTCTTTTGACAATATTGAAATAAACTCGGCAAACAGGAGCCATTCACTGTCTGGCTGAAAACCAGCAGCAAATTTATTAGTCTACAAGAAGCCTGTTTTCCCCTTGCGTCTGGTCCTGTTGATTCATCCCTAACATATTTGTACCTGCTAGCACGACTAAAAACCATGTCTTCTATTTATCCTTTGAGTGGAAAAAAACCTACAGGGGTGCGTTCATTCTTACACATTTTAGGGCAGTCTCCAACACTATAACAGTCTGGTAATTGCTTATTGAACACTTCAGTGGAGGGTCCATTGTGTAACTTCAGGGCACTTGAGCAGCACCTATTGAGAAGTAATCATCCACTTCTTCAGGTCAATTCTCTGAACTGGTCCAGGGATTAAATGCAGTCCTAACTACAACCGTTTAAGTCTTATTTCGACTGGAGTGCCAAATGAAAATTCTACTCTAACACAGCAACACAGCCTTTGTTTGTTTTTAACATTAAAACGTGTTTGAAAATGTGTCGATTAAGGGTTTTAAGTAGAAATATCAGACAAAGAGACAAATGAACAGGTCAGAAAAGAGATTAGACTACTAGATATACCAACGCACATACACACTGGACATCAAACTAAAAATGTATATCAATAAATCACGAAAACATAAAATACCTAATGGTTCTCAACATTGATGCATTTTTCAGTCTTTTTTATTCGATTAATGGGAAAAACGTCCAAAATTTGTACAAATATTGAAGTCTGTGGGAAGCTTGTTCTACTCCTTATGGCTCTAAAAGAAAAGACGGATTGTGCAAATGCTAAACCTTGTCTTATAAATCAACACTACCCCGTGGAGGTTGACCCTGTGGCCCTGCTCATCTGAATAATAGAGAGCTGAATAAAAGCCTTGTTAAGGGGTGAAGGGGCAATATTTTGAATTATTGTAAAAACCAACCTGACAGATGAACACATAATGAAGTGATCACCCCTGACCAGTGGTGGGCTGTGCATTTCATGCCTAGGCCTTCAGTGCCGTTCCACTCAGTCCTACCTAAATTAATACACCTCATAATACCATCAAAATGACACCATGGCTCCAGAGTCCATCAGAATCACACTTACACATTACATCACCTTAATATGGGCTAGTCGAGCAACCCTCAGCATTTACCAATAAGCACACATTCACAGTTTAGTAGGAAACTAGGAAACTCACAGACACTGTCAAACTCAAAAATGAAAGGCGATATTTACGATATTAGTCAACAAAAGGCTACCAAAAGTACGCTGTGTGAGCTCAAACAAGTTTGTCTGATAAATTGCGCATTCAAGCCAGTTTTTTGGGGGGATCCTTTTTCCTCATTGATTGCCATCCTTATGTCATCATTACATCAGGGTAAACTATGTTTTAATTTGGTTTGATACGATTGGTTTATAGGTTTACAATAAGTTATCACAAGCCTGCTTACAGACTATACCATAGTTATATTGTTCCGTTGAGTTTGAATTGATCCCTCTCAAAAGGTTTAATATTGCTTTTTGGAAAGATTGAATTAATCAATTTGCTTCTGTTTCCATACAGCAATCCTGATCATTTTCTGGCTACTAAAGTGAGATTATGGTATAAAATGCCGGTGAAAAAGTTGTAAGTTTTTATTAGACTGTTTTGTTAGTGAAATTCATATCAATCAAAGTTTAAGGAGTTTTGGTTATTCTTGTCATCTAAGATTTGGTGGCATTATCCTTTAATCACTTTCTTTTCCTTCTTCTATCAAGAGTAACTTCCTCTACAGATTAATAATCCAAAACATTTTAGTCAGCTGTTGTTTGTTATTAGTGTGTTTGCAATGATCTACAGTGCATTCGTAGTAGTAGAAGTAAGGCTACCTGTCATTAGCTCTTGAGTGATACTGTCCACTTCTGAACAGGGTGGCAGTAGCTGAGGAGGTAGAGCAGTTGTCTAATAACTGGAAAGTTGTCAGTTCAATTCCCCCCCTATCCTTAGTCTGTCTGTTGTGTCCTTGGGCAAGACACTTTGCCTGCCTTGCTCCCAGTGTGTGTCCTCCACTGGTGTATGATTGTGAGTGATGTATGGTGGCAGTCGTAGAGGCCAAGCACTTTGAGGGTCGCTGATAAAGTGCTATATGAAATCTGATGCATTATTATTATTGTTGTTGTTGTTTATAGAATCAGCTGTTAAATTGCCTTTGTTCATAGTGTCCATAGTGGATGAATCCAAGTTTCAGGTGGGGTCGAGGTCTGTGGTGAACAGGTGCATGTTGCGCACCATCATGCTGCGTTTATTGGGAGTAATCCTTTGAGTCAAGGCCAGAATTGAGATGAAGGTCTCCTCACAATAGAGGAATAATCTCAGAGCAAAGCGTGGAGACTCCTGCTATCAGGAATGGAAGTTTTCCTCCTGCTCTAGAGACGATAGTCACATTGCTGACACCAGGGAAGCACTTTTCCATTTTCTGACATATCAAAAGAGCACAATGTTAAGTTCAAATGTCCATAATGACACTTTTCTGAGGATTTTAGTTAAAATGGCAGGTGGAATTCCTCAATATAAGGAAGGTGAACCTGCCACCATTTTGCAAGTCAGATAGGCTACATCTGTGTCTGTGCAGAGTGGGCAAAGAAACTGTTCTGCTTTCATTTAAATTTTGCAAGATAGGGAGGAATGTGTTGCGGATTAGTGTATTTTTGTATGTTTGCACACATGAATGTGTTTGCCTTTGCATTTGGGGATTTAAGCAGCATATTTGAGCACATGTGTGCAGTTGTACTGATGCTAGGTTGTGCAACAATGAACACATTAACATACGTTCTCTGCTCTTTGAAAACTGTATAAGCTGCTTGGTATGTCTGCGTCTTTAGTGTTGAATAAGTGGCTGTTCTTCGTGATAATGCAAAACTCACATACTGTAGTTGTTGGAGTATTAGACCTACAAAGTAAGAAGTGAAAACGCTCCAAGTCGAGTAGAGTGCATTGGTTTCAAGAACATGCCAGCTTTCTCTGTTATCTTCTTTTCACTTTTATTGTGCAGAGGATTTTCTTGGAACACTTAGTTATTTGTGTATTGCAAACACTGTTTTTGAAGTGAAATCCGGCATCTGAAGCCACAGCAGCAGAAAATTTGGCTCAAATCTCTTGCCAGGGCAGAAAAATCTGGGACGGCTTTGATACAATGAATTTAACACACCCCTCTTTCCCTAAACAACTGCTGTTGCCGTCCATTTGAGTGTTTCCACACATGTTGCCAGCAGGAGCACCTGACAGCAGGCTCCTCTGTGACAGTACTGTGCCTACCTCTCTGTTACACAAACTCTCCATCTGCTCATGCTGTCTCTCTTTCTGTCTTGTTTTCCACTCATTTCTTTTGTACTTCGTTTATTTCTTACTCTCTGAAAACATGAGCGTCAGTTCTTAATCCAGCTGAAACCTTAAAGGGAGACCTGTGGACCTTGTCTGGGCCAACACTGTAATGACTACTGAAGTGTGGCTTTCAAAGAGCCTTTTTTAACAGTGTACTTTAGCCATTCAGTTATATTTCAGCAGCTATTTAATGAGAAAATACCTTTTGACAAAACTGTTTTGTCCAAGTCTGTACAGAACAACACTATACCATACATTATAATAGCATATTTGACATGATAGGTTTCTATACAATGGGACAGGATATAAAACAATACATAGATTTGTTTGAGAATGTCAATCAAATGCCTTTTTGACCAGATTCAGTTCTGTCAGTCTTATAAATAACATTCCTATGTTTTTGTTTTTACTTTTATTCAATGTGGCTCTTTTTTTCCATATTATATCTATTTCTGCAACTCCTATCTATCTATCTATCTATCTATCTATCTATCTATCTATCTATCTATCTATCTATCTATCTATCTATCTATCTATCTATCTATCTATCTATCTATCTATCTATCTATCTATCTATCTATCTATCTATCTATCTCACCTAAAATGTTTCTAATTTTTTTGTTTGGGCTCAAAGAAGAATAACTTTTAATTAAGCAATAACTAATGTGGATTCTGAAGGATATGATAAATCATGATATGATAAGATACAGTGATATAATGAAATATGATAATTATGATGCAATATGATCTAACATGCTATGATACAACACAATATGATACATTATGATATGATATGATATGATATATTATGGTATGCTTAGATACAATTTGATACAATACAGTACGATACAATGCGAAATGACAGGTCACTGTGGTAATGCACAGTTAAACAGGACAAAATACAATATGATGTGAAATGAAACCAAAGGATGCAGAATGATAATTGTGTAGATAATAGTTGTAAGGATATAAATTGAGATGACATAGTACAATGTAATATGATATAATATGACATGATATGATGTACCGTATTTTTCGCACTATAAGGCACACTTAAAATCCTGTTGGCTTGTCGGAGAACTGCAGCTACTGTAGCCTCGTGGAGTTATTGAATGAGTTAAATAAAGTTTGACTTATCTGACTGTTTTGTTGGTCTTAATGCGCTTTATAATCTAGTGCGCTTTATAATCCAGTGCGCTTTATGCATGTAAAAAACACACGAATAGACGCATGCATTGATGGTGCGCCTTATAATCAGGTGCGCCGTGTAGTGCCAAACATACAGTAATTTGAATATTACATTGTTCACTGACAAAATTTGTCTTGGATTTGTTTAACGTCTTTCAAAGTAGCATCAATACATAAAACACATTATTAAAAAAAAAAAAAAAAACATGTCTCTAATTGCCGTCTCCATAACGTCCATAATGTTGAATGTGTTCTGCTTCTGCTTGGTAAACTATTTTGCACGTTGAAATTATTTCATTTTCATTATTTGAGCTGCAACATTTCCTCAGACTGAGATATTAAAAAGGGTTTAGTAAGCATTATTTGGAATTAAACATTAAAACATCAATCTCATTTCAAGTGGTTTTTGGTAAGTCCTGAGCAACACCTGACTACAAACTACCTTATCATTTAAATATTGAACACCGTGAAGGTCCAGCAGAGTTTAGGCGGGTGAAATAATAAAGCTGTAATGGGCCGACTGCCTGAAGCAGCACTTTACATCCGGCAAAAGTTTCCCAAAAGCACTCTGTTCCCCCTCCTAAAAGATACCAGTGTTCCCCATCTTGGAAGCCATCTTTTGAGCATTTTATATCTCCAACATCCAAAGCATGTCGTCCTAAAATATACCAAAATTTATTTCATCATTTTGTGACCTGCAGCACAGTCGGAAAAACGCAGCAACTGCATTGCGGAAATACCAATGACTTAATCTTGCACTGAGCCTAAAAGTAGATCCCAAAACCAGGAAAAAAAACAATGACGTGGATCATTAACAGACCTTCTAACAAATCACACTTATTTTACTCTGCTTGTGAAGACTTGGCTTGATCATTAAAAATTAGTTTAAAATAATCACAATGAAAGAAAAACGTGTCTTTCTATTGAGGTAATATCCTCCTTACTCAGAAATTCTCCTTGTTCCTTCTCCCGCTGTCCTCTCACTTTCCTCCTCTCTAACCTCTAACATCTCTATCTCACTGCCAGTCCACCTGTCTTCACTTAATTAAGATGAAGATATCAGCGCTGCTTGTGCCAAACTCCTGCTGCTACACCTGGCACAGGTTTGTCTCACACACAGTCCTGACCTGTTTGACCTGTTAAGCTCTTCCTTATTTCAGTTCTTATTACCTCTTTGTGCTGAGAGCTTACCCACTTCATTTCACCCATTTTATAATGTGCGTAGAGTGAGGAAAACAAATCCAGGTAAACCACTGAATTATATTAAAGCAGGTTTATGAGGATTTTCAGGAAGTGTGGTCCAAATTCATGCTGTTCCACTGTGAACATGGTCAGCTAAATCCTCTTCCAAATTGTTATGATCTAGGCATGACCTTGTCGATGTGGACAGGATCACTAGAGAATATTTTTGCTTATTGGGAAAATAGAGGAGCATGTATGAAAAAATGAGTGGATGTTGAGTTTATCAACCTTTCTGTTAGTTTCAGGTATGATCTAAGCTGCCAGCCCACTTTTAACAAGACCAGCTGGATTTTTTAATGGCCGATCAAAAGTTACTAACATACTGTATGATTTAAGTACAGAGTCTATTGAATTTCCCAATAGATAATAAATAGATTAATACAATTCTTCTTTTACCTACTTCTTCTTTTACTATCTTCCTCTTCTTCTTCTACCTACTTCTTCTTCTTCTTCTTTGCTTACCTTCTTCTTCTACCCTCTTCTTCTACCCTCTCCTTAATCTTCTTCTTCTTCTTCTACCCACTTCTTCTTTTACTACCTTCTTCTTCTACCCTCTCCTTTTTCTTCTTCTTCTACCCTCTTCTTCTCCTCTTTCTTCTTCTCCTTCTTCTTCTTCTATTACCATGAAGAAAGTTTAAAAATGGGAACTACCAATGTACACATAGTGTCTCCTAGATTTCAGTCAGAGTAGGGGTCTAAAAAACAGTTCATACACTAGGACTCGAGATGTTTGTCCATTAGACTTTTCTTATCCAAAATGATCCTTTTATGAACATTGCCTTACTAGTTTTGCTTGCGAAACTTCACTAGATCACTAAGTTTTTTGTGTCTTTGCGACAGCTGACAGCAATGTCAGCCATGTTTTGGGGCCGGCATGGCTGTGTTGCATTATATTACCTTTACTGTCATCTCATGACACATGAGCTTAGCAAGTTTTGCAAGTTTTGGTAGAGTTGCTGGCGTAATTAGCGTTAAACATCTCCAAACTGCTGAGCCTCTGTAGTCGGCTCTCTCCATGGTACACTGGGTGTTGAAATCTTTCCTTTTTGATAAAGCCTTTGGATTGGGGTTTGCACACAAACTTGCTTAGATTTTCTCTGAAGTTTGCCCTCTAATCTGTTTCTGGGTGACTGGAGGACTTCTAGTTCGTAAAACTGACATGACAAAGGAAAAGTCAAGATGGCTTGAGTCAAGTTTAACCCTTGCACACGCTTTAATTACCACTCCTGGACTTATGCCAGTCCCTCAGGTGTCTAACAAGATCCCTATTTGGTCTATTTTCTTCTCTCTAAAAAAAAAACAGCACTATCTGCTCTACTGGTAGAAGAAACGGGTCTTTGCAGTTGGTCGCCTCACATGGTCTTAACATGTAGATCAAAGCTGCTGTCATTTCATGTAATGTAAAAAAGTCACCCACAGCAGTCAAGCATGAAGCATGAATCAGCATGGTTGGATGAGAGTCGGACTCATAACAAATTCATTATCCTAATGGGTGCTTGCTCTCCTTTAACCCATTTCCTGCTCGGTGTGAGACGTTTAGAGTCCATTATTGTCCCGGTTAAGGTTTCTTTACACTGTGTGGTGTTTGGCCTCACTTAACATCTACACGGTTAGCCTGACATTCTTCATGTCACATCACTATTTCATATGCATTATCAGCCACTCAAACATGCATACACACAGAGGTTGTAAGGTGTGTGCGCGGGTGTACTCAGTAAACCAGTGTTTGTGTGTAATCTTACTCACCGACAGCCTTGAGGGAGGTGTACTTGTTAAAGCCAATTCCCAGGTTGTTGTGAGGGTGAGACAAGGCCATTGCAGGACCCAGGGGCGACAGGGCTGCGTTGTTCAAGTGGTTATGATCTGAGAGAGAGAGAGAGACAGACAGAAATAGAAAGAGTTAAATACGGAGCACATGACAGCATTTTTACGTAGATATGAGAAAATAAGAAGTCACAACTCCATCACTCTGAGACATCATTTTCATATTCCAGGATTTATTTAAACCAAGGTTGAATTTTTTTCCGCACTCTTGCCAGGATGTGATGTAACATGCTTGTTAAGCTTGGTAGGCTGGTTATAATGATTAGCTGAGGCTCACATTTCTTTGGCTCTTATTACATAATACCTCTGCTTAAAATTAATGTATTCATAAAACCTTTGAGATGTGCAAGTTGCTTGGACCAGAAGAAAATATTACTTAATATAGACCCACCAGCCTGCAAGCACAACGACAAACCCCTCCCAGACCTCGATGGTGTAACCATGCAAATGCAAATATACGTCTTATTAATAATAATAAGGTATTTTCTATGTGGCACAAAACGCAGAGTCAATACAGAGTTCGTATTTTCACACACACATTCAATATCGTTTTTGTTATTCTAGGCGGAACACCAAGAAATTCACATCAACCCTTTCCCTCTGGTGTCCTGCTCAAGAATTAAACACACTACTTAAGTTTGTAAAGTTTGTAAAGAGGGAGTCTAGATCATATAAACGGCACTCTAAGTAACTCATCAGCTACTATCAGACAACCGCTAATGTTAGCATTCAACCACATACTTGCCTCCATTTTATCAGCCACACAGCAAAGACAGGTGATGTATACCTAAACAATAATGCAGATCCAGTCAACTGAAGTTACACTAATCGGGCTAATGGCAGATTAAATATTTAGCCATTTACTATCTAACAACAAAGTAAGTGCTAGCATTAGCTTTAGGAAAATGCTATGGCAAATATCAGAAACAGCTAATATATCATATAAACACAGAAGTTTTATATTGCTGCTTCGTGAGTTAAAGGTGGGGTAGGCAGGATCTGAGGAAGTGCTAGTTTTTGAATGTAAACACTACCCCCCACCAGTTTTCCGACTTTTCAGACTACCAGCAAACACAATGTTTGCAGGACTTCTAAATCTAGGATAAAGTGACATACTCCAGGACCTGAGGTAAACAGTTTAGCAGCGCTACAACACGCAGCAGGTTCTGTTTGACAAGAAACACTTCTGTTACAGACACTTGGCTGACTTTGTTAAAGCAGTTTCCCTGTCCAGCAGGAAGGTTACAGGGTCCGTAAGATTCTGAAGCCTCCTCCATCGTTTAATCATTGATGTTGAGCCGGCTTCTTAGCTCTTGTCCGGTCTACCTCCTTTTTAAGTGCCTGTTATTCCACCAGAGTCTCTGGTATTTACTTTGTTTTCTTGCTTGTGTTGGCAGTCATGGCCAAAGAGGGATTCAGACAGTTTTCCGTACTTTCTGGTTGGTTTCTACTGTCTGATATTGTAGCACACTAACTTTGTTTGGGCTTCTGAACAACAGCATCTGCCTCACAACCAATCAGGTTGGGGGAGGCGGAGAATGGCTTTGTTTACAGTCAGAAAGAGCGAGCTGCTCAAAAAATTTAAAATGTTGACTACACAGGTATAAGAGAACACAGCGATATCGTGATATTCCCAAATGTCATCAATAACTAAGAACTCTTGACTGATATTAAAAGCTTTTTTGTATATACATCACCAAAAAAGATGCTTCTTTAACGGAATCCTGCCTGCCCCACCTGTTAAGGGATATAAATTATTGACTGGCTTTGCAAAGATTGCTAGCTTGCTAGCTTTCAACCCCTACATATCCAACAGATGAAAAGTATCATCTTAAGCCAAGCGAGCTATCTTTAAAGCACGAACAGGGTTACCTCACTTTTTCAGGATAATTTCACCTCAACAGCCTCACACTATAAACTTCCTCTCTCTTCAGCACACACATGCATAAGCAAGCGTTTTAACATGCCACCCACTACCACCAGCCCCATGTTGACTGAACGCATCAGTGCGAGTGAAGCTAGGGGGAAACAGGAGAGCCAAGCAGAAAAAGTGGGAAAAGCTCTAGAGCGAGGGATGTGACACCCGCGCTGAGTGATTGAATTAGAAATAGAACTTCACTTCCCCGTGTAATTGATATGCAGTGATGTCACGCTGGGTGCGTTGTGGAGCTCAGGGAGGATTCACTGTGTGTTGTAATTTTATGTCCCTGTGTGTAAAATAGCGGTCGCCAGTGTCTCATGTGAGCTGCTGCCTTATGCACAAAATCTTTTCTTAAGCTCTCAAAGAAATGAAAGTTTGAAGGTGCGTGCATGAACAACAACAACCACAACTACCCCTAGGTTTTTAGGACCAGTCGCGTGGTTACTTAACAGTTGAAGAAGAAAAGCTTTTGCTCTTTAAGTGTCCTATATTCGAATGCAGTGTTCTCAAGCTTTCTTCTAGTGAGCCAACAACAGTGGAAATAATGAGGCAGACCCAGAGAGAGACGGAGTGAAAAACAGAAAGATAGAGGCAGTGAGAGTTGAAGGCAGAGATGGACAGTGGGGGGAAAAAAAATCAACTAATTGATGGAAAGATCCCTGGCTGGTCTCCAGTTTGACCACAGGGCTGTTCCTGACCACCAGAGAGCCGAGAGAGAGAGAGACACATACACATACAGAGAGGGAATACTGTAGTAATGTGCTCACCATTTGTTGTATTTTTTCTCTCTGATCAGAAATCTAGTACTTCTGCTACACGGTCCTTCTAGCCAATAAAACAACATGGGATAAGGAACATTGAATTATAATTATTATCCCCATCAAATAGCCTTTTAAAAAAGCTGCCAAGTTGTAAATCGTGGCCTACAGTGATAATAAAAAAGGACTATTTCTGCATCCATTCATTTAGTTTTGTTTGTAACCAAATAGTAAACATAAGCACTGTTTTCCTCTAGCTTACACTCTCTCCTTTAATCTCCATTAGTCCCTTATCGCTCTTAGGACAAACAGTTTGTCTAATTGGCTAAAAGCTCTATTGCTTAACATGCTACTTGCTTGCAAAACAAATGGCAGCACACTTGCTGAAAACAGCTTTTTGCTGCTACCATAGGCTAAATGATAAGAGCAGAAATTAAATGTAAACATATCTTTGTTAAGCCTCTAAACTACACACCAAAAATATGTTGACTTTGTGGTTGTTTTTTTTTTTGCAAAATCCTTGTCAATAAATTCAAAATGTTCTTGTGCTACCATGCCAAACATATTTCAACCAATATTTTCTTATTATTCCCACAACCATAGGCCAGATTTGCAGTTATCAAATTTAAACTGCTGTTTTGGTTAGTTAATTTTACTGTTCAGGTTCGTAATCACAGGTCACATCTACCATACTGAAGCATTATGGCCCCTTAAACCCCCTGAATGTTACACACTTATACTGAGGACTAGCAGTTTACTACAAAATAGGCATTTCCAGAAGTGGTCAAGACTAACATGAAGCAAAATACATTTCAAATGAACGAATAGTTAGCTGGCTAACATAGCTAAAAGCTCTGGTGCGTAAGGTAAATAAGCCAAAACATTCCATGAGGGCCTGTGCGCACTGATAATCCGCCCCCAGCCTCATTCCTCTGTGCTTCTCGTACTGCTGCTAAATTTTGAAAGATGTCTGCAGCACTTCAGCTTCTGTCAATTGTGACCATTTAGTCAGTTTCAAAAAGTTGTGTTTTCTTTTGTCTTATGCTGATTCAAAAATATTTTCTAAAGTAAATTTAGAAAAAAAAAAAGAGAATTACTTTGTTACATAAGCATCAGCTATAAGTGATGATTATACTGCCCCCCAAAATGGGCATGGTTATGATACGTTCCAGTTGTACTCAGGAGTGGGATTTCCGAGCTCCAAGTCGGAAAATTTATCTGGAACGCCCCCTGAAGTTGGATTTCCGACTCGGAAAGTCGGACGATCCTCGCCAACCCTGACTTGATGACAACGTCATAATCCAACATGGCAGCGCAGTGCATCAACAGTAAAGAGTAAAAGTGAAAGCTCTCGTAATGTATTATTTATTAGCACTTCTGTTTTGTTTTTGTGAAATCAAATAAGTGGTATATGTTGTACTGCCCAACGTCTAACTGTGAACACGGTGCTATGGTGTTTGTAAGAGTAAAATTCTGTGTTGTGCATCGTTTACAATTGGTATAGCTAACAACGGCTAACAACAACTGACTGCTAATGACAGCTGACAGATGTTAACAACACATAACAATGGCTGACAGTAGGTGTCCATCTTGGTTTTCTGACTTGTTTACTGGAACGCCGTCAACTCGGGTGTCATTCCCAGCTCCGACTTCCGAGTTAAGTGAAACGCAGCTTCTACTTTATTTGTTGATGTTGTCACAGACAACAGCCCTAAATTCAGCCCTGCTCAGTTTTGATTGGTAGATGAAGGAGGAGTAGGACTGAGGGATGCGGGATAATTCCAAAATTTGAAGTATTTTCGACTGAGAGAGGCAGACATAGCTAATGCCTGGGCTTTTTTTTCTCGTATGTAGGATCCTGAGAGTTGACAATAAGGAACTGTGTTAATTTTGTTTGAAAAAGTTTCACACTAACAGAGTAAAATAATGCTGTTAGGGGACACAGGCCCTAAAGCCAAAAGGAACTGCAGAGTCTGACTTTTGCATACTAAAAGAAATAGGTATTTTTCTCCTGAACCTGTGTATTTATATGACCAGACTTCATGCTCATTTGTTGAAATGCCTGGTGGAAGCCTGTTCCTATGTGTAATTCAGGAGGCTTCCTCATTTCGACACTATTCATACTACCATATTGTCAGAGTGAGAGCATATTGAAAGGGAATAAATTCCTCTCTGTATTCTTGAATAAATTCTCGCTGAATGTCCTACATTTTCCTTGCGAGTGTGTTCATGAGTGTGTGCGTATGCTTTGAAGTACTATAGTATGAAGGCCTCAAAGGAGAAGCACTCATAAGAATTCAAATTTATGTTTATTAAAGAGACGCTCTGAAGGAAATGAGGACTTACAGTATATGAATGTTATTCAGAAAAGAAGTAGTAAAAGAGGGAATAAAACATGCTCGGACATGTTACAGAGCAAATTATTAAAGGTGCCATGTGACCTGCATGTTTGATGTCTGCGCGCCAAGTAATTCTGTGTGAGCAGCATGAATACTTTCTGTTTTTCTGTTGCATGTGCATCTTTCCAAGCTGCATGCATTTGTTTTTTTCTTTGTATTTGCGTCCTCACAAGTGTTCTGTGTGTGCAGGCAGGCAGCAGAACACCGCTGGGTGATGGCCTAATTCAACAGGGCTCAACATCAAAGAGGCAGACTGCTGCAAGTGCTTCAGCCAGCCTTACTCTGACATGACTACTGTCACACACACACATACAGATAAACACACACACACAGATACAGAGAGAGGGAGAGAGATGAAAAGAGAAAAAAGGGGGGATAGATTCAAGACAGATGGCATGGTGTGGGTAGCAGGCGATGAGAAAAAGCAGGAGGGTCCTCCGTTGTTTAATAAATACTGCATTTAACTAACAGGGACACAAGTGTGAGTCCTCCAGGCTCACACACACAGGCTAAAATAAAAGCTCTTATGCCACCGCAGGGCAAACTGCATGAACAGGCGAGTCGTGTAGATGTCAAATCATTTTATGTTAAGTGTGTGAGGGAAGGAGAGGCTTAATCTCATTATCTCAGGACTTCAAAGACAAAATACGAAGGATTAACTGAAGTTAAGACAGCAACTCTGAGCTAACAACTTATTTTTGTAAAGTTATTTTACCGTTTAAGGACTAGCTTCTCGAGTCATATATATTTACTTTACTTTTATTGCAGTTTAAGCATTTGCGTGCTACCGTCACCAAACTGGCTATCTCTTGACTTTATAATAGCTGTAATATTCAGCTGTTTGATTAAAAAATAAAAGCATATCAGAGACTGTATTTGATGCTGCTTTCTTCAGCAAACTGAAACTCCCACATTGGCAGCATTGTGTTAGATAACAGTGTGCTCCTTGCATGTGAGAGCTTCCAGTGGGTGGCATGTGTGTGACATATGGGCCTCCTTCATTAAAATCTGTGCAGAGATAAAATCATGCAAACATTTGTTTGAGGTGTGCTGGAGCTCTGTGTGCTGTGGTCCCTGTAAATCACGCAAACAACACATCCATGGAGAATGAGCAGATGCTGAGTCGCTACACTCTCTCCCCCCTGATCCCCCACCACCCTTTCCTCTTCTCCTCTTCCTGTGTGTCTTTCCTGATCCCAGTTCTGGCCTGTTCTTCTCTATATCACCTGGATTTTTTGTTATTTTTTTGCCGCATGCCTCTGTCTGCACATGAAACTGTTTTATCCTCTTCTCCTCCTGTTCCTTCTTTCCCAGTCACCTGCCTTTCCCTCCTATATTCATCCATTTATTCTCTTTCAGTAAAAGTGTGAAGCAGGCCATCTGTTGGCTTGCCACAAAGCAATGAAAGCTCTATATAGGGGGCACTTTTCACCTTTTAATTCTCTTAACTCTCTATCTCCTTTAATCAAACTTGACTTAACTATTTAAGTAAGTAAATGTGCTGGTAGGGCATCATAAATGTAGTGCTGTTTGGTTATAAGTAAACTGTATTTGAGCCAGTAACACGAGTGCTTCTGTGTTTCCTGGTTTCTATATATAACATACTGTGAAGCAGGATCATGCTAGCTTAAAGGGGTATTGTGGTTTAAAAATTGATTCAGGGTCAAACACACCATAACACAGAGTCAGACACCCCATCGAGAGATGAATGTTGCTGACCACTTGCCTCTCTAGCCAAACCAACTTTCGTAATGACTGCAGGATAGCAATGCACAGCAGTCTGAGGAGACATCAACAAACCTCAACCAAAAAGCCACTCTATAGCCTGCGGGGTGACGCATCTCAAGGAAGAACATTTATGATCATTTCTTTATCATTTCCTTGAAATAATAATCACCATATATATCATTTTGCACAGCAGACGTGGTAGTTCTTCTGCCTTAGTGTCCTGGTCTGATTGCATTCCCATAAAGAAATAATCATAAATGTTCTTCCTTGAGCTGCTTCACCCCACAGCAGTCTGTGATGGACTGGCCTGAGGTCTCGCTTCAAACATGCAGCTGCTGTATGAGAATGGGTAAGTTGTGTTTAGTCTCTTTGCTAAAGAAATAAAGCAAAGTTAAAAAGATGTTTGGTGGCTAGTGCTGTGGCTAGGACCCTGTATGTACTGTTGATGAAGTTAGGTGCTGTTCTAAACATTATTTGTGGCTACAGAGTGGCTTTTTGGTTGAGTGCG
Source organism: Xyrichtys novacula (assembly GCA_962446985.1). Lineage (NCBI taxonomy): Eukaryota > Metazoa > Chordata > Actinopteri > Labriformes > Labridae > Xyrichtys > Xyrichtys novacula. The sequence continues at coordinate 14,629,631 of OY660879.1, read as the reverse complement.
TGGCTCTGTATACTGCTATCTGCAGTCGTTCAAAAAATTGGTGTAACTAGAGAAGCAAGCGGTCGGCAACATTCATCTCTCGATGGGGTGTCTAACTCGGTGTTACGGTGTGTTTGACCCTAAATTAATTTTACACTGGAATATCCCTTTTAGAAATACAGACTAGAGCAAAAATGTAGTCCCTCAAGTGGCCACTTGAGGCTGGCCCCAAAACTGAGTTAGGCTTCATTACACCTCATAATAAAGGTTCAGAACGGCACATTTCAAACATGTTTATTATCTGGTATACATCACACCTACACACAACCACAAAAAAGTGTGTTAGATACATTTATTTAACTACAGTAAATCAACGGTATATTGTGACAGCTCATTCAGTTGCAGAACCTCTTGTATTGATAGTTGAGGACACATATGTACCGAGAGATGGGACTCAAAAACCTGGTTCTCTTAAGTGTGCCTTACACTTGGCTCAGTGTATTTGTCAAACAATGTGACTAACATATGTGAATAACTCTTTGTGTTTCTGAAACAAACACCAAGAGTTTGTTTAAATTAGCTAAAATAAACAGAATAGTGGGGCCGATATTCGGTACTTGGCTGATTATCTATATCAGCCTTTTATTTTACAGTTGGTCAATAAAAATTGGTCAACTGAAAGTGTGCTTCTTTTGCTATGCAATGCTTATCAGTTCGATACACTGGTCATCCTATCATGATCTAATAATTGGTTTTGATCCAGAAAAACAAACATTTGTTGGTTCCTTGTTTTATGGTTGGGATAGCCCTGTCCCTGATAGCCTAGCTTTTATTCCAGTGATCCAGCTGCTTTCTCAACAAAGGGACCACGCTGATGGGCGTCAGGTAGACTGTTGTAGACTAGTCCACTTACAAAAAAGTGAACTTTCCCTTTCTCTGAGGAAAATGTTGATGTTATGTGCATGTTAACTCTAACTAGCAGTGTCCAGGGTCTGCTCTTAACATGGCTGGGTTGTGCAGTGTTTGTAATATGAGTTGGGATAATTGTTGGCTTTTCCATGTAAAAATGACACTATGCCTTTGGGTTTTCAGAAAACTTGCCATCACAAGGCAATGTGTTGACTGCCTGAAACTGGACACTTTGTTCTAGCGTGTTTTATTTGACTTTCTTTGCAGTTTTTGGTCCAATATATGCGCAACTCCAGTCAGACAACCACACAAATAAAGTCTCATGTTGCTACCCAGCACATTTACCAGCCAGTAAATTGGTATGGACATTAGTACAACTTTGACAACTTGTTTTTTTTTTTCAACCCTCCCTTATCTTCAGCACCACCCCTTTGTGCAGATCATTCCAGGAAATCAACACCATGGTGACAAAAGCCAAACTTGAGGGTTGAAGAGGCAGTCAATAAACGGTTGAGTAACTCCTCAGCGGCGTGGTTTATTTCTTATGCAGTCTCTTGCAGTGATGCAATACATTTGGCCTTGTCTCACTGCCTGTCGTAAGTGACGGCACTGCAGAGAGGGAGTTTTGAACTTTGTGATGTGAACATGAACATAACAAGAGTGATGAAATGACTAGAAAGAGTAGAAGCACACACACACACACACACACACACACACGGTTTGCCTCCTTTTACAGAGTGTCTCTCTTAGTTTCCTTCCTCTCCTGTTTAAAGCACTTAAATGAAGTCATTTCAGTACACCGTTTCCAATGAGGGAGTCTCTCTGTCATCGCCCTCTCCCTATTTCCCCTGCCACACACACACACACACACACACACACACACTACACAGGGTAAATGAGGGTTTGTCCCAGGACAAGCATCATTATCTGCCTTTAGCCCAGGCACTGGGTGCATTGAACTTTGAACTTCCTGTCTGCCCAGCACTTTATATAATGCTGCAGACTGCTATACATCCAGACACACAGACAAACACGGACACACCAGACTAGACCAAACATTAGGGGTTAAATACAAACACACCACTCACTTCTGAACCCTTTCAACCCTTTCATGGTGGCCTGGAGCATTATTGATTTTAACCCCCACTAAACAATCAAACAAAGCATGGAGTCCAAGCCTTTATTACAGATACTTAAAGTTTTCGATTATCAGGAACTGATTGTTTTTAATGCAGTTTTATGTCCAGATTTATGTCTTTCTAAATACTTTACACTTACTGCAATTTATGGATAAATCCACTGGAGAAGTTTTGGACTTTTTTGTATTGATAGAAAATCGTGTTATCGAATCACAGATCTTTTTGTCATCCAACTCGATGCCCTGTTTTTGAGCAAATGGGGAGGAATTAATTGGGTCATACATTTACTTTGAAGTTTTAACTTTTAATAGCTGTCAGTAACTACATTTTGAAGAAAAAGCAATGTAATGACAGTCTTAACTTTAAGACTGACCCAAATGCCACATACTGAGTTCAACAGAAGATGATGTTGCATTTTTAAATTAAATTGTGGTATCATTTAATTTATTCTGCTTGTCAAATTCTGAATCTTTTTGGGCTTTAGTGTTTGGATTTTGTTAAAACTGCTTATTTTAATGGCTGTTTTCATTCATTGAACTGCAGTAACATTTAGAAATTTCTTTGGGTGCAAAGGGTAAGACTATTTTAAAGACCGGGGGGATAGGTTCAGGGTTTAAACAAGTGTGATAATAGTCAAGATGCAGCAATGGTCTAAAATTTGATGCCATTACATTTGCAGTTTCACATTATGACAAGCCTAAATGCAGATTTATAATATAAACAATCATATGGTTGGAATCTAAACACAGACCCATTATTTGTAGCCACACTGGAGTTATAGTGTTGTCTAAAATGTTAAAGTTGTGGGTAAACACTCGGAAAAGACCTTTGGTGTTGAAAAATGAGACCAATTCTGTAGAAAACTGCAGTTCCTTGAGTGTCCACTTGAGGCTAGCAATTCCCATGAGGTCCCATTATGTTAAAACCCCACAGCAAAATGTAACGAATTATAGGTCAGCTTTTGCTATTTGCCTAAATCATTTATTCTTAAAAATATAACAGCAAATTAGGGCCATATTAAAGCAATCTTTTTGTTCGTTTAAAAAATGTATCAAAGGAATATTTATCTGTGAATAAAGCTGTGGTAAAACCATTTTCTTTATAGAATTTATCCCCATGAGACAATAGCTAAGAAAAAATCTTTATTGTGGCCCTAATACACCATTGTACTAAACACTATATGGAAGATTATTTTTATATTTTTTATTATTAATCTGTTAAATTTATCTGAAGAGTAAGAGAGTAAGAGTTATGCAAATTTGAATGATAAATGGCTGTATTTACATTATTTGATTAAAAGTTGGGTTAAGTTAGCATTTACAATTTAGCACCAGCTACTGAAAAGCTTGAAAACTTGTATTCTTTATCCAACAAATTACACCAATAAACTAAGAACTATGTTTCATACAGTATATAGTAACGTATTGTGAATGTGGCAAGGTTTACCACTTATCTCATTGATCAGGCCCCGCAGCTTGTGAATAGCTAACAAGTCATTGATCAATGCTTTAACATACATTCATTGACTTTCAGGGTCCAAACAAGTCAGAGAACCCTTGCTCTGTTATTGACACTAATGATGATACCTTTTGAAGCTTGTTTTTATGGTACAGAGTGAATTTCGTCAGTTTCTTTTCGCAGAATCTTTTACCAGTTTAACAAAAATGCGTCTCTACTTTATTTTCGCATTTCAAAACGCATTAAGCAAAGTCCTTCATTCCCCTATTGGACTCAGATGAGCTCAGTAGAGAGGACAGATTACTGTTGTCCCTGTAATTGTTTGTTATAATATGCCACAAATAATGGAATTAGAGTAAAAGCTGATGAAAAGAAGTGATGAGGGGGAGACAAATATATAGAGAAATAGTAGACAGGAAACAGAGAAAAAGACTTTGCCCTCACCATCATGTATTGCAGCTGTTTCAGCACCACGGACAGCGCCATTGGCTTTAATGGCATTCTACATTTCCGAATCATTTCTCTGACTTTATGGGACATTTTTGCAGTAAAAAAGCCACAGAAATAAACATCTAAAACACCCTTATTATAATGTAAACCAAAGCTGATGGTTATTTTCTCACCATTTCACTCTCATCTCCCTCTTTTTATTACTTCTTTTTAAAACTTTGCTCCCTTGGGTCACTTGTGCCTTTCCTGATTTTTCAAAGAAAGAATATCTAGATTTACACCTAACTTTTTATACAGCATCAAAAATATACGACAATTATGTTTGTGATAATTAGTGCTTGCCTTTCCTTGGTGCATTAGTGTGTGTGTGTTATCCCTGCGCCTGCATGTGCGTGTTATGTAAGAGTGAGTGAATCTCTATTTTCCATGATTTTGGTTTCATTATCTACAAAGAGCTTCCTTAACTCTGATGAGCGTCTGAAGTCCCACTCGGTCCCCTCAAAGTCACTATGACTCACTCAACCACCCCCCCCCCCCCCCTTTCCCCCTTCCTCCTTTTTCTTTCTCTAATTGTTCTTGAAGGAACAACAAAGCAAACCCCTGGCCACCGCTTCTTAACTTCAGAGGATTCAATTATTCAAACGAGGTAATGCGCTGCACGGTCATCTAAAATTTACTTGCTAACTTGCACACATTCGCTTATGTTTTTGTGCGCAGTTTGGTCTCATTTGAAAAGTGTTTCTGTGAGTGCACTGGTACATGTGCGATTTGTTTGTGTCAGTGTGGTGAGTGCCAGTGAGTGTGTGTATATGTGTGTGTGTGTGTGTTGCATAATCATCTGCAGCTCCCTCTCCAACAGCTGCAGAATTTTGGAGAGGTAAAGAAAGCTGCGTTATGCAACAGGGATTCAATCTGGGTCGCACACATTGAGCTAATTTGCCTGAATTAATCTTTTATGAAAAAAAAAAAATCACAACAGTTTCCTCAGACTGCAGATCAGTTCTTGGAGAATGACAGAGTTCAAATAAGGGTTGTTTATATCACTTTGTTAATTGACTGCAGTGATGAATAATCAGCAAGCTTTTGTTCTTTTTAATTACATCTGTGACAGGCGTGAACCGTCAGTGCGACCGCGTTTAACTTCAAATCCGATCAGGTCATTTTAGTCCATTTTCTATTCAAAGATGTGTGGATTTGTTCTCAGAGGATTTTCCCACAGCTTGATCACAACATATCTGAGTTTTACCACTCAGTTTGATGAGGCTCTAACAAAAACGAAACATCAAAACAAAATATTTTCCTTAATTTTCAACAATTTTGTTCACATTTGGTCTCTACATCTCATTTTTTATATATGATGACTATACTGGGGGTGCATTTTTCCATGATTCATCCTTTTTGTGCATATCAGTGCTGGAAGCTCCGCATAAATTTACTTGATAAGGGGCATGGTGAGTTGACTGACTGGTGGGCTGTAGGGCTGTCATTTTTTATCTGCAATTTGAACCTTCATTCAAACTCTGGGGTAAAAGTTCATATTCAAACTTTAAATTTTGAATTTATGATGATACAATAATCCAGTCAGGGCTGTCACAGTATACCCAAATTGATGGTAACAGCCATTAATAAAATATAAAGTATTGATACTGTGCTAAAAATAAGCGGAAAGAGATATCAAGAGTTCATGGCTAAGGTCTTTTACACAAGGGATGAAGCAACGGACTGCCAGTGAGCTAACTTAAAGCTCTCTAAGAGATGATTAAGCACTTTAGAAAACTGTAATCCAAACTAAATTTTTTGTAAATCCAAATATGATGTTGGAGCTTGTGCCTCTTTGGGTGGTCAGTTAATTGTTCGTCATCAGGCCGCCTAGAGTAGCTGCAGAGGGCGCTTTCTTCATAACCTGGCCGATCCATACACTCTTGAACTCATTAAACTCACTTAGTAATGGTATTCTACAAAAATTGGAAGACATGGTTAACCAAACCACGCTGAGCGGACAATCACTGTCGTTTACATGTCCCATTTACAGCACATTCACACAGTGGTGGCAGAGGCTGCTATGTCAAGTACTCATCAGTTTTTGGCACACCACTGGGCACAGCCGGAGGGGTGGGGTTAAGTGTCTTGCCTTGGCGTGTAGACAGAGGGACCTGGGATCGGACCCCTGACCTTTTAAATTGACGAACAACCATCTACCACTGTGCCTCAGCCGCCCCTTGGCAAGCGTTCAACCCGTATGACTGCCTTTTTTTATAGCAGGCCCCTTACTAGAGGCTCTGAAAACAGCCGTCACTGATAAGATTGAAAACCGTAATGTATCCAAACATTTGCACATCATGTAGGATGGAGCCATTTCTTCGGTGTCTTGAAGCCTGAGTCAGCATTTTCAGTATAATGGCTTCCATCTTTGGACGTCACACCAGGTCTTTAAATGTGGACCTTCATGCAAATGGAGGAGGAAAGTGTAGGGCCCAATGCCATCAATGACACTGTGTCCATGTTTAATATCATCAGTGGTACCACCTTAGGGCTCCATCAAACCAGTGGAGGTCAGCAAAACCAAATGGAAATAAAGCTTTTACAAACCATATATAGTGCAAGGTCTGAACTGCAACTGGAGCATGTCCAATCCTCTTTTGCTAATTAACAGTGCATGTCCTGGGTGCATTTTAAGCACACAGGCGCACTAGGGTTGTCTTAAGTCTTGTGAATATTCATGAGCCTGCTCTTGGCTGTAAATGAATGAATAGACTGTCATCTTCCATTTCCTTTGAAAGCAAGGTGTGTCTACACCTGGCACATTTTTAAATGCTGCGCACATAAGCACGAGGCACAGCAGTGTTAACTTCATTGATTATTTAAATGTCCTGACACACCAGCAGGATTGGTATTAATCAGGATGTTTTATGCTTAATAGCACAGAACACGTCTTAGTACTGCTGGCTCACATGGCTGTATTCCCTACCACAGTGGTATAAAATATTTGACTCTTGTATGCAAATGTTCATATATGGTTTAATGTTTTTGATCCGTGCAAAGCTCAAGCAGGAAACTCTGTGTGGGAGGAGGGAGCCTTGAGTATGTCCTCAAATCTTGCAGTCCTGTGTCCGATGAACAACTCCATGTGAGTGTCTCAGGAAATGCACTGGTATTTAACTAAGAGGTAACAGCTGCCATGCATGTTTGCATTCAAAAGAACCAGAAGTGTGGTCTGAACCTGCCCATAGAGGAGCGTCTAACCCTCAACGACGCACTTTTAAAATAACAGAAAAACATTGCACCATTACATTTGAACCCGGTCTTTATACAAACTAAGTTCTAAGACCAACAAGCCACAAGGTGCACGGATGGGTGCAAGAATGTTAGCTCGTAAAACACTGGTGCGAAATCGATGACTTTTAACGGTGTCCTTTTTTGGCAATGATTCTCAAACTGCATTGTGTGTTGCTTTGTGCATTGCTTCAACTACTGCTTCATGCATTGATCTATGTACTGATTTATGTGCTTATTGACGCACTACTTTATGCACTGCTTTGCTCCCTGCTCTATGCGTTGCTCTTCGCACTGCTCTACGTGCTGCAACGCGCACTGCGTCATACACTGCACTCAGTTGCGCACTGCTTTATGCCCTCATGCATGTGTTTCTTGATGCACTCCTTGATGGATACCTTTATGCGCCATTGTATGCAACTCTTTATGCGCTGCTATATAGCTTTCTTTATGCTCTTATATATGTGCTCATCAATCTTTATGTGTTATACACTCAGTTGTGCGCTTTGCAGTGCACCCATTAATGCACTGCTTATACTGCTGATTTATGCGCTCATTTATGCCGTATTTATGGCCTATTTCATGAGCTGTTATATTTGTTGTCTTAAGCACTGATTTGTTGACTGCTTTATGCCAATCTCTATTCACGGTTGTATGTGTTGTTTTATGTTCTCGTTTATGCGCTGCACTACGTTGAGTTTTGCATCACTTTTGTAAAATGTGTCCCTTTCTCAGAAATAGATGAGTGCCTCATTGTAAATAAGCATTTTGTTTTAATTCTAATTAAGTATTAATGATCCATTCAGAAAAACTTCACAAAAACTTGCTTTCCATGACTGTTATACAAGGATATTCACATCAGACACATGACGATATTAGGTTGACTGAAAGATTCAGATTTACAGTCTTCTCTCTTCTATCATCCAGTCTTTCTGCCTTTTTTTCAGGCGCACTTTCTGAACTGTGAAGGGCAAAGAAGCTAAAATAGTAACTACTTAGTGTGAGTACAAATGCGTTGGTCGCTACAGTCTAGGCGTACAGGTACACTCTTTTCTTCTGTACTTAGAGAGCCAGTGAATTATTAAACTTATCAGGTCGTCACCAAGGCCGAGCGGTCCCTGGAGCTTAACTTTACACTCACAAATCACCTCAAAGACTGCTACAAGAGGGTCAAACTTTTTTAAAGAAACATGTGATGATCTAAAGCGCTGACTTTACTTTTTAGAAATGGAGCTATATTATCTGATGTTTTTTTTTTTTCGTGTCAGTTTGATAGGAACGAATAAAAATTTGTTTTATGGTTTTATTTTGTTTAGGGATTTTAATTTGTTTTTGATTTGATTTTTAATGTGCAGAATTAGTTCAGACCGACCAACTGGAACATCAACACAAATATTCAGGACAGCATGTGGACAATCACCCTCACCTATCGGTCTTTGCCAGGTTGTGTATAAGAGGAGCGTTGGGCATTGACTTAATTATTTATGCATGCAGACGAGAAGAAAGGGCAGGGGGTGTGCATATTAGTTTCTGTATGAAATATTACTGAACAGACCTTTGATGCAGCCAAAGAAATGCAATAAAGGATAAAAGGGAGGAGAGGAGGCGAGATAAAGAAGAGAAGAGAGAGCTTGGATGACTTAGAGGGCGGAGAAATGGAGAAGCGAAAGAGATGAAAAGAAAGGGATATGCTGAAGTGTCATAATGAATTTGCTTTTTACTTACAAAAGGGAAAAAATTGGAAACAGGTCATGGAAATGTTAAAAATCACACAAAAAAGGAAAGTTTTGAAGAGAGGAAAATTATATTCAAGAACAAAGAGATTGTAATGTGTGTGTTTGTACGGTTAAGAGTGTGTGTGAGGATCCTGAAGTGGACCTGGTCTCTTGTGATGTAATTTGATGTGTGATAGTAGATGACAGTAACACATAATCATTTGTGTAAGTACAGTTAAGGGTCAAGTGATCCTCCACTTGAGCTGCTCAATTACTGGACAACAGTCAAGTATATTCACACACACACTCACTCTTACTCACATCCTCACAAATGCCTCGAGCATACACATTAATACCAGCCATCCATACAGTCCCGCTTACCCAACGCAAAAACACCAGTTTACAGTATTTCATGTGATATTAGCAAGTGTGTCGATCAACACACCAGTTAGATCCAAAGACTTAAGGCAGAATTATTACTCCATGAAACTCAACCAGTAAATCTTTCTGACCCTGGACTTCTCTGCTCATTGCGATTCTAGTGTGGGTTTTCTTTGAATAAAGTCTTTGTCTGGACTTGGTGGAGAGGTAGTTGCTATAATGGAGGCTTGCGAATGGAAAAAGCAGATTTTTCTTGATTAGTTTTTGGTTTTAAAAACTGTTTCAAAAAGCTTGTCTACAAAGCTCTGCCTTCTGTTTTGGCAGATTTTTTTGCTCATTGTAAGGGATTGAGGCTTTTGTTTTTGCTGATATTATGTGTTTGAGGAAATTTGAACTCTGGACTCTTGGTCGACGTAAGTGTGATGACATATTTTGACAACAAATTCTCAAATGCCCCGTAGAAGATATGAGTTTTGGGATATTATGCTTGCTTGTTCTTTCATACATACAGATAATGTCACAGTGTTTGATGTCCACACTAAACCTTGGCAAAATTTCAAAACATGCAATCCACAGATGTTGGTGTAATCCCAGGCCGGATTCCCTTTCTCTGAACAGCTTGTTTCAAGACTTGGCCTCAACCTGATGTCAGATTGTGCTGTCCCAGTGGGACAATGTTGAAGGACATGCATACCCTGCAGCTTTTTCAAGAACATGGCCACCTGGGAAGCTCTTTCAAATTTTTCTTTGCCTGGAAAGTCAATCAGGTTTTCCGCCATACTGCACTTGTTTTAATTCAGTACATCTTGGAAAGTTGCCACAGTGTGTCCTTATTTTCACCATGGATAGTTACAGCTATTTTCTCCTTCCAAAGACGAATGCATAAGAGAAGAGTGATGAGTCCTTTGTACTTAAAGGCAAGTGCAAGCCAGTTTTATGTCTCAACTGAGGTTGTTGCAACTGCCATAACCTTCTGCAAAGGCTTAGAACATAAACTGTTTATACCATGGAAAACTTGGTTCCGCCTTCCACCAGTAATTTGGATTTGAAGCCGAAAAAGCTCTTGGTATTTCCGCTTTTTTCTCCGTTTCCTGAAACCAGCATTGCCAGTAGCATTGTGCGCATTCGGCGGGAGAGTCGCCGAGAGTTGCTGTGATGATGCTCAGCTCAAACAGCATATCACCTGGGTGAACTACGCAATCCTTGTATGCCCATAGGCTGTATCAGGTGTCAATCATAGAAAACGTGAACCCCCTAATAACTTTTAAAAACGGAGCTGCACAGAAAAAAGAGGACTTGAGCACAAACCAGTCTTGCAATAACTACATGTCGACATCGCAAGCAGGGGGAAAAAAAATTAATATTCTGTGTAATAAATTTCTAAAATTTGTCCACAGCCCTATAAGGATGGCTGGCGGAGGCAGGATTTATGACCTGTACTGCAGCCCGTCACCAGAGGGTGCTGTTCTCAGGGCAGCTTCACCCAGCGAGGAGGCAGACCCTGTCCATTCCATATACCGTTTACTAAGTAACATTGCAGTAACATGCAAGTAACATTGCAATAACTGGTAACGTATGTAAAGTACATACAGAAATAGGGAGCTAATGTTGGTTCTAATGGCAAAACTGTAAAAAAAAAAAGTAACACCCACAAGCTGTTTGTGACCATATCATTAAAAAAAACAGTCAAAACAAAGTGTTTCAAACTGAGGCTGAATAGTGCTGAAAAGAGGAATAATAAATAATGAGTGTTTTGAGCTGCAAATCACGTAAAGCTACTCTATAGGTGTCCCAGAGTGGCATAATTAAAGGTAAAAAATTAGTATAATAGGGCTCTTTAAAGCCTTAAGCATTATTTATTGTAGTTATTATCACAGAGTAGGTAGAAACAAAGTCATGATTGTGCCTAAATAAGGAATAAACCAGTCAATATGATGTCAAATGCACTGTACAGAATGTGCCTGATCTAAAGGCCAAAATGATCTACTCTTTTCTTAATTCAGACACAAATAATAAGGCACTGAAATGTGTGCACACATACTGTATGAGTACATGTTTCTTCCCTCTGTGCTGCCTGACCCTGACTAACTGTAGAAGGTCTGTGATGTGATTGTCTAGGAGACCTAGCTTGTTTCTCTCGCTAACCACACAGGCACATGCTTCATCATGTTAATTCCCCTTTGAGAGTGTGCTCTCTCTGGGCATGTACACAGGTGCGTCTGAGCTCTTTTGTTTGCGTGGCTGAGTCTTTGTGTGTGGGAATGATCTCATCCGTATTCTCCAGGCAGCAGCAGCGGTGGTGGTGGAGGTGGAATTGTTGCTCAGCTCACTGACTTCATGCGGCTCCATAAAAACCTGCAGCCAGCCGGCGCTGTCCTTCACTCAACGGCTCCCATTACAACACTTGGCAAAGGGGCGACTGATCAGGAATATTAAGTGCAAACCTATGGAGGGGAAAGAGGCTCGTTCAGCCTCTTTGAATTACACCCATGTAGGTAACAAAAGAAAAAGGGAAAGGTGCGTGCTTTGCATCTCTTTATGTGCGCGCTTTGGTGTTAAATCATGTGAAAAAGCTTTTTAACCTCTCCACAGAGGAAACCTTTAGAGTACAGCCTCCTTCCCAGCTTTTGTTCTGCATTTGTGCTGCTTGTTTCCCTGATGTTCACCCTCTGAAGGGCAGGTAAAAATAAAGCGCTATTACAGCATTGCCTAACATAACAAACCTTCACATATTTTTGGCCTTTTTTGGAGACTGTAATGACTAAAAATGCCTTGTTCTGTTTCATCTTAAAAAAAAAAATAATAATAATAATGAAATTTGCAATTTTGGGAAGCATGTTTCACTGAAATGGCTGCAACATACAAGTAACATAAAACAGATGCAACTGCAAAGATTGTCTTAAGTTACCTCATTAAAACAAAGTTGTAAATAAAGATATTGTGACTGGACAAGGTCACACAGAATACAGTGGTGGACCAATTTGTGCTAATGTTTTGTGATCAATTGCTGGTGCAATGTCCTGGTGAGACTGGTTTATGCTTTTTCTCTCTGAGCCCATAATAACAGTTTAAGTTGTATTATTTGCTTTTTTCTTTTTTAAGACGGCAGTAAAATTGTTGCCATCAAAAACTAAACTACAGGTTGTTCAAATGTAATTTCTGTAAATAGTGTTTCCCATAAGTAATTGGGTGAGAGTGAGCTAAAGAAAAAGATGGATGAAAATATTCTGAGCTGCCCATTATGACTTGTTACGTACAGGTCATAAAGCATGCTGTCAGATGGACATAGGTCAAACTTTGAAATCACAATACATGTCAGTTATATTTCTCTCAGTCATACCACAGTCTTTTTTTGTTGTGCCCTTCCATGACTGACTGTGAAAATTGGGGAGAGCGCTTTGCCTCACTGGCAGCAGTTACGATCCCTAGATCTGGACTACAGAGCAGATCAAGAATCCATGACAATACGTTTGACTGTGTTGAGCAGCTGCTGGAGGAGAGTAGGTGAGTTGTGTTTAGTCTCTTTGCTAGAGAAATCAGGCAAAGTTAAAAAGATGTTTGGTGGCTAGTTCTATGGTGGGGACCCTATATGCACTGTTGATGAAGTTAGTTATTTAGGTGCTGTTCTGAGCATTATTTGTGGCTATAGAGTGGCTTTTTGGGTGAGTTTTGTGTGTCGCTCATCAGACGGCTATGTATTGCTATTATGCGGTCATACTAAAGTTGGTATAACTAAAAGAGCAAGCGGTCGGCAACACTCATCTCTCGAGGGGGTGTCTAACTCGATGTTACAGTGTGTTTGACCATAACTTAAATTTATGCTGGAATATCCCTTTAAAGAAGGCTGAAGCATTTTGAGCTGGACGCCAATTCTGGATGCCCAATAAGGTGATCAGTGCAACTGTCTGCTGATTTATGCCTGTTTGGGTCATGTGGACTGAGCTTGACTTGGGGCCTGCCTGATCTAACTTCACTTGATTTTTTTGAGGGTTTAGTGTAAGTTTCCATAGAATCTGGAGTATAAGACACACTTTTAATACCTATTTATAAAAGTTTCCTCTGAGGGTTGTTTCCTTCTTCCCAGATTCTGGCACCGAATGCACAAGGCGTCAGCGCCCATCGCAGGAGGTGATTCTGGCATCACTTTGGTACAGTGGGAGGATTAGGAGATGCCTCATTCAGCTATATAACCAAGTGATTATGCAAGTATATATGCCATGACAAATACACTTAAAAAGTCTGAGTAAGTCAGCATCCATGTAACAACCTACTCCCACTCCACACTATGCAGTTTTATAATAATAATACATTTTATTTATATAGCACTCTCCTGAGCAAAGTTACAAAAAGATTCATGGCAAATGCAGAAAAATAGAAGAAAACTAAAAAATCTGAAGACAGAAGAACAGATAAAAATACAGGAGATCAAAAGAGAGAGGAAAGAAACAGCAGATCAGATGATAAAAGAATTTAGAAAAGTTCTGCTATTTGCAAAGGTTTAAAATAAGTTGAAGATGTGCTCTGTTTTATTACTTATAAAGTTGAGTTTCACAGACTTTAGGTTCAAACTGCAAGACCAGATCACCTTTGGTCACCAGCAGGGTCTAGTAATATCCAGCAGAGCTGCATCCAGTGATCTAAGAGACAGCCCTGGGACACCGGGGTTAAAAAGTTCTCTTGGATGGTTTTGGACAGAACATATTGAAGTGTGCGTAAAGTTTTAACACTCTAAATATCAACTTGCATGGCAGACTCATAGAAAAAGAACTATGCATAGTCATAGAGTGTGAGGCTTAAATGATTAAATGTGGAATTGTTGGAAAAAGAGACCTGAGCAGTTCAGACTCTGTGTTCATTTTTCTACATGCTTCTTCTTATTGACAGAATAATCTACATAATCAAGTGCTGATTCATGTCAGTTTTGCTAGTGTTGGAAATCTCTCTGCATTGACTTTTCATTGATCTGTTCGAGGTAATCTCCAGGTAACAAGTTCTCTATTTCTGTGTCCGTTAGTGGTGGCTGTACTGTATTATCCCCCACGAAAACAAGCTTACACAGCTTTTCATGTTCTGTGTCTTTTAACTTATTTTACTACACTGTGCAGCACTTCGCTAAACCTAATTGTTTTTTTTAAATGTGCTATATCGATAAAGTGGATTGGATTGGATTACGTCTCCGCTGTAGGCAACACCTTCAGCCAATTAGGCCATACTCAGTACATTTACATGCACAGTTAAGTAGAATTGCGTACAACTGCAGCACAAATATGTCTAAAGAAATTCAGGTTCTACACCCCAAAAGAAAACATAGTTTCCCCGATATTAGTTTATTCCCTATAAATTGAAAAAACATGGAAAATTCACCAAAATGGAAAATATTTGTCAAGGATTAAACTGTCTATAACAGCTGCCAAAGGATTATTGGGTGATTACAGAAGTAAAGAAGTGCCAACACGGGGACATGACAGCTCACTTTTCTATTACTGTCATAAATAAAACAGAAAGCAAACAGCTCCTGTGGTGAGAAACACTTTTCACCTGAATGAGCTCATTGGGTTTTACTCCTCTGCCACATCCTCTAAAAGCAAAACACCTCGGACACGTTGACTGCCCCAGAGGGCTGCATACAAACACGCACAACCTGTACGGTCATTCACACACACACACTTAAACACACTCTGATTCTCCTTCCCCTCTGTCCCTCTGTCCTGTCAGATCGAGAACCAGCTCCTCTCTGTGTCTCCTAAAGCGTGAATCTCTTGCTAGTGTGCCCACCCAGCATGTCTAACAGAGATTGATGCCCCGTAGACCCCAGCTCAGACAGACTGCCTTTGTGTGCACGTGCATGCCTGTGTTTGACCTTCAAATCACCTTCCATCTAACTAACACCGCCTCCTCCCAGACTCCCTGTTTGTGCCATGATGTTAGTTCTTTCTGAGTGATACCTGTTTAACATGTTCAGAGGTGTGGAGGCCTCTGAGAGGAGGCTTGATGTATTGTTAGCATGACCTGCACAGAATGTTAACTCACCCTATTAACATTGTAGGTATTTACCTCTGGTGTCATGTTCAGGGTGAAGGGCTCAGATAGAGTTGTGATGCTGTACCTCTGTGTCCTATGTTCTCTCTTTCCAGTGTGAGGAATCTGTAATACGTCCGCTATTCCAGATTATAATTGACAACAACCAATTTACAACATTATATATGGGGTCATTTTCAGAGACACTGTGGCCCACTGTAGGTCCTATAGTCCTTTGAGCAACCCCCAGCCTGAGTATTAAATCATGATACATGATAAAAGTTGTCCCTGATGGTCTTGTTGCTTTTGGATATCATGACAAGGTTTCAATATCCCTTTTTAAGTTTACGTCACAGACTTGAAAAAAACTCCCCATACTAGCTTGGAAGTTTAATGGAATATTAGGCCTTGACCAACTTAACTCTATAACTACTATAGACTATTTAGCCTTCACTATTTTCTTGCCAGAGCTGTATATGTTAAATCGGTCTAAGACACTGTCAAAGTAACATTGGCCACTGTCACTCATGTTAGATGAGATGGGTCAAATCTGTCCCATCTTAAGGTTGCGTCTTGGTAATTCATCAAACAATGAGCGTGATCTTAGCTAGTGGGTGTCTGTGAATCATCTTGAATCAGCTGTTGAATGACTGTTGCTAATGGGTTAGCAAACATATTGTTAAAAACCCACTCCGATGAAAATCATGTTTTTCTTGTTGTCTACATGTTCATATGGCATTTTTCTGATGCTAAAGGATACATCATGAGAAACTAAGTGCAAAATTGCATCTCTGAGTATTTCTGCATTCAAATCGTTGTGAAGCCGTCACAGACCCAAACTGCAGGCTCAGACACAGTAAGATTTCCTACGTCGCAATTCCAAGCTCCACCCCTGCTGCCCCACAGAAGTAGAGAGAACGACTGCAGAACAAGTGTGTGCGTTAGTGGATTGCAATGCTCGTAAGAAAGCCGATTATGATATTAACTTTTATCATGTCCCTGAAGACATTAGTGTTTCAGAGCTGAATAGCTCCTATGTTACCTGCTACTTCTGCTGCAATGACAATGTTAGGGTGCAAGTTAGCAAGAAGAGGAGTGTGCAACGTGATTTTGGCTAAAAACTTCATAATCACAATTCAATTTAAAGACCACTGATAACACTTTAAGTAGAAGAAAAAAAGAAAAATCTATTCGAGTTGGACACTGAATTCTGAAATGTAACCAAACACTCAGTAGTTAAGATGTCAAACTACATCTTTTGGTAAATTAACACCCATTATGTATGGTACTAATGACTTGGAATATAATAAAGTGATGCTCATCTTTGGCTTTCAACCCTTTGCATGACAATGGAGGGAATTGGTTGCCCTTTAAATATGACCAGATTGTGGCTGTATTTGCTGCAAGTGGGGAGGAAAACAGGACGCAGGGGATTAAGAAAGAATAGAGGAATATGACAAAGAGAAAAGAGAAACTAAATCGGAGCAAAAAAGAAAAAACAGACCTGGGACAGAGGTGTTATGGCATGAGGGAGACAGAGAGCTAAAAGAAAGAAGAGCCTAATGAAGAGAAACAGAGGGAGCAGATGGCTTTGAAAGAGAAACTGATGACATGAGGAAGACAAAGGAGGGAGAAACTACAGCACTGAATCCAGCAGCCGCCTTGTCTTGCAGAGAAGCAATCTGCCTCTTTTTTTTTTAATCTGGAGTGTCTGTTTTTAGACTTTTCATTTACCCCCACACTCATCGTCTCATCACTTTGGAAATTAGAAAACACTCCATGCGTATCCTGTATAAAAACTGCTCTGACATGCTTCCAATTATCCTCCATCCTGTTAAAAACTATTATTCAGCAATGTGCACATATATCTCCTCATTGCCTGCCTGACTTCTGTCTCTACCCTGATTTCGGTTCCCCCAAGGCTGTGATTTGTGGATCTGTCATATTCTGGCAGCTGGATCCTCTGCCTGTCCCCCTTAGAGAGTGAGAGTGGGAGATGAAAAAGAGACAGAACGAAAGAGTGAGCGGACGTAAGGGTCCAGCCACCTCCGAATAATTACACGTCCCCTCTCTCCAGGCGCTGTCATCCTTTAGGTAGTGTGAAATGTAGGCCAGCAGACTAAAAATAATCCAGGCTGCACTCACTTTTATGAATGACTGCCCCATTCTTAAAAAGACCAGGTTGCTGTACCGAGCAAAACACTGGGAGCATCAGAGGACAGAAGTTATAGAGCCAGCTTGTGTTTCCCTTGTTTACTCCAAAGCCCTTGATACGCACTTCGATATTTATTTCACTACATCCTCTTCTATTTCAGTCTGTTATGAGTGTAAGGTTATGTTACTACATAGCAGCATTTATTTAATTTGATTAAAGCTCCTGTGGGGAATTTTCTGTTTGTGTTGACTTTGGTGCCCCCTGTGGACAAAGCAGTTATTACTTATCTTGTCCTACACATGTTTGAATCCCCATAAAAAAATCCCACCCCAATATTCATGCATGGGTGGATGTTGCTGAAGACTACGGGCCAATCCATATTGTACCCCTTAGCACTTGTCTTACCCCTTTACCCTATGTTTTGTGCGTTCACGTCAAGCGAAAGGGTGACCAAATTCTCTGTCGGGTAAAGGGGAAGGGCTAAGGGCAAGAACGTTTTCCTTGTGAAACATCGGAGCTTCATTTCATCATTACTGCACCAGTGGGAGGGGTGAGCAAGGAATCATTTCTATCCAGAATCTGACTGTCAGATAGTTGTGCTGCGTTACAGTTGTACTCAGAAGTTGGAATTTCCAAGCTCCGAGTCAGAAATTTATCTGGAATGCCCCCCTGAGTCGGATTTCCGACTCTGAAAGTCGGACGATCCTCACCAACCCCGACTTGACGACAACGTCATAATCCAATGGCAGCGCAGTGCATCAACAGTAAAGAGTAACAGTAAAAGCTCTCGTAATGTATTATTTAGTAGCACTTCTGTTTTGTTTTTGTGAAATTAAATAAGTGGTATATGTTGTACTGCCCAACATCTAACTGTGAACATGGTGCTATGGTGTAAAAGGAGGAGTAAAATACTGTGTCATGGTTGTTTACAACTGGTATAGCTAACAACAACTAACAACGGCTGACAACTGTAAACAACGACTAATTGTAGGCGTCCATCTTGGTTTTACGACTTGTTTACTGGAACACCGTCAACTCAGGTGTAGCGTCATTCCCAGCTCCGACATCCAACTTCTGAGGTAACTGGAATGCAGCATTAATATTCACATTTGTACTCACTGTAGCCGCAAAGCAAGTAGCAAGACATCAAATATAAAAAAGCTCGTAATGGAAATGAGCTGATTTAATCTAATCTGAAAAACATTTTCTTTACGTCCATTCCTTGATTTTCAGCCCTGAAGAAGAATGTCTTAATACAGTATATTAAAGTCATTACCAGTAAGAGCAGGTGTATGATGGTAGTTTTAATGTCAAACCACTGGAGCACAGTCCAGCTGGCAGATGGCACAGATTCAGCCCAGTGACCTGTGCCTGACTTCGCTGGCCTTTCTTGTAACCTTTGTTTGCTCAGACTCAGCAGCTTCCTGGTGTCCAACATTTCCTCATTTTTATTCATGTCATTTTTTAGGGTCACTCCTGAGAGTTACACTGAAACAAGTCGAGGTTAAGTGACTCGAGTGTCTCTGCTTTCACTGACTTAACTCCCCCTTCTTTCCCTCTGCTCTCAAAACAAAGTGACGTCATACTTACACTTTCACATATCTCATCAAGTCATTAAGGAGGAGTTGTGACTTCATATGCCAAGGTCAGAGCTATGGCATTTGGAGCATATGATTCAGCCTGTTATTGATGGCTGAAGTGTACCACCTCGGGTTGTGTTATAAAACACACTCACACAGCGCCACTGGGCTGCACTTGGCTCAGACACACGTACAAGCACATACTTAGCATCAAAACAAAACTTGGGCACATCATTATTAGTTCTTTGGAGACATTTGGACTGTTTTTAACCCCTGGAATTTTGATTAAATACCCCCTTTACTTGGCTAATTATAAGGCTGTGATAAGACCCCAGTTTTGACCACAAAAATCTGCCATTCATATTGCAGAGCCATACAAATCCCTATCCTCAAAATCAAAATCATTTGCAAAAGAAAGCATCATGTTCCCACACCAAAAACTTCACTCATTATTTCTCTTGTCTGAAACCCCAATTCAACTTTAGAATTTGACATTTCGCGTAACGATTCAAATTTTATTTCTTAAAAATCACCATAATTTACTCAAAAGTTTGAGCATTTTCAAGGATGTTATCGCCCAAAACCTCGCCTAAGAATCCCTACTACCAAACTCAGTTATACCCCATAATTTGACCCTGAGGGTTTCGCCCCTGTAGATCCTTCTGTATTAATTATATAACTATGGTTCCTATCAGTAAAAGTTTCCACATAAAAAAGGGCCTTTTTCGTTCATCTAAAAATTCTGGCCTTTAGAGCCTTTAAATTAAATTTATTATCAGTACCTTTTCGATCGCTTTTTCCAGAATGACCCGAACAAAAGTTCTAACCCTTAATTTTCAATTACTTCTACCGACTTTGAATGACTAAATTTGAAACTCATAAGGACAGATTCTCCCAGGGTAAAATCTTTGATGGTTTAAAAAGGTGTTACTTTTTGAGAATGGAGAATAATTTGAAATGTCATCATCTTTTATGAGGCAGCCCACGAATCAGTTTGCCTATATGTGTGTTTTTGACGTAGACAGACTAATAATTGGACATAGCAGGGTGCTGACAGCCGAGCAGTTAAAGTGCCCTGTGTATGGAGGCTATAGTCCTTGTTGTTGCGGTCACTAATTTGACCCTTGACTCCTTGCTGCATGTCCTCCCCACATTTCCCGTCTCTCTTGAGCTGTCCAATCCAATATAGGCAAAAATATAACCAAATAAATAAATATAGAACTGTCAATGTCACTACTTTGTTTGTGGAGAAGAGTTTTAAAGCCTATTGGTGGTCATCATATTGATAATGTTGACCCAACCTAATTTATGGTCAACCTATAAGGGGCAGGTCTTTAGCCGCCTTGGAAAAAGGTACAGTTTGCCCACCTGTCAGTCCAGTAAGCTGCGCCACTCCGTACATTTACATGACACTCGAGAAAACCAATTTATTGCCTTACTCCGATTAAGACCGGACAACTGAAATGCATGTAAACACCTTAGTCTGACCATAATCTGAGTTTGAGAACTCTGATTGGAGTCAGAGAATTCCAATCAAGACACCCAAATAATGCGATTGGAATTCAATTTTCTCTACCATGTAACCAGTGAAGTCGGAGCATGATTGGACAATGCATTTGCATGTGCGCCACGCCTCCGTAACCCCGGAACAAAAACACCAGAGAGGAAGTGGCACTATCATTTCAGGAACTTTCGACTGAGAAGCAACTGCAACAAACATGAAAGAATGTCCACTTTTGGAATGAAGGTGAGAGTGCCGTTATGCTTTCCGTCCTGACAGAAATTGACATTTTAAAGAATATGGACGGTCGCAAAATGCTGAATAGAGACATCTTTAAAAAAGACCCATATTGCCCCCTAGTTTTGGGGAGGACAACAGAGGAGGACACGTTCACATCAATAATACGATTTTATCAGCTACATGTATATGCAGACAAGGAGAGAAGTCAGATTCTGTGAAAAACAAACAAAAAAAAAGAGCTCAGTCAGATTAAGCTGTGACTGTAAACGCACTGATTGATTCACCAGTTTTGTAACCTTGATAACTTCAAAACCACTGTGTTACCAAAAAACAAAACAAAAAACAACAAACAAAAAAAACGAGATATAATCAGATATTTCCAAAACTGTTCCTTCAAACAGGCTCTAAACGTGTTGATTTTTGCTCTAAAAATTGGCTTTATTGGCTCAGTACTTCTTTAGCCCGCCTTTTATCACTTGCAAATGAGCTTAATTTCTCCAGACTGGAGGTTGTGGCTTGGTTTTTTAAGTTTTCTAAGCTGGGAATTTTTATCCAATGTTTAACATTAGCCTAAAACATACTCAAACTTTGAACTACATATCAACAACTGAAGGTAAGAGATTGAAGCAAAGAATGCTCAAGTGAATAATAATTTAGGTAGAGCTAGAAAAGGATGTATGTGAGCTGAGTTCAAAATGATGAACTATGATAAAGACCTGGTTCGTTTTTATCTCTCTGAACTGAACTCATTTTTAGTGTGAACTTGCAAAGCACTGACCCATCTCCTACAATTTGGTTTATGTACCGCATCATAAGTGCCGTAATGGTTCGCACTTATAACAGTAATGATCAACTAATGACAGCAGGTTGTGGCAGATTAGTAAAACTTTATGTGGACTACAAAATTCTCATTGAGGTTTTAATCCTGCAATATTTATGTTTCTGTCAGGAACAGGAAAGCAGAACCAAAATCGATGTCCCTTTTCAAATCCATGAAACTCCATCCCTTTAGCTGTTTCTAATGCAAATCTAATTTTGACCCCAAATGTAATCTATGCTGCTCTTTCTATGTTCCATACTCTTATTCTAAACATGACTCAGCTACATGATGAAGAAGACGTTCATATCCATCCGTAATACCATACGTCACTTTTCACCCACATACTCCATGTTGCCTCAGGCTTTGCCGCAGCATTACCTGCTCACAAACACGCAGACTCTTAATATAGCAGACACACAGACATAGACACACACGTAGTAACATACGTCAGCAGTTTTACTATGCTTGACATTTCTCTCACTCCGCAGCCAACACATGTAAGCTGTCCACTGACATTTCACACACTGGGTGGAACGATAGAGACAGACAGACAGACAGACGGTGAAACAAAGGCAGAAACAGGGAGATAAAGATGACCAGAGAGCTTTAAAAAAAAAAAAGAGAGAGAGACAAAGACGAAAGGCTTTTGGAGAGCCACACTTTCACACAAACATGCTGTTCATTATTGGATTGGATTGCAGTTTTTCTTAGATCCTCTTTCAAGTTTGGCTCCTGGTGTTTCACCATGTTTCTCCCTCACCATTACTCCTCAAAACACATACACTTTAGCCCACACCAGACACGCCATTACCCGTCTCTTTTTGGGCTTCTTTCATCACTCTTCCACTTTTTCTTTACCGTTCCTATAGCAGACCTGCCAACACTCCTCATCTTTACAGATGCCCCTACTGTGCTCCCTCACGTCTTGTAATTTCTCGTAGTTATCCTCCTTTTTCACGTTGATATCAATCAAGTGGGCGTTCCTAATCCTCGATGTTAAACTACAAAACTGCTCTGCTTCATCCTGCTAAGCTTGTTGTCAAAAGGCTTCTAAACTTCTGCTCTAAACATTGGAGCTGATGCTCGACCAACAGGTAAATGTTGAGGTAAACCTCGAACACATAGCTGTAACCTGAAACCCACTGAATGCATTTTTGGCTATATAATAACTTGTGCAATGACCTAAACCACAATTTGGCATCAACTGTATGTATTGTCATGCTACATTCACATGTTAGTGGAGAAAAAATTAGCCATATTAACCAGGGATGTGTAATATGGGATTTTTGCTCACATCTGATGCACCAATGTTTTCAAACTGATTTGACTGCTACCGATATAAATGCTGATATTTTCAAAGTCATTTGGCCCATACTGATGTTGAGAGCTTTTTCAAACATATTTTGGCCTAAAACCAATCTTGGTGGTAATATTTTCAACCCTTGTATAATCTATCAGAATATTGATTCTAATATTTTTGAACTTATTGTATCTGTTAACAATATCAACATACTGATATTTGCAACTCATTATGCCCTGTACTGATATTGAGAGCAATATTTTTGAACTCATTTTGACATGTACAGATATTAATACTTATATTATGTTCAAGTCTTTTTGGTGATATATATTGACATCCATATTTTTAAACAGACTCTGGCTTGTACTGATGTTAAGCGATATTTTCGAAACTAATCTAGCTAACACCAATATCGACACCAATATTTCAAAACTCATTTTGACATATATTCATATGGACACTAATATTTTCAAACTTATTTTGGCTAATATTAGCATGTTGATATTTAAAACTTATTTTGGTTTATGTTAATAGTGATACCAACACTAATATCTGTTTCTAAAACTCATCATGGCCTTAACCTTTACAGACACCGTTATACCCTAACTCTCCTCTTTGTGTTTTTTACAACAATCTGTTACTCTCATTGTGTTAATCTTTTTTGTTTAAATACAGACATAAAACTAGACAAATGGCATTTAATTTGACTATAAATATCTTCTTTTTTGAATAGGCCCCATGGTACTTCCATATAATTGTGTATGTATTACATGCAAGCATACAGTATTTGTTGGCACATGTAAGCTGTCATTGCATGCATCACCATTTTCTCTGCAGAAAGGCAGTCAGGCTTTGAAGCTGTTATCTGCTGATACTGTGTCGATAATATTGTGCGTCCCTTTATATTAACAAGTTTATTGAAATGTAGACTGAAGTTCACTGACCTGTTGATCCAGCACCAGCATGAATGTTTGAATCAGGTGTAGACGTTTCTACTGTGGCTCTTAATCCTCCTGATAATAAGCTGGAAGAGATTTTGATCCAGTTTTGACAACTGAACTGTGAACGAGCATCACATCTGGTCTCCTTGATCCAAACAGAAGTGAACTAATAAGTGATCTTTCAGATCAGTCTGGGATTCTCGGGATTCTAGTCCCTTGTGCACTTTTGCCCCAAATTATGCTTTCAACAAATGTGCACTTAACATGTATTGTTAGTTTTGTCATTTTTGTAAGAAATTTAGTTTTTTTTTTTTTTTTTCACACTTTGTTTGTGTTCTTTGATTTAATTTAATGTGAGCCTGATGCAGAGAAAGTAATTGCTAGATATGGGCTAATTATCTAACATACAAGTAATCTCCCCCTTTTCGCAGTCTAATGTTTGCGGGTATGCTTTCTCTCCCCTCTCACGTTTTCTCTCCCCCTCCTCCCCCCATGTGATGGTGAATGATTGAGACGCCGCACTGAATGACAGGCTGTGATTGAAAATCCTGTTTAGCAGAGCGTGTTCCCCTCTCCTCCTCCTCATCCTCTCTCTCCTGCATCCTCTCTCTTCCCCTAGCTCTCTCCTTCGCTCAAGGCGTCAGCGCCTACATGGTGGCCAACACTGGCCTCTCTTTGATCCCCCATAATGCATTGTGATGGCTGTGTCAGCGCTCAGCCTGATCTCAGAGGAACTATATCCAAGCAACAAGCTAAGATCAATAGCTCAGTGTCACCAGGGGACTGTTTCCCCTGTTGGTTCTTCTCTTCTCTGTCGGCCTGATTATCTCATCCTCACTAACTATTCCTTTTATACATCTTTGTCACTTTTTTTGCAACCTTTATCTCTCTGTTTTGACATCTGTCTTTTTATGATTTATTCAGTCTCTTTTTCTCTGTACTTCCCACTCTTTTTTTCCCCTCACACGCACAAGCAGCAGCAGCGCCTCGATGCACATTTAATATGGTTGTGTTATAAAAAGTTAACAAATCCTCTGTCCCAGTGCTGCAGCAGCAGCAGAGCTGTTTCCAGCTGTGTGGCTGCAGCAGGTGAGAGCAACAATTACAGAGTTTCATTAGCTGCTTTTGGCTTGTGTCTGCCCACTCGTTGAATTTTACATCTTTAAATGAGGAAAATGAAATCAAATTTGGTGGTTATAAAATGACTTACTTGCGAAATCAACTGCTCAAGTTTGTGTCTTGACGGTGGAGTGCTTCTGGATATGAATTTGTGTTGACAAAGAGAGGCTAAACTGGCATGCAACACTTTCTACAACAAGACCCAGACAAAAGCAGCTCTTTTCAGCAAATAAATTCAGAAAGAAGATCTTAAAAACGAAGTGATGTCTGACCATATCATGAAGCAACAGGTGATATGTATCAATGTAATGCTGTGTTTTATTTAAACAATAGGAAGCATATAGTTTTAAGTAAACCTCCATTAGAGGCATGCTCTCCTTCTTTCGCTGGTAAAATAATCTAAAATTTAAGAAAAGCGTTTTGTCTAATTTTAGTTCATAAGTCCACAATGCTCCACTCTTTGTTAACACTTTAACTTGTGTGATATCAGGATTCTTCACCTTAGTTGTGTGATTTAGTTCAGACTCCTTCACCAGTGCTGATGCTGATCTTGCTGATCCACTGAGCTAATACAGAGGGATGATCTTCACTCCAAGTCAAGAAACAAAACAGTCTTTCTCTTTCCACTCTGGCTTTATTTATTTTCCTTGACTTCTACTTGTTTTTGTAGGATAGGGGGGTCCTGTCTTTAATCTCCTTAAATTTACAAAACGTCCCAGGAGAGGAATGCTGAGCAGACAGACTCTTCACTGTGCTCTTTGTCACTGATGATTTGAGGTTGACCATAAATAGGAAACATCTTGAGCACTGTGATCTCCTCAACTAGGAATAGTGAAGGCTTTGGCACGGAGTTATCAACAGTAATAGCTACAACAAAAACAACGTATGTAGAATTAGTCATTAGTAACTTCCTTTCAGCTAACCCGGTTTGTGAAAGGAAAACATTGATCATATTTTGAGGGTCCAATTTGCACAATAGTATGACATATTATGGATTTCAAATATTTGACAGTCCACTGAGATCATTCTTGTTTTATCATTATCTCATAAATGATAACAAATCACATATTCATCAAGCATTTTTTCCAGACCTAATGGAGGTTCTTGGGCTTTTGGAGCAAGTCCCAAGTGGACTTTTGGGGAACTGCAGTTTTTATTTTTTTTGCATTTCTACATTTATTCTATTTCAAACACTGCAGTCCTGGACGAAGTGAACCTCACTCTGCTCTGATGGACTCTTAAAATCTTTATTTACATTACTGAGATTATAAATCACATGTGAAGTATTGCCAGTTCCTCATAGACCTCTATTCAATGGGACATCTTTCCCACAATTAGTGAAGTCGCCCCCTGCTGGCTTTCAGAAAGACTGTAGAATTTAAAGCAACTCTGCACTGTCTTCACGATTAAACCAGGAGGTGACATCCACTTATTTAACACAGTCTTTGACTTTTATGCAATGAAAAGAACCGGAAAAATGAATGAATGCCAATTCATTTGTGACAACACCTTGTTACAATATAAAGAAAATACAGGGTCCCTCTCTTCTTGTCTTTGTTAAATGCTAATCAAATCTATCTAAAAAGTCATTAATCCCGGGTATAAACATCACAATCACTCATTCAGCCAACAGCTGTATAGAACTGAAGCTACATTTTGATGGCGCTGTACAGACAACAGACCAGGATTTGGCAAGATAATAAAGCAATGGCATCACCCATTTCCACAAATACACCTCTTAGCTATCAGCGGGGGTTCAAGAGTAATTATAAGAATGAAAAAATCAATCACAGCATCATCAGACATAGAAGGACACAATGAGCACAGTTCCCAGGTGCGGAAACAAGGATGCTGTCAAACTGTTAATTATCTAGATAGCATCCAGATGCAGGTTACTCTTTAATATGAGGTATAAATGATGGGTTTATTCGTCCTTGTGCTGCAGATCAGTAGCTGGCTCGGTTCCATTACAGCAGTGTGTCTGAACATATGGCGTGAGTGTTGGGACGGCAGTGAGCATCAAGGAAAAGTGACAATCAGTGGGTGTGGAGAGGTTTGAATGAAATCCAATGTGGGATTAATTAAATATGCATGGATTAATGATTCAATTGAGAGAGGGGGATGTTTTTAAAATTGTTAGTAGACCGTGTGTGTGTGTGTGTGTGTGTGTGTGTGTGTGACGGGGATTTTAGGAGAGATCACACTTGTCTGTGTCTGCTCTGTTAGATAAATGATGTCTGTCACTGGCACAGCGGTATACTGGCGGTGGTATATGGCTTCACTTTGTTATATGACAGCTTCACCTTGTCTGTCACACACTCACAAACACATACACACACCAAAACATATACTGTGAAGGTCTGACTCTGTCTGTTCCAGTAACTGATGTAACCACTGTAGTGTCTATGACAGGAAGACTGAACTAAAGGGCAAAGGCAGTAATATTGTCTGAGCTGATTATTCAACAAAAGAGGGTGAAAGCAACCAAATAATCAATGCCAATAGCTCTGTTTTACTGATAAAACGGTTAAGTCACTTTTTTCTTACAAATGTGAAATTAGCGGTGGTTGTGTTGCCTCCACAGTGTGACATATAGCAGGCTGCTGGGCTGATGGTTGAAACTTTCTTTATTCTTAATAATAAACACCACAACTTTTATTTTGAAAGGCTGCTAGCATTGCATGCCCTTTCTACAAAGACAAAGGCTAAATTTGTAAACAAAGCTAGTGGCCCTAAAGGCAAGGCTAAGCTAGCAGCAACTAGCGTCCGCCACATAATTGAATGAATTCACATAAAACCTCATAAATATTATTAAATAAATCCTTGAGATGACCTTGTTTGTACCTTTCACACCTCTCAGATGGACCCAAAATCCAGCTGTAAGTTGACAATGACAGTGTTTTTCTGTGAGCTTTTTTTGCCCTTTAATTGAGAGGATAGAACAGTGAAAAAAGAAGAAGAAAGCTGTGAAAAAAGAGGGAGAAATGACACATGGCACAGTGCCATAGGGTGGAATTTGGCTTCATTTTCTCACTTCAAGGACTATAGCCCCTGCACACGGCTATTTAACATCCAGGCCAAACCAGCACCCCTTGACGGTGAATTACATGGCCTTTCGCACTGTAAAAGGTTAACAACCAGAGTTATTTTTGCATCCTGTTTAGAGTCAAAACCTGCCTCCAAATATTTTCCTCTTTAAAATACATAAAAGTTAAAATGTTAAATGTGAGTGTTAAATTTAACCTTTACCTTCTCTTTAGCTGTCTTTTTATGAATTGGTCAATGAAGAAACATCCGTGCTTGGAAAAAATCCTTGAACTGTTGGTGATGTGGTACTCCCACTCGTCTTGTATTCGTCCTATGATTCGTAATATCTCATTTCCCTATCTGCACCCCAGCGTCAACCCGCTCTTGCTGCCACCAGATCCTCCAAGCTTGAGCCACCACCTACGAGTTATGCTTGTTAGACGGTGGTCAGCATGCAACCACGTTACAAAAGCCAGCAGGGCATTATTCTGAAGTGTGCAAATTGCCACAGACCAATGGATGACACTAAATCAAAGAAGTTAGCACAGCGCTTGCTAAATGGGTGGCAGCTGACTGCAGGCCAGACATACCACAGCACCATGTGTGAAACAGAGAAAGCAGCCTAACAAGAGCCACAGTGCAAATGCTGTTGAATTAACCAGGAATCCTTGGACATCACTAAGCGATCAGAACTATCATGGATTGTTAAATAATATTGACACTTAAGACTTTTTTTAACGCAAATTTGCATTTCCAAATTTGTGACAGAATCATATTTTTTTAGACTACATCGTGACACTTGTATGAATGATTTCAAAAATGTTAAAATGGTCTTTAAAGCTGTTTTGAAATGCAAATGATCAAAATTTCAAACAAAAGTGATGGGGGAAACAAGTCATTTGACAGTCCTAATATTTTCAAAGCTTCCTTTCTAAAACTGTCTCTGCTTGTTTTAGCTTTTGGGTTAAGTCACAGTTACGATAACAAAAGGTGCTCCACAAGGATCAGTAATGGGCCCTCTTTTAAATGCATACTATTTGAAAGTATCATTTGAGAGCCTCAGTTCTTAAAAAAATAAATAAATAAATCTGATCAATTTCAGGATATTGGAGCTTTCATGCTAAGTGATGGTGTGTCAAAATGCCCACTCAGGTGTTTTATAATAACAAGAGATGTTCCACAAGGATAAGTAATGGGTCTTTTTTAATTACAAATGATTCAAAAGTGTTGTTTTGTCACTGACTGACTAAAAAAATCAACCTGGTGTAAATCGATTTGGTGCATATCCAGTTCCCCTCAGGGATAAATAAAGTTCTTCTTGACTCCTCTTACCTTATCTAATCTTATTTAATCTTATCTTATAAAAGTGTTTTTGTGTTGTATCTTTTCTTGGACAGTTGAAGAGGTTGATGTCAAACCACCTTCAAAAATATGGTTGTTTTTTCCTAGAGTTTGTTGTTTTGGCTCATACGTCTCGTACCAATACACATACATCAGTACAAGTGTGTTTATCACCAACAAGGAAGATAGTACTTGGTTACAATTTCACCACTACAATCTTGTGTGATACAATCTCATAGGTAAGCAATGAATCATAGATACCAGTGAAACAAACAACAACACCGAGAAAAAAAAGAACTTGTGTTTCCCTGTAAGGTTTCCCAGGACAAATCTGATCGGACATCCAAGCTGCAGTCTGATGTTTGTCCGCTCACAGGTTAGTGATATGGAAATGAACCATAAAATTAGTCAGTCATTCTGCCTGGAAGTCCTGTCTGTTTGGCTTCCTCCCTCGTCTATCCCCATGTCTGCCTGCTTTGCCCGGTCATCCCGCACAGGTCTTTGTCATGTGTGTGTTTCTAAGCGTGTGTACGTGTATGTTTGTGTGCGTGCCTATTAAAAGCAGGCTGTTGGTTGTGCTCTCCAAACCCCGTGGCCGTCACACAGCACATGGACTGTCATAACAGACCTGACTCCCCCTCTGAGGATCACGCATGGTTGACTGTGATTAGGTTAAACACGCTTTCTGAAGTGACGTGATGTGATGTGGCATTGTGTGGTGTGTGTGTGTTAGACAGGGAGGTAAAACCAGAGGGTAAGACAGAATGTGTTTTTCCATGTGTGGATTCAGGAGGTTTTGTGTATTTCATTTGTTAAGGTGCGTCTTCTTCTTGTGGCTTCTTACTCGTCTATATGTATTTGTGCCAAGAACTCCCGTGCTGCTTTCCAAGAGCTCTGGTTTTGCTGTGTGAGACTGAATTCAATCAGGAGATATGACACAAATATGATGTACACAGACACACAAACTGCCGCCATGCAGAGCCACGCTAAGCCACTGTGTCTTTTGTGATAACCAGATCAATTTAAGCGCACAGCAGGCGCAACCTTCACACCCAGACACAGATGTTGTTATCAAAGGCATGTCCTCCTCTGTTACTGCTTATTGGTTTCACTTGTAAAATAGCGCTTATAAACCAGTCATGTCCAGTGATGCCTTTGGTAAACCTGTTACGGTTTATTTTCAAGTCGCTAACAAAAAGATTTAAGGCCGGAGAAAGAACACTACACCATGTGATGTTTGATTTGGCTTCAAATTGAAAGAAAATATATCCTTTCATGGATATACAAGGTTTCTCGAAGACATTTCCCTCTACTCTGATATCATCTTTAAGCTTGTAATTGTAGCATTGAGCCTGTACAAGATTGATGGCTCGATTATAGAGACTGACTGTAGTTGAACATAACAGAGCATATGCACAGATCTTTCGAGTGGTGCTGCGCAAAGAAAATTAAGCAGCAGGATATCCCAAGGGCAGATCAGCCTGTGGTTACACTAAAAAAGCCAATAAAAGCATGCTTTTGTGCCTTTTCTACTCCATACCATTTAAATAAAACATCCATGGCTCAATCAATTCGGCCAATCTGGGGATGAAGCAATGAGGCATAATGGAGCACCCATGAAAACAACCAATAATGATAAATTTTTATGTCAAGTGAAGTGAAAAAGATCACATGTTGAAATTATATTGTTGCATAGCTGTAATTTGATTACAAGCACATGCCAATTTAAAGATGGCTTCTTGTGCTCAATAAAAACAACCCCAGTTGAGCAGTATTTTACAGGAAATGTGTGTCTTATAGTTGAATATAACCATGTCTTAGGAAACTACATATGAGGGAGTGCTGTTGTTCTTAAATATGTGCTTGATTTCACAGCCCAGCTAGTACTAGACTATCCACAAGCAACCCCTACGTTTTCATCCACTTGTTACTGTAGAACAACTATATCATATTGTTCATATGTGCAGTATTTTCCCATTTGTAATGGTGTCAATATGAGTCTTACTAAAACTTTAGCTGACAACCATGCGTTTAAAAATTACTTCCATTAAACGGATTAGCCTGATTTGTCTACCAGTCATGCATTTCGGTGCATATCATGCATATAGCAGGTTTATTTTCCCTCCATACTCTCTCGCCAACATACCCCCTCTTCATCATCCCACTCCCTGGTAGTCAGCACAAGCACAACCCTCAGCCCGACACATTAATCAGGAAACCATTGAGTCCTCTATGAGAGGGGTTACGCCTCATTATGACAGAATAACAGAGCCAAAATGGAGCCTGATCCCTCCCAGTCGCTCCATAACAGTAATACTATCAGCGAGCCGGCAGCAGTGGAGGCTAATCCTGGACATTTAATGTATAGCCACGCACACTGCACCTCACTCGGGGGCTCAGCAGTGGCTCGTATCAGTATCCAACAGATACAGGCACAAATACTTGCAGATACACACACAGTGGCGGGCTCTTTACAGCCATAGAAATCCGCATTCTCCCTTTGAACTGCCTCAGCACTCACAGCTCCACATACACAAAAATGACACCCTCTGCATGCAAGCATAGGAACTCTGAGACATACTGCTACTCTTGTTCTTACTCATATCTCAGGTTGAATCAAAGCAGCAGTCTGTTATTACTTGATAACAGACTGTTGATATGTATAACAGCACTTCTTGGAATGTAATTATTATAAAGCAAAACAAAAAAAAAAAAGGCAGTTTCTTGAGTGTTCACTTGAGGCTGACTTCAAAAGACAAAACCTTCTCATTAATATTTATGTTTAAATGCTGATTTAATACAGGAATTACACGTTTATGGTTTCCTGTGTTTACCCAAATGCAATGGTTTGGACTGATTAGATTAGATTAGATTAGATTAGATTAGATTAGATTAGATTGGATACAACTTTATTCATCTTTATGGAAGGGTTCCCTCAAGGAAGTTAATAGTAGTTCATTTGTATATTCATATATATATTTACATACTGTATGAGGAATGGTTTCTTCATTACTTTTCTTAATCATTTATGGGCCACAAGTAATGTATACATTTACATAACCAGGGGCCTGAATGAATCGACTTACATTTGGATAATCTACCACAACAGAATATACAGTTATTACAATGGAAGAATCTCAAACTGTGATAAGTGGAAAAATATGACGAATGTTTAAAAAAGATTTCCAAATCAATATTTATTTGGTGTAACATTGTTTGATATATTGTGAAATATCCATGTAACAACATAGGTAATGTACAGTGCTTCAGCTCCAATCAGCTATCAGCCGGCATTGCATTACTTTTTACTGGGTTATATACTTGATTCTAATTGGTCAACACCAGTGACAACCTGGTCACACGCGCCATGTTAAATCAATCCACAGAAAAGGAAAAGGAGATTTCACCTTTGCCTGTTGACACTGTGGCAAAAATGCTACTTTCAATCTGGTCTTGAGAGTTGTAAAATGATCACAGTGAGTATTAAAAGCTTAAGAATTATGTATTCAATTTATATGAAACTGTAATCCAATGGCTGCACGCTTCCACTGTTTTACTAAACACACAGGCATGAACACCAAAAAAAATGACTCATTTTAATTTAAGGTCAAATGTGTAAAAAAATATGTCAATCTATAATGGTTGACCAGCAGGATGGCTGCAGACAGAAGAGGTGACAGACACAACAAAGCCGCTACTATCATCTCTTGTTATTACCAATGCACAAAAATACACAGGATTAGCACACAAACGTAGTGAAGTGCATGTAGTACACAACCCCCCCTGCCCATTAATGAAATACACGATGACGCTGTCTCCCCAATGCCTGCTGTCATTTGTCTTTATTGAGCTGCAATTTATAAATTGTCTGTCCACACTATGCACGATGGCTGTCATTAATGAGTGTGTGTGTGTGTTTTTGTGTGTTTGTGTGTGGGAATGCTGTCATGACTGCTTGGCGCCCCTGCAGAGTAGAGTCTGGTGTCCTTCAAATGACTGAGGGAACACATCCCCCGCACCGCACCCGATCAATCCCTGCACCCGCACAAGCAAGCAAAAACACGCTTTTTCACATCTTTACTACACACACACACACACACACACACACACACACACACACACACACACACACACACACACACACACACACACACACACACACATAGAAGCATGTAGATGCTCCTGCCCCTTGTGTATGCAGATAATAATTCACTATAAAATTACTTTCAACTTCAGCCTGACAAAAGCCCAGTGAGTTACATGAGTGATCTTGCTTAATAAAAGCTGCATCTACTTAATCTATTTATTCAAACATGATCAGATTGGAGTTGATCCAATGCACTAGTATTGATCTCAGATACTGCCTAAAATGCAAAAGCGAAAATGTCCATCAAAGTGCCAATTCAATGGCATAAACAACCGGCTCCCCAGTATCACCTTGTTCCAGGTAATTATCATTTAATAACACCAATAATGTTAAGTGTTAATTGTTATGTCAATCAAAGATGGTAGATTAAGTACTTTATAACAGATAATGCTCAGATCTAGGTTTAGGATCAGAATTACAAAGGATAAAATCTCATCAGATGATCTCTAATTATAAACAAATTAATAGGATTAGTACAAAATTGCCTCTTGACAGTGACCCTGAAAGCAAAAGGATTTCAGGTGTGCTGTGCAGGATGATTAAAAGCAGGGTTGAGCAACAGACAGGGTTGAAGAAATACTGATTTCATGTCAAACAGACTGTTATCTTTTACAGTGTTTTAAGTATAGCTATATTCTTTGATATCCACATTCTTTTTTTACAGCCTCTCTTTGCTTCCTGCTTAGATGTTAATGATTTAAACATTAATTCTTCTTTGTCTCTTGGCAGTAGGAAGTATTTATTATTTCACCGTGGGTATTATGTGTCCAGGTCCCCAGACTTTAGATGTGAGCTGAAGGGATCTCTTAACTTTTTCTAGTGTACCGCTTTACAGAATCACAGTTGTCCAGTGTGGTTCTAACATTTCATATGCTGCGTTACAGTGGTACTTGGAAGTCAGAATTTCCAAGCTCCGAGTTGGAAAGTCATCTAAAACACCCCCGTGAATTCGGATTTCCGACTCAGAAAGTTGGCCATCCTCACCAACCCCGACATATTCCAAGATGGCAGGGCAGTGCACCAACGGTAAAAAGTAACCGTAAAAGCTCTCATAATGTATCATTTATTAGCACTTCTGTTTTGTTTTTGTGTTATTTAATAAGTGGTATATGTTGTACTGCTCTGTGAACACTGTGCTATGGTGTTTGTGAGACTAAAATACTGGGTTATGCGTTGATTACAACTGGTATCGCTAACAACAACTAAGAACTGCTAACAACAGCTGACAACCGTTAACAACAACCGGCAATGGCTAGCGACAGCTGACAACTGTAAACAACTGTAAACAACCTTTAATTTTTTACTCCCAAGCTCTTTATTAGAGTTTTGAACTGGTTAAGAAATAGACTGAAATAAATGGTGGTGCCTGTTAATGACTTACAAAAGCATATCAAAGCAGTTACAACACCATTGGCTTGATCCAGTGTCACTCCTAAACTGAAGATCATATCTATGTTCAGTCTTTGCAAACATGGAATATGTTTCCATGAGTATATATGCTGTAGCTCAGAGGATGTCTCTAATCATATCACTGACTTTCCGCCCTTGGTTTCTGTCTGTCTGAAAGTCTGACTATTTGTCAGTCTGGGTCATTATTTTGGCGGCTCACTAAAGCTGTAATCTGCTGCTGCCCCAGCTTATTAATAAGCCTATTCCAGCTATTCTCCCTCTGAGAGTTGGTTGACTTTCAGCAGTGGCGACAGATCTGCACAGAAATTGGAGTTAAAAGACCAGAACCATGTCTCTCCACTCCTGTTTTTTAAATTATTTATTGTCCACAATTTGCCAGTTTTTAAATGATGTTGTGCAATGTATATGCTCTTTTTTTTTCATTTGTAGCTCCCCAACATGTCGGCATTTTTCACAAGTATTGCTCTATTGCTGTCAAGTACCTCCTCTTTTTCTGAATTTTGCTGTTTTCAACAATGTCTTTCTATAACGTTTCCTTTAAGTTTCATCCCTTTGCCCCAAAAAAGTTTGCTTTCAACTCAGAGCAACTCAACTCTTGAACTCCTAACAACACCAAAAGGAACATCACGTCTATTTACTGTAGCTCTGTGATCATTCCTGGGCGACTTTAGAGTTCAGTCAGAAAATGAGGGATCAGACAGCTCAGTCTGCAGACACTCAGGCTATGATTTAAAGAGTGGAGAAAGAAAGAGAGGAAGAAAAAAAAAAAACAGGGACAGAGAGATGACAGGAAAAGTGGAAAAAGAGATGGAAAGAGAGAGAGACCTCGAGGGGAGCAGAGCTGTGATCAGAAAGAGGGCCAAGGATGAGAGAAGATTGGCGGCTAATGAGGGAGAACTGGAAAGAGGAGGACTGAGACAGGATAAGAGATATGGGAGAGTAAAGCTAGCGATGCAAAAAAGGATTATCAGGCTGACTTAGACCTGATTTACCCACCGAAAAATCAGTGGCGATATCACTCCTGAAGTGTATGTGGTGGTGTGAAAGCTTCATGAATACCACCTAAATTATTCCAGGAGAATATCACTTTCTAAAACTTAATATTCAAAGAGATCACAGGCAAAAAAAGGATAAAGATGGAGATTTTTTAGTGTGAAAATCATCAAAAGAAATCCATGAAAGTATCTGCAACTTGAACAATTATGTTAATGCAAAATGTTTTTAGATGTTTGGTGGATTTTTCTGTGTCAGTGTACTCGGCTGGAGGGGGAGAAAGAAAGTGAGGAATTAGAGGATGTAGGATGGGGAGAGACAGGCTCACACCTCTCTTCTTTAAGTCTGACAATAGTTGGGGGAAAAAGAAAAGCGAAGAAACAAAGACCAAGATGGAGAAACAGAAACAGCTGGTATGTCTGACTCTGCAACAATGAAGCAAAACACTAGCATGGAGTGGGAGTGGCCTATTCAAATCGGTTCCTGCTTCGTTCTTCTCTAACAAGCAACGTTTTCACTTTAGGTGGATGAAAGAACAATGCAGAGACTTTTTCACCTCTGTACTCTCAAGCCAAAAACATGCAGGATCCGTCTCAAGCGCGTTTCGTGTTTGTTCCGTAGAGCAGCTCAGGGTATCGCATACAGGATGCGTATTTGGAGCGTGGCAGCAGCGAGGTGCAGCCTCAGTCAGCTGGGCTCAGTATAGAGGAAACAACATGCTCACAACAGGTTGTTTTGCCTTTCTGTGGTCTATTTCCTGCTAATTTGGATATAATTCAGCGGCCATTGAACCTCTACTATATGTGAAAAAGCAACGTGATATTACAGTTTTGGTTTTTGCAGTTTTACTCGTGTTTAATAAAGTAAACTATGTTCCTTTATGCTCTGCTGTTACCTTCAGACAGAGTTAGCAGTTAAAAGTCCTGTTGGGGTCCACATGGATGAGGGATTGACCATCACATTGTTCTGTGTCACTGATAAATCCATAACCAGGAAGTATTTCTCATCTACATGATCTGATACACAGTCGGGAGTCCGCATATGGTGTTTTATTTTGAAAGACCGGATGACGTGTAGTTTTCGTGCTGGACTTCCTGTCTAGAACGATCTTCTATGTGTGGATTGATGCACATTGGAAGCGTAGAGCAGCAAAGATATACTTGCCGCGTATCTTCAGCAGTGCTGCTCTCGATACGATGCAGCAACAGAGTTGATACGCGGCCTGTATGCTTTGCTGCATTGATTAGAATGGCAACCTATTTAGTGTGTGATACGCGGTGCTGCTGCCACGCTCCAAATATGCATTCTGTATGTTTTAGCCTAAAGTCGAGGACAAGTGAAAGACAACAATGAAGCAAAGCACTAGCAAAGAGGAAGTGAAAGGCTCGAGGAGGAGTGGGAGTGGCCTATTCAAATAGGTCCCTGTCATGACATCACCACAGGAACTGATTCATTCTCCTCTAACAAGCATAGTTTTCACAGTAGGTGTGTATAAGAACACCGTAGAGACTTTTTCGCCTCTGTGCTCTTAGGGTTGCTGGGCTGGAGGATGGCTGAAGTTTCTTTGCATATATGAGGAAAAGTGTGTTTCTTACTGCATAGGACTGTTTAGATATTTCAATGGACTGCTCTTCATCCCTCCAGTCATGGTACAAATTAAGCCTTCAAAATGATCATTTAGATTATCTACTGTGAAGATTATCTTCTCAGGGAAATGAGCCGTCATCTTTGTAAGTTGTGGATTTTCCTCTCAATTTCTGCATCTACAGCTTTGCTTTTTTAAACTGGCGTTAGTGTTTAGCCATGGTAGCTGCTACTTATTCACACTTACATTAGAGCATCCACACTGGCATCTGTGTTGATGTATTACACCTGCCAAGTCTGGCTAAACACATTTTGTGTGCTCTCATAAAATGCTCCACAATATTAAATCTGGTCGTATGAGGGCAGCCATCGCGGGGTTGGTCAAGGCCACGTTATAACTGTCACAAGGCCGGGGTGGTGAGGCCTTGTCACACACACACCTGTTGTCACATGCTAATTGGCACAAAATTAGCTTCTGTTGGGTCCTGTCAGTCATTTAAGCGAGAATTTAGGAGGACAAGTTGGCCACTTGACGAAACTGCGTCATTTGAGTGCAGTTTTTGTGCCCATATGGACACACTATGAGCACATGTTCATATATTCTCCATTTGCTCTTTTTCACCCCCTCCCTCCCTGCCGTCTCGCTCTCTTTCTCTCTGCCTCACTGGTGTATCATTGACAAGCTCAGTGCGGATATAATTGGCACTGGCCCCATGTGGCACTGTAGCGACGATCCACAGAAATCAAGGGCGCACCGACGTAAACAAACACACTCTCTCGCACACAGATGATAAAACACTCTCACTCACACACACACAGTCCCATGCCTATAGTACGTCTTTTCACTTAACACCCGTCCTGCAGGCTCCCATGATACTCATTTTCTTGTTTTGATTTCAATGTCACACCGATCCTATCTCCCTCCTCTTCCTCCTTCTCCCCCTTTTTCTGCATCAAACACACACTCCTCCCTCCTCTTCCTCCTTCTCTACCTCTTTTAATATTCCCTCCTTCCATCTCAGCCTCCCTTCCTCCCACTCTCGCTCTGATGTTTATATTTCTCTCTCTTTCTCTGCCGCTTCTCTCGCTCTTGCAGGCCAGCAACATGCAAATTATGCCCCACAAATGCAAATCCTCTCACATCTCAGAAGAGACCTCCAGTGGAGAAGAAGAGTCCGCCCAGCTCAGGTTTTTTAGCCTTTCACAACAGAAGAAGATTGTTTGTTTGGAGGGAACCTCAGAGATCGACTGAATAAAGCATTACACGTGTGCATGTGTGGCGCCAACACACTTATTATTCACAGTGTTGTGTTTACGTAATTCCACCTCTGGTACAATAATTGAAACTCATGTGGGATGTAATTATTAAAAATGTGTAAGTGTAACCACAAAGTGATGTAACTAACCAAGCAAATCAAATTTTAATAGATCGCACATCAAACACCTATGAAGCAGCAGCAGCTCTGCAGGGCCACACACCAACTGTGTGAGAACAACAATAACACGCTTTTGATCAGGTTACATCTACAATATTTGCTGTCTGAGACAGTTTAGTTTAGTTTAGTTTTAGTTTATTCATTTGCACATGACAAATAGAGAACAATTTCATGACAGATTCAAAACAGCATTGTGCAGGGGAGGTTAGAAGCCAAAAAAGCTTGTCGAAGTACCTCCCCATGATATAGCTATAATTAATCTAGGCAGCAGCGCAAGTTATCAAAAATTAAATAAATAAACATGCAGAAACAACAATAAAATTTAACAGTGGCGTACTTAGGCTCTACAAGGGGCAGGGGCTAAAAAGAATAAAAAGGCAGCTTATGTATGACACAGGTCACCAGCACAAAGAAAGTTAAATGAGAAACGAGAGTTACGG
This sequence comes from Xyrichtys novacula, assembly GCA_962446985.1. NCBI lineage: Eukaryota > Metazoa > Chordata > Actinopteri > Labriformes > Labridae > Xyrichtys > Xyrichtys novacula. The sequence goes on along the minus strand of OY660879.1, from coordinate 14,590,275 downwards.
ATCCAACACCTAATCTCCTGCAAATATTTCTGCAACTATTAGGGAGGCAAATAAAAAAGAAAAGTACAAAATTGTTGAAATAAGTTAATAAACTGGGAGGGCATTCAGTGGGCCATTTTTGGTGTTTCATATCCTTGAAGTGCATTCAAAGGGTCCTTTTTTCACAGGTAGGGTTTCACGCAGAGACGATTTATAGGTGATATCTTCTGGCAGGGTATTCAGAGGACACTATTTTTAGTAACTTTTACCCAAAAGAGGAGCATCTCAAGACGCTGTAATTGGGTTATGAGAAATTTTTGTGTGTTTCCCCCAACAACATGGAAATGAAGGGGGCCATTTTTTCTCTATTTTTCCACTGAAAGGGCAGGTTTTCCATGTTTCTCATATTAAAAAGGCCATCCAAAGGCCACTTTTAAAACATTTTGTTTATTAGAAGAGCATTAGAAGGCACTATTTTTGGGTTATATTCATTATAAGTGCATTCAAATAAACATTCAGTGGGCATTTTAATATCCCATGCATGTGAAAGGTATCCACCAGGCACTACTTTCAGGTAATATCCACTGGGAGGATATCCAGAGGGCTTTTTTAAAAACATGTTATCAGCTGCATGGGAGAGAATTCAGGGCGCTGCTTTATGTTTCATTTACTGGAAGGGCATCCAGAAGGTAATGTGTTATCTGTCATGCTTTAGAGGAGCGACCAAATAAGCAATATTTTATGCATATTTCAAGAAACAGGAACAAGGGAGTGCTGTTGTAACATTCTGCTTCCTTCAAGGGCATCCAAAAGGCTTACACAGCACTTTATCAGACATGAGAGCACCATTGAAATGATTGTATTACAGCACATCATGAAAAGATCAGATGACCAAAACTGGGGTCAATCACACAAGCCATGCATGGCACTGCAGCGCTTATAGGACATGAGCTACCCCACAGTCTCTTTAGACTGAGCCTTTGCCACACCTTTTTAAAACTTTTCTGGAGTGAAAATAGAAAAAGAAAACATCAGAATCATTTCAAAAAGTAGAGAAAAAAAGTAGTCTGCAGAAAACAGGTTGAAATGAGGTCTTGGACTTGGAAGACCTGATTTCATCTTGTTTATTTTAACTAATATCATCCTTGATTTCCCAATTAGTGCCAATTAGGTTGCAAATCAGAATGATTGCAGCGGAGGCTGATGGATGGTTACGTGATTATTTTTGCAGATATTTTCTCATGCGCTGCAGGCCTCAATGGACTACACTTATTAAGTGCCCTTTTAGTCTTTCATCCACTCAAAGTGCATTACACCACATGCCACTCAGCTCATTCATACACACATTCAATACACTGTATCTGAGGCTCATCGGCTTATCATGCCAATACACATTTCAAAAGCGTTCACAGCTTTCAGGACAGAAAGGATTCAAAATCTAACCTCAAAACACATAAACATAAGACTGAAAGTATTAAAGGATGAAGAATACACCCGAACTCCAGAGCTACAGTCAAGGGACATTCAGAAACATTTTACAGCTGGTTTCATTTTCATTGTTAAATTCCTTATTTTTGTGAAAATAAGAGGACTAGATCACTGGTGCTCAAAAGTGTTAAGCACTGGATTCTGACTGCTTAAAATCCCATAACAGTGGAAATAAAATTTCACAGCCACTGGGTCTCACCTTTCAAATCAAACCAATCTAGGGTAAGCAGTGAGGTACATTTCACCTCTGCCTGTTGGCACTGTGGCAAAAACATGAGTTGCTGCCTTGATGGTCAAGAAGAAGAATAATGATATGGGAACAGATGTGATAGAAGCCTGGGGAGTTTTTCGACCCCTGTCTCTGAAAGTTAAGTGACTGATCAGTTGATTGACAGCAGGCTGAGGAAACTTTAAGTTTTCCAATGGCGCATACTTGCACTGAGTTTACAACAGGATGAGGTACTTGTCTGAGAAAAAAAAAAAAAAAAAAAACTACTATCACATGTACAGGACTGGAACTCAGAGGTATCACTTTGTCCACAGGCGGTGCCAAAACTGCCACAAACAAAACGTTCCCCACAACAGCTTTATATGAACAGCAATACAGGCACCATGAGAGTTGACTTCCCTTGCTTATGCGGCATTCAAGTTACCTCTGAAGTCAGATGTCAGAGCTGAAAATGACGTCACACCCGAGTTACCAGCATTTCAGTTGACAAGTCGGAAAAAAATAAAATCGGAGGCCTGAAACAAGATGGCTAAATTTACAAAAGTTACTGTGGCGCTTGCCTTATATTCAGACAAGGCAAGCGCTAAAATAACTTTCGTAGATGTAGCCATCTTGTTTCCACCTCCGATTTAACTTTTTTTCCGATTTGGTAACTGAAATGCTGGTAACTCGGGTGTGGCGTCATTTTCAGCTCTGACATCTGACTTCCGACCAGCTGGACTTGTTTGTTTCTAAAGTTTTGCAGTTATGGAAACAACAGTAAACAGGTGGCATATGTTGTAAAACTTTGGAAAGCTGATATGGTTTTTGTACAGTAGTCCAGTGTTGTTATTTTTCTCACCACGGAGCAGAAAGATAAATGATACATATACATATTTCTTGTTCAGAATTGAGGAGATGCTATGCTCCAGACCATTTTTTTCCCTTCAACTTCACTTAAATCAAAATAAATTCTCTTTTGTGAGTAAAGGAATCAGTTTAAGCAACATACACCAGATACATGCAGTTATTTTTATTTTTATTTTTACTCATGAAGATATCTTTGTGTACTCAGTGCCAGCATTTATAGATTATGATTTCAGCTTTTGATTAATGGACTTATAATTTCAAATAAAAAATTAAAAAGGACAATTTCTGTCTCCTCTGTGCCACATTCACAGTAAACGTATGAATGCCTGCCTGACAACAGCTATAAGTGATGTGGGAGCATTCTCGCCTTCACGGCTTTCCATCTTCCTCCCCGCTTTACCTCCCTGCCATCTGTTCTCCTCTCACTGCTCCTCCCCTGCCACACTTTCATATTTACATCCCATTGCCATCGCTTCTTCTCACTTTACATAATCACTCACTGTCTCGCATTTCCGTGCGCACCTTCTGTTGTGACCAGCTCTTTGTCCCTCTTTTCCTGATCATATGCCCATTAATTTTTCACATTTTTGCCTTTATGTCATGTATTATTCATTTCTTCTCTGTCACCTTTCCATCTCTGCTTACTATCTGCACCATCAAATACAACACATGTGAATGTTAGGGTGTCTCCTGCTCTGTGTTGTGATTTATTCGTATGTAAGCATGCAATCTTCTGCAAGTGCATGTGGCTGTGTATACACATGGATTAGCACGTTTGTTGGTGTGTGTGTGTGTGTGTGTGTGTGTGTGTGTGTGTGTGTGTGTGTGTGTGTGTGTGTGTAGTACGGTGGCTGTCCTCAGGGCAGCTCTCCACACCAGAACAGAGCAGAGAGGCAGCTGACCAGCTGTCCCCCTCGCAGCTAGCAGAGTCGTCTCTTCTGTTTTCTCTCTCTCTCTTTCTCTGGTCATCTTTCCCTCCTCTGTTCTATCTTTCTTGTTTTCTCTTTTATTCTTTGACTCTTTCTCTCCTTTGAGCTTCATATCTCTCACAAATTGTCCTTGCTGTAGCCGTGACTCTCTTTAGAGCTTATTTTCTCTCTTTTTCTTTCTTCTAAACCGGCAGGGGTATTCTCACAGGGTGGGTTGGGGTGGCCCCGGCCCCTCTGGAAATCCAACAGGCCACCCAATAACTCATTATAACTAATTTTTTGCCTATTCAGAGGTGGGTCTATTTTTTTAATATTCAAACTTAAGTTTTGGATTGTGCTGCACCAGGCTACTAGTTGCTTGTATGGTGTTTATAGTTATAAAATTATCTCAAGTTGGTACTTTTGATAGCAAGTTTTGGAGAAACCTCTTGTTGAGTCTTTGAAAATGATGTAAGGAAAATGTCATATCCATTTTCGAGTTTTTTTTTTAAATCAAAATCCTGTTGAAAAAGATGCAACCTTATGATGTTGTGATGTATATAGTTAAGGAAGCTCAGAAATAAAAAGACAGAAATGGTGAATAATATTGTTGAGACACGTCAACACATTTTACTTTTGAAAAACCAATGAATACGTCTTGTGTTTAAAACAATTTCCTTTCTGTCTAAACAACAATTCAGAAATGGTTGAAAACTACCATCAAAGCATGCCAGACCAGTAAGGGGTGATCATTTGTGATCACTTTGTAATATCAAACATTTTAGAAGAACAGTATGGATATATGTAATGAAAATGTTATTGAGCCAATGGTAATTTTAAACAGTGTTCTTCAAACTATGTACAGAATTGGGCTGTTAAGGCGTATTCGAAGGTCCAACATATTCAAAAGAACTTAAACAGGGGTTCCCCAACCATGAACTGAAGTGGTGTCACCCTGATGCAACATCCAGCCACTCCTAATAACATGCACAAAATATTTGATTTATGGGTCTTGTGTAATTCATGTGCACAAAAAACGAGTTTCACTGTTCAGAGCAATGTCTATGTTTCTGCTCTACTCACGTGTTTCTACTGTAGGCAGGGCTTCCTATGGCTTCACACACAGTAAAATGACTTGATTTTCATTTCGGCATGCATGTGTAAAAGTCAGGGCTTTGAAACTGCAGCTAAACAGAGTTGAAGGCTTGCTTAATTGTATCCCAAGCTCTGCATGTCTCTCATTAAAAAAGAGGAATGACCTTTTATGAAAAATAGCTGTGTCTACTTCTGGAAAAACTCCCGAGGCCTTAAACTTATTAAAATACAGGTACACTTCCTGAATACTTTAAGAGGTAAAAGCATGGCCTTTTATTTGGATGTAGTGACTACGCTAATATTCACACAGCACATTGGTTTTTTTTTTCCAAGTGTGTGTCCTGGATAGTTATTAGGTAAAATATGTGAACTGCACCCTCTTTACAGGGCCTCCTTAAAAAGTTACCAGTAGAAATAAAAAAGTTTAACATGTGACACTTAAGTTGATGAACACTCACGTTTTGAAACCATGTATGTACATACATGTTGAATATTAATGCTGACATTTGGGTATAAAAACTTTACTACTATACCATAGTTACCATAGTTTAAAACTAAAACATAAAAAGAAATAGAGTTCTAATGTAACTCTAAATGAAGATTATCAGCCCTCATGTAAAGTGGCAAATTAAATTTAAAAAGAGCATGGGTATTTATTTCACACTTACTGTGATATAAAGCAGTAAAGATATGTTTTTATTTTTCCCTTTATTTAAATAACAACTACATCAAAAGTTCTTTTCTTGGTGACCCAGCACTTGTTTTACTTGTGAAAAACTAGAGAAAAAAACTACGTCCTGAAAATTGTTCAGCTTCCTGTGGACATGACCTTGTTCATGACACTCTTCGATAAGTCAGTGCCCCAACTTGGCCAACTCAATCCAAAAGATTTCAACAGCGCCTTCGCACATGACTTGGTGTCACACCCACTTCTCATTGCTATCATTATCTTCTTCACTTTACCTTCTCCTCCCCTCCTTTTCCCATTCCACGCTTCAGTTAAGCCATTGATAAGGTACGTGTCTTTTAACCTCATCTACATTTAATCTCCTCCCTCCTGTCGCTCTTTTCACTCCCCATTACCCTGTTCTTTGACTTTGCTCTTGAAAAACTCTTTTTTTTCCTCTCCATCTACCAGCTGTCTGTCGTATCATTTTGGTTTCCCCAGTTCAGTCAGTCATCGTAACCGTTGCATGACCTCTGTGATGCTATTTCTCTCCTTCCTCTCTGTCAAAAATAACAGCCTTAGACTTTACATTGTGCTTTGTATCCCCTGTTTCATCTCTTACGTAGCATTAAATATAAATATCAGCATGGGAAATGAGCACTGGGGAAGAGTGGAAGCAGATAAAGAAAACCGTCTTCTACCAGAGAGGAAACACGAGGATTTGGCTGCTGTCTTTATTATTGAAAGTGTTCAGAACTTGCTCAGTGTATTTTCATCCTAATCAGTCACACTCTGGCTTCTCACTGCTCTCTAACTCTTGCAGCTACAGCTCCTCAAGTCATGTTGCACTTGTGCTCTAGTACAAAACAAGATGAGTTCTTAATTGTTTCCTTGAAACACAAAAAGTACAATATCTTTGGAGAGAGTTTCTCTCTGCGTAATATTGCAAAAGTAAGGTATTATTTGTCTCAAACAATGACAAAGGCTAGTCAACATGTTCATTACTCCTAGACTGGATTTCTGAGATTCCTGTTTTATTAGGTAGCCCTAGTAAGTCTCTAGTCGCTGATCATCAAAACTATCAAAACTTGTATGAAAACTAGACAGCTGAAATTGCATGGAAAGGCAATAGAGTGATCATAATCAGGTGAACAAATTCTGCCCATTTAAATCTGCATGAATGACAAGTAAGCAGGATGAATGAATTAAACAAACTAGGTGACATGAATCGATGATATCAAAATAAAGACATCCCTATTAATTCCCAACTGTTTTTCAAAGCTCCTGTGAGGAATGTTGTTTGCTTTGCTTTGCCCCCTGTGGTCAAAGCAGTCTTTGTTTATGTTAGATGTTGACAAGGGTGACCATATGTCCTCTTTTACCCACACATGTCCTCTTTTTTTGAGGTTTGTAAGTTTGTAAAGTTTGTAAAATCCTTCAAATGTCCGTGGTTTTGTACAGAAGTTTCAAGACTGTGTGACGTGGATCCGTGACTCTGCCCCTGTTAGTCATGTCCTCTTTTTGGGGAGTCAGAATATGGTCACCCAAATGTTTCCACAGTGTCATCTGTTAAATAATTCTCATCCTACTCACCTTTGACAGTCAAATGTGTTATTTTAGTGAGAATATTTCAAGCTTAAGTTGTCAAACAGGGTTGTTTCTTAGGCTGCTCGGCTGACACCTACCCCCTCACATCAGTTTCAGGGATTAAAAATCACATCGTTAATATTGTTTGTCTTATCACTGATTGTCATGTTTGCTTTTGTACATCATCAAAAGGCATCAATATGAATTTCAGTCAATTTCATAAAAGTCAAAAAACTCCTCAGAGGAGCTTTAATTTTACCTTTAAAGCAGTGAACAGAAATTAGTCTTTTTTACAGCTACAGTGTCTCTCTCTCTTCCTCTGAGTAGCCTGGAGGGTTTAACGTGTTTAATTAAGAGGTGATTATGTGTAGACAGCTGATGCAGCAGGATCAGGATGGCTTCATTCCTTTGCCCCGACTATCGTCACCTTGTACCCCCATCCAGACCCATCACTAAACACTCTCTCTTCCATATGTCCACCCTCTTTGCACCTCTCACACCCTACCCTCTATTATGTCCTTGCCTTTTATTGCTGTTTTAACTCCAATAATCGTTCACCATCTTTTTACCTCAATTGCTTCCCTGAGTGTTGTAATGCTCTCGAATAATTTGTCTTCCCCGTGTAAGCTAAGTGCTTGATTTTGACAGCATTTATTTAATAATACAGCTAAAGTGGTTGCAGTGCAGTCAGATCGCTACGGTAAATATTCTCTTTCGTGATAAGATGGAGCCAACAGCCCTGAATTCGCCAGTGTTCTTCCACAGAAATAAACTCACCCCTCTGATCCTTCATTTAAAAAGCAATAACATAAAACCCTGAAAACAAGGTCTACTGTACGTGCTAAAAATGGGAGTGCATGTTGCTTAAAGGCTGATTAGACACTGATACTGAATATGAGAGGAAAATAGGAAAACAAAGCTATGTGAGAAAGCAGAGGTGGTAAAAGGGGGATTTGATAGCAGGGGAATAAAGAAATTTAAGAGGCGAGGGAACAGAAGAAAGCAGAGCACTAATAAGCACAGTACGGGGTGAAAAAGAGGCCAAAAACTTGTTTATTGCAATAGCAGAGAGATGAAAGTGGAGGGATAAGCCTTTGTGTCTGCACAGGAGGAGAAATTATATGTTTAAGTGTGGTGTTAAATGTGAAAATGTTAATAATTTATAAATAAGTCAGAGCATATGCTTCATCTGGGATCTTTATGTTTCTTGTGCTTGTATTTCTGTTTGATAAATTACTCTCTTTGGTGATTTTTGTTTTTAGATATTATATAACTTATGCTTGCAGATCTATTAATTGGAATTAGACCATTAAAGACCGCTTTCTAACTCCATCACCATCAGGAAAAGATCATAAATACTGCAAAAGTGCAACAAACAAAAGCAGTAACTTTAACTAAAACTATGTTGCCTCAAATATTGTTAGAAATAAAGAGCTGGTGTTTCTTAATTTGTCCATCTCGTAGTGAAGAGGGTCATGCTGTGTATATCGGCTGATGAACTGTTATTGGTTATGTGTCTTGTTGACAGCTTAAACCCAGACTGAACAAGCTGACAGAAGACAGAAAATCTGCATACACAATTTAAGTTCAGCTTTGTCTTTACTGAAACCGCAACTTGATTGTTTTGGTCAGAGCAAAAATGTGCTCTGTAACAGATTGTAAACCCAGATTTAGGTCAGACAGAAATGGTGCATGTCTGCCCTTTAGCTCAGATCCAGGCTTTCTTGAAAAACACAACATAAAAAGTCCACTTTAAGAGATATTGATGAGGTTTATACAATAATAGAAACAAGTCCAAAGCGGTAGCATCATGTCAGTAATTTATAGCAATATTTTGACCTACAATTGATAACTGTGCACTGCAGTTTTACTGATATTGTGAATCTCTTTTGTATGAAAAGCATCATTCCCTTAATGAAATAGTTTTGTATAATGTCCGGTATAAAAATATCAATATCATACCATCCAGCAACGGTATTATAAACATTATCACTGCATCCTAATAGTTGCACAGCAGATACAGGCTGCTCTTTAAGCTGACTCATCATTGACCTACACATCACTAATGATCTGTGGAGGATTCTCTTAAAACTAGCACTTGTGTAATTATCTGGATTCATTACATTAGTTAATTATTTTAGCCCAGACTTTTTCTCAAACTCCAAAATGAGAACAATGCAAAAGAACTCAATGAAGGTTGATAAAGACTAGAAGCAGAACACAAGGAATCTCATGATTGACCTAACTTGCTTTTTGTTAATCTGTTGTGATCACTTCAAGAATAAAAATGAGAGAAATTATTTTTTATCTAAATTGTTCCTGTTTTTGAATAAACTTTAAAATAATGGGTGTAATATGAAGTGTCTAATCTGACTAACAACCTGACCTACAATCAAGTACTGTGAAGTCATATGTGTGAACATAATATAGAGGGCTGATTTGCACTTTTACAACACTCTTTAAACGTGCCTGGAATAACAAACGCTGGACTTTCAGCTCGTTTCACTCTGAACTACATTGTGATTTTTAACGATTATGGGTCGATGAAAACTGAAACGTTTTAACAAATGTGCTCTAGCTGATCTCCCTAAAAAAATGCTCTCTATAACTATCCTTCATAGTGTTATACTGAGCATGATTATCTGAATGTGTGGTCATCCTGCCTGGTGAAACATAGAGACAGATGGGCCACACAGTGTTCCCTCTGTGGGTTTGGAGTTGGAACAAGGCTAATTACATCTTAATCAAACATAACCTGTCAATGCCTTGTCTGTCGTTGACATGTGTGCTAGTGTGTGTAATAGAGATTAAAAGCAATAGAGAGGGAGACCTGAATGTGTTGATAGAAGGGGAAGAGTTCTGGTGCAGATGATAAGGTGTTTTATGGGTCAGTGGTGCTTGAAGTTTGAGTGTACATGAAAAATACACTCAAATGTGAAATAAAGGCTGTAGGTGTCTGTGGGTTCAAATTGGTAGACAGAGTCTGATTCCTCTCACTGACTTGGCTGAGCTGCCAACAGTTTGGAAACAGTTACTGAACAATTTGGAGAAAATGAAATGAAAAGAATAAAGTTTAAATGTGAATGAAAATATATGGTGTCATTTCCTGCAGGTTAAGAGCATCTGAATACTAACTCAGTCTGATATAACTGATGGAGTAAACAGAAATGGGCTTCAAGTTTCGTCAAGGAATACTTCCTAAGACAACAGCCTCTCAAGGACAAATAAAGCAAGTGAGTAGGTTTGATTCCTCCTGGCATCCTTCAAATCCTATACCACACACGCACGTACGCATGCACACAAACCGACACAAAAACAAATGTAAATGTAAATGACACCCCTGATATTAAAATCTGTTGAAGCTGACCTGACCCAGGCACAATATGCCAAACATGTTGACAACTTACACTTATTGGTTGCAGATAACATGCACTGTCTGCATCCTAGGATGGTCGGGGAAGGTCCTGCATTCCTTCGCCTCTGATTGGCTAGAAGTGTTGGGCTCTTATTGGTTGGTCCGTCTGTTGAGTTAGGGTTAGGATTAGGGTTAGGAGATTCAAAAGTGCGATGATGTTCTGTAATGTTCTGTTCGATGTACAGAGCCAACAGCCCGCGTTTGGCTTGAGCATTTTAAGACGTTTCCAGCTTCTCTAGCCAATCAGAGGCGAAGGAGGCGTGACTTTCCCCTACCATCCTACAGAAAAAATATTGCGTCTGGTCCAACTTGCAGGTAACTTTTACAGGCAGATGTAGTGACAGCAGGGACAGCCAATAACATGTACGTAAGCAAGAAACCAACAGTCAATCAAAGAGAGATATTTAGGTTAGAGGCGGGACTTCAAGCAGAGATGCACTGTTAACCCTTTTTGTGCCATAATCATTGATTAAACACTACGGACAGCGGTTGTATTGATAGGGACTACACTGTAGCAGCTGATTATTGGTAAGGACATGTCCCGAGCGTCCCTACCCAATTCTACGCTCTTGAAATAAAGAAACAAACAACTCCACTTAAAAACTCACAGAAATGAGCATGAGTAGGGTGGGAAAAACTGGTGAAAGAGACTGAAATGCCACTTAAGTATCCAGACACTGGACAGGGATGAATACAACTTTAAAACTTGACCTCAAAAACAACCTAGAATTCAGTAAAAGCATGAATCCTTTTTTTTTTTAGAATTAATCCAACATCATGTCACTATAAATGTTAGCAACATGCTAATGTAAGATGAGCTACAAATAATGGGAAGATGAGCTACATGCGGGGGAGCAAACAGGTATTGCTGAGATAAAAAAAGAGTCGCTTTATTCACTCAGACAAAGGGATTTCTTCAAACCAGAGCATACTGTACATAAGGGAGGTACAACACTAACTCTCAATTAAGTCCAGACGACTGAGAAATAAGCTAGCCTTGGAAAGGTATGCTATTTGCAAATTCAGCAAGCCCATCGTTGAATCAGTGCAGACCTCTAAAAACAAGTTTTAAGATCAAGAAAAAGAGTGACGTACACCAACAACCAAAGCCTGCTTAAAGAGGAGGTATTGTGCTTTTTTTAGGCTCTATTCTTCCTTTCTGATACCTCTTTTATAGCATAACATAATTTTTAGATCCAAAAAAGCCTCATGTTTCCTCAGACTGGTGTATTAAATATAACTATTTAAATCTCTGTCTATAACGCCTCGTTTTAGCTGCTAAATCTTTAAGTTTAAAGTTTGAATTGAAGAAATATAAGAGTGAACTATTTGAGTTAGCTAGCTACTACCTGTTGTTTCCATTTGAGTCATTTCCTGTAGCACATTGCAACAGCAGTATCTCATTATCACTGTGAGGAAACTCTAACCCAAGGCTTTACATCTTGTATAAAAGAGTATAGAGACTGGAACGTTGTTCTTTCATCAATTTTTTTCACAGCTTATTTCAGTGAGTTCATACAGACACAAAACATGTTTCTCATTCGACCACAGTTAGCAAAAAAGTTACCAAGAAGCTGAAGTTCTAGTCTCTATGAAAGCTTGAGGAATGAGCTCGGAAACCGCTGCTCCAAGACAAATATTATATTACATTTATATGAACTGTTCAACAGCAACACCTGAGTTTATGAAAAGCAGCTTCACTTTTCATTGAACCTCCCGGAAAGCAGTGATTGATTCAAAATGCAGCCATGAAACATCTAATATCAGTCATTTTACATCAGCTCAGTGAAACCCAAACAGAAACACAGACACACCCACAAAACACTTACCGTTGTTGGTGCGTATGGCTCTGGCTGAGATGCCATTGGTCCCAATAGGATGATGAACCCCAGTCCCATCCACCACTCCTGCTTCCCCTGGCTGCTTCAGGAGCTCTGTCAGAGTCCTGGGGAAGAAGGGAAAACACATATTTTCGTTTTAGTCAAGCACCTTGCAAACAAACAAAATTGGATCAAAAAATGAACAAACTGAGAAACAAACACGCAATCAAAGAAGCCGACCAAAAAGGAGCCAAAAAAAAAAACAAGAAAGACGTGTTTTCCAGAGACGTGGTTTGTCAGAATCAAAGAAAGAAGACAAAATAAGTTAAATCTGGATGGACTGAGAGGATGGAAAGATAATAAGAACAAAATATGACAATCCATCATTAAACACTTCAAAACACATTACGAAATCCACCTGAGGCGAAAGGCAAGTTTGAGAGAGACTGTCTCTAACAGTAAACCCAAACAGAAAACTCCAAATTGTATGATAGACACTAGAAACAATGATGAAAAGTCTGAGTCTCTGGATGTTTGCCAGCTGGGAGCATCAATCATTTTCAGAGAAGATAAAACAGCCTCCACTTTTGCAGTCTTTTATTGTTTGATGTCTTTGATAAAGTTCTGCTCAAAACTGGGACACAAGCAGGACAAGGCTTTCAAACGAGCCAATTTCACTGTCTACGAACAACTAAAATCTGCAGCTACAAACACAGACTCAAACTCTGTTTTGTTTTTGTTTTTAAAGAGTTGGTCAGTTTTATGTAACTTAGAGTTGACAGAATTTGTTAAAAATTGTGAAAATGCCTTTACGAGTCTCTGAAAGTAAAATATCCTCATATCCATCCATGTGTGGGAGCTAATATCAAGTACAGCCACAACTTAAAAAACTTTGATGGCAAAACCCAATCATTTAGTTACTAAGATAGAAAGTTTACAAAGGCTCAGCCAAATCACTGAAATAGCTAGCCGATGAAAAGCAAACAAGCTTAAACAAAGGTTCAAGGATACTCTAACACCAGGCCCAGTTGCCCATTACCTCGAAGAAGCATAATTTCCCTCAGTCCCACACTGGCCTCCTGTACCTACATCATAAAAAAAGATGCTGGTGGTGTCTGTCATCATATAACGTCACAAGTTTACAAGGAAAGTAGTCACATGGTCAGAATAACAGACAAGATCATATATGGATATGCAACTTTACCTACACCCAAATTAACTTCTGGGAACCTGTAGTGCCAGTTAGTGCCACATGTGTGCACAATGGATCTACTTTTGCATCTAATGCTGGATCTACTTTTGCATCTAATGCCCCACTCAATAGACAATTCCCCTCTTTTTGCCAGTACAAGAGTCACCTTTAGGCGCAAAATGGCAGCCACGTTTTTGTCAGTCTGCCCCAGGGCAGCTGTGACTACTAAGGTAGTTTACCACCACCACAGTGTGACTGTGTGAGCGAATGAATGATGTATCCAATGTAAAGCGCTTTGAGGGTCTCTGATAAAGCGCAATATGAAATCTGATGCATTATTATTATTATTAAATTATTATCTTTTTACGACAGAAGCTTAAGTCCTGTCAAGTTTTGTCCCTTTCTCTTAAAATTCAGATGAAAAATGTTGTTTAATTTTTATTTTTTATTTATATAATTTTGTTTTTTTTGCTGCTTTTATTGAGCAAACACAACACCTGACAGTTTACCCAGTTTTCTATGTCAATGTGAAGGTTCATGTTTCGGTTAAAGTTAATAAAAACCCCACTTGCAATGTGCTTGAAAACAGTACATACTGTGAAGCATAGAGCTGAAAAGATAGATGCTGCATAGTTTTAACCAAGTTCATTGTCATAGTAAGCTAAAATGACCAGTCAGCTATAGTAAGTTAGTTTTTAGCCTCAACACGCTTAAGTAGTAGCCAAATAGACAAGTTTTTATCAGCTAATTAGCGTAGAAATCAACTTAAAGAAGACTGATGTACAAGCTTTGTTGTTGAAAAATGTATTTCTAGAGTTTCAATACAATGCTGGATCATGCTGCCATTTTTTAATCACCGTGGATTCATTCCTGACCCCCCCCTTTGTTAAACACGGTGGTGGAAAATGAAGCCATTTTTGTGATGCTCTCCAAGTACACAGATTTGTCAAGTGTCTCACACAGTCTGTATCACTGTCATATGTGGTTTTCCAGTTTAATTGCTACAGTAAACAACCCGGTGGTAACTTGCCCTTTCAAAATGTCAGCTACCAAGTCTTCTCCTGCCACTATTTATTTTTAATAAGGTGAAAAAAAATACAGGACCTGAAATAACAACACCTACTGAACATGGGTCTGCTCATACAAGGAGTTAGATTTCCTTTCCACTGTTGACCACAGAGGCTGTTATTGGTTTTATAAACTCTCCACTGCATGCTGACTTTAACAGGGACCAAAAACACGAGAATAATCACCATCAACATGTTTCCACTGGCAGGTAAATTATAGCCGCATAGTCCACAGATCAGCCGTGACCTCAGAAATGCTTTCAGGAGACTCATAAATAGTTCCCGGTTGTTAATCTCAGAGTTGAACTCTTTGCCTGTCTTCTAAACAACAGAGTAACAATGCCTTTTCATTAGCCTGCTGTGAAATGATTGCCTGTGGTCAGTGGAGCAGCAACTATAGGAACAAGAACCCCTGTAAAATATGATGCAATTCAACATAGACGATATAAGGAAATATAAGGCACCACCGCTGAGGCTTCAATTTAGCATGACGTTTATTTTGAAAAGTAGAGTCCTATTTCAAGCAGGAAGACAATGTAACCTCTGAAGGTTACAGCCGACTCAGTCCTCGTCACATACACAGCTTAAAGCTCAACTGAGGAACTTTTGGTTTGTGTCAACTTTGGCGGCCTCTGTGAACAAAGCAATCTTTGCTTATCTCGCCCCCTACGAGCTTAATAGTGTCATATTTTGTGAATATGTAATGAGGGAAAAATAAAACAGGGCTGTTTCTTCAGCTCCAGCTTTTATGTATTAAAAATGACAATATAAAACAGTTAGTCTTAACACTGGCAGTCTGCACCTTAAATGTCAAAAAACTACACACAGGAGTCTGCAAAAGAACCAGTAGTGGTACTACCTGGACTATATATTAAAGCCAGAACATATGTGACAGCAAAAAAAAAAAAAAAAATATATATATATATATATATATATATATATATATATATATATATATATATTTGTGCTTAAGACCTTTTACAGAGATTGTATTCAGAGTAAATTGATGGGGAGTTTGTTGAAGGGTGTGAATCTTTATTTATTATAGTTCCACTCCAATCGTTGTTTTTTTTTTTTGTATTTTTTTTAACAACCTGAAGTGTTATCAGTGGTCTTTAAATTTTGAGTATTAAGTCTGCAGAGCTCCAGTAGCTCATTAGCAATTTGCCTCTGAGTTGTGGGCGGAGACAGCGCTGCTCTGCACACTCATCTTCATGCTAGCTTGTAGCCAAACATTGCCGGTGTTGTAGTAGAAGAAGCAGGTAACATAGGAGCTATTCAGCTCTCAGACACTAATGTCTTTGGGGACATGATGAAAGCGAATATCATAAATTAGCTTTCTTACAAGCATTGCAATCCGCTAATGCACACGTTTGTTCCGCGATCGCACTCTGTATTTCTCCTCTATATGCAGAGTGTGGCCCGCATAGCGGGGCTCCAGGGGCAGAGCTTAGATTGGTTACGTATGATATGACACTGTTTCTGAACCTGCGGTTTGGGTCTGCCAGAGATTTACAGCAATTTGATTGATGAAATACTCAGAAAAGCAGTTTTGCATTTAGTTTTCTCATGGTTTGTCCGGTAGCATCAGAAAAATGCCATATGAACATGTAAAAAACAAGAAAAACATGATTTTCATCGGAGCGGGTCAACTTGGTTATCTTTACAAAGGCATAACGGAAAGGTCCTTTCAGGGGGTTTAATAGAAAGACGGTATGAAATCGTGTAGAGGGAAATTTAGTTGTACATTGTTTCTCAGACAGAAAAACGAAATGTAGATTGAAAAGGTAGATATCCTCTCTTTTTGCTACAGGTTAAATGTGAAACACATTTCTAGTATTTTACTTGGTAGATGAGTGTCTAGTACAGCACAAAACAAGAAGTTCCAGGCAGGCAAAATATCCAAAAATTAAACCAGTATTTCTCTCCTGTCCCTTGACAATTTTTTTCACATTTAAGGTGCCATTAAACAATCTTTAGCTGCTCCAGCGGAGCTGCAAGGCGACCGCCAGCTTGGTCCCTGGTGTGAAGGTGAAATGAGTCTCTTCTGGGCGACTCAGCAAAACTCCAGGTACCAGGTAAAAGTTTGACATTAGACGCTTCAGCTATTCTGGCATGTGATGTAAAAATTTGTGTAAACTCAGCAACAGGATTCAATGAAAGCTCCAAAACTGTTGGGTGTGTTGAAGGACAGGCAAGGACAATAAATCCATAAAATATTTACCGTTAGTATAAACTGTAAGACATGTATGCTGCACACATACATGCATCTCAATTGCACGTGTATTTTTACCTTTACCAGCTCATCTATTTCCTCTCTTTCTCATGTCATTAATACATGTCTACTTTCATTTCATTACTTCATTTGTCTCCCGCTCTCTCCCCGCCCAGTCATATTCTCAGCGGTAATAAAGCGAGCTGCTCTCTCCCTCTCCTCTCCCCTCCCACCTCTCCCCTCCAGAATGTTTAATAGCGCTATCATCGAGTACTTGTTGTTCTCTACACCCTTAATGTCCCTTGAAACTCTCTCTCTCCACTTCTAATCTAGTCCTTCTTATCTCCTCAACTTTCTGCGTCTGATTCTATCCCCCCTCCTCTTATCTCTCTCCACTTCATCTGTTTTTCCTTCCACCGCTACGGGCCTTTTATCTCTCCCTGTATCACCTCCTCGCCCCTCCATCTCGGTCTTTCTTCTCCTCTCAGCCATCTGATTCTGCCTCTCTTGCACTCTCTTTTTGTCGTGCCCGGCCCGTCTCACCCCTCCCAGCCTCCCGCCCTTTGGCCTGGGTTCTATTTTTTCTTGCTCTTCTTTCATTCTCTCTTTTTTTTTCCCGTTCTTGCCCTTCCTGCCTTCTTTCTCTTTCTATCCCTGAGGATACTGTCACATAAACTATTCCAACTTGCAATATTAGCACTCTTGAAATGATGCAGAGTGATATGAAGACATCAGAGCTCCTCCTTGGCATACAAACACACAATAACACATGGACACACGTTTAGATAAGACGCTAACCATCCATCACTCCACAACTTAAGCTCAACACAGACTGAAACCCTTGAAAGTAATGAAAAATAGCAAATATGCAGCGCTGTTTAGTCGAGAAAATTAATACATTGTTTATTTCTGGCTTTATGCTGCAGGTCCTGATGAGATAAGTTGTGCAAAACATGCTGCATTCACGCTTATAGGAGTGGGCGGAGTCTGAGACCTGCTTCAGTGCCCTGGGAGTTTATTATGAGGTTTATGAAGATGCTGGATAGGAGTTAGAGCTGGTTGGATTTATCACCCAAGGATCATGAAAATATGGTCATCTAGATTTCACAGTTACTGTCCCGCCAACGGTGTTACGCTGCCTTGTGGCATAAGGTAAATAAAGTGCACCCTCCTTCTCTGCCTTTAAAGCAAAGCACGTGCTCAAGAAAGGACAAGGAAGCTGCAGATCCCCTGAAAAGTCAACTCTACTACCATTTTTCCATTATATGGTGTATAGGGCCGGGGCGATATGGGAAAAGGTTTTTTTTCATATCAGTCGATATCAATATATATATCTTGATATAAAAAAATCACTTGTCAATCTTGAATGTTCTTTGTTACTCTTAAATAAAATTTAACAGAGCTTATTGGTAGCATGTCTTTTGCAGTACAATAAGCTACTGCATCTGTAAGGTCTTTGTTTCTCTTTGACGTTTTGTCGTAAGGCGTTGCACTAGAGAAAGCGGACTGAGTGGTCGGCTGTTTTGGCTGCACAGGCGCCATGGGCTCCTTGCGCCACTCAGGGTTTGTAACCTTTTGCCTCGCGCATGCTCTGCTACATAGCACTGCTTCAGGTGGTGAGGGAAATTAATTTTTTAATATATCATCATTTTATTGCCCAGCCCTAATGTTGCAGCTGTACCAAGGTTCCTGCAGGTGGAGAGAGGAGCATGAGGCAGGTTTGAGAGTCACTGTGTGTGTCTGAAAAGCCGAGGGATGAGCATTAATGTGCTTGATAGTCTTCATCATTGTAAAACATAAGCTTTTGTCTACAATGTTGAAGGCTTGACGAGGCTGAGTGATATGTTGAGTCTGCAGCTTATAATAAAATGTAGCGCAGAGTGTAATTACGCAATGTCAAAATACTCTGGTACAAGTGAGTGTCGCATTTAATTTAGTGTGTATTATCATCCAACTACCCCCTATACACATACACAGAAAAAAAAACTTTAATAATTCATTTGACTTGTTTTTCTGATGCGACTTACCAAGGACACAGATCTAAACTGTATAGTAAAATAGACATCCCTTCAGAGATGCCATCATCGTCTTTTCAAGGTTATCATAAAATGGTAATGACGTGGAGCATGTGTTAAAATTTGTGGCTTAAATTTAAAGAAATGTGCACCTGGGTGTATTATAGGAAATATAACCTCCATTGATTTTGGAGTTTGGCCAACACTAGCGTCTAAAAATCTGGATATAGGAGATCAGCATTTGTACAAATGTTGCTTAATACGGCGCATGCATTTTCATCACTGTTTCAAAGTCATTGTGCCTTTGTTACCTTAGGTGAAAACAACAGATGGATTCTGAGCAGCAGCTGTCCAGAGTGTGTACTTCACTACCTGTGTAATGCATGCTGGGATAGCCTGCCTTGTATTATCACACCACAAAGTCAAACTGCCTTGATTGTTCACTTTGATTGAGTTGGATGAGACTTGAAAAGCCATTCCCACCTTCATTTCCTTTTTTTATCCTGCAAAGAAACAATTTCTTGAAGTTGTTTTGACTTTCTTCCTGGAAAAAAATCTTTGATTAATTTTCTAATTGGCATAATATTAACCAATTTCATCAGGTTTACATCCACATGAGGCGCACAGAGGCAGATAGCCAATTAGATTACCAGGAAATGTTTCTTCTCTGTAATGCAAGACAGGATATGAATTGAGTAATGATTAAAAAACTGATGTACAGAGACTGTAGTTTTCAAAGCTTTTAAACACAAATGATTCAGCAGAAGGCAGGAAATCTCCACCACAGAGGGTTATAATCCCGTGAGGTTTGGTTTCACTTCTGGAAAATTCAAAGAAACATCTCCAGGCAGTCTGGCAGGCTTAAAGCACCACATGCTCAGCTTTGTCCTGACTGAGATTTGCTAAATATAGCAAGAAAACACAAAATGCTACAAGCTTTTGCTGGTATCCCCCGAAATTTGATTTTGAGAAAACATATTAACTTCAATGAGCTGCAGCTCTGTTAGAAAATGATAAGAGTTCTGAATTAAAGCCCACTGACTTTTAACTGATTCAGTTTAATATGTGCAGTAATCGCTCCAAATAGAGTCAGCCATCAACCGTCATGGAATTTTTTTCAGTCATGCACAATTAGTGACTGATTCATATGTTGATAGAAAAAAACCATTAACCTCTGGAAACTGTGCAGATAGTATCCCAGTGTGACTCTTTGGAGCGGTGAAACATGTGGCACTCTATTAGGCACAGACAATCCAAACAGTCTTTATGAACTTCACTCTAATTTGAGAAACACCACTTTAGTAAAGTCATAGAGGCAAAACATAATTTATATCACAAAATAGCTATTGTAATAAAATATATATCTTAAGTGATGCCTATTTAAAATTCTCTCATCAGTGTCGTTGTGGATAGGTGCTCTCTGTCTTCATAGACTGCCTTAGACTTTGCCTCTCTCCTAACAAACTCACCATACCACTATAGACGTACGCTGTCGAGGACATTAACCCTTCTCCTCTTGTGAAATGGTGTGTTTCATTTGATCTCTGAGGACAGAAATTCTAAAATTCCTGTCAGTTATGTCACCCAAAACAGCCCAAAAGTTTGAATTCCTACTTGATAATTCAAACTCAAGCTACAAGGAGCTTAAAATCCAAGATGGTTTCTCTCTGCATCAACAATAAAATAGCTGACCTTTTATTCCTGTTTTTTTTTTTGTTTTTTTTTTAGGCAACTATAGGCTCATTTTGTGTGACAATATCAGTCTGACAGTGAGCAGTGAACAGAGTGTTCATCCGAATTGCCTGTTCAATAGCATAACTGGAGTATATTGACTTGAGCTAAGCATGGACTAAAACCAGACTAAACTAAAACTGCACTAAAAGATTTTAACTTTACGACTAAAATGTTTTGACTTGTCATAATAAGACTATTTGTCAACTCAAATTTTACTTTTTTATTTTTTCGCGCCTTAAACTGTATTAAAATATTTTAAATGTCATTGACTAAAACTAGACTAGGGAGTTTTAACTTTTTGTCGACATAAACTAGACTTAAAATTTTTAGAGCGAAAATAACTAAATGACCAGAATTAAAAGACATTTTACCCGTAAGACTAAGATAAGATCTAAAATAGTTGCCAAAATTAACACTGCAGATAGGAGCTTTAAAAGACACATTGATGGAAATATTCAAATCCCATCACAGATGTACTGAATGCATCCTAAATTTCAAGGCCCAAAAAGGGACAGCCTGTAATGTGCCATAATGTGTCAGTCTTGAAATGCGTCCTTGAAAGGATGGCTTGAATTGAAAGTCAGGGTACTTCTGGGCTAAAGGCACACACTCTGTTGACGTTCCCATCTGTTGACATTTGCATGGCAGTAAATCAACAGTTCTTGAGATATGTTGGTTTTAAAGCAGAGCAGCAGACCGAGCTTCTGATGGACACAGGTTGCTGGCAAAAAAATGTGTAATATTTGAACAGCGGTGCTTTTCTTTCCTTTCGTTTATTAGTCAATCAACACTAAAACTTATGCAGTCTAATATGAGAGTAGTGTAAAACAAGTGAAAGCTAAATGGCATGAAAAACTTGCATTTCCAAAAACTGCATATTGTTTTCTAGGGAAATTACCTATAAAAATGTTATTCCCTCTACTGTGGCTGTGTAAGCGGATTTCTACACTGCCTCACCTAAAATGTCCTCCAATAAAGCAGCCAAGCCGCACTTTATGAGCTCATGTAAGCTCTTATTGTTTCCTTGTTGTGACACGACTATAAACTGGAATGGGTGATTAAAAGTCCCACATGATTAAGTCATTCACTCGATAACTTGCTTGTTCTCTCACTCACTCGGCTGCATGCAAATCTACAAATTGCGATGTCAAAAGAGCAAGTGGGTTGTGATAGAATTTAATTAGCAAGTGTTAAAGAAATGCATTTCGCTTGTTTTGTCAGGCCAGTACACGCTCCGGTTTGCTGCATAAATATTTATTCTATGGTGAAATTGTATAACAATGCGGTCAAATACTGTAAGACCAAATATCCGCTGCATACAGCTTGTGATGTATTAGTGTTTCACAACATTACAGTGGCCCAGTCCTGGTTGTATAACTTAATGCACACTATTGTTTTCAATTGTCAAAGAGTGTTTTTGTGCTAAAAATAAAGTGAGAAAAACACCCCACGGTCTTGAAATAAGACATTCACACTGCTGCACATAAACACATTCCCTCCCCTGGGTCTATAGCACAGCATTTTGTAGCTGAATCACTCTTCACTGCCACAGCAGGTTAGTTTATATTACAAGACCCCCCATGGATGATTCCAGGGGTCTGTAAACGTAGCATGGGACTAAAGCACTGAGATACTTCCCTGCTGTTTGCTGTATAATTGTGTGTAATGCTGCTTGCCGACTACAGTTTGTGCCATCCGACCGACCTACACAAACACAGAAAAACACACATGGCACCCGCACAAACGGAAGCCGCTTACTTAGACGCGCACACACAGATGTTGGTGTCCTACCTACAGTTGTGCCTTGAGGGATTTAATTGATGCCAAACTGGAGTGACTCACCCTTTAAATCTCATGGGTGGTAATTTAGAGAGGTTACAGTGGGCGGGAAATGTGTGTGCATGTGTGTATGTGTGTGTGGTTTCCAGTGTTTACCAAAAAAAAATAAAAATCCTCTCTGGCGCAGGGTAAGAGAGGATGTATGGGTGTTAATTGCTTTGCGGGGGCTTCTTTCTCTCTGTCCTGGTTCTCAAATTTCAGTATTAATTAGAAATCTGACACCCAAAGCAAATCAATTACAACCTTCATAACAACCTAATGACCAAGTAATTTGATTGCAACCCACTTATTTCATATAGAATTCTGCACTGGAGTGTTTAGTTCATGTATTTATGAAACAAATATATTTTAGAAGTGATACCATTGAGTCAGATTTTCATACTCCTGCATGCTGTCTGCAATTAAATCAATTAACATGAGCATGTTATGCTATGTGATGCTCTGCTTCAGGTTGTAATTATATCAGAAACGGAGGGAAAATTCAGTTCACTTAAATGTTAGTATCCAGCTTCCTAATTTCAAATACTGTCATTGGCAAGAAAGTGTTATAATGCTAATATTTAGGGAAAGGTGCAAGTTCCTAGCTTATGTCCAGCTTAGTAACTTTTTAGTGGCTATTGCTAATGCTAGCCATCCTTGTTTTTTGCTATTGTTAAATGAACAATCAGAGTTCAGCCAATACCTTTTGAAAATTTGCATTTTCAAGAGTACGCCAATTGGTAGTTTTAGCTAGGAATTTGCTAGCATAAATTTAGGCATGTGGTTCAATGCTAGCACAACATATATTATAAGACTTTTAACCAAATGGAATTATAAATATTAAGCTAATTTTAAAACCATCAACAGCGTTTGGTACCACTTGAAAGTGTGGCATCAGGAAACAGATAAATTCTTAGTTAGAGGTTTAATGCTAACACGAGTTATTAAACAAAGTGTTTTACTTCTTTTAAAGTCTGGCCTTATGTTCCCTCTGGTTTTTATTATAGTCTTTTGATATTTATATGGGCAGTGTTACTAAATGCTTAAATAACATTTCATAGTTACAGTTGACCAATATGGGTTTTTTTAACAGTTGAACCAATATTGACAATTTCTGAGCAGGTCAGCCGATTGCTAGAATATAATGCAGATTTCAAGAGTTTGGTTTTAGTGTTTTGTTACATTTGATGAAATACAATGACTCAACTATAATAACAGTCAGTAGATGAAAAATAATATGTTATTATGAAGAGGATGTTTGACGTCTGCAGTGTCCACAGACATAATTTCTTTATTTTTAAAGCTGGCCTCATGAGCCTAGATATCAGCCTATACTGATTATTTCAAAATGCCATTATTGGACCCAAGTGGGCCAACCAGGTTATTGTTCTCTTTTATTTACAGTGTACATTATGCTGGAGAAATGGGTAGATCACTATGTTTAGCTAGGTGGTTAAAATTATCATTCAATATGAGCTGAAATTCTTCATAATTTTACATTTTCACTAACTTTTTAGTTGCCCTTTGGCAAATTCTGATTTAATTACCTCACTAATGATATTAGCTAAGACTTGTTTAAGGCAAACATTGGTGTTATAAGGCACAGTTAACAGGTACATTTGTAGCTTGCAGAACTCTTACTTTTCTGACTGTTGTAATGCTAATGCTAATGCAAATGCTTACATTTTTTTTTTTTATTGTCAACATTTTTACATTTTTCTTTTCAGTTGCTGAATATTGGTTAGTGCTGAAATGCCCAAAACTAACTTATTATAATTTTAGCTAGTTTGTTGTTCCTATGCTAAAGTTAGCTGTCTTGATGATATTAGCTGTTTTAGCCTACCTCCAGTGTGGCCTCGTGTCCCTCATTTCTTTTTTTTACAATCCACGGTCTTTGAGTTGAAGTAAATAACTTTTGCTTTGAAACTGTTGTCTCTATTTAAGCAGTTTCAATAGAAAGTGAAGCCTTTGTAAGACAGTACGGCTGATAGAGATACTCGGCTGTAGCATGGTGTCTGAGTGTGAGTGAGTGTAGCTTATCCATCTCTTCATCTTCTCTTTGTCTCTTGGAGTTATGAAGTGACAGAGCCAACACTTGGAGTCTCTCTTCATCAGCAATTCACTGCGCTTTATCTCAACACTGCTGTCACACACACACACACACACACACTAACACACACAAGTATTCACACACACGGCTGGATCCCCACACATAGATAGTAGGCTAAATGGACACTGGAGTGGCACAAGTGGTAGCAGGCATTATCTCAGAGGGGGTCTCGTACACCCGTCCCTCTGACACATAAAACATTAGCTTACTTGTATGTGCAGGCGCACGCGCACACAATGCACACGCAGATCTGATGGAGCTGCCAGATAGAGCACCCTTGTAGGCTTGGTACAGAGCCTGGATCCGTCTCCCACCCTGTTCTACTCCTATTAGAGCTGACAGCTGCCAAATAATGTCCCTTGGCATGGCTGAGTGCCTGCCATGCCAGGGCCTGTTTGCGTCCATGCATACAGTCTCCCATCCACTAACATGAGTGTGTGTTTACATGTGACCGTGTAACCTCAAATACGGTAGCAGGGTGTTATTGCAGAACAGAGTGTCTCTTCTTGAAGGAATGATGGCTGACGGACTCAAATAGTCCACCTGAAGTCTGAGCGAAGGTCAAAAAATGTTTATTGATCCAGGAGGACCAAAATTGGAATGGCCTATCACAAAAAATCTTTTTGATTACCTTGTCTTTTGCCATATTTTACTAAATATTTTTGTACATTAGGCAACATAAAGGTGCAGATTTAGAAGGCAGAGGGGCATGCTGTAAGAAAACCTCAGTGGAACAATTTAAAGCCTCTAAGAGGAACTTTCAGTTTGTGTCCGTTTTTGGCGCCCCCTGTGGACAAAGCAGTCATTGCTTGTCTTGCTTTCACATGGTTGAGTGGTGACTTTGTACAACAACAAAAAAAAATCTCATCCTACCGAGCTTTTTTAAGCTTCTCAGCTGACACCTACCTATCATTAAAAAGCATATGTTTGAATTTCAGTCTCGTTTTATAAATGTCAAAATACTCCTTACAGGAGCTTTAATAAAAAAAATGTTTAAAAATATGTTTACTTGAAAAAAAAAAAAATATATATATATATATATATATATATATATATATATATATATATATATATATATATATATTCAGCAACTGCACTTCCTTAAGATGTGTGCAAGCTCAGATAAGAGAGGGCAGCTTGTAGTGTGGAAAAGTTCGTCCAAATTTTGATCTAGAAAATTGTCTATATTTGGTAAATACTGTGTAATATGGCTCAACCGGACTGTAACCAGCACAGGCTCTGAGGAGTCTTGAAGTCTGGTGGTGCTGGCTCTGTCAACTTAAACAACAGTGTGGATTTCAGTTTCACATCGGTTACCCACAATCCAATGTTGAGCTTTACAAATAATACTGTGCACAGTTTTAGCTGTTTTGACTGAATTGGAAGGAATACAAATTTCTATTAAAATGACCAAAAACCACGTTTTAGGATGCCCTTAGTTGACACAGTAACAAAGATGGTGCTAACTTTTTCTTAAACTTACAATTGCAAATACACAACAAAACAGGACAAATTGTACTTTTATGAGCTGAGTTTTTATCATAGTGCTGCAACCATTCAGAAACATAACCTTGCAGTAGGCAATGTGGCTCAGGACTAGTTTCTACAACCAAAAACTATATGACATTCAACTCAATCTGACAGATATTTGGCATTATAAGACCAAAAGGAGTCTGAAGACATCTGCAAGAACAAACTTTAAGATTTCCATTTTTCCTTTTTGAAAGATTTTGCCGGCATACTGTTGGTTGCCCTACTCAACACTGCCTTTTCAACATCTTGTGTTACTGCAGTGTTAGGTCCTCAGAAACACAAATAAAAACACACTGAATAAAAAAGGCAGAAGGCTCCATCTGTGTGGTTATGTGCATGGGACACATGGCAAAAATAAGTCTAAAATTGTCTCTAAAATCACACTGGATTGACTCAATACCACATTTTTAAGGATTTAGGTTAATGCAAATGAACAGTTTGGTGTGTTTGATTCACAGGCTTTTGCCCCATTGATTGAATTCATTCACGTCTCTGCATCAAGCAGTTAAACAACATTCAAAGAATGCATTCACAGCCAGCATGTAGGAAGCCGCGTGGACCGCTTTCTGGCAGCGTCTCAGTGCTGAAGCTGCGGTGTTGCTAACAATGATGTCACAGAGAAATACCATATGTCAACCTTTGAGTCACCGCCTGCACTCATTATTTCTGGGCCGTCTTTATTTTAGACACAACAAAACACACTAACGCACACGCACACAAGGATTCATCCTCCTCAAGCGGTTTGTTCTGCAACATTCGTCGGTGTGACGCACACATAAACCCACGCATGAACACACACAGACGCACAAGAACACATACTCACAGCAGGGTATTTATCATCCTGTGAAGGCTTTTGCATTATTGATAATACACAGGTACTCAGTAAGCTGTGATCTCAGCGTAATCTATCATGAGAGTGAGAGGGACAGAGTACTATTGATCTATTTGATTGAATATCTGCCAATGTCCAAACAGCTTAGACCACTCATCATCAAGCTCCTGTAAGGAGTTTTTTATATATATAATGTATATCCACAGAACAGAAGTTCATATTAATGCATTTTTATGATAACCAAAATTAAACAAAACCATGATGGACATAATTGATGATTTTATTCTCTTAATTGTTTATGCCTGAATCTAGTTCAAGGAGGTGGGCATCAGCCTTGCAGGAGGAAAACAGCCCTGTTTTTGAAACTTTCACATAAAAGATTCTCAATTAATGACACATCTGACTGTTTAAAGTCAGATGACAGTGTCAAAGACTGTTTTGCCCAGAGGAGGGAACGAAAAATGACACAAAATCAATAATAAGCATTAACACTAATGAATACAGGAAGTTTTGAGCAGCTGTGAACAACTTCATTTGTACTATGAGCAGCATTTTTTAAATTAATTTTTTACTACTCCAGCATGAGTTAAAGCTGCGAATATTTTCCATCTTAAAAACTGATTCTACTTTTCATTTTTTTTGCCAATTGCATTTGAAAACCTATACTGTACAAATTCATACAGCTGTGCATTAATCCCAGACTTGCTATTTGATTCAGCCACTGGGGTCACCGTCCCCGCCATCCATCCCTTTGACATGGACAATGAGATCAATTCACCCTTTTATGCCTTTTATGGATACACACAGTGAGTCCCATCACACAACCTGTTCATGTCATATCGTAAATATGTCATGGTCAGAGCACCGCTGACGAATTAGCAATGCCACAGCACTCTATCTTCACTATGACAGGCTCTAGTAAATGTTAGCAGTGTGTGTGGACTGTGGAGTTAAGTGACCTTGGATTACAACCGCAGGCGCAGACACATGGCCCTGACATGGCCGGTATGATGGTCATTCATTCGCCCAGGGGTGCTGTTTGCTCAGTTAAAGAAGGTGAGACACACGCAGAGTCCCAGAGCACAGCGAACACAACAGGATGCAGCCATGAATACCAAATCTTAACTGCTCATTTTGCAGTTTTCATGAGCATCGGGCTGTGGCAGCTCTACGTCTCCCAGATGGGCGCTATTTGTGGTGAAGGGGATGCAGCTGGTCAGCCAGCAGACTGAACTATGAATGGATGTGAACAGCTTGATTAGACACTCAAGAATTCAGATCTACAGATACTGGTTTCAGGCTTTTCACATTATCCTAGGGTTGAAACCATGTCAGATAGACAAATCAGGAGCATGTTAGGTGTTTCTGTAGCAGAAACGCCTTTTTGAAAGATTTTAAAAAATGCATTTTTCTGAAGCCAAAAACTGGAAAAGTGCAAGGATATCAGGCTTTATTTATCATTAAAATAACCATTAAACATGAAACTCATCTATGAAAAACAGAGTCACTATTGGACATAGGCTTACTTTTGACCTTGCTCAGGGTCACATGTTCCATATATGTGCTAAATATAAAGCTGGCCAGCAGAAAAATAGCTTAGCAGAGGCTGACAACTGCAGAAAAAAAACGTACTGACTCTATTAAATCAAAGAAAATAACATCAGACAATTTAACTCAAAGTCAACCAGAAAAAACACCACAAAGTTATGACTCAGTGCCAACGACTCTACAATAAGCCAGCTTCACACCATTTTTGATGAAAGACTAAAGATGCGCTGCTATGCATCTCATGAACTAAAAGCACATTCACACCCAGATAATGCAACTAGAATTTGATTTTCTCCACCATGTAACCAGCGTAGTCGGAGTATGATTGGACAATGCATGTGTGCATGCGCCAAACCCCATCATCGTGGAACAAAAACACTAGAGAAGAGGAGCAGCGTGCACCTCATCGGCAGAAAAAGTAGCGCATACACTGTGTACGACAGCAACAAGTTTTGTTTTGGGGAGAAGGACACGTTCACATCAATAGTTAAATTTTCTCAGCTGCATCTATACGCAGACAAGGAGAGAAGTCTGATTTGGCAGAAAAAACGAGTCATGAGCTTCGTCCTTTTAAGCTGTGCATGTAAATGTACTGACTGACATACTGACAGGTTGTTGTTGTTAACATCTTCCTCTTGTGGCCTGAAAAGTTTCAGACTTTCAGTCAGTTTATCATATACAAAAGCAAACAGAGACGTTAGTGACAGGACTGATGATTTCTTAACTGCAATTTTCTAATGCCTGAAACTCATGCCAGAGGGTAAGTGCCAGTGAAGCTGCTGAAAGAACAGTCCTTTGTTGCATTCTCAACATTAAATATTCACAACAAAATTCCATTTGGTTGACAGAAATCTGCAAGATTAATATTATTCATTTATTTATTGTCAGAAGGCACTGTTTTAGCATGTTGAGGACGAGATAAACAAGAACAGCTTTACTCACAGGTGACAACAAGACTCATACAAACAGACAGTACCTCACAGGAGCTTTAAATCTCAAGTAAATACTCTAGATACTTAGATTTTAAGATTTCTTGTTGTTAAAAATCTACTACTACTACAGCCCTGCAGCAATCTATCACACTACTGTACTGCTCACCACTGGTCCATTTTTTTTCTCTCCCTATGTTGGTCTCTTCTGATATGTTGAATCTGTTGCAAACAAAAAACAACAACTCAATGCCTATCTGTCTGACATGGAACAGTATATTTGATGCAATGCTCTGTAATACAAAAGAAAGTAACTCAATTAAAAAAAAAAAAAAAAAAACACCTTTGCAATGCGGTGCAACAGAGGTGGGAGTCAGAAGTCAACCCGTGTTTAGCTCATAACTCAAGCTCACCCATGCACAGATATTCCCTTCACACCGCATCCAGCTCGAAGTTCAGCCTTGTGCAGAGGTCAAAGCCACGCACAATATGAAGTTTGTCACTTAAGGTTTACAGCATAAACATAAACACACACAAAGAAAGTGCAAGGACACTCTGACAATGCGGTGTAATATACTAATGGATAAGCAAGACTCACTGCCAGCTCTTGTTCCTCATTCGCTCTGAAACACACAATCACACACATGCATAAGGAGACTAAACCTACAGGCTGGAATTATATCAATAAAACTAATATGTCAATCCATCTGACTTTGAATTCCACCCACAAACAGTTTTCCCTCTTTCTCTCTCTCTCTCTTTCAGCTCTTTATTTCTCTTCCTCTCTGTCCCTGTACCTCCTATCTGCTCAACCCCTGTCATCTCCCGCATCATATTTTATACATCAGTTTTCCCTCAGAAATGTTAAAGCGGTCCGTTTGGCTTGTGCAGCGCTCACCTTTCATCTCTGCCTGCATCCATCCCCCAAACACTGCTTTATATCTCTATATTCTGAACATTTGCTGTTGACTTTTTATCGTGCACCTCCTATTCTTGAAGATACAATGCTGTTTCCCCCCCAAATAATAAACTTTCACTTATGTAGGGCACAGCTTTGTTGCTTCTGTTTTATTTTTAGTTATTATTATAATTGTTTTACCTTTTTTCTATTGCATTTTTAACATAATTAATATTTGAACACTTGTAATTAAAAACTGTACTCTGGTATCAGGTAATGAGTATCAGTTATTAGGTATCAAGCGGGGCTTATGGGCATCAGGTATGGGGGTAACAAGTATTTGGTTTCAAGCATTGAGTTTTGGTTATCAGGTATATGGTACACAGAACCAGCTATTGGGTATTAAACCGAGTGTATCGTGTATCAGGTCCTGGATGTCCCTCATAAGAGAGCAGTTATTATGCTACACTGGGCATCACCAAGCACCAAGTCTTGGGTAACCATTGTCAGGTATTTGGTATCAAGTCACAGATACTTTGGTGTTGGTATCTGGTGTTTGGCATTAGTTAACATATATTTGGTATCATGCATTATGCGTCCCTCATAAGGCATTAGTCATAAGGCATAGGGTATTAAGTACTAATTACCTGGGCATCAGATACTTGATATCTAGTAGTTGGGAACTGGTATTGGTTTTCTTGATATTGACAATTAGGTATCAGGTTTGAGGTTAGATATCAGGTGCTTGCTGTCAGTTGTCAGGTACCAGTCAAGAGACACCAGCCAAGTAACAGGTGTATAACAGTTGTACATATATATGAACTAGATATTAGGTATCAGGATTGATAGATATTAAGTGTGAGGATCTGGGTACTACATATTAAATATAAATACTGAGTATGAGATATATGTAATAGAAATAAAGAATCAGAAATTGAATATTATGTTCTTGGGATCAGGTTTCAAGTATTGGGTATTATGTACCAGGTACTTGGGTAACATATATATATATATATATATATATATATATATATATATATATATATATATATATATATATATATATATATTGGCAATAGAAATCAAGTATCAGGTATTATTTATAAAATTCTAAGGCACGGTATTGGGTACTTGGGTGCTTATACATGCATCGATAAGTGGAAATTTCGTAATATAAATTTTGTATCAGGTATTTGATATAATGTAATAGTACTGGGTACCATGTTTATGTTTATTACCATGTACCAAGTATTGGGCACTACGTATGAGGGTACAGGGAAATCAGGTATCAGGATCCCAGTACTTAATACCAAATATACATACTGAGCACCAGATATTTCATAATTGAAATGAAAAATCAGGAATTACATATCATGTTTTGGGGACCAGGTTTTGAGTATGTAGCAGGTATTTAGGTAAAATCATATTTTTTGCCAGTAGAAATTAGATATCAGGTACTGGATTTCATGTGCTAGAACACAGAAATTGCGTTCTCTGTAATATGTATCAGATATTTAGAGTGTTTGTGGTAATGCAAATCATGTATCAGGTATTGCATATCGTAAACTGGGAAGCAGGTACAGAATACTTTATACTATGTACCAGGTACTGCACACTGGTTATCAGGATTTTGGGTTATAGAAATCAGGTACCAGGCATTGGCTATCGGGTATTGGTATATTAATATACTATGGTATTAGGTATTGGGTATCAATTTTGCCTATGGTAACGGATCAAGGGTCAGGTATTGGTCACAGTGCAAAGGGTATTGGTGAATAGGCTAGTCAATAGGACAACAGCAAACAGCAACAGTGTGATGCTAACAACACTGCAATGCCACTTAAAGCTTGCAAAATATCAACAGATGGACACTTTTCACACCAATGCAACTGCACTAGTACTGGAGAGGTACTGTAGATATAGATCTGCCAACATTCAATATTCATTGAATTCCCTATCAGGGAACGAGTATTAGATGAACGTATCCATTTTTTTTTTTTTCCTATCTTTACATTATTTAAAATGCTACGCAGACACTAATGCAGACTTTAATTTGTGATTCTCTTTGATACCCAAAAGGTTTAGTGGTTCTTTTTAAAGATTCATTGATAAAATAATCACCTTAAACAACCAATCAATTCCCATGACAGCGCTGACAAACTGGTACAAAGAACAGAAAGAGGAAGGCCAGGATAAAGAGATTAATGGAGTGATTTTATGAAAAATGAACTTCCAAAGTTCACTCTTTTGATAAAAATGCCAATTAACCAATTCTCTTTCACCAGTTTATCTTAATTCCCTCCATTCCTAATCTTTCTATTTTGCTCTGATTCACTCTCCCTCCCCATTTTTTTCTCTCTTGTCTGCTTGTTTCTCTTTTTAATAGCTCCGTAACTCTAACGCCTATCTCCTCATCCCTTCATTCCTCACACTTATTCCATGTCCATCCTTCTTTCCTCGTCTCCCACACTCTCCCATTCTCTGTTTTTTTTTTTTTTTTTTTTTTGGTCTCCTTATCTCCGCCGCCTCCTGACTGCGTCTCTCTCACTCTATCTCCCCCTCTCTCTCTCTCGTTCTCTGTGTTACGTGTTCTGTTTAGCTGCGCTTAGCTTCACCTGTCAGCTTGGATCAGGGCTGTGGAGCAGCAACATGACAAACTGCCCTCTGATTCACTTACACACACAGACACACACATATATACTTGTAGCGTCTTCTCAGAAAAATATCATCTTTCTGTCTTATTGCTTTTTGTTTATCTAGCTTGTAGTTATACACAGGCCTGTCTTTGGACTCATATTTTATATATTCTGTCTTCTTCCAGCCAATTCATGATTCGTATCCCTGGACTGTTTATAACAAGGTAAACGTAGAAGGACGTCATGTTGGAGTTTAACAGTCAATCAATTTTGCAATTTTGTGAAAAGAAAATTTACGCTTAGAAGCTAAATTTCTGATAATTGACAAAAATATAAGTATATTTTCTCCATGAATATGGATAAATATAACTGAGCCTACAGTACAGACTGTGGACATGTTTAGCTGTTGCATAGTACCACTTTTTAATTGGTTGTCATGAACAGTGCTACGCTCGTGCACCCTAACTTGGATCATACAATCACCAAGGAAAGTTGTGGTCGAATCAACAGGAGAAAATTATACCATTTATTTGAGCGTTTTATTAAGCTAGTAAGACATAAATACTGATGCCCCTTTTTGACCTAAAAAATAAACGAGAAGATCAGTGCCAGGATTGTCTGTTTCTCTACAGCTGTTGACTTTGAAAGATGTGGCAATGTAAGAAAAAGGGGCCAAGAAACTTTGCACAGATGCTCAAGAGAAAAATGTAATATCTGGTGTAGGGCTGTCATGGTATCAGATTTTCCTCCCTTGGTTATCGTAGCTATAAAATAATATTCTCACAAAACCTGTTGACTTGTCAACCTATTCACTACTACTGTAAGCTGTAAAGTAGTAGGGAATAGGTCCTTTGAAAACAAGTTTTGTCCTCTGCTGTTGACTCTGTGTGGCAATGTGACTGTTTAAGTGTGTGTGTGTGTGTGTGTGTGTGTGTGTGTGTGTGTGTGTGTGTGTGTGTGTGTGTGTGGGGGGGGGAGTTGTTTTTATGTCAACATGCTAACACATGCATGCGCTCTCAGGCCTGGGAGACACAGAGGTCATTCGCTGCTGTGGGCAGATCTGTCAAGATTATATTACACTTTAAAAAAAGGGGGCCATAGTATGTATGTAAATATACATATACATAAATATATATATATATATATATATATATATATATAAAGCAGACAATGTGACCTATTTAATAGCAGACTTTTTCACTTGTGCTTCCAGGCTTTTGTTCTATTTGTGATTATAAAGATAAATGTTTAAAGATCTTGGTTGTCAGGGCACAGATTTAGATGGTTTGAGCAGCTTTTGGCAGTTGGCTTTAGCATTTCTCAGGTCGAAAAACTTTTGTCAGTGGTCACACTTGGATTATTTTGTACTATATTGAAGCAGCATGCATGTGTAAAATGTAGGAGGCACTGACTAACCCACTAAATGCTCTGTGGTAAAAACAGGTCAGGCAGACTCCCTCTGTGACATACAGTTTAAGCTCTGATGGAAAAGGAGGATCATAAATCCACTTAATGGCTGCAGATATTAGCATGAGCTTAGCTGGTGGGAGAGTCATCATTAAAGGAGGGAGACGGTGTCAGAGACGGATGGAGACAGACAGACGGACAGATAATGCCAGAGGATGGTTTATATGTTGTGTTGGGGGTTATGTATGTATAATATAATGCCTGCTGAGGTCTTAATGGCAATAAATAACACAAACAAGCAGAAGCTACACTCAGCGGTTATAGAAAAAAGGTGCTCCACCATGACATTTCAAAATAAGAGATCAAAGATATGTCTCTGCATGCAGCTCCTCTGGAAATCTGAGCTGCATTTTAGGAATCAAGACAACCTTGACAATGTCGTGCTGAGATTTACAGGTCACCAGCAGGAAGAGGAGACACAGAGAGATAGACATGTAGGAATGAAAAGAGCAGATTGTTTACTTCCGTGCTACCTTAATACCAGGCTTCTTCACAGTGCATATGAAGAAGTGCTGCATTTCTCTGCACGATACAAGAAGCAACTGTTGATCAGGGGAGACAGCATGAAACATATGGCAGCATTTTTCAGCATGTTACTTGCCTGCAGGCATAAGGCTCCTGAATCACTGACATCCACAAAACACCTTACTGCACCAATTTTCAAAGAATTGCTTTTAGGAAATGATTTTTTTTTCTTGATTTAGGGTATTTTTAAATTTTATTTGCCAATTTTGGAATATTAACTTTTTTCTTTACTAATATCAAAATCTTGTGAAGAAGAGAGACTTATTACAAAAAGACACAAAAAATATCTGATCAGACAAACAAGTTTGCTCACAACAGACAGGAAAAAACAACAACAAATACTCTACAATGTAAAAACTGACTGCATGCCAGAAAAAAAGTAACTTAGGGCTATGAATTATTGATGTATGATGAGGTTGGAATTGTTTAACCACATTATTGTAAGGAATAGGTAAAGAGAGAAATTTAAAAAAAATGTGAATTTATCTTTAGAAAAAAATGGAGAAAAAGGAATACAAATGTTCAAATTAATATTAAAAATAATAAATAAACATAAAGACAGCATTATACTGAATACATAAGGGAAGTAGGCAATGATATGATTTTATGTTACAAGATCTGGACAGATCTTTGAATGAGGAATTTTTTTTGTTTGTTTTTAAACAAGCTAGAAGTGGAGATGATAAAGAGCACAAAAAATGAAGAAATAAAGAAGTAATAAAAAAAAATAATTGATAATAATTGTAACATAATAAATACAGGGCAGACCATCCAGACGAAAAAAAACAAACAATCCATGGCAAACAAAAAGACCAAAAACAAACACAACAACAACAACAACAACTTTGTAATTATTTGTACAAACTGTAACACCATGCCAATAAATCAGTAATGTTTAGTTGTGTTTGTGCACTCAGTATTGACCGGGGTTGAGGCACCCCAATCAAAATGATCTATCTACACCCCTGCTTGCCACCACTAGTTACACAGGTTTTATCTTGCACTGTGTGGGACTATATGATGTGTATGTGTGGAGACAGATAATAGAGACATCCAATTGTGGCTCTGCTGTATTGTGTGCTGCATTCAGAACTGAAAAATTCCCCTTGTTAATCCACATTAAAGTGTTGTGTACACTACATTTTTTTCCTGCTGACATTTTGTTGTGGAGCAGCCTGTCGGCTTCTCTCCCCTGCTTCCTAGAGAGCTCTCACAAGTGTTGGAGGGCTGTCAACAGGGCAGGAGTACCTTTGAAACTTTTCCTCCCTTTTTTCAAAGACTCCTTTACTGTGAGAGACAGAAGAAAGACTGGGGAAGGAAAAAAGACGAGTTAAAGATAAAAAGACAGCGAGAGGTGACAGTTCAGAGTACTGGAGCCTAAAAAGCCCCTTTTTTTTATGTCTGCTGCGGTTTGACAAATTCACTTCACATTTTCAGAGTGCCAGTGTTCAGCAAGATATCATCCATTTAATACATACTGGGACAATAAAACTGTTTGCTCAAAGTGCAGTCTTTACTCTCAAATGTCATATTATTTCCAGTGGAACAGATAAGACTTGAGGCAAGCATCATTATAAAAAAGGTGAAAACAAAATATTTGGTTTTCTATTTTTCAGACAGACTGAGATCCCCCAGAGCTTTGCCTTTTCTCCTTTAATTGGTCATTTCTGATGTAGTTGCTTGACTATCCTTGAAACACAGTATTTCTCTTCTTTTTCAAGGCAAGAAGAAGACATTAGTAAGGTTGCTTTGACTGATCATACAACTCCAGAGGGAAGCTTTTTAATATTTATGAAATAAACAATCAAATGCAAACACCTTTAACGGGAAACAAGACTGATCACTATCCATTGTCATATTTGATCTACGTTCCTGCCGCTTGTCTCCCTCATTAGATCACAATCATGCATTCATAGGTAACAGTGGTGTACTATTTGGCATGATCAGGAGGTGGGCTACGGTACATATAGTGAATTTGCTGCAAGTGTTAGGGCAGCTATCAAAGCAGATGGTCCAGGAAAGAGCTACACAGTTGTACGAAAAGTGCACATTGCAGACTGTGCTGAAACACTGTTCAAGTTTTTTTTGTTTGTTTTTTTTTTCTCTGACAGACTTCAACTTCAGATTTTATGATACATCTACGATTAGAGAGACTTAACTGGTAAACTTGAATGTTTATTGATGGTAGCTACAAGTCTGCAAATGAGAACAATAAGAGCTACATTTTGACATGAGGACCTCGGGGTCTAAACTCTGGTTTTCATGTGCACCAATGATATGGTCTGAAATTTGATGGCCTTTAAGTTTCTGCCAGGTACTCCTATTAATTTGCCATCCCACTACTACACCACAAAAACATGTGTCAGAAGACCAGATAAAAATCTTATGTGATTATCAAAGAAGGGAAGGACCGATGTTAGGGTCAGATTTAACAACTAAGTCACATTGACAGCCCTGATCTGGTTGTCAGGGCCCATCTGTCCTCATCTGTTTTATCTGTTGTAGCGTGTCACTATGAACAACAATCATGAATCCACATCTGGAGCATCTCTTGAGAGGAAGTTTAACCCATTGTGATTTTCTCTTTGCCTACAATGATCTGCTACCTAACATTGGTGATGTTGACCAATTAGTGTATAGAGCACTCTGCATGTATAAAGTTACAAGGATTAACGGAAAAAATAGCAAAGCAAAAGCAGAATGATGATTCGAGATTGAACTCGTAAGACAAGGGGAAAAGCTTCTCGATCTTTTTATCAACATCCCTGTCTCATTGTCCCATCGAGGGACTACAATGATGGACTGACAAGGATGATAGAAATGTATGCCAAAAATAGGATCTGCACTTTAGCAACCCATAACATTTGTGTGTGTTAGCGTGAATTTCTGCCACTGTGATCATCCAATCTGCCAAAGTGACTGGCGGATGAAAAGCTCATGTAGTCTGACCTCAGCATTGGTAAAGATGACCACTAATACAGCAAGCAAACTGTTCCCATGGGTTTCTTGGACCAAAACGTATTCATTCATAGAAATTAGAGAACATTTAGCTTGTTGTATCTGCAGCCTTTTTTTTAGTTATTAAAATCAATTAACTTGGTTTGTAAAATTGCAAAGTAAATATTGTATCTGGCCTGGTCAGGTTAGCATAATATCAAGTGTGAGGAGACATTTTGACGAGGGATTTGACAATTATTTTGGGTGAGATTCTGATTCTCACCCAAAATAATTGGTAGCTCTTTCCTGACGTAGTGTCACGGTGTCAGGCCATGTCTCTTGAACAATATATCTTAAATTCTCACACTGTGTGTGTATATGTGTGGGTGAGTGAGGGTGGGTGTGTTGATGGGTGGTAGGGTTGGGTCTTATTGTTGTTAATTGATGTTTTTAGCGTCTGTGAAGCAATTTGAACTGCATTTTTTGTCTGAAAGTGCCATAAAAATAAAGTTGAATTTGAATTCTTGGCGGTGTATGACACAACAGCCCGAATCAACTAGTTCTGGTAATGTTTTTCTGCAGCAATAAAAATTACCAATGTGCTGGTGGTGGATAACATAACACTGGCCAGAGCTGACAAAATGTAAGGAACCAGTATTTTTCAACCAACAATATGTGTACTTGTAATCACATGAGAATGGAAGAGGTACCGTACAGACCAGAATTGAAGTCAAGGTATCAAATCTATATAGAAAGGGAGGAAATGATGACACAAAATCCTAAAGTATTATTTAAAAAAAGAAAACAAACATACACTAAAGTGCATAGAACTCTCGAAGACAAAGCTGTTGAAAAAATACGAAAGATAACAGGAAAAGGGTGATGTGGAGAGAATTAGCTATACACTGTAAAAAGTAAGCTACTGGAGCACCCATATTTTAGCATTTCAAATTTTTCAGTACCCACTTTTAATTCATGTCATGTTATGACAGAAAATTAACCAGGCACATATTGTGTGTGCATAAGGTGGTTATTCCAGCCAGAACCTGCAGTGTTTACCCCTGTTTTCAACATGAAAACAGCCAACATCTGCTTTCTGTCGAACGTCCTTCTGCCACAATATGCATGCAGCAAACAGAGCGATCTGCTCTCTCTTAAGATTTATCACTTTCATTTATACAAAGGTAGGGTGGAGAAGTAGCATGTGGCTGGAATGTAAATGTCCCCACACATTTCCCAGAGCTTCATACTGATAAATGGAGGGAGGAAAAATAGAGTGATGAATTAATGAACAAGGGAATGTAACAAGGAGGTACAAGAAAGGGGGGTAATGGAGGGATAGAGGCTATAAAAGAGGAAGAGAGTGAGGGTAGATTATAAGAAAGGGGTGTTATAAGGATCTTTCATTAATATGCAGACTAATAACGCAATTTATGTAAAGAAGCAAAACCTCAATATTTCATGTAAGCTACAATGAATGTTAATGAAAGAAAATTTAATGTTGTGTATCTTTTAATATTTTCACTTTTGTTTCTCATCAAAAATAGATTTTCTTTTTATAAAAAAAAAAAATTCAACAGAAAATATGCAAATAGATCTGACATATGCAGCGCTATCCATCATTTTCACATTTATACGCCCCTTTACCTTTGAAAGACATGCATGGCCTTCAAAATGAGGAGAAACACATAAACCATGATTCATCAGCATAGAATTAGCCAAAGAAGGAGGGTTTTTTTTCCCTTAAATGCTGGCTACTGATGGTGAATTTCAAAATAAAGTAGATATTAGCGCTAAGTGGAAAATTCGAACAACATTGAAAAGACAACATTGAATCAAGTTGTTGAGTGTTTTTGCTCTCGGTGGTGGAGAATTTTCCAAAAAGCAGTAATAATGATCGGTTCACATCTGTCTGCCTTGTAGTTGGAATTAAAAAAAATCAAGAGGAAACTCACTCTACAGTTTTTTTCATATGCTTCACTCCTGAAAACGTCCAGACATTACCCAGGTGGGCTATATAAGAACACAAGAATCTAATTAACTAGACCCCTAAAACAAAAGCTAATGGTCATGAGTTCTTTTCTCTTTGCATGGATCAAGGCACCCTTATCACCTTAAATAAACTCAGGCCCAATTCACACAAGGATTGTATGCTTTTTTCTCTCACTAAAACTGTCTAGATGAAAAAAAAGACATCCTCTGAATCACAATGCACAAGTTATATACCCCACAAAGGACATCGTTATTTCATGCATTCAAATGAGCCATTACTTATTAATAAGACACAACCTGTTCCCTGCTCAAACTTTCCACCGCCCAAGACCACTTTGTAAATGCACAAAAGGATAAGCTTTTTTCTTTTTTAAGTTATATGTATGCAGACTGATTCGAACCATGTCAGGATGAGAGTGCGCAGCGTAGCTCCAGGTGGCAAAGAGTGGCGGTGCAGATGGCTCACCCCCACAACCTAATGCTATACAACAGCCAACTCCACTCTGTTGCACGACTTCATGGGATTGTTCGCGATGGAATATCATGATAGTAACATGCTGTGTGAATCAGCCTTGAAACAGCTTAAAGCAGAGAGGAAATGATGCCTAATTTTTGGTGCCAATAGCAGCCACAATCCTTTCCTTCTTCTCCAGAATTTTCTGTAGTGAGGAAAACAATTTGATTGTGCCCTTTTTCCATTGTATAGTCCATGCATACAGGGCAAAATCTAGATAATATTAGGGCATGTCAGTAGCATGATGTTGCTCCAGCCCTTGAAAAACCTGAATGTACAAAATGTCTGATTCAATCAACAGTAGCTCCTTAAAGCCTGACCTAAGTGAAAAAAAGTGGTGTGGGGTGCAGAGCCTTTGACACAGAGGTGTCAAATCTACAAACACTCTTGTATGAGGTGGTTTAAAGAGGCGAGATGGATCACATCGGACAACACTGACATCAGAAATTACTTACAGCTATTTAATCCCACACTTACTGTTGGTTTATTTTGTTAAGTCGGCCAGAAAATTTCTTGGCGAACATAGTCAACAATGTGTTCCTTCATTAGTTCCCCCCTTCATGTGTAATTATAATGATAACACAAAACATGTCAGAATCTGTGATTTCTGTTGAAAGAACAATAATTTATTCATGCATTTCTAAACCATGGGCTTGTAGTTACAAATATTTTACCAACATGTATTTATAAAATCAAGCACTGATTGATGGAGAAACAAAAATCTCTTCTGATCCAAGAATTTTCTTGTGGTATTTCTATAATCTCTTCTTTTGCCTCCTGAAGATTTTTTAGGTCTGTTTCCCCAAACTCTCTCACTCTCTCTCACTCTTCCCTCCTCCTGCGTTATGTAACGGTGTTTCTGTGCCTTCGTGCTCCACTTTTGTAAGTACCCTGTATAGTTATACCATGCAGCTGAGCACTTTGAAGGCTGAGCCGGGTGTATTGGTTATGGGGACTCACAGTAACCAATGTTTTTTTAGCCCGTCATTGAGGACAAATCTGGAATGAGCAGCGCACATGAAGTGACTTTGTTTCCTGGAGCAATAGCTGAACTCTTTGAGTGCTTATTTCACATCAGCCACGGCACACATAAAAACTCAACTGAATTCAACATTAAGGGCTCTTTTGTGGCCAGTGTACATGAGTGGATATTCTTTTGTGTGGTTGCCACTGCCAACGTCCCCATCATCCAAAGGGAGAATGACATCAGGGGTTGAATGGTTTGAATGGTACACATTGGTGCTTTGTTTTAAAGGTGCAAATTACCATTGTATCACAACATGAGAAAAAATACCAGAAGTTCACTTTTATATAAGTGAAATAGAAATGGTGGAAAGCTTTACCTCTGTATCAGTTTTTCACGTCTATCTTCAGAGTTTTGTGTCTCGAATTTCTTTCGCCTTCTCTTTCTTCATATGTACCCGACAAAGGAAAGCAAAAAGGACACAGGGCAATATTTCATTATAACTTATCTGTGGTGGCTGATGACCTTATTTTCAGAGAGAGTAGGTAACATTAGTATTGAACCAATGTACACACTTTTCTATTTGTTGGTGATGTCAGCTTGTCATGAGCTGAATACTGTTTCTTTGCTGTCCAAAAGTAGAGTTCAATCGATTCCCAGCTAATATCCCTGATTCATAGTGTACGCAATTTTTAGCTAATGGTAGCTTTTGAGTGATGGTAGCCAGAAAAGCGACTTACAAAAAATCTAGCGACTTATTCTGGAGTTTGGAAACTCTGACGTAAAGGCAGTTATCGATCTTACTCTTACTCACATGGGTGCAATAGTCACTGTGATGCTCATGCAAGGAGGGTTGTAACGTTCATGCGATGTTATAGTTCATTCAGAGGGAGACGCTCTTTAGTTGTTGTTGTGTTTCTTAAGCCAGAAGAAGAAGAAACAAGGTTCAGAGAAAAATGGATTGAAAGAAATTGTAACACGGGTTTTTGCAAAATATCTACGCTGTATTCATGTGTTTTTTAAAAGCGTGTAAGTGTTAAAAATTGCATTGGAGTCTTTATTGTAAAACTTTTCAGTCACATTTTAAGATCTATTTGAATTTATATACTAATATCAGTAAGGATAAGGGCCACATTGAGGATGGAAGATTTTTAGATTTAGAGAATTAAGTTTTCATGATACAAGAAAGAAAAAGTGTAATATTACAAAACTAAAGTCACAAGAGAAAGTTGTAAATTTGCACGAAAAGTTCTTGCGTTTTTGAGAATTAGCTTGTAATTTTACAAGAACTGAGCTGTACTGTTGCGAAAACAAAATTATAATTTTTGTTGGAAATCTTTCAAACTACAGGTTTTGGTTAGTGTATTTTTTTAAAATAAAAGATGATATCAGAACAATAGCCTGTATGTAAATGAAGAAGGATAATATGAAGTATCACTCATCAGCTGAAGACAAACAGACAACTCTTAGCTTGCTCTTCTGACATGTGACCCTAATGCTCTGCTGTACAGTGTATCCGTCAGTTTTTCCCTACAGAATAAACTCCATTTACTTTTTAGAGTAGTAATCTCAATGTTTTTGACCTAAAACTGGAGTCTTTGAAGGCTCTACTCATGCATCACTGCTAATGTTAGATAACAACCAAGCCAGCACGTCTCTTCAGTAGTTACAAGGTTTTCTTTTCTGCACAAATAATTCATAGCATCAAGCCAAGAAATATTGACATAAACAACAGAAAACTGATGGATTAAGCCCTTTCAAGACTTTGAACTAAAGTATACTTTTAAAATTTCTCAGCCCACAAAATGTTACCTTGTCCACTTGTCGATTCTTTCCAAGTGGTTTAACCCGTGTACGCCTCTACACTTCTTTATCAGACAAATTTCTGACTCTTCAGAGTTGACATTTTGAAAAGTAATTTGTCTAGAAACTGGAGAGGGCAGGCAGGCAGGCTTGAGAGTTTATGAGGAGAATGACAGGGGACAGGAAAAGCCAGGAAAGACGGCTGAAAATGGGGCTGCGGGTGATGGATTGAAAAAAAGATGACAGGAGAGAGGAGGGGAGTGGACGAATAGGCTAAGTTGTGTTTTGACCATCATGGCTGTCATGGAGAGATGAGAAACCTCTCTTCTCCTGTCATTTTCCATCCACTCTGTGTTATTTCACTCCCACACACGGGGAGATTTATGTTGTTTAACTGCAGCTGCAAAATATAACATCATACTATATCTCTCTATTTCCCTTTTCCTGTCTTCCCTCTGTCCTCTTCATAGTGTCAGAGCTCCCACAGCCAGCGTCAGTGTTACGT
This sequence comes from Xyrichtys novacula, assembly GCA_962446985.1. Taxonomy (NCBI): domain Eukaryota; kingdom Metazoa; phylum Chordata; class Actinopteri; order Labriformes; family Labridae; genus Xyrichtys; species Xyrichtys novacula. Next base: position 14,547,004 of record OY660879.1, on the reverse strand, counting down.
CATACCAATGTTGATACAGCATTGGTATAATTAGATGCACATATTGACTGTACTGGTGCTGCCAAATGGGAGTGTGCCCATGTGTTAGTGTGTGCATGTGTCCAGTACAGTTCATATTCAAAATATTGTGACTTTTTTACTCCCATTATGCGAACATGAAAGACACGAATGCGACAACAAATCCGTGGATGCTTCGCTGGAATACAAAGTGCAAAGTATTGTGCAATCACAGTTTAGTTTTGCATGCATCTATAAAGTGCAATTTTTCATAAACAGTGTTAATATTAGAGGTGTACAAGCATGCATTCGTACTGAGCTGTTTGTTTGAAGTTCTTTTTTAACCTAAGATCAGCTTTGTACTGTGAGCTCAAATAGTGGTCACCTGTGTTATTAGTGTGAGGGTCCATTACAGTGCGGAGAAGGACGAGCAGAGTCCACGGAAAGTGCTGTCATTAATCTTAAGTGGCATTTCTGTGTGTTTGTGTTTGGGTGTATGTTGGTGTGTGTCAGCCCAACATGCAGACAGAAGAGACGCAGTTAGATGGAAGAAGCAGCTACACAGAAATACGGTCATAGGTTTGCGTAGTTTATTAATAACTACAAATATTTATGTGTCATACGGTTGATTGGTCTCTAGAATTTGCTCGCCAAGCAGAAAATGGTAGGCGTTCATTTCAGCCTCTACTATGTTCTCTCCATATATTTTTGTTTGTTTGATCTAAAATGTTCCAAAAATGAAATCTAAGCAGGTCCACAAGTCCAAATTATCAGTGCTGCACTTAAAACAAAGTGTAAAGGTTTAGTGAATTCCTAAAAATAGAAAAGAAATTAAGTCACCTTGTTTTTTCCTGACTGTACCAAAGTTGTACCAAACCAAGAAAGAATTAAGAACTATATTTAACTCTTTAAAAAAAATTACGTACTATTTTCGGTAGTGTACCAGTTATTTAAAGCTAATGAAATTTGGCCAATTTGCTCTAATGAACCTGAGACAAGAATGTGATTTGTCTCATGACAGGATACAACAAAGGCTCTGAATCGATTTCTGAAAAAGCTACTTCTCCATGTTTTAGTCGCTTGGTTTAAAGCTCCTGTGGGGAACTCTCGGTCTGTGTTGACTTTGGCGCCCCCAGTGGTAACTCTTATTAGTGTTGATTGACAAAAAAACAAACAAAAAAAAATGTAGTGTTGATTGACAAAAAAACAAACAAAATAAAATCCTTGTCAGGATCCCTGTCCTTGTCAGGATGAGCACAGTTGAATCTATTCTATTCTATCAAAAAAAAGACTATAGAAATTGCCAATCTTGTAATCAGTGGTCTTATTTCTTTTGTCAGTAATAAAGACGCATCACTGTTTATTTCAGCCTGTTTCACAACATATCAAATACTCCTCTGGGGAGCTTTAATGTAAAATCTGTTTTACAGGTTTTCCATGTATTGGTAGCCATGGGTGTCTTACCATTGAGAGACAACATTTGACATTATTCTCCATTAAAGCAACAAAAATGAAAATTGGACTCATTTAAGTCAGAACGATAATAATCCCGGCATATTTCCAGTAATGAAGGAGGGCTTACTCAGAAAGAAGCAGGTAACGTACGGTATGATACTTGCTGTATGCTCTGCAGATGACTTACAGCTCCTGCAGCTCAACAGCTCCTGTGTACTATGAGGGTGTCATCATGCGTTGTAACTGCAGGCCTGAATCCTGATTGATTTTCGTTGTAGCTCAGACACTGTGTTACTAATCCGGGGTGCAAAGAACAAACAAAATCCTGTTCAGCATACAGATAGCAGGGAAACAAATTAAGTTTGCTAAGGCGGAAAGAAGAGCCATGTTTCTATGCAAAGAGAGGGGAATGCTTATTATGTTGCTCAAGTTTATATCCCCTGAAATCACTTCATGCTGTTTAAGCATGATTCCAACCAACAGATGCCTTTTGTAAAACATCAAAAACACATTTTCGAGGAATATAAATATCCTTGCGCTTCAAGCTTTGCTTAATGCTAGCACGTTTGGCCTTACGTATGTGTATGGAAAGGTTACTGAGTAGATGCACTAGTAGGGGGTAGGGTTAAGGGGAGGAAAACAAATGATGTAGTGGAGGTACCAGTCGGTACAATCGACTGTAGACCCTGAACCCATGCAGTATCATCAATCACATGACACGATTCACCGCTAACATACAGTGTGAACCCCCAATTAGCTGCAAGATACACTGATAACACACAGCGTGAAGGAAATCCATCCTCAGATGGTATGATCCACATTTTAATGATTTATTTGATCAAGCTACTGTCCTTGAATTGTATTTTACATACTTTACTGAGTGTAGTTAGTGTAGTAACTATTCGTCACAGACTGAACACATCACATCGAGCAACACAAGATTTATGCAGTTGTTAGTTTTTGACGAAATAATTTTTAAGAGCATTGTAAACATTAAACTCAAGAATCAGAAATATGCAGTTTTTTTTGTCATTAGGACTTTCAATATCATTACCTTCTCAAATGATAAAATATGAAATTCGTCATTTTGAGAGAAACACTCAGTGACAACAACAAATTTGTGGCATGGCAACAGTAGGAGAGTCTTCTAGAGAGCTCTTGTGAGGGACCTAACAGAGGTAGTTTCAATAGCTTAGACTGAGGATGAAGGGTTCCCAAAGATGTCAATCTTTTATGGTTTCAAGCTGGAAATCATGTAAAGCTTATCAGAGGTATTTTTATGTTTCTTTTAACTATTTATGTATTGAAAGTGTTCAGCGCAGAAGTACAAACCGCTTGTATTTCACAAGATGTTTGATTTTGAAATAAAAACAGCTGAGAAATCCAGGAAACTTTCTTTTGCCAACTTTAGCCCCCAACCCCCTCTCTCTGCTTCATTCTCTCTCTGACTTTCAGCTGCTGTGAGAGTAAGATGAATAACTCAGCCTAGCGACCTGAAAGGTGAGAAAACACATGCGAGATTGGTTTCAACATATATCCGTGCTGCACACAGTCGCCCGTCACTTCAAGTTTGTGTGCTATGTTGTGTCAGTGGGGTAACAGATCACCATTTGGGTCACACGTCAATACAGAGAAATTGTAAAACCTTAAAAATGTCACCGTTTCGCATATATAGAATACATTCTTTGGCTGAGGGCTGTACTGAAAACTGATTTTGTACAGGGTTTAGTTGGATAGACAGATGCAAGAAGGGCTTCAGAGTGAAGACAAACAAGATGGAGATGAAGACAGACACCAGCAGGGAATGAGACAAAGTAAACACAACATGAACAGAGATGTTGGCTGGAGTTAAAAGAAAGCAAAGTGAAGAAGAGAGTCCCTCCACACGGTACCATCCTGTTCCTTAGTCAGAGTTTGTATTTTTTCATCCCTGTTCTGTGCAGCACTGAGGAGGCATAAGGTTTTGGCAAGTTTGCAGGTAAAGATATTTGTTAGTTGAAATGAAAGAATAGGGATGAGTTAAGGCTACCCGTCGATGTCGAATCCTGCAATGGTTCGGTATTAAAATGTAAAATTTTATGCGTCAAAGAAAAATCACTATTACATGGAAATGGACAATTATGGAAATTGTGTGATGACGGCGTCTAACAACTTCTAGGACAGCCACTAGTAACTTTCCTCACTGAGGAGTTGGCAACACTGCATTTACAGCCTGGTTCAGAAACTGGTTAAGCTTTGAGTAGCTTAGTGCTCCCACTAGTTATAGTTTATGACAAGAACCTCCAAATTATTGTTGGCTTTAACCTTCAAGGTATTTGAAATAACATTTTTGTCCACAGTCACAATTTTAAGTATGAACTAAAGTATTGTGTAATGCAAAATAAAATGCACTTTTTAAAACACAGCCCAAACAGTAGATTTTATCAAACATATGTACGTCGTCCAACAAAACACATCACTGCATTAGGATTTTGACCTGCTCTTCCACCAAGCTAGCTAGTACACTATGCAATGCAAGAATATTTGGGTGTCTGTTGTCAAAAGCTGGGAAAGGCACTAAAAACACATCATTCCGTTTTCCTCTTGTACTGAAACCACTAGGACTTAAAAACTGTAGCAAACACAAAAATGCCAAAATCTGCAGTTCTCTGAGTGGCCACTTAAGGCTGCTGTCAAAGAGTAGTCAGTCCCATTGTGCCCAATATTAGAGGGATATTCCGGCGTAAAATTAAGCATTACACAGTGGTCTGGGGAGCCATAAACAAACCTCAACCAAAACGCCACTCTATAGCCACAAATAATGCTCAGAACAGCACCTAACTTCATCAACAGTACATATAGGGTCCCAGCCATAGTACTAGCCACCAAACATCGTTTTAGCTTTGCCTAATTTCTTCAGCAAAGAGACTAAACACAACTCAGCTACTCTCCTCCAGCAGCCGCTTGTTTGTAGCGAGACCTCAAGCGAGTCCATTATGGACTGCTGCGGGGTGACGCAGAGAAAGTGGGTGAGTTGTGTTTAGTCTCTTTGCTTAAGAAATTAGACAAAGTAAAAAAAAAAGGTTTAGTGGCTAGTGCTGTGGCTAGGACCCTGTATGTACTGTTGATAAAGTTAGGTGCTGTTCTGAGCATTATTTGTGGCTATAGAATGGTGTTTTGGTTGAGGTTTGTTGATGGCTCCTTAGACTGCTGTGTATTGCTATCATGCAGTCGTTACTAAAGTTGGTATAACTAGAGAGGCAAGCGGTCGGCAACATTCATCTCCAAGGGGGTGTCTAACTGGATGTTACAGTGTGTTTGACCGTAACTTAATTTTACGCCGGACTATCCCTTTAAAATGGCTAACTTTACAGCAGAACTTAGCATGTAGCTGTCCAGTAAAAACATTAGTTTTTTTCACCTCTGTGGTTAATGTCTGTGTGAGTTACAACTGTTATTGGGGAATTTTCAAGCAATTCAACCATTTTATAATATTTAGGCTCAAAGATTTGCACGGTTATGGGTGTTCAAAGCCCAGTGCACTTCCTTGAAGCTCAGTTCTCTGAATACTCCAGCTTCTCGTTTTCATATCAATGGGGATTTATCTCACTCCGCCTTGATCTCTCATTGTACAAGTGGTAATGTGAATGTTATGAGCTACTTAAGCTGAAGCAAACAGTTCATTATAAATCAATAGAAATTAAATGCCAACAAAAATCTCATAAAGACTGCTATACAAGTTTCTGGAGACAGAAATTCTACCCCAGCTTTAATGTTTTAGTATTCCTCACTCCACTGACTGACAGATATTAAAAGATGAAACGGAAACAGGAGGTTGAAGGGCAGATTGCAAAAAATGAAGATATGCATAATAGCTGAGCATGGTGAGACGGCCATGAATAAAAATGAGCCAAAGGGAGAAAAATAACTTTAAAGGAAGATAGATAGATAGATAGATAGATAGATAGATAGATAGATAGATAGATAGATAGATAGATAGATAGAAGCAGGTGAAAGAGGCTTCATTTTACAGCAAGTGATAATGCTTGCAACTGTGTGCGCTCCAGCAAACAGACCCATGTAAAAAGTTGATTTTCTGTCAGGGCAACTTGGGGCCGGCGTCAATCTACGCTGGGACAAGACCATTACCAGGATCACTGGAGTGAAAACGGAGCCCTGGAACAAACAGCCTGTGCCTGAGCTACATGTATCTCCATGTACACACACAAAAAAAAACACACAAGGAGAGGCTAAAAGGCACACAAAACACACAGTGGGTTAGCAAAACATTGTTAGAGGGGATCCAGAGGGGCATACATTCACACACTCATCTTGGAGCCTCCTACAAACCTCCTACATCGCATCCAAATCACAAAATCAAAAGTGACAAAGGTCCTAGTTAGCAGCCCACAGCTCTCACTCCTAGTTTATCTTTTGTCGTCTTTTTAAACAGAAAGTGAAATACGCTGCCATCGCTAGATAACATGTTTGACATCCTGTAAACTTCTAGTAATTAAAGTGTGTGGGCTTTAAATAGAAACTGATATGAATAACCTTCATAAAAAGTAGGGCAATGAAGAGGAGGCATGTAGTTTCTTCATTGACTTTGAATACAGATGCAACACTGAATTAAAGTCAAAGCAGGACTTCTCGGCTAGTTCTCCAATATTGTTTTGGGTTACACATGTAATAGTCTCTCAACATCACTGGTGTGGACACATATAGGGCTCTATTTTCGTTCGCGCCGGTGAGGCGGCGAAGGGCGGCGAGCCCCGCGCAGTTGTATTTTCGTCTGGCGGAGCCCGGCGTAAGGCGAGTTTGGTATTTTCGTGGACTGAGTCGCACGGAGGCGAGCCGAGATCCGCCAAGCTGGGCGTGGTGGCGTGGCAGGGGGAGGTGTTGACAGAATCAGCTGGCGCAGTGACATTTTCGTGCTCGCCACTGGCGTGTAACGTGCGCTGAAAGCTCGCCGATTCAAACCTGGTCAGCTCTCAGCGCAAGGCGGAACGCAGCTGGTCCAGTAGTATTTTGGTAGACCGGCGGCGTATCGACATACGTCACTGATGCCTCATCGGCAGGTTTCCACAGTGTCAGGCAGATTTCAGTGCAATAAATAATCATCAACAACTATTAATCTGAGTCAGCACATACATTTAGATCTATATCGATATATTCTGATCTATATCTGATCTGATGAGCGCGTTTGGCACGCGTTTGGACACACAACCTGACCAAATCAATACAGCTGAAACTGCATCAAATTAAATTAAATATCTAGTAAATATACACACATGATGAAGTTAACAAGATATGTAATGTGTCTCCCTCCTTTTCTTTCTTCCTCTTATTTCTCGCACAGCTCGACCTGGACACGTCTCCGTGTCCTCTGTCCGTCTTCCTGCTGCTGCTGCGGCTGAACAGATGATTTGTTTCAGTGCTCAGATGCGTTATCTACTTTAAACCGACATACGGATATTATAATATTCAGTTTTGTGAGCCAAATTTAGTTTATATGCCAACATCTATGAAAGAAAGAGCCAGGCCACGGAGCGCGATGCGTCATTTACGCACAGATGGTTCCGATTTTAATGCCATTTTTGGAGTTTATGTTGTGATCTGTGCGCTCAACCCACCTTTGTCACGTGAGGTTTGAATATATGCAACTTTATGTGAGTGTCTTTATTTGTGGAAAAGGGTGTTTGTCTTACCAGTGGGTCCAACATTACGCACACCAAATCCATCTGTGCTCAGATGAGAGAGTGTGGAGGACACTTGTTGAGCAGCTGCCCTCTGTCGCCATCGTGTGGCATAACTGTCTTCAGACATCTCTTGATCTCTTTGACTACTTCATGAAAATAGTAATACGCCTCGCCTGTGGCGGATTTAAAGGCGAGGAGAGGAGCTAATGTGATTGGTGAAAACAGGTCTCGGCTGTGTTAAACCCCCTATACGTCTCTCTCCTCCCCGTCTATGATTTATGCTGCCGGGAGGAGCTGAGTTAGGGAGGGGGGATACTTACGCCGGGCTGCGCGGCTCACCAAAATACCAAAATGTGCTTGGGAACGCCTTGTCAGCGCGGCGGATCTGATTGACTCTGCGCTTGCGGCACGTCTCCGGCGAGGCACCAAAATAGAGCCCCTACTCTTGAACTAAATTGGATGTCTCATTTGAGGTAAAGAAAGTTGATTTAAAGGTATTGGGATTAATAGATGGGTCAAGAGTTTGGGTTCATGAGAAACAACATAAAAACATTGGGACACTTCTCTATATTATGAGGCTAAATTTATCAGACAATTAGACCAACTAACTCACTTTCCTCAAGGTGGGTGTTTTTCATTCCTGTCTCCATATTAAAGAAAAGTTGTATTTTGTAGTTCAGGTGGTCACATACCATCTCTGTTGGTCAACTTTCCATATGAATTAGTCTCTGGATCACCAGGGAATCTCCACTGCTGATCGAATGATTTGCTCGAGTTCAGATTTTTAAACTCTAACAGAAAAAGAAGTGTCCTTTCGAATGTTACTGATACTGAGCTGATTAATTGTTAGAAATGAGGACAAAGGCACAAAACAGGAAACTTTAAAAACACGGAAATAAAGGTTCTTACACAGCACGGCTGACGCAAATATAGAACGCGATATTATAAAATATTCGGAGGTGAGTTTTGACGCGCCTGACTATACACATTAAGCCCGATGCGATTTTGCGACTTCCCGGGGGGTAAAAGACGCGTCCCGGGGAAGACTTTTCCTGGTAAAGTCCTCCTTCGCCTCTGATTGGCTAGAAAAGCTGGAAACGTCATCACACACTCAAGTTAAATGGTCAGCACTTATAGCCAATCAAAGGTGATAAGATAAGCACATGAAACTATGGTAACAACCCTTAGCTTACGTTAGCACAGATGAATGTTAAAACACAGGTGTTTAGCAAACTGTTAAAGCACACAAACCATCGTCATATGAGAAATCCAACGCTATGACTCTCCACAAGTTGTCCTTCAGGTCGTTATCTTTGTAATATTTGTGTCTTTTATCAAAAAACACTCTGTTCTCAGACATGTAAACAATCAGCGAGTCGGCCATGTTGGATATACCAGGGAAGCTGACGTCACAACAACACGCTATCTGATTGGTCAGAAGTGGACACATAGTATGCGAAACTTTAAAAAATCGTCCGTGATCTGAAAAAATAAATGCTGCAATATCGCAGGACGGGAAAATGTCGCTGATGTGAACACTTGTATTGACAGGATACAGGTTCAGAAAAAAAAATATTGACGTCCAAAATAATCGCACAACAAAAACGGTCCAGGTGTGTAAGGACCTTTAGATCTAATCATGTGTCGTTAAAGAAAATTAAAAAGATAGAAAGCTGACAGCACCGGGTACCTGAAAACAGACCTGAACACATGTCATTAAGATGTTAGATATCTTAAACCAGACTGAACAGCATTGATTTGAGGGCATACTAGATTCGTTGACATGGAAACAAACTGGGTTTTTAAGCGAAAACAGACCACAGTATGGAAAAAAGATCACAAGCTTAAACTAGCTCCTTAAAAGAGAACAAACAGCATTAGAGAAAACAAAACCATGCCTTCAAAGTGAATTTGCAAACGGATGCAGACTGGTACGCAAAACAGACCCAGCAGCTTAAAAAAATAAAGAAACAGACAAAAAGAGGCACATCAAAACAGACCTAATGTGCACCTTACGCATGTAAAAACCCATGAAATCAGACTAAATTAAGTCTCTTTAACTGTTTCCGATCTTGTGTTAAACTAAAGGAAAAGGACACAAATTGGTACTGGGTGTGTCTGTAAGAGATGGCAAATAGAGGGCTGGTAAAAGCTAAGCATTAATACACCAGATATTTATTTTTTCTCCATTTCTATATTTTTCATAGTAATATGAATTGCCTACCCTTACAGTTTTAATGATTTACTTGTATTTCATTGTGTTCAGATATACATTTGCAGGTTCCACCCGTAAAATACACACACAGGGACAAGGCTAGTCTGTATGAATATGAAATCTTTTGTCTTTTTATTTATCTAACTGACCAGGGCTCACATACACTTTTTAGCTTTCTATCCAGTCCATGCAATGGTTTATTCATGAGGCCCCAGAAGTGAAAGCGAGCCAAAGATAACGAGGTGAGGAAACAGGAAAACAAATAATTGCATACAGTATTAGAAATATAAGGGGGGAGGAAATGGAGCAGGGTGAGGTGGAGACCAGAGAAGCGCTGTGAAGCCACTGCAGCAACAGTTGAGAGCAGGAAGTTTAGGGCTCTGCAGCAATCTGTCTCAGTGAGCTCTGCTGCACTGGGGTGTGGTGTGGAGTTACAATCACATCAGAGCTGATACATTTCCCACTATAGGACATGCGTGTAAAAAGACACGCCTCTGTCCTTGAATACAGACACAGTGTGTGCAAACAATCAGCAGCACAGGGAGGGTTAAAACCGTCTGAATATATCAAAACAGAAATACCTCGTTGTCCTGCATGGCATGACTTCCCCTCAAGTCCAGTGCTGCTTCTCTGTGTTGTTTATTTTGCTAGTTCACAGCCTTTAAACCCTTTGTTTGGATCACAGAGCTGCAACAAGTAAGATGCTTCAAACTGCAAACTGGTGTGAAAGCCAACAGAGGAATATGTGTTTTTGCAGGTCTCAAATCAGAAGGGCCATTTGCAGAAATTGATGGACCTTGACTCGGCTAGGACTGCCCTACTTTCACAGAGTCCTAAAATTTCTGATGAGGCATAAAGAGCATTTTGCAATAAAATCTCAGCTAATAAAATGCAATCTTTTTGTTGTAACGCTGGAGGGTCTGACTCATTGATTATAAATAAAGACAAATGACCACCTCCAATTCGTTCCATTGTACAAAGTGATGCCAAAGCACCCAACTATGAGGGCAATTAAAGGCACATTAGGAGCCAAGGTCTGTAATATGGATTGGTCCTCAGAGCATACGTATCACTATCCTGCCCTTTCTACTCAGAAAACACACACTTTACTTACCGATCAACCAACAAAATATCCAAAGTACTTCACAATGGAGGTTAGTATTTGCACATTTTGAAGCCAGAGTCTGTGCAATAGGGTTAGGGGCTGCACCTTCACACATACTTCACTCTCTTGTAAACCAACAATGATCCCCCAGTTAGTGTAGTTATAGTGTTACAACTTCCCGTGTCAGTTTGTTTCATAAACTTGCAGTTACCATGTTTTTGAATCTTGTGCTAGCATTTTTTGAATCCACTCTTGCCATTCCTTCTTCACACTGTTAATTTTGGTGAACACGGTGCAGCAGTACCTGTATCTGTCAATCACTGAGGTACACCCATAGACTGTATATAGAATGGACGTCCTCGTGGGTGAAGCCATTCCGAGAACAGCACCCTCTGGTGACGGGCTGCTGTGGACAAACTTTAGAAATTTATTACACAGAATATAAATTTTTCTTCCCCCTGCTTGCGATGTTGACATGTAGTTATTGTAAGACTGGTTTGTGCTCAAGTCCTCTTTTTTTTCTGAAAAGTTCAATTTTTAAAAGTTATTAGGGGGTTCATGTTTTTTATGATTGACACTTGATACAGACTATGGGCGTACAAGGATTGCGTAGATCACTCAGGTCATCATTAAGACTCTCGGCAATTCTCCCACTAAATGTGTACAACGCTACTGCACAATGTTGGTTACAGGAAATGGATAGAAAAAGCAGCGGAACAAAGTAGTCCATAGTATATACAGTCTATGGGTACACCCCCCAGTTTTGGCATCAAAGAGTTATTTAAAACTGATCTTCTAAAAGAGGAAGAAAAAGGCAAAATCAGAGATAAATACATTTATAAAAGCCCTGTTTAAGAATTAATTTTTCAACTTAAAAATTAAGGTTGTAGTTTGACCCATGTTTTTATTATTATTTTTATTTTTTATTTTTACAGCATTCCTGCACAAGTTAAAGTCAGCAGTATCACAGTGAGTTGTTATATAGTGAGAGGCCATGATATTAGCCAGAATGCTAACGGTATCCTAGCACAATGTTAAAGAGAAATTACATGGAGTTGACCTTTAGTGAAAATAAGTGGACAATATGTTAACCATGAGACAATCTAGCCAATCAGCTATGCGGTTGTTCTATTTCTGACCAAAATCTTGAACATAGATTGATTTTGCATTTTTACTGTTAGCTCCTATTCTCTTACTGTTAGAGAATAGGATTTGACATGAACATTAATGTAGCTTTTTTGAGTGTCTTTCTTCAGCTCCATCTCAGTGATGAATTCTTAGAAAAAGGTTAAAACAAATTGTTCAAGTCCATCATTGTGGTGATGAGATGTAAGCTTACTGATCAGTTACTAAATTGTATGTAGAGGCTTTGGTCTTGCTAGGGGCTACGCTCATTTATTTAAAACTATGAACAGTTTCCTCCAAACGACATCAATGTGTGTGATTAGCAAGAATTAATATACACCCTGCAGCCAATCAGAGCTGAGTATTCTGCCAGAGCATGGTGAAACACCGTGAAGCATCTAGTTGACAGAGATAGCTTTGGCCGTGGGGAGTGTCTTAAAGAGGGCCAGCGAAGTGAGAGGAAAAGAAAGAGAAAAAGAAAAAAAGAAGGGAATATGAAAAACACTGATGGCACAAAAAGATAGCTGAGATAAAATCCCTGTGCACAGAGGCTAATAAAAGGTATAAACAGGAAACCGGCGTTGGTTTTAGGTAACTGTGCACTTGTGTGAGGGTGGGAGGGTCAAAGTCTATTTTTCAGACTGCTTCAGCATCAAAGAGTTTATTTTGGGTCTAGATTAGCGTGGCGGAGGAGGAGGAGGGTGACCGCCTAACAAGCCTCTCTCCTTTTTTGAAAACAACACAAAGCAGGGCGAGAAGAGCTACAATAGAGGTGAATCAGCAATGAATCCTGAAGACAAGTCAATGATGAGATTCTTTGTGTTGTGTTTATCCAATTTGAGGAATGGTTTCATTAGGTTGTGTCTTTTCTCTTTATGTTTATCTGCTATTTTAATGGCTTTGCCACAGGCCATGGCACAAAGGAGGAACCCAGTTTGAACTTCACACCTCATTAGAAAATGTTGGATTCATCTGTTGGATTCATCCGTCCACTGCTGTAACTGTTGCAGCAAAGCAAAGCCGTGCGCGCACGTTTATCTCTGGCCTCTAAACACCTGTCACGAGCGATGATGAAAAGCGCCACTGCAGCTGAACAATAAAGGAAATAGAAAGCAGTGTTGATGAAACACAATGCAGTAAAGGAATAAAATGGCCCATGGAAATTGTTGTTTAGCTCCCTGGTGGGTCGTTCAATCGGCTGTGCCCTTGAACGCATGGCTCTTCAGGCGAATAACTTAGGATAAGTGGTGCAATGATGCTACAGGGAGTGTGTATGTGTATATCATAGTAAATATTTCAGATTTCGTTTGAAGAGGTCAGCTGCTGCACTTCATATTACAATCGTATTCTAAACACATGTGTTTGCAGGGTCACTGATGACGGTCATAAATACCTGTGTGAGAGGTACTTCTTTGTGCAGGGCTGTGATTGCAACTCATGTGAGCGGAACATGAGATCGGCCCGGCAGTAGACCAACATACAGTTATAGGTTGTCAAAAACTTGGGTGACAATTTTGGTTTACCTTTGGATGCCCCTGCAGAAGACAAGAAATCCAAAAATGATTGCCTTCTATAATCAACACACTGACCTAAAGGATAAGTGACGATTTTTTTTAGTCCAAGAGGAGGCATGTTTTTGGAATCTTCCTTACACAGTGACAATTTTAACAACCACAATATCCTGTAGCCCAGAAAAGTGAGGTCTAACGTGACCTCAGAACACATTTGACATCCCCTGTCCTCGAGTGTTTTCTGTTTCATTCCTCTTGGCTTGGAGCACAACTTTGTTTGCATATACCGCCATGTTTATGAGTTGTAAACATATGTAACATTCGCTTGGTGACACTTACCAGTCTACTCCTGCCATTGGTTACTACAGGTATTCTATTAAAGGCAGACCAACCTGTAACTGAAAGTAGCTATCCAGCATGTTTGTTATTTACAATTCCAAGTTGGGGTGGCTTCAACTTGGTCAGTGACGATAAATTAGCTGTATCAATGCCACACCCTTGAAGATTTATTAGGCCACACCCCCTCATGTGTTGTAGATGGTAAACCAGGCCCTAATTTTGTTCTGAAAGTGACCAGTGTGAGGCCAGTCTAAAACTTGTGCATCATATGCAGTTGTGTGAAAGAAATTAATTAACAATTTAATTAAAAATAACACGCTCTTTAATGTTCATTTTACAGACCAACATGGAAAACAGCTGTTTTTTGAGCTCCTAGCCTATAGTTTTGGCTGCTAGTTTAAAGTGACAGCTGTAACTTGCTGTAACTTTAAAAATAAACGCAGATGTTCTGTTTAATTCATGTTCATCAGAATATAGTAGAAAAAGGCATCTTTCCTTTCTGAAAACTCTGCCCACCTGTCATATGTTTCCGCCTTCTGTTTCTGCCGTCTCTATAAACTGTTCACCTTTAATAAAGCTGCAGATCATGATATCATAAAGGACTCTATCCTCTGTTGGAAAAACATCAACTGGCATACTAATTCCCACGGCAAACCTCGTATCAAAGGATATGATTCATTTTTAATTTTTGCTTTGCAGCATTTTCCACATTAGAGACGCAGCAGCGGCAACAGACAGACTGAGAGCAAAACAAAAACACAAACAGCCGCTTGGGAGGTGAGAGGGAGTGCAACAGAGGAGCCACAGAGGGGTGTGTGGAGTCAGTTGTGATGAACGATTTGTGTGTACGTGTGCGTTTGTGTGTGTATGTGTATGCATGCGTGTGTGTGTTATGCTATACATCATTGCACTGTAGCCTGTTGTGATTGCCTGACCTGAGGTTTCACTGCATTACCACCTTAACTGCTCTGCGGTTGAATTTATTCGTCCAGCGCACACACCGTTACACTTGCACAAACACACAAGCTAAACACACACACGTTTACTCACAAATTTAATGCACTACTTTGTTTTACGCAGGACTAAAGTATCTTACTGTCAAATGTGCGCGCATAATGAATTTCAACACGTAATGACCATAAACCATTAATTTGGTGTTTCTTTCGGTAAAAGTGGATCTATATATTATTTGATGGTGGTGGTTTTAATTAAACCAACATAAATCAATCATTTTGGTAACTTGGAAGGAAAAACTTAGGGGGGTAAACATCTACCATGTTTTAGGACAATATAATCAGTCTTTTATAATCCAGTCTTAAATTGCATCTCAGTAACTAATGGTGTTAATACCTTTTCAACATGGTCTCAAGAGCTTTTTCTGCCCATTTTTGCTCAAAATGTTGGAGGCTACAAGAGTTTTTAAAAAAGCTTTTGGTTGCAGCTTGGGTGCAAATCCCATTGGATGATTTTGCTTCACAGTGTGGAGACTCATGCCCAGTAAGAGCAAACGGAAGTCCATTAAGCAATCCAGATGTAGAGTGATTATAGACCACATGCTTTGTAGAATACAGTAAGGAACATTTTCTATCTTTCAAACTAGTTACCTGTCTTTGCAGAGTGAACGGTATTTTTCCATTAAGGCATTGTTGCCTGCAAACTGCAAGGTTCACCACATTGCCTTTTTGCATTGAAGAGTGCAGCACTTTATTCATTCTTCCTTTGTCACCACTTATCTTGTGGACGTCTTTTTATCAGACTACCTTAAGACCTCTCCATGTGTAAGGTACTGCAGGTTATCAGACGTAAACAGCAGAGGGGGCCCTGACCCGGGTATCGTCTATTAGCGTTTTCCGTCTTTCCCCTCCACTCAAAATTTTTGAGGAACTCTGTGCGTTTTGATAGAAGCCACCAGGGTCTAAATTTAGTTCAGGGGTAATTAATCTACCTCTCAAAAAGTGCTCAGGGGCAGCACTGTGTAATTTACACACAGACACCAACTGAGTAGAGAGGTGGGCAGACAGGTTGAGGCGCAAAATGGAGATCACGCAAAAGCAAATGTTCCCTGCAAATTGATGTTGTTCAATAATCAGCACCGCTGCAGCCAACGTGATTTGTGACAACTTTTTTAATACAAAAGCTCAGCAGAGACTCAGACTCAAGCTGTGCAAGTGGCTTAATTAACCAAATGAATGTCCTAGACTAGTTTTCTATATGTTAATGGCCTGATTTGCATAATCAGGACTTTAGCCTGTGGTGGAAACCCAGACTAAGTTTCTCAGGTATCATCAGTGGTCTATTTTAAGCTGCAAGATCTCCATTCGCTCAGTCTCATTGCTCTGTCATTGCCATCAGTGTCCTGCACCAGTACCGCGCTTTCACTCTTAACTGCACCATCTCCCCAGAATCCACCTGCAGGCTCTGGCTAAAGGGGTTTAGGATGTTATGTCATCAGCGCTCAAATTTCTGCTTGCAAATTAAATCTGCGAGAAATTGTGAAGTCTGGGCCTGGATGCTAGAAACAGACAGTGTTCCGCTGCTATCATTAACATTTCAAACTATTTAAACATGACTTGTTTGACTGAAATTCTCTAATTCCACATTCAGCACACACGCAGGCTGCAGCATAAAATACAGTTAAAACCGAAATGTGTTGGCTGCAGCATTTCCACTGACAGGAATTAGAAGTCTGAGACATTTAGAGAAGTTCTAATTCAAAAAAATGGCAATATGCCACCAATTTGCCTGACTATCCCATTTTAAGACCCTCAAGCCTAAGGGCACAAATATGAGAGCAAGTGTGTGTACAATGTGGGTGCAAGTGACAGCTGCATCTGTAAGTATGTTTAAATGATTTCTTTGCAGAGTGAGCTGGTTGTAAGACAAGTTTATGTAAGTACTTAAGCCCTTTTTTTGCTTTTATTGTCTCTAAATTGTTGCTTTCATTGAGGAAGGGGTCAAAGTGATGGTCAAGCGAGTTTGCCTTCCAACATCTGTCTTGCTAATTGGAAATATACACACATCAGCTCAGAGGAGTATTTCAGTATCAAGTCCAGCCAGGGTGCTGAAATATAAAAACAAGTGCGTTTTAAAATGTGCCAAAAGCTGACAACTTTCATTGAAATAAAACAACAAGTGCTTTTTCTCACTGCCACCCTCTCCTGACTCGTCACTCCTTCCTCCCTAGAGGTTAAGAGCAGATCCAGAAGTGACAGTGTTTTAAAGGGACCCCCATGGCCTGACTCTTTACACCCGATAGGCTGGCCACTCACACCCGGCAGACACACACAGGCTCCCTCCTCCCCCTCGTACACAAACACACGGCCCTGCTCTCTGCACTAGAATTAGCCGTTGGCTGTACTCCAGTCAGATCCGCTCAATAGTCGTCCCTTCCAAAAACCACCCCTCTGTCTTCTCATTGTGCACTCCAGGCCACACATTGCCAGAGTCACAGTTGTGTCACAGCGATCAATCATCCATTAATGTGAAACAGGCTACACAGATACAGAGAAAACACAGTACAACTGCACTGCAATGTCCCCCAAACTCCTCCCCGACTATCACCTGACTAATGTCCTTTAGAGCGTCCATTCAGTACTCCCGCTCTCTCTCTCTCTTCTTCCCTCTCCATCCATCACTCCCTCATGGTTGCATACAAATATCACACCCATTATCACCTCCCTGTGATTCTGACATTTGATTTGTTTCCCAGCTGGTGACCCTCTCTCTCTCACATTTGCAGAAATACGTACAGTATGGAAGGAATCAACACATCACAACACAGCAGGGTCTCGGTACTGCAAGACTAATGAGCCCAAGGCAGGAAAGACTTAAACAACTGAGCAGTCATAGAAAAAAAATAAAAAAGTGTTGCAAATTCTCAAGACTTAGCTCTTAATTATTTAGCAAAGATTTATTTACCATCAGGTAACATCCACTGTAGACTCTGTTTAAAGTTAACTTAAAATTACTATGAGGACCTTGAGTCTTTGCCAATTTTGACGCCTCCATTGATAAAAGACTCTTTGTTTATATTGTCCTTTACATGCTTGATACCAACTTCCAATCCATCCTACAAACTGTCCACTGATCTCCCCATCTTTTCATCAACCAATTCATCCTCAATTCATCCTTTCATCTTCCATGCACCCACTTATCCATTCATACCTTCAACCATATTTCCTTCCATCATTTCAAGTTATAACCTCTTTTAACCATCCTGCCTTATCCAGGAAACTATCCATTCATTCACCAATCTGCCCATCCACTGGTCCATCTTTCTGCCTCCATCTTTCAACCACTACCCATCCATCCCTCCATCAATATATCCGTTTATCCAGCTTCCCAGTTCTCCTACCTTGAATTGGTCATGTCTGTTTGTCCCCCTTGACTCTTTTCCAGCCCAAGCTTGGTGAAAATCCCGACCAACACCATGATGGCCACCACTCCACAGATAATATACACGATCATGTGGGTCCGATCACGGTCCGGTTCCTCGTGGACCTCTGTGACAGGCGCCGCTGGTCGCCCTGTGTTTGCCCAGACGGGTGTGTCATAGTTGGAGCAAGAAGTCTGGTCCAAACTGTGGATTTTGAACTGACAGCAGAATCGGTAGAAGCAGGAACCGCAACAGAACAAGTAGATGCCTGCGTTACAGTTAAAAGGTGGGTCCCACTGGCCCATGACATCGTAGTAACCCCAACAACGGTTACCGGCAGTTTCAACTGTGTCTGGTGTTGGTGTTGCCAGGGCAGCCTCTGGTACCACAGAGGGCTCTGTCGTCTGGTTGTTGGCGGCAACCTGGGCTAAAGCTTGACCTGAGGGCCTAGAGTTTGGTCCACTGAGAGAGTTCATGCCCAGGAGAATGGCCAATGAGAGGCTTACCAAAAGTTGATGCACGGAGGCGGCCATCTTGGACGTACTCCAATGTCTTATGATGCCTCAGAGCTGATGTGTAATTAACGATAGGCCTCAATAAAAGCTCCTAGGATTAAGAACAACACAGAAACAAGAAGTTATGTATCTCTCATGTCCAGAGCTTGTACAGTTTGATAAATAGAGGTGGTTAAACATCTATTTGTGCCAAAAGAGAGCTACACTCTCTTCCAGGGGCAAAGACCAAGCATGTAAAAGAAATCAAACACCCATCTCAACATGCTCTTAACAAGAGTGGATGAGTCCCTTGTGAGCAAAGGACTGAAATGTGTTAACACATCATGATCTCTGGCAGACAACTGTATAAGTGTAGTTGTGTTTTTACCAGGTAAATTGATTAGAAATGGCACCATGATAATATGCAATATTTATGCGACAGTTTGATGTACTTTACAAGAGTTAGCATAGAGCTTATTTCCAAGTCTAGTGCCTTATTTAATTTTACTTTATCAATGTAAATATAATTCCAAAATTCAGGAAACGTCACCTTTCACAAAGCCATGTGTCGTCAGCAGACAGCAGAGGCGGATGTAGACAAATCCGGTGGCTTGGAGGGAATCCAGTTTAAGAGGGTGTGTTACGTACAAACGAACTCGCCTCTGGCATTTCCAGCAGTATGCTCCTCCCGCTGAGTGAATGAATAATCCGTGAAAAGTTGGAACTCTCTGTTCCAAGACGCCAGCAAAAAAAAAAAAAAAAAGGCAGGTTCCTCTAAAATTTGAAGATAGTCACGGACTCCTACATGAAAGGCTTTTCACTCTGGAGATGGACTCATATTCCTGAGTGGATAACAACTCTTCATGCTCGGCGCTGGAGTCAAATCAGTTCTGATGTCCTGGAAAAACTCAGACCAGAGAGGGGTGTTTTGCTCTGGACTTTTCAGTCTCATCCACTTTTCCCGTGTAGAGCTTAGCTTGCATCTATCATCCTCTTACTCTGAAAGTCATTGTTCAGAAGAAGCTTTTTTATTTTTGTGGTGGGCATCTTTTGGCTGCCACTTTGGGGACCGTAACTCCCTCTTTTGGTTGTCCAATCTTTCAGTCCCTGGAATCAAACAATGAGGTTTTACTCTGTAAAGATTGTACAGGGCAGATCTCCTTCCTGTTCCCAGGACCAACAGGTAACAGCAGTTGCTCAATATTCTTTAAAAACACCACTCCGGGCGCTCCTCAAGCAGAAATCCTCTGATGATTACAGTCCAGGAGCGTCTCCTTTTGCACCTGAGGTGTGTTTTTACTCATGCACACACACATACGCTCACTCACACACACTCACACACACATACACAAATCCCCTTGGTGACAGTGCTCAGTCAGTGTCAGTCTGAAGCTTTTAAGCGACACACACAGAAGGAGTCCAGTGGTTTTCTGCTATCGGCTCCTGTTGCTGCTGCTCTGAATAAATCCCCCCCTCCTCTACATGGGTCTCTGGCAGACCCGGGACACAAGCAAGGTACCTCTGATGGTCCTGCCCTACAAGTGCTAAGAGTAAAGGGGGGAGGAGAAAGGAGGAGAAAGGGAGAGGGGAGGGCTGGTGTTGTGAATCTCTGATCCTGATGTCTTGGCGTTGCTGCACCGAACACTCAAGAGATTCTGGGATGAGTGGAGAGTCCCGAGGAATAGATCGTGGCTGGTTCTCTGTTTTTTTTTCAACAGTTTTTTGCTAACGTCTCTTTGTTTACTCTCTGATTGTATCTCCTTTTATCTTCTCTTTGATGTTCCCGCCTCTTTATCTCTCTCGCAACTTACCTCCCCTTTTTTCCTCTCTCCCTGTACCAGGCTGCTTGTGCGGGCTTTTTTTCCCGTTGCTTACAGGAAATATCAGCGTAGTAGGGTCAGAGAGCCTGTGGACTGCCCTCTGCACTCTCAGTGGCGCGCTGGATTAACTCTCCCTCGGCCCATTCGGACGACAGAGACAAGCAGAGATGTGACAGCCAAACAGCAGTGTGGCAACCAGGGCAGATTACAAAAAAGGAAAAATCCTGTTTTCAAAAGAAGCGCCGTTGGAAATAACAGACTGTCTGCAGCAGACGCTCTTTGGTTTCCTTTAAGTTGCTGCTTCAACAACTCGGTAGCGCGCTTTCCAAATTTCCCATTTGCGTCAATGTATTTTTTTTGTCTTTTTTGCCTCTCCAAGTTAGCAAAAAATGACAAAAATCTTGTTTTTTTTAAAGCAAATGCTGAATATTATCCCCCAATTTTTTTCATGCATAGACTTTGCTGTCAACTGAGTCCTTGTCCGGCTGCAGCTTCTTTGAAAACAGGCATAATTTGATATATATGTATAGGAGTTTTATATATATATCATATGTATGTGTTTTCACTGGTGCTCTGCTTGTGGGATGCTCCAAACAGAAGTGGGAAGAGAAATTGGAAGCAACAAAATGCTTGTTTTGTTTTTATTCCAGCCTTTCCCTCTTTTGTTGTTGTTGCTGCTTCTTCATCAGAGTGTAATCCCGTTATTCCCGTGTTGCTCGATGCGTCTGTTTCCCGTCCGCTGGTGGAGCTCGCCGCCGCTGCTGCTCTCTGGCAGGACTGGATGACAATGTCTCTCTCACACACAAACACACACACTCACTCTCTCTCTCTCTCTCTCTCTCTCTCTCTCTCTCTCTCTTTTTCACTCCTCCTTCCATAACACACTCCTCCCTCTCCCGCTCATCTCTCCCCTCCCTCTCTCTCTCTTTACACTCACACACTCACTTATATCTTTTGTGCAGCTCTTGCCTGCTGACTCTCCCTTTCGCTCCCTCACATTATGTGTCACTGACACTCTTCTTCTTCTAGTTTAGAGCCAATTTTCTTTTTTTTTTCTGGACTCCAACTCTCCTCATGTCTGTTATTTTGTTTTTCCAATATCAATTCATCTCTTCTTGTCCGTCTGACCTTTTCAGTTTCCTTTGGCTGCCTCTCCTGCCCTTTTCCTTCCCTTTTTCCTATTTTTATCCAGCTTTCAGCCCCTTTCCTCTCATCTTTTCATTAATCCTTTTCCTTTTTCTTTCCCCTTTCTTTATTTGAAAATGCCAGCAATTGAGATCAGTGCCGCTGACTGAGCTGCAGGTTGTCCTGTTCATGCTGCTCGTGTGTGCACGTGCGTAGTAATGGCGCTAATTCCTCCACACACCCTCGTCTTTGTGTGAGCGCGTCTGGAGCACATGTGTTGCCGCAATCTATAGAGGCTGATTTAGGGAAAAGCAGGAAAGAGGGAAGTGGGGAAGGAAGAAGCAGGGTGAGATAAACAGCAGGAAGAGAGGGAGGAGAGAGAAGTGTCTGCAAAAGAGAAAGAGGGAGAGCAAAGAGGGAGGGTGATGGAGACGGAAGGAGGGGAATTATCACAGGGAAGGGAGGAGGATTAGGAAGCATGGAGGAGAGGAAGCTGGAATAAGAACTGACACAAGGAAAGAGGAAGTGAGAAATACATAAAAAAGGCAGTATCAGACAGGTAGATGGAAAAAAGAGTAGGTAACATTCAGAGTGGGAAATAAGAGCATGAATGAAGGGGATAGATAAAGAAAATTCCCAAAATTTTGAATTTTGAATAATCCCAGAGAAAATGTTTAAATATGAACTAGATTTAAAATAAGACGAAGAGGCAAAAAAGAAAGCAGTGCCTTTGGGTCTGACCACAATCAGGGCAAACCTCATCTGAAAAACGGAGAAAAAAGGCAGCACGAAAATGCTGCATAATATTTTATTCTGTTTGTAAGCCCCTAACGTTACATTCAACTTAGATATTCATTTTTTAAACTTTCTTTGCATAAAAGCTCGACGAAAGTTTAAAAAATGAATATTTCAGATGGCCGACATTGTATTCGTTTTGAATATTCCTTTTACATAAAAGCTTAAAAGCTTTTCTTTAATGTTTCCCACACTCTCTCTTTTAACATTTCCCTCTCCTTATCCCTCACACACACTTTACGCTCGCCTTTGATGTGTTTTTGAGCCTCTCCGTCTTTTGTTTTTATTTTCACTGCCAGTATCAGCAGCTCATCTTCGCCTGCTCTTCTTATTCAGCTGCACGTGGATTGTACTCTGTCCAACTGTCTTGGCCTAAATTTGCTCAAAATCATTAGCATGGTAAGGAGTCATGTCAAGCACACACACACACACTCTTTCGAATGCCTGAACACTCTTACAGCTTCACGCCACCTCTTTGTGATGGAAAATCCAGATAATCTTCCTCTTTGTTTACAGAGTAGGAAATCTATGTTGAATTTAACAGGACAGGATTTGCAGGACACCGGTTGGCGGTGAAACATAGGAGCGGAAGGTGTTGGCTGAAAACCAAAGCAGAAGGAAAGAGGGATGAAGGATGAAGAGCAGGAGTCCTGGGGGAGAGATGGAGGGCAGAGTGCAGATTGAATGGGAGATGTGTCTTAAATCATTTCTCTCTCTCCGGCAGCCTGGCTGTGGTCTGATAGCACACAGTTCCCTCTCTCTGTTTCTGTCGTCTGTCGTTTCTATTTTTTCCTGCACATCTCATACAGCAGGACACCCAAACACGTGTCTGAAGGAACCTTGAGCTGCTGTTTGCATTGTTTTTTATATCACACAAACACAAAAAAATTGGATTCATACACCAGAAACACTTGTAAAATAAAGATCAAGATGTCTCGGACATACACACACAAACAAAATACACAATAAAAGAAAAATTCACAGTAAAAAATAAGCACTCTACCAAAGAGGATAGACACATATCAGATCTTCACCCTATAATTATTGAGACAAAAAATCTGTCTCCTTGCCCCCTCATTTGTCAACACCCACCTGCTGAATTTTTAGTTTGCGGTACTGAGAAGCTCTACTAGAGAGATAGGGTAACAACATTGAGGATTTCCCACATTAAACACCAAATCAATGGTTTTCTGCGTCCATAATGAGCTCTTTAACCTCTGACCCGTTAACCTGATAACTGCAGACCTGGCTCTGCTCACTTTGTTGTTTTTGGCGGAGTTAAGTGAAATAAAATTTGGTGTCAGCATGAGGTGTTTCATTTTGACATTTTCAAGGCAAGTAGTAAATGATGTATGGTACCACTATTACTCTTTACAATGAACCAGATACTGAAGAGGAACGTGAGTCGAGTCCCTAGTACTCATATTGTGATTCCTTATGGGGCGCTCACACCAAGCACAAGTGAAATCATCTACTCGCTTAATTTGCATGAATCTAGACACGCAAATGCAAAACGCATCAACGGTAATCCCTGCCTATTCAACTGGCAGGAAAGGTTTTTTACAGTTTACCTAGGGTGACCTTCTACTGACCTCCCAAAAAGACGACACTACTATGCGGGGGTGGAGTCACGAAGTTGCAAGAAGTTAATTTTGAGAGTTTTTAGGGATTGAGTGTCTTTTAAGCGTTTCTAACTTGTGACACAAAATCGTGACTCCTCACTCACTTGCCTCCAGGCGAGCTCCTTTTTATTCCAGTTTCAGTAATAGAAAGAAAAGGTATCATAGAATTCGGGGCACCCACACACCGACATGATCAGTTTGTCCTTGATTTTAGATACCAGTGAATAACCATCCGTTTTCATACGTCACCCAGCAACCTTCATGCTGATTAGTTATTGCAACACGAATATCCACTCAAGTTGAGACATTTTCAGCTCTCGCCCAATTTGCGTCATTTGCGTCACCAGAGTAGTAGGAGCGTCTAAATGCATCTTTGCATTGACTTAACATGTTATTCATTCGCGCCAATGATTTTACATGCGCTTGGCGTGTGTGGAGACAGTTAGAGAACCACAGTTCATTGTTCACTGCATAAACCTGGACTGACCATCTGGGACATTTCAGGGGGAAATATACATATTCATTAATAAACAGTTTCTGACTGAGTCTGTCTACATATTTCAATCATTAAGGAACAAAACTGTGCTGTGTAAGTAAGGGCACTTACTTGTGCTGTCAGATCTCTTTGCTGTTATGCTATAAGAATTTTTATTATTTGTGAAATGTTGTTTTACTGATTCTCGTAACTTTTTATTCTTAATTCAGTTTTTTTGCAGCTTTCTTATCCTTTTTTAAAACATATTTTTTCCATGTTTCATGAACATTTGATACATTTTTGACTGTCTACTTCTCAGTGTTTAACTGAAAAATACTTTTATTCTGACGAAAAACATTTAGGAAATATTAGATGTCAGATAGAGGACATTCTCCTTTCCTTCTTTCCTCTAAGGATCCACCTTTTCCTTCCTCTTCAATCCTCTGTCCACTTAGCTGTTGCTTATCCTCTCTTTTGTTCCGCGTCCTTTTCGCCTCTACTTCTCTCTCATCTTTTACATCACCTCTTTCCCTCTCACACTTCATTGGATTTATTGAAAATCTAAGTAGGATAAACCTGTTAAGTTTCCTCAAAGCTAGCCTCATTTTTTTTCCCTCTTCATCTCAGTCACCTGCCTCCTCTGCCACCACTTCAAACCACATCCCGTCTCTACCTTCACTTCATCTGTCTCCATTCCTCACCTCAGCTTTCCTCCCTCATCAAACTGTCTCCCGTGTCTCTCAGATTCCAACGTATGAGACACTCTTTTCTTTTCTATTCCTCCTTGTGTGTCACTTCTTTCCTCACGCTATAGCTGCTCTTCATCCCAGTATATCAGACTGTCACTCATCGTAGATTAGTTCAGGACGGGGGACAAACTTAGAGGGGAAAGATGGTTTTATATGATTGGAGGTTGTATCAGGAGAGGCATTGGAAGGACACAGGAAAAGCCAAGATGAAGGATGAGTTTGATGTTGGGGGAAAAGTTAAACAATTAAATCTGAGCAAACAAATTAGGAAGAACAACGAAGGAAAAACATAAAGGCAAACAAATGACAGAGCGATGAAGTGATCAGGTATTGATGGATGTCTGCGGTTGTTGGAGTGTTTTTCGTCCTTGACTGCAGGAGCCAGACATTGAACACCTGAGATTGATTCACAGCCGCACACACACGTACACACACACACTAAAACACATTCACAATCACTAAATACTTTGCACCTCACTCCTGTACAGAATAACCAACTGAGATATTCTGTTCCTCAGACAGAGTTGTTAATGTTTAAGACTTTATCACTAATCGATTGCTTTATCTCGTGTAGTGTCACCAAGAGTGTCAATCACAGTCACGTCTCTACGACCTTCTGACAGACATTCTGTTGTGTTTGACTTTCCCCTTTGCCCGATTCCTGGCAAAGGGGAAAGCATAACAATACAGTTGGTGCTTCAAGATGGAAATACACCACCTTTTCCACTTAGCCAGTTCAAGTGCTAATCTGGAACCAGTTCTTCTGGCCCAGGAAAAACAAAGAACTGGTACCAGAGAAGCACTCATTCCTTGCTGGGCTGGAGGACAGAACTGCTTATATCAGGAGCTGGAGGCGGGGTTATCGTGTCCAAAATGCTAAGGCTAACAAAGGCCACAGAACGGCTTACTGTCATTGTGTGGAAGAATCAGCACACTTCTGTTAATCACCTGTCTTTTTGAACAAAATCACTGTCCACAGCTTTCCTGTCGAGCAGAACTTTACGTGTTTGGATATGGATGGATGTTTGTGAAGCTGGGAGCAGCACTTGAAATGAGACGCCATAGTCGTCCCTTGTTGTTGTTGTGCTGCTAGACAGCATACAAGTTGTGCTGGGAAATGAAGACAAATTTGCTGACATAGGTATGTAGATGCAATGGTACAGCTCCTTTGTGGCCTCAGCCAGTGGAAACGCAAACTAGTTGTTGAACTAGCACTAGCACCGGCCCAGAACAAGCATTGGTGACAAAGGGTTACATGTTAACAGCCTGGTTAAAAAAAAATTGTTCTGGTCTGACTAACTTAGGGCTTCCATGACACCCACTGTATGGGTAAAAAAGTTTTTTTTTTCTAAGTTTCCACGTAACAAGATTAGGGGATCAGTTTTCATCTATTTTCAAGGAGGCTAAAGACCTGCATCTAGAAGTTTGTCTGAAAGATTGGTTAAGTCAGCATTACTAATATGTCGAACACCGCCAACAGATGATCTCAGAACGAAACACTGCTGATGCCACAGTGTTATTGTGCTTAGGACACTAAATGGGGCTAAAAGCTTTGGTTTAAGCTAGCTTTATTCCCATGTTACCAATCTTTGTGCTAACCTCAGGTAACTAAGTTCCCTGTTGAATGTATTCGGGTGACCATACGCCTTCTTTCACCCAGTCATGTACATTTTCCTGGGTAGTGTCCGATCTGTCTGGGCTTGTCCTGCCTTGTCTGGGAGAGTTCTTCAAGTCCTTCAAATGTCTAGAGTTTTGTATGGAAGTTTTGATTTTGTGTTGCGTGGACTGAGTTAGAAGCGTGTAAAAAACACTCAACCCGACCCAAAAAATTCTCAAAATTAACCACGCCCGACTCCACCCTGCGTATTAGTGTCCTCTTCTTGGGGATTCAGATTATGCTCTACTTTTATTTGTAAGAATAATATTGATATTTGTAAATAACATTTTGTGATTGGATAATTCAGCATATCTTCAAAGATGTCTGTCAAATTTTGAATGTAGAGGAGCTGTCAGTCTTTTCAGTGGTATGTACGAACTAGCAGCATCTGCTAGTGTAGATTTTAAAAAAGAGTAGACACTCCATGGTGTCTTATATTAGTTTGAAGATTAAAAATAAAAATGTCAAGTTCTTGAAAGTCACACTGTCTCACTGGAGTTTAAAGAAGTTCTGGGTCTCTCATCATTGCAGCTCTCTTTAAATAAAACTTTCATTTGTGGATGAGTCCCCCCATGTGAGCTAGCTGGGTCATATTCCCCACTGTGCTACTTTTTGTACTCCGAATCCTCTTTGTCTGCAGCCCTCTCATCTTCCTCTCTTCATCAATCAAACAAGAGTACACAAAGAGAAAGCCCTGTCGGTTTTTTGTGTCTGATCCAAACAAGGAAAAAAAAAAGACTAGTCAAGAAAGGAGAGCCCTGCTCTCAGTTCTCTGTAAGACGGTGTCAGTTTGTCAAGAAAAAAAGTTCATGGGGTTCCTTAAATTTATTGTTGGAGCTTTCCCTCCATTTATTCCTGCTTACCTGGGGCTGGGGGGACATCAGGCTTAGCAAGTCGACCCACAGCAAACTTTTTCACTTCCCGCTGAGGTTTCTTTTTAAGTATTTGGAAGACAAATCTTGTAGTGGTGTTACCACACATTAAATTAACCAAATAGCAACTGTAACACAACAACTAATGCAAAAAAAAACAGACTGCTGCTAAAAGCCAATTAATTTCCTCCTTGCTCAGGTTATGGCATGCCCCCCCAATCACAGCGTTATACTGTCTGATTGATTTCCAATCTGTTACTAGCTGTTTGGTGTAGCACAGACCACTGGCACTGGTTTGCAATTTACACATAAATCTTAACATACCAAGAATAATGCCCGAATTGCAAGTAATGGTTGGAAAAGAATCAAATCCCTCAATTGAATAAGAAAATAATAACTCACCATGTGACATTGTCCCATTTTAAGACAATTACCTCTCAGTTAAAGAAATTTGAAAAGTAAACTTTTTGTATTTCATTGGGAGTTTTTGTTTTTTTTCTCACTCGTGGGTGTAATGTCTTGAAATTTGACATTTTTCTGGACTTGTGACGTGATTGTGGCTCATTTGCAAAGAATTTGGATTTTTAGCACCCAGATGTTGGCAAAAACTGCACCTAACAATTAAGAGTATGGGGGGTTTTATTCATTGTCCTCATGGATGCCACCAGTGGTTTTGGGCCCCTTTTTAAAAGATATAACTCTGGGTTGTACCACTTTTAATCGTAAATGTCAAGATGTTTTATAAGGCTCCCATCATTTATGAGCCCTAATAACTTCCTATACTTTTATCTCCCACACTGCACCTCTGGTTGTTCGTCATAGTCTCAATGGAAAATGCTCCTCTCCACCTAATGTGGCACATCCAGGTGCAGGAGTCTGATTGGCCCAAATGAAGGTGGCCATCATTTTTTGAGGTTGGAGGTCATTTTTCTGTGTTCTCTCTGAGTTAGACTAGCAACATTGAGTATTGAGTATCAAGCCCCAGTCTAATTTTTTGGTGCTATGCTAAATCCCTTTCGTAGCCCTCCTCAGCATTAACAGGTATACATAATGGCTGAAATGGTAAACTTCAACTACTGCTGTTCAACCCTAATATTAGTATTTGGCTTTACCTCCCTTCTCTAAGAACATCTCAGAGATAAAAAAAAGAGCTGAAAGAGGAGCTCTCACTTAGCTGATTAGACATCCAAACACCAATGCAAACAATGTGCATTCAACAAGTCGTCTTCTGTGGAGTATTATCCAACCATGTCTCAGCAGGAGGTCTGTCCTTATTAGCTGTATGTCTCCATTTCATCCTAATGCATTCTCATGCCCCTGCAATGCTATCCGCAGTGTTTCTCTCTGTGTGTGTGTGTGTGTGTGTGTGTGTGTTTGTGTGTTGGTGTATGTGTCAACAGGGACAGCCACTGTAACTCAATCAGCCAGTTAGGGAGGACATCTGTCCTCGCTTGTGCCACCGAAAGAGGGACAGAGCGATGAGAGATGTAAAGGGGAGAGAAAAGATGGGCAAGAAGGTCGGGTAAAGGTGAACGAAGAAAAGTGGAGGCAGTGTGTGAGATATAGAGGAACAGTAGGAGCTGGAAAAAGTGGGAGATATAGCATCAAAAGTGTCAACAATTATGAAACAATAGGCACGAAAATATCGAAGGTCAGCCGAGACTTAGTGACAGAAATGTATTTAGTGGTGACTAACTCCTTGTCTTGTTGTCAACACATCCCTTTGTAATCTCTCCATATAATTGCTTTTTTTTTTTTTTTTGTAGTTGCTCTGTGTCTCATTGTAGTTGCATCAGTCCTCTTTAGCTATTTGTCCCTTTGTAGTTATTTTGTGCATCACAAAACCATTTAAAGTGTTACACTGTGTCTCATCATGGTATCACGCCTTTACTGCCTTTTCACCTGTTTTAGTCTCATTTCTTTCATTTCTCATTGTGGTTTTAGTCAGCCCTCTTACGCAACTCTTCAGGGGTCTCAGTCCTGTTTGTCCAATTTTGGAATTGTTTTTAACCACTATATTTAGATGTTTACAGGAAATGGGCTACAAATGTCGTGTTTCTACTGTCGAGCACTGTTCCTTCTGTTTTGTTAAAGTTCAATGCTGAGAAAGTGGATTTTTGATTTTCATGAGCTGTAATCATCAAGAAGGTCTTAAAATATTTTACTTTGTGTGTGATGAATTTGTGTCAAATGGAAGCTACACTTTTTGAATTAAATGATCAGAAAAATGAACTTCATCAGGACATTCTCATTCCTGAGCCTTGCCCCTTTACGTTATTGTTGCATAGCTTTGGGGTCATTTTGAGCTTGTTATACAATCTCTACCTGCACCTTTTCTTGTTCCCATCCTAATTCTAGATCTTTGTGGGGGCTTGGAGCTGTGTTTTTTTTTTTGCAGATCTTTGTCGTAATTTTTGCATACCTTTGTGGCTGTTATTGAGCATGGTTTCTCATCTCTTTGAGGTCGTATTTGAGCCTATTTCAGCATATTTTTTTGATCGTATATGAGTCTTATTTTGCATTTCTTTGTGCTTGATTTTAGACTTCTTTTGCATCCGTTAGTTGTTTTTGGCTTTGTTTAGCCTCTTTTTTTAGGTGTCTTTTATTGCTGCCAGGTCTGTTTCCCATCATTTTTATCCCTTTGTAATGTATTTTCTGCTTCTTCTAACCATTAGGATTTGTGACTTGGATAGAGCTGCAGTAAGGAGACCTCTCTGATCCAAAGACACTCACCTACTTAGCTTTGCTTGCTCCTTTTCTCTCCCGCTAAAGTTTTGTGACACAAAGCGGATTTGTAAAATCCGCTCGACTGATCTGCACATGCTCACACATGCACGGAGGTGTAAAGCTTTCAAATTAGCAGCTCTGATAGTCAGTGCAATGTAAGTTCTATGATTCACACATGTATTAGCACATGTACTGTTTCACAGCTAATCTTGTGTTCATCTTAAATGATACAGGACAGCACTGCTTTGGTTTAAGTGTGTGAAATCTCCTGCCTGAGTGTGTTTGCACAGAGTGTGAAGCTGTGGATTTCAGTGGATTAGCCTAGTTTAGGGCTGATGTTTTCATCAGCGAGGCACCGAAACTTGTGGATGACTCATATTTCGTCCAGTACCGCTGATGACATCACTATTTATCTCTCAGCGCTTCTCCCTGGAGCTGTTTATCCGGCTCTATATTTATCATCCTATCACACTTGGAGAAACACATGCAAAGTCAAATTACCTATATGCCGTGAAGAGCCCAGGAGTACCTTTAAGCTTCCTTTAAGGGCTGTAAACTGAGGAAAATCTCACATTTCATAGCGTGCAAATACATGACATATACTGGAAAGCAAATTGCCTGTGGGGGGAGGATACATTTACTGATTTAATCTCAAATATTCACGCTGAGATGGCAGTATCAAAGTCAAGCCTTCCTTTTTAATTTGGTTCTTCAAACTTCTTCAAAGGGGAAGTGGAGTCAAGGAGGCTTAGAGCAACGCTTGAGATTTACTGAATCCTCTTTGTCATTAGAGAAGCGAAACCAAGAGAACGTTAAAATTTTGTGTTTTAAAGGTACATTGTGTAGAATTTACCCATATTTTTTGGATGTATAAATGTGTAAATTAGTTTCTATTGAAAGGAATATCATGATCACTTCATTTCTAATGACTCGGAAAAAGTATTTTATATCATAGAGGTAGCGGGTCCACTCTCCAAAGGCTGCTATGTTGCACCGCCATGTTTTCTACAGTGGCTCAGAACAGACAAACTACAAGGAACTAAACGCACTTTGTTAACTCCTGGGTAGCTTTGCATGAAGCACTGCTACGATAACAGAGAGTTTTTGCCCAACAAATGAAAACACAAAGAAACAAAACAAAACTATAACGGCAGGAAAATAAGGGTAACCATCGGCATTATCTTTCATAGATGGAAAATCCTGACAACAAATTTATGTTTGAAGGCCGACACTGAAGTTATCTGTTTTCAGCTGGATGAA
Organism: Xyrichtys novacula; assembly: GCA_962446985.1. NCBI lineage: Eukaryota > Metazoa > Chordata > Actinopteri > Labriformes > Labridae > Xyrichtys > Xyrichtys novacula. Next base: position 14,515,608 of record OY660879.1, on the reverse strand, counting down.
TAAGAGAACATTTATTTCGTTAAAGTTACAGAGAAATTTGTCAATTATAAATGCTTTCACTAAACCAGTTGTAGACAATAAAAATATCTAATATCTCTGCGGTGAGCTTTAAACTATAATTATTTAGATGAAATAACTAAAAACATATCCAAACCATGACTTGATTTAGTTGAAGTACTTGTGTTTGTTGTGGATGACCCCATCTTCAGTGAATCACTTCTTGTTGTTGACGGCCACTGTTGCCTTAGTTACAGGACAGGTAGTCAAGGAGGCGTTCCATTTTAGAATCTACCACTAGACATGGCAAATGCTGCATTCCAGTTGTACTAGGAAGTCAGAATTTCTGAGCACCGAGTCGGAAATTAATCTGGAACGCCCCCCTGAAGTCAGATTTCCAATTCAGGAAGTCAGATGATCCTCACCAACCCCGACTTGACGACGTCATAATCCAAGATGTCAGCGCAGTGCATCAACAGGAAACAGTAACAAAGAAAGCTCTCGTGATGTTTTATTAGCACTACTGTTTTGTTTTTGTGAAATTAAATAAGTGGTATATGTTGTACTGCCCAACGTCTAACTGTGAACATGATGCTATGGTGTTTGTAAGAGTAAATAACTGTGTTATGGGTTATTTACAACTGGTTTAGCTAACAACAACAAACAATAGCTGACAACGGCTGACTTTTTCTGACTTGTTTACTGGAACGCCATCAACTCAAGTGTAACGTCATTCCCAGCTCCGACATCTGACTTCCGAGGTAACTGGAACGCAGCACAAGTATCCTTATTCTATGTATCATGATTTTAACCACTAAAATACTTAAATAAACCAAAATAATTGAGGTAGTTTTAATGAATTCATCATACATGTTATATTTGTTATTTTGTGATACAATTTTTGCATTCATCTGGTGTCTCAGAGCATTTAGAAAAAACACTTCTGTTCCTTATTCTTCAGAAATGATTACGACCTTGTGAGCCTCCTGCAAAGCACCACTTTGACTCCTCAAATCTTGCAGATTCAGCTTCCCAACCAAGAGATTACCTCTTTTATTAGCTTAAAAGCAGCACTTACCCTGGATACTTTAAGAGATAAGAGCGGAACATTGTGTGCATCAGAGATTTACTGGAACCACAAGTGATTTTGTGGAACCATAAATCCCTGATGTTGACAACAAACCACCTTTTTTTCCTTGTGAAGCTTTGAAGTGTTGTTACAGTGGAGCCATCATGGGTCTAACAGAATTATACTCTGACAAGAAGAAGTCTCCTTTTTCTCTTTTATGTTGCAAACTCAAATGCCTTCACAGTCTCACTTTACAGGAGCTGAAAAAGGGGAAAAAAGAAAAAAAAAAAACATTTTTCTTCACTGTCATCAAAGCAGCGACCTCATTACACCTTTAAGGACTCAAAGCTCTTAATCAAAGAATCTGCTCCCCTCAATCTCAACTCAGAGATGAGATTCTCCAGTGTATCCAAGGAGAACATACATGTAAGGTTGACCATTTAACCTGCACAAACTCATATACTTCATATTAATCGAATTTGTCATCTTTAAACTATGAAACTGCATCCTGCTGCAGCTGAACCTTACCTGAGCTTCTGTAACTGATTGCCCTTCGCCACCTGCTCCAAGATATTTTAATCTGGGGTTAGATAAGGTTGCACACTTGTGCCTATTAGCCAAGCACAAGGGCAGAAACAGATCAGTTTCTATTATTATTGTACCAACAGCAGATTCAGCGATTTGTGGTGAATAGTACTGTATTACCACCTCACTATTTTACTTCCTACTCAGTTCAGAAACACTCGACCCTGATTGATTAAAACCCACAACAATGATTAATTTTCAACAACAAAAGTGATACCAGTAACAACTTTATCACACTCGCCACATCAAATTAATCTGCATATAAGAGTTTGCCTCTGCCTGTTGGCACTATCACAAAAACAAGAGTAATAACAGTTACCAGCAACACATGTGAGGTGCTACGAAGTCCAAGATATCTCTGATAAGTTTAAGTGGATCAAGTTACTGAAATCTAAGGCAGTTTCATCCATAAAGACTTTGCATGTAGGGTTGTAACATATGCTGACATGGCTGAACAGAAAGCTAATAGGGCAGTAATAACTAGCCCCCTTTACTGACGTTTTCTATAGAGTCAATACATCCAGATTGTTTCATCCAAGAGCTGTGTCTAAATTAACATCACAGGAAAGCACTTAAATGGGGTTTTTCATATGGGCTAGTACAGTTTTTTTTAGCTGACGCACTGAATAGCAAGAATTAGTATAATAGGTTCCTTCAAACTATTTGATGCAGTGGTGATAGCAACAATGTTCAAAGTTGTGGCATTTCCTTTATTTGCATAACCACCTGTTTACTTTACATCTCTTTTTACTTATGGTGACAGGTGTTTCTACATCAAGGTCCACTCCATTTTGGTTGGTTAAAGAAAAACATAATGAAATGATAAAGTAACACAGCTCAGGGACAATTCTGATCATAGAGTTAAATGCAGCTGAGAACAAAATATATATAACAGAGAGAAAGAGAAAACAAAGAGTAGATATAAACTGAGAGAGACATTTTGTTTGATCTCTATACACACTTCCCTAAAGGATTACATCCTTTTTCAAAAACAGACAGCGAAAAACAATAGTGCACTGGCCACATCTGTCACACATAGTTGTCCTAAAGCAGAGATTTCACAGACGCACTCCTTCTCCAGACATCTCCCAGTGGATTCCAGTGCAGACACATCACAGACAGAGCAAATACTGAGGCGTAATTTTAATCAGAGGGGTCTGTAGAAATTCATTGCAGTCAAGATAAAAGGGCCGAGAGGTGAGTCTGGCTAGATGAAGTGTCAGGCAACCTCCAAAGATCTCAGAGGAGAAGGTGCAAAAAGCTGCTGACCAGGTAGTATCAAAGGTAGATACGAAGTCATTGTCCAGTGTACCTTCATAAATAAATTAGACCACACATAGAAACCTGGGGGTAACTTTTGTGTCTTTGCAGCCCGCAGGCCCAAATAGTCGATCGGTGTACTGCAGTGGAAAAACACCTATGTGCCATGATGGAGATTGGTGCTTTGGATGAAATGGTTGAAATTAGCAAATTAGCATGGTAAAACTGTAGCGATTTAAAGCCTAGCTTTTATTCCAGTTCACAGACCAGTTTGCTAGAGCGGGGGATGAATCAGATTTAATTAAAGTTACAATGACAGCTTACCAAAATTATAAAACCATGATAATTGATCTTGTGACGCCTGCTGTGTTGCCCCGTTACATCCTATTGAATGAAAGGCACCCTCTCTCTCTTCCTGAACAGCAGACCATGGTTGTGGCCCCTCTCCTCAAACAGCTCTAACTTTCACTTCATCATTAGCAGTTTGGATTTATAAGCAACAAAGTTTGGTAGCATGAGAAAGTTACAGCCACTGCTAAGATTAATGCTCATGGGGCAGCAGTAGCTCAGGAGGTAGCGTGGTCATCCAATAACTGGAAGCTTGGTGGCTCGATTCCCCCTTATCCCAAGTCTGTCCATTGCGTCCTGGGGCAAGACACATAACCTGCCTTGCTCCCAGTGTGTGTATGACTGTGAGTGTTGTGTGGTGGTGTTCGGAGGGGCCGTAGGCACAAACTGGCAGGCACATTTCTGTCAGTCTGCCCCAGGGCCAATTGACCACTAAGGTAGTTTACCACCACCAAGGTGTGACTGTGTGAGCGAATAAATGATGTATCCAATGTAAAGCGCTTTGAGGGTCTCTGATGAAGTGTCTGATGCATTACTATTATGGTATAGTATCTTTACAGTAGAGCAAACTATCAGGCAGCCACAAGTGGAGAGAGGAGAGCAGGACTTTTGGTTTCTGCAGTTTTCATGACAGGTAGCCACAAGAGTTAGTCCAAAGAAGACCTCTTGTAATATAATTTGGAAACCCAACATCATCGATCAATGAACAAGTACTTGTTAAACAGGCATTTAAACTTTGGCATACTCCGGACAACCACCTGCCTTAATCAGCCCAAATGGGACCATCTGAAGAGCTCATGAACGCAGCATGCTCAACAAAAATACAACATCTAAACTTTTTTTTTAAGGCAAAAATAATGAGAGGATTGAACTTGATAATACAATGTGCTAAACACATCTTAAAATACCAGGTCTCATTATCTGATCACACTTAACTTCTGTCAGTTTTCACACCCACACGTACATCGACACTCACATCATATGACATTTCTATATTGGGAACAGAGAGGTGATTGGAGATGTGGTATTTATAGCTTAAACCGAGTGCACCAGCACTCTTTGTTCTTCACTCGCCATACAGTTAACCCCTAGAGCAACATTAACAGAAAGGACCCCAACAACAAGGTCGTTGCTGGGTCATGAACAGTGTTAGACGAATACGACAAACCCAGTTTCTCTCTCAGAAAGAGTGAGGCTTTGATTTAACAGCACCACCTCACAGGTTTATCTCAGCTGTAATCAATAGTGTAAGGCTTTCATTATCTCAGTTGTTGGTAATGTAATCACATCATAGCCCGAGAGAACTGCAGCCTGATCCTTCATCATCATAATCTCTCCAATTATTATTGATGGAAATGGATGGCTGTTTAAGGCACAGAAAAGTATAACGCCAATAAATGATTATTCTGAGGATGTGTTACAAGCACCGTGAAGCTTGTCTAATAAGACACAGGTGAACAAACAGAGGCAATAATGTGTTCTCTGTGACAATTTCTTGGTTCATTGAGAGGCTAATATGTTACGAAAGGTTGCGAAGTTTAAACTTATAATAAGAAAAATTAATTACTGCATTGTTTTTATTTAAGCAAGTTTTATTTCTTACCATATGCCGGGCCAACTGCCTTTTTAACCCATGATGGGCTCTATTGACCCTATTGACTCTATTGCCCATTTAGCCGTTAACAATATTAAATTCAATTATAATTTTTTTTTACTAAATTTAATTAAGTTTATGTTAAAACCAGCTGAAAGTTTAACTTTCGCATGCACGCACACACCTGTTGCTGAAGACGAGCTACCAGTTGCCGTCTGCATTATCTCCGGTTATCTCCACTCTGTCTCCTTTGTTGTCCTGTTTTAGCTTTTTAGGAGTTACTTCAAAGTTATACTTTGATTTCTCTTTGACAAATTTACTGTACAGAGCCCACTTTGTATGAACCATAGAATGAACTGTCAGGCTGTATTGTGGGGTTGCATTAGGTCATGATATGCCGACTATTTTTACCAGCACCTCACAGGAAAGGAGGCTCCCCCAGAAGGAATATTTTTGTGAAAATATGAGTCAAGTAACACAAAAACTACATATTAAATCGAAACAAATCAAACACAAGACATAGGTTTCATTAATGGATGTTAAAAATACAGCCCACGCTTTATCTAGGTAATACAAAAATCAACTTTGATAATGAATAACTAATGCTACTGAAGTTATCTGAAGTCATTCAGCTGTCATTTACACCGATAATAGGCGGTTCTATAGCATACACCAAATCTAACATGAACATATTAATGGGGATTTCAAATGGATGTAATATGACTCAATCGGTTTACTGAATGCAGTGTATAATTTCATAATAAATGTGCAATTTCATGAAAGTTTACAATTGAAATTGAACAAACCCTCATTTCTAATAGTTGTGTTTTTCCAAAAACAAAATCCACAGAACAGAAGTTGAAATGACAGCGGACAGCGGACAGTTATCATGTCCAATAACGACATGACCAGGATACTCATGGAAAAAAACTCAAATTCAAAAGAACACAGAGAGTAAAATTGAAAACCGAAATATGAAACAATTGGGGACAGAAAACTGGCCAAAAGACAATCACCACAATTAATACATTACAGTCGCACCTGTGACCTAAATTTTTGGATCTCTCTACATAACACTCATACTTTTCACAGTCTTACTTTAATGTATTAAAGACACTAAATTGCAGTATTGAAACATAACTGTGGATTAGAGTTGCTTGAAAAGACCCAGTGTACTGTGAGGAGCTCTCTGGCTGCTCATTACGCATCAATAATTACACCAAATTACAAATATAATGAGGTCATTTTAATCATAAAAATTGATACTAACCCCTAATTGGTTATTACAAAACCCTTGTTATTCTGCATGAATTATCATTAATTGAATTCTGTAGTGAAATTACGTCTATATAAAACCGCCCATCTATTCTCTCAGTTCATAGGAGTCTTTATGAGACTGAATTGTCATGCGCTGTAATCCTCATCAGTTCCTGCATAGATGTCGGGGATGCAATGTTTCGGTCAAATTGACATGCATTACATTTCCATGACCGGGTTCTTGCACAGGGTCAGAGGTTATGCATGTGTGATCTCCTCCAGAAGTGGTGGAGCGAAGCCATTATCGCACAGCATCAACAACAAACAAGCATCTGTGCATCAAGGTTCACATGCTTGACTGAGGAGTTGGTTTTCCCAGTGAGTCTATCAGTCATTAGTTTCCCTCCTTCCTGTCTGTGGTTCATCCAAAGTGCAGTGCTTTTTATTCATTTCCAAAGCAACACACCCAGAGACGATACCCGGCGAAATAATTACAGGCACGAAAATAAAGCACATTGTGGATTGCCAGGATATTTGTGAGTCATAGGGAGCTATTTCCTCCTAAAACAGCTGCGTTTTTGGGAAAAAGATTAGAAGAATTTTTCATTATTGAAGGAAAAAGAACGAGTATTGCGTAGTAATGCAAGCCTTTTGCTCGCTGCATCGCCGCTGAGTGGGAGACGCGAGGTTGAATCCTATCTGCTGAGTGTGGTGTTGGGATTTTGAGAGTGATTATATTTGACATCCTGCTAACAATCCCCCTGTTGGTGCAACCATTTAAAGGTACAAATAGCAAGATGTTTCACTTTTAGCTGGGGGCACATCACACAATAATAGCATCAGCTGTCAGCCGTGAAGACACTTTTTGGGGGGGAGCGTTGGGCTTGTTGGATGAGCTGTTGAATCAGAAAGGAATGAAACCCAGAGATGGAGAAATAGCAAAGAAGAGAGGAGCTTAGGGACTGAGAGGGCTGGGTGAAAAGAAGGTGCCTTTCAGTTTAATTAGCGGTGGCAAATTAATTAGCAGCAGGATGTGAATTAATTAGTGTTCCAAAGGCAGTTTAAAGGCGGTGCCATAAGGAGCCACTGTAGAGGTCCCATACGGCTTTACAGTTTGTTGAAGCACAAACATTATCCTATTAATTAGCAATTAAATGCTTCTTGATTTCGACTTTCTATCAATCCCTCTCTGTTTTTTTCACTCTCTAGTTATTCTAGTTATTATCTCGAACACATCTTAAAAAGACAGATATGCAACCCCTGCTGATATTTACAGAGAATTTCCTCTTTGCTGCAGCAGCTGTTTCACGAATCCATGCAACTCCCTAATTGTGTTTCTTTTTTTATCGACACACCATTGCCTACTGTTTCCCTAAGGGTCTTTTTACCACCAATAAAACAGCTCGCAAGAGTTTAGGAGATTCAAGGGTTCTCAATATTCCTGTCTGAAGATTTGAGTTGGAGAGCAGGAAAGAGCCTCTTTGATATTCTCATTGATTTTTAAAAGCCATCTCATTTCCCTTTCTCTCACTCCGGTACTTTCTGCCGGCTGCTTTACAGCCAACATAACCAGGTTGGTGCTCATTAATGGGTCAGCGCACAGCAGATTGGCCGGTGTAAGAGAGTGGGTCTTTGCTTTTGTTTTCCACGAATAAAAGATGATTAAGGACCCTGCAGTCTAAGGTATTGATGCAAAGCACTCAATCCAATCACTTCGTTTTATGCGATTCAAAATGGCGAACCAGCTGGGGATAGTTGGATGTTTTAAGGCTGATGGGAATATCTAGCTGAATAAAGTATAAGTTAACAACATGGATTCTCAACATGGATTAGAAAAAAAAGGAAAAAGGATGATTTTAAATTAAAGAGTTTCATTTTTTTTTCCAAGTAGCAATGTAGAAATACAATCCTAGACTCTATAAATGAAAAGCCAATGAAAAGATGTTAGGTTAAATTTGAAGCCTTCAAGTGAAATAAAAGTCCCCTTACTGATGAAGAAATGTCTCACAGCAAAATACCAGTCATGAAAAAAGAAATAGAGCAAATTTGAACAACACCCAAGCAAGACAGTGGGTGTAAATTGAGGGGAATGAACACCTTTTTTGTGTGTGGGATTGTTCTTTCTGGTGAAATGAGACCTACAAATACTCCCTGATGAGATACCGCCTGGGTTTGTACTATCCTCAAGAGGCACAAATAGCTCGTCAATTTCATTTCATTTCCCTGTAACTACCTTTGAATTAACTTTGCTGCTTTTAACAGCCAGTTAAGGCTGATGAGTGCCTGATTTGATGACCTGTTAGCTAGGCTAGGTTTTGTTTCAGGATGGAGGTCTGTTTTGGCTGTGATATGCCCATACATCTGTGTTCAGTGAGTTTCTGTTCCAGTGTAACTCACACAGACTGGTTACAGCAGCATGGACCCAACATATACAGATTTCCTCATATATTACATTTAACAAGTCTAACGAGTGCTTAAATAAATAAATGATAACTGAGATTTTTTCATTATAAGTAGTTATTAATTTCAGGGCAATCTGCAACAAGACAAACAACCAGCTTTTTAAGTGTTTTGTAAGTGTTTTTTTTCACTACATTTTCACGACACAAACATCTCGCTCAGCTGGAAATTTTCACTCTCCCAAAACTCTGCTAAACCATGACTCTAACACCATGAACATTGTATGTACCGTATAACTTCTTGTTGAAGGTGATGATTGGCTTTGCTCTTGATGTGAACACACCTTTAGGGTTCACAGCTATGTTAGCACTTTTACTAGGCTGTAACACATGTTATTGTGAGAGGTGTGGTTTAGTGTTATTGCATGTTAACTGCTCACATTTGGAATGAACCACAAAGTACAGTGTAATAATAAAAATATAGTTATAATATTGTCTGCAGACTCTGCAAGCTGCCTCGGCAGTGTGGTTATTAATATTTGTACGTTTCCCTTAACACAATCATCTTCTCTTTATAAATGATATGTTTTTTGATCTTTTCATCTTTTTCTAACAAAGATATTACCTCATGTTTTTTTTTTTTTTAATTTCAAGAACTACAGATAAATGGACGAGACATTGAAAAGTTCCTCATGGAAATACAACTGCGCCAACACCAGGCATGACCAATAGTGACAGAAAAAAATCATTCAAGTTCAGCTTTTTGTTTGTCATTTATTTATAACCTTACTCAGCTTTGCAGTAAAAAAGAAATTGTTATTGATGTACTAAAGGTCCGGTACTTCAAAAGTGGTCCTCTTTTGTCCACAATGAGTGCTAAAATAGAAACAGAAAGTTCCTCATATTGATTTAAAGATAAAAAGCAGAATTTTCTCCTTCATACTAAACTAGATATATTTTCTGTCATTAAATGGAAAATGGTGCCATAAGTAATGGATTTATAGTGTTTTAAAAGCCCATATCACCGACCCACCCTATCTACTATCCTGTACTGATGTTCTGTCTAATGAAATGATGATACCAAGAACATCGCTGCTGTTTGTGATGATATATACCTCTGACATTTCTTTATAGAAACAGTAGAGATGTGCAGTATGTCACAGTGTGTAGACATTGTATTCTGTAGGTCATTTAAAGGTCCATATATCCTACCATCCATTTCCCTACACTCTGCCTTAGGCTCTTGTTGTTTTCTTAGCCCTGTTAACATTTTACTTGGATCCTTCTTGACCATTATCCCCCGTGGTCCTGACCAGCCCCCATGGAGAGAAAAGCAGCTGGAACATCGTCCGTGCCGGGGGTCTTAGAGTTGAAGCTGTCACCATGTGTGGTAATGTTTCTGTATTTTTTTTATCCTCTTCCTGACTCAACCTGGGGAAGTGCTACACCCAGCTGCTCTTTGTGCTAAGACATGACTGGTGCCCTGTCATGGTAAATTATTGGCATTAAAACAAGGTCATCATATGGGGAAGAGGACACAGCTCTCCTGACAGAAAACAATAAGAACCTGATCTTTATGATGGGTGAAATATTTCAAAAACTGTAAGGTTTAACCTTCTATTTATTTTTGGTGACTTATGCAATAACAAGTCAAGCATAATCTCAAAATGAGTACCAGAAATTTCAGTTTATTTGACACTGACAAGCCACCCGTTCAAGCTTTGTTCTTATTAAAACAGCTTTTCCTTTATTGGATCCAACAACAGATTCTCCTCACGCAGCTCACCTCAGCCTCGGGCTACATGTTGTTTCCAGACAAATCATCAAGATGAGAGTGGAGTGTTTGGTGGTGAACTTACCGCGCACTTCCTGCCTCAAGGCATGAAGTTGCAGTATTTTACTTTTAATTCCTAGCGTGGCAACTCCCAGCTGGCTGTTAAAGTGAAAAACAAGCACTTTTTGTTTGTTTTTCCTTTCTGGATCACATCGCCTTTGTAGAAAACTCAACAGGCTTCCTCACACGGTTTCCTGCAGATTATGAGCAGAGCAGCACAATGGCTGAAAGAGCTCTCTCTCACTCCTGGGTTCTCAAATTTCTAAGAAAAATGCAGAGGAGAGTTAATGAGGAGCCTCATCAGACAAGTCTGGAGTGCTACTTAGAGACTCTCAGAGAATAAAAACCCTCCTGTGGCAACACCGAGGACTTCCTTCCAGTTGTGTCTCTGTTCTTTGTTATGTAACACCAGGTTCAACCATCGATTCTTCCAGATGACTGTGTGGAGTCATGGAACTCAGCCTCACCCAGCTGCCATCGACAGCATCGGTCCCTGATCAATGCTAATGACACCGCATTTACACCATCCCTACAGTTTTTACACTGCCCTCACCTTTTGCTCATTAGTTAACACCAGCAGAGGCACTGAGGGCCAATTGTTTAAGCGATTACTCTTCAGTATGGAGGGGTAAATCTTTAGGTCCTCCAACATTTAGAGATTTAATGCAAATCAGTCCTCAAAGTGATCTGATGATACAAATTCACAAAGTGCACAAAGGGGGAACGGACCCAAATCACCAGTTTTTTAAGCAACTGATATTTTGAACTCTAGACACAGATGTTCTCTATATTTGATCCGTTTTTTCTTTTTTTCTTTTAGGCTTGTGTCTTTTAATCAGGGGTTTATATTTTTTTCTACCCTTTAAGTTTCTTTAACCCTAAAATATGCCCTGTGGTGACTGAAGACTATCAAAGGTGATAGATAAGAAAAGAAACTCTTTAATCCGACATCTCAGAGGAAAAATACATTTTTGTTGAACTCTTTGTGGAGGCTTATATATAAGGATATATTTGGCTTAACTTTTAACTTGTATTTGACATAATTTTTTACTTAAGTGACCAGCTTCACAGTATATTCCCGGCTTTAATGTTACCTGGCTACTTGCTAATCATCCAGCTGTGTGAAATACTTGATTAAAATCCTTTTGCAAGTGCTTTTACCAGTGCTTAAAAAATGCATTGCTAGATACAACTAAATCATACAAGTTATGTAAAATCATTTTAAACAAAATAGTTCCCGCACTTTTTCCTTCTTAAGTGAAGATATGACTTTCGATTGACATCAGTGGTAAACGCAAAAAGAAAATGTGTTTTTTAGTAAGATAAATTGGTAGGCTACACAATGTTTTTTTATTGTTTATTATTGTTATTTATTAATTTATATATATATATGTATATATATATATATATATATTTTTTTTTTTTTTTTTTGTCAGATTGTATCTTCAAGGCTGGGAGTACACCTTTTTTTGGTTTGTTTTTTTTTCATTTGTTTGCCTTGTTTTTTTAAGTTTTGGTGGAAGATGGACTCATACTGTACGAGTAAATAGTGAATGACCAATGACCGAAGCAATGCATTTGCTCACTCTGTCCGACCATCAGTCCGAGACCTGAGTGTTTTCACTTGATGTATCAAACTGGAGCTAAGCTATGACGAGTGTCACTGTTTCCTTTTTGAAAACTCCTAAACAAAGCAGTTGAAGCCCAAAAATGTGACTTAGACAGTAATTATCAAGCACAATTTGTGTTGGGCAACATCTATGTTCTTTTCAAAGTCTTGTTTATGTAATCGATTAATTTTAACATGGTAACTTGACTAAAATATTAAGGCAGGCTACAAATCTTCTTACAGACGTCCTGTTCACCATGTCTGACGTAACTTTAAATTCAATGAAAAAATCAGTACACTTCTGATCAGACCCTAACATCTGAATTTTTATTACTATACCTGTTGTTCTTGCAGCATTAAAGCCAAAATACTTCCTCTGTTTTCATGTGTGTATTTAATTTTGTAAATGCTTATGTTTCATACAAAAAGGCTCCCACCTGTGATCGTCTTATATAAAGTGTTTCATTTGCAGTCTCAGATTTTGTTTAATAGGGCTGAAAAGATACTGGAGGTGCCTGTCTAATCTGTGCGATGTTAGGGATGATAATACCACTGTGCTGCAGTCAGCGATAAATCACATACTGATAAGGTCAGCTCTTGAATAATGATCATAATAGTGTGATGAGCTCCAGCCATCAGCCAGCGCATATATCTTAGGGATTAAAAAAGTACGAGAGGGGTCCAACCCTATACACTGTGTGTAAGAATTAAAAAAAAGTCTGCATTGTACAGCATTTAAGTTCATTTTAAGTTATAGTGTTGCATGACAGAGCAATAGTGCATTTTACTTCAAATAGGTGTACCAGGAAAGCTGAATTTGGCAACCAGCCCATGGGAAACAATAGCTCCTTTGCTAAATATAGCATCCGAGTTTTACCTTACACATCTTACTCACTCACTCTGCATGAATACAATTTCTTATCTATATAATGAAATCCTTCCCTGATCCCTCTGTTTTATCCTGAAAATCTGTCTTCATGTAGGCCATGATGGAGGGACGACTCATGGGATAATGATGGTGCTTGGATGGTTTGGAGTAAATTGAACTTGTAGATTGACAGCCTTTCAACTCCCATGAGATTTAGAGTGCTGGAACGTAGTCGCCAGAGGATACACACCAATGAATAACTTACTGGTTTTATTACTCATCTTTTGTTTCGGTTTATGATAAGAAGCCCAAGAAAATTGAATTTCTTTATAACCAAACAGTTTAAGATAGATTAAGACTCACCAGAGATTTGGACAATGGAGTGTGCTAGAGTCCTTTAAGATGGGACTATTGTGCCTCTCTTATACAATGACGTCAATGTTAGCTTTGTAAGCAAGGTGGTTTACTCAATGAGCCTGAATCAGAAGTAGCAACAGAGGCTAAACAGCTTCAAAGCGGATACTGCTGGAACAATGCTGTGTGTGTTTTAGGCTGTGTATGTGGAGCTTGGCCAAGTTTAGGCTTTATTGAGAGTGTAATAAAGGCTCTCATAATGATGAAATAAAGGCTAAGTTAAGGGTTTGTTAATAGCGTGATAGATGTGTTGTTAAGGTTGGATTAATCATGTTATTAAAGCTTTGAAATTTCTGAACTAAAGGCTTTCTTTTGAAAAAGTAAAGGCAATGAAAAACTTCACAAGGGTTTAATAATTCATTCTAAAATAATCTATTGAAGGCGTAGTAAAGTTTGTAATAAAGGTTCAGTTATTGCTTTGTTAGGTGTTTAAAAACTATGTCTTTTATAAAGGGTGTAAATAAGCCTAAAATTGGACTCATTAAGGGTGTAATTCAAGCTTCCCGTTTTTGAAATCACAGTGGTTATTTACATTAGTTTAACTACTTATAGTTTGGCTTTTTGCTTTTTTATATTGTTGTCAATTAAAGGGATATTCTGGTGTAAAATTAACTTAAGGTCATTTCTTTATCATTTCCTTAAAGTAATAATCATCATATTAATAATTTTGCACTGCAAACGCTGTAGTTCTTCTGCCTTAGCATCTCGATCTGATTGCATTTCCATGAAGAAATGATCATAAATGTTCTTCCTTGAGCTGCGTCACCCCACAGCAGTCAGGAATGGACTGGTCTGAGGTCTCGCTACAAACAAGCGGCTGCTTGAGGCAAGTGGGTTAGTTGTGTTCAGTCTCTTTGCTAAAGAAATCAGGGAAAGTTAAAAGGATGTTTTGTGGCTAGTGCTATGGCTGGGACCCTATATGTACTGTTGATGAAGTTAGGTGCTGTTCTGAGCATTTTTGTGGCTATAGAGTGGCGTTTTGGTTGAGGTTTGTTTATGGCTCCTCAGACCGCTCCTCCGCTACTGTGCGGTCCTTACTAAAGTTGGTATAACTAGAGAAGCAAGCGGTCGGCAACATTCATCTCTCGAGGGGGTGTATAACTCGGTGTTGCTGTGTGTTTGACCCTAAATTAATTTTATGCTGGAATATCGCTTTGAGTTTTTGAGCTTTGAGTTTTGATTGCAGATCAAGTCAGTTTTCCTGTTATAAATCAACAAGCACTAGCTGTACTTGTTGCTAAGTATCTAAATAAGAAAAGTCCATCACCTTTCACTGACAGCTACTCTACTAACAAACATGTACTCTGTGATGGTTTAAACCCCTGGATGTGAGGACCTTGAGAAACACGCTGTTGTCATGTTATCAGGTTGATATTTATAGCATGTTTGCAGTCCTTTGGTATTAATCTCACACTGCAGTTTTTTTCTCAACCCTCTTCCTTCTGTTGCACCGTCGTGATGTATGCAAGCTCAGCTCGTTGTCATAGCAGCCAATGGGGTCACGCTGATGCTAATAGCCCTGATGACTGTTTTCTCATTGCTCCACACTCGGCCCCATTGCCCCATTATCACCCCCCACACACACACACACAAACCACCACCACTCACTGTGTCAGCATTTTCTCAGCCTGTATGCCGCATTGGCATGTGCAGAAGAAATGTGTGTGTGTGTGTGTGTGTCTGCGCACGCATGGGAGGGGATGTGTGTTGCTCAGCCGTCGATGTGTATTGATTCAGCTGTGTGCCATTTGCATTTTGCTTTGTGTCTGCTGTGCAAAAATATTTTACCGCTAGCTGTATGACATGAGAAACATGCAAAAATGAAGGAAAAATAATTGAAATAGTTGTAAGTAGGGCACTCTCTCATCACTGGTATATGCACAAGATTATGCTGATGGGATAATTCTCCACTTTTTTTCCCTTGCGATCACAGATCCGTCTTGTTCCTGTTAACTGAAACAAAAGTCAGATTTTATTCACTTTTCTCTTACATCTAAAATTACAGCGTTTTCTGCTGTTGTTTCACAGAAACAAGCTAGTGAGGGTGTTTGATGGCAAATAATCATATAAACAACATGCTAAAAATGATTCCTTGTTTCCTCTTTATGAAGTCCTGACCATTTAGAGGTCTTAACATTGAGCTCTGTGTGTTTTGAGAGTTTACTCAACATGGCATGAAGTGAAGGAAGATTAGATGGCCAGTGAGGCTGCTGGAGGGTGAGGGAGATGCAGAAAAAAATGATGGAGAGGAGGAAAAAAAGAAGCATGCAAGATACTTACAGTCTAAGTGAGACGCTGTGTTTGAAACTTTTGAGTTATAAACCCCATTTCAGGTTAAGTTGGGACATTGTGCAAAACGTAAATAAAACCAGAATACAATAAATTACATGCTGCAACACATTCCAAAACAGCTGGGACAAAGACACGTTACTTTATAAACTGACTGTCGTCTGATATACGCTGGGGCCCTTTATTTGCTTTAATTGCCTGAGGTGGCAGGCCTTTATATGAACAGGTTTTATATTACAGGCAGGCCTTTATTTGAAATTCTTTCATTAGGATCAAAGCATAGAAAGCAGACAAAAAATCAAACATGCTAGACCGTTTGTCACGAAGTTAGGAGACATGTCAGAGAAAAAGGTCTTCAATGAATTATCACCTGTAAACAACCCTGTCCATATTGTTGGTGATTATTGTGAGCAAAAAATGAACAAAGAGGAAGAGAAATTGGTTGACAAGCTTAGATAAAACTTGTTACTTAATCAAATGTCGGTTTTGGACTAAATTCATTCCACCAGCTTCAGATTGAGGATAGACGGAAGACACTAAAGGTGGTGTAGGCAGGATCTGAGGAAGTGCCAGTTTTGGGGAGAAATCTTGAATGTAAACACTACCCCTCCCAACCAGTTTTCCCCCTCAGCTCCTCCTCTCCCCTCCCTCTCTGCTCCAGCAAGCCCCGCCCACAAACAGACGCTCCTGCTCGCTTGTATCGTTCTAGTTAAATTCAGATATAATGCAGATAAATACTTCAGATAATTACAAATGGGGCCCAGTCAACGTGAAAGTAAAAAGCATTGGTGCTACTGTAGATGCCAACAGACTACCAGCAAACAAAATGTTTGCAGGACTTCTACAACTAGGATAAAGTGACGTAGTCCAGGACCTGAGCTAAACGGTTTAGCGGCGCTACAACACGCAACAGGTCCCGATTGACAAAAAACTCTGTTGTTACAGACACTTGGCTTACTTTGCTAAAGCAGTTTCCCTGTCCAGCAGGTTATGGGGTCCGTAAGATCCCGACGCCTCCCCCCATCATTGTTGACCCTGCTTCTTAGCTCTTGTCCGGATGGTCTACCTCATTTTTAAGCGCACGTTATTCCACCAGAGTCTCCGGTATTTAGTTCATTTTCTTGCTTGTGTTGGCAGTCATGGCCAAAAGAGGATTCAGACAATTTTCAGTACTTTCTGGTTGGTTTCTACTGTCTGATATTGTAGCACGCTAACTTTGTTTGGGCTCCTGAACGACACTGGGGAGCAGCGTCCGCCTCACAACCAATCAGGATGGGGGAGGCGTGGAATGGCTTTGTTTACAGTCAGAATGAGTGGGATGCTCAAAAATTTTAAAATGTTGACTACACAGACATAACAAAACACAGCGATATTGTTATATTACCAAATATCATCAATGACTAATAGCTATTAACTGATATTAAAACCTTTTTTGTATTTACACCACAAGAAAGATGCTTCTTTCACGGAGTCCTGCCTACCCCACCTTTAACATATGACATTGCTCTACTTTAAATTGTTTCATAATGGAAGCTAACAGGAAAAAGCAAAACACAGACACATATTTCCTCATGTGTTCATGGCAGTCTGCCACATGTATTTCCATAGTAATCAGAAAGAAGAGGGGGGAGTTTTAATACCTTGCTTTGCTGACGGATCCTGTTTATTCATCCAGTTTTATCTCACTGCTCGTAGGCACAAAACCTCCCTAATTTATTATATGACAGCAGCAGTTTTTGGGCCAGTATTTGCAAGATTTTGATGTTGTGGCGGTAATCAGGATAACAAGCGGGAGGGAGGATAAAGAAGAGAAGAGGTAAAATGAGGAAAATGCATTGAAGGCAAAATTGTTGGTTTCCAAACAGCCATGAAAACTGAAAGTAGCTCCTTAGACAATATTTGTTTTTACTGCAACACCATTTGCTTGGCTAACTGGAAACAACCCAGGGTGATAAATACAGATTTTTAATTACATATTAAAGTGGTTTATAATGATTTTGGACCGCTAGGACACACTGCATGCATGATAAAGGAATGCAAAGTCTCAGCAGACAGTAAATGTAAATGCTGCTTGTTGCGTGCTTATGTGCAGCATCACAGCCTGCTGTGTGTTAACATGCTCTTCTGTAGGTATCTGTGCTAGGCCTGACACTGTGCTTGCACAAATCCCCCCTCTCTGCTGACACATGTATTGGAAATCAATCGTGTGCAGGCAAAATATACAGACAGCACTGCAATGGGCCTTTCAATGTCCCCATTGGACCTTATGTGTTAAAGAGATAAACACTGCTCCTTTACTGGAGAACCCGATCATTTGAATCAATACTGAAATTGAAATTGCTGCATTAATCACCAAGCCAAAGTAATGGGTTATATTTAATCTGAGGAAATTAATGCTGGATAAGCACTTTTTATTGTTAGGAATATATCACATCATGAGTTCTGTTGCACAGAGGAAAACAGTATTGTATTTGGCTGTTAGTTGGGGTGCATTTAGTATTATGGGATAAGGCAGTGGATAGTCTATAGTTTCATTATTACCAACAATCAAGTCCAAAACTAACAATGCAATCGCCAATCGTTCAATTCTTACAGTCTCTTAAGCCGAGCAAGAACATTTATTTCTGCCAGGCCCGGTCTTTTAAAAGTTTAAACTGATTCCAGAAACTTTCCCGGGAATAAATCGAGTATTTATTGAGGCTTGTTCTGTGGAGCTCCAGCAGGTCGGCGTATGTGTGATTGACTCAAACCGAACTAATGTGCCCCTGTTCCATGTAATAAGGGAAAGTGTCACTTAGTGCAGCAGTGTGGCTCACAAATGTGTTATTAGCCATACTGGCTGCATGGATCTATGGATTGAAATGTCAGCTGGTCGATTCACCACTTTAGTCCAGACTTTCAAGATAGAGCTTTGAAATTTTGCACATGTGTTTACGGTTCAAAGAACATGAATCCTATGGACTTTTGTAATCCATGGACATTTCCCAAGGTTGGTATTTTTCCAGTGGTATAGTATGGTATTACACTGTATTTTTTGCTTTCTATTTATCATATCATATGAAAACTCTATAAAATATCATATATCAATTTATACCATAATGTCTTATCCTTTTATCTCAAACACATTGTCACATCATATTGTATCCTATTCTTATATTGCATTATATAATATTATATTATAACATATATCAGCTGATATTAAATCAAATCAGATATTGAATTACATAATCGTATCATTTTTATAGTTTCATATCAAATCACAGCATATCATATCCTAACAAATCACATTATTATATCATATATCTCATTATGTCATATCATATCATGTCATATTTTATTGATTCATATTATATAATATAGACTTCAATTTTATATCATACTCCATGATATCCCAATACATCACATTTTATCTTTCATATCATACCACATCATATCTTAATGTTTTTTGTTATATTGTATTTGATTATACCAAATTGTACCATAGCCTGTGGAATCACAGCATACTGTTCGGTGCAGTACTGTAAAGTATAGTAAAGCATTGTAACATGATTTTATGGTGCTATTTTCTCTGTACTGTATGAAATATGTTGTTTCATATTGTATTGTACAGTTTAATATTGTGTTATATTATATTGTGTCAAACTGAATCTTGACAACAAAGAGATAATAAGAACAGAAAACCTGAGGTTTGATCTTGGAGCTCAAGTCCGTTACCCTTCAGATGAAGGATGCCCATATCTTTTCCATGTCACGGATTTTGATGACAATGACATATACTGCACTCTCTGACCTATTCATTATTCATTATTACATCTTAAGCACAGACATACATCATGTTAAAGACAGGATGACAGAGCACTAAAGGTTAATTACCATGTGTTTGTGTACACTGCTCTGTGTGTGCGGAGAAAAACCTTGAATCTCTACAGCCTCTGATGAGATTATTCTCTTCTATTTTACTCTCTGAACAATAACTCAATTTTCTTAAAGAAAATGAATTTACTGCATTACTCCTGACATGAACAATAAACTGGCCTTGCCCGGTTTGACTGACTGATGCTTTCGCTCTCTCTCTTCAAATCCTCCGCTCTCTATCAGCGCTGACAGTTTCTCTCTTATCGCTCTTATAGGAATTTGAATAGGCCACGCCAAATGACTGCCTTTGTGCGACATCCTATTTGTTAGTATCAGATATGGTCATCAACAGTTGTGCTAAAATAAATAAATAAAAGGAGCTGAGGAGATGGAAAATAATTTGTATTCTGACAGCTTTATAACTGGAGCGGATATTAGAAAAGACTTGGAATACCATTTGAGCTGTAACCCGGATTCAGTTTAATGAGAAAAAGTGCAGCAAGCACCTTTGAGTGTCAACAAACTGCACTCAGTAGAATTACCTGAGGCAAAAAACACACCTGTGGTTTGTGCATTTCTGTGTGCATGTCTCTGTTTGTTTGTCATTTTCTCAAACAAGGGTAAAAGCGGAGTTGTTATCATTGTCGTCTGATGTGCCTTATTGCAGCAACTTGTACCTTATGTTTTTCTTTGTTTTCCATATTATTTCACCTTCTTTTTAAAGTCTCCCGGCGTGTTGTGAAAGTGAGTGTGTGACTGAAGGTGTTGGCACTGCACCTGTGAGGAGACAGTGATTTTAGAAAAGGAAATAGAGCATGTATGCTTGTTGTGGACAGACTAAAAGTTGGTAGAGGTCAAAAACAGGAAATAAAAGACAAAAAAAGAGCTCAGCATTCATCAATGGAAATATGTAGTGACAGAGACATATCGATGTATGTATCATAAATCTACTTTTACTGTCTGTCAGGTCCCATATATTTGGGTCTCGGTGCCATAGATGTCAGCAGAGTGCTTTTACAAATGTAGAGTCAGCTCCTTTAAAAAGAATACAACAGACGGTTCAGTAAAATGTGAAACATCTGATTCAGACAAGCTGATTGTTTATATAAAATCAATCCATGAAGAACAGTCATGGTAAACTTTACTCAGCTTATTGACTCTGAGGCAAAACCGTTATTTTCCATTAGCATCATACTAGCAACACTGTTTATAAAAAATGGCTGTTTTCGTTAGCATGCTAAACTGGATATTTTAATATTACCAGAGTCTGTCCTGCAATTCAGGCATGGGCATCAGAGCTTGTGAGAGTGTACTGATGTTAGTGATTTAAAAAAAAAAAAAGCAGTGGTAATGAAAACAACAGACTTAAAAGCTGTGACTATTCCTTATCTATCTATTTAGGTGTTTGGATTTTAAAAAGGAGAGATGAATGAAGACCCACTGTGAAGTAAACGTACGTTATCTCATGTAACTGTCAATGGATATTCACAATTTAATATGAATGATAACAAATAAGCAGACTACAGATATCCCCACAGATGCCCACTTATCTCGTCTAATGTGACCTTTGGTACATGCTAACGTTTGATCTTCTTACTTTGGTATTTTTTTGTGCTTCAAGGAGGATTAGTATCTGTAGGCATGGCGGCATTGGCAGGTTTATTCATTTTTTTATACCTCCATTTTTCAATCAATAAAATGGTCTTTTTAAATGTTTGTATATTATGACTTAGCTTCACAGTTGGCAGATAAGTGGGTTAATGCAAAGCGAGTGGAGAATAAGAATCCAGATGGGGTGAGTCCAGTTCCCAATACTTCCTATTAACCCGCTAACCTCTGCCCCATACTGACGTACTGCAGTCAAATTTAATAGGATAAAAGTGTTCATTAAAGGTTGAAAGATTCTTGAGGGAGACACCCAGTGGTCTCAAACTTGGGGGGCTCAGCACGTCCAGGGGTATTTGACAGTTGTGGACAAAATTTCTTTTTGGTCCCCTGCTGGAAAGTTTAATTATGGTAGACAAAATGGTCTCCGGGGAACTTGGTGGTTTTAAAAACGCTGGTGGGCACAGAGGTTATTGAAATTTTGGTGGTCAAATCCACTTGGGTACCCAGTTGAAAACTTTTCTGTGGACTTAAGTGTTTTCAAGGCGCCCACTTGGTGTAAAGTCTTGGAGAGTGAATGCCTCTAAGGCATTAAGCGGTCGTAATGTGAAATGACATCTCAAGCACAGAAAAAACTACAAATTCCTGGTATGGAGCAGAAAAGTCGCTCCAATAAAAAAATCTTCCTGTGAAAATGTTTAATATTATTGTCTTGCATTTTTACCTTCCTCATGTGAACACAACATTCAAATTTGTTCGTCTATTCAATCAAGTTTCTAATTTCGAACAAACATCTGTTTCATACCCCTCCATGTTGCATCATGAAGTTCTTTGAGGTTATCCTGAACACAGCACTTCTGCCTCGGTGCTGTTGCAGTGCTCCACTAATGTCTCAAAGGAGAGAAAGGGGGGCATTACTAATTTAACACATCAAAAGCTGTTGGGGGGAAAAAAAGTTATTGGCTATTAGGCCTTTTTTGGCTTGTGGAAGCAAGAACTGCTCAAAGTTCGACAAACTCCTTTGAGTGTTGTCACTTAAGTCCATTTATGAAGAGTGTTTAAGTAGAAGAATGAATTAAAACAATTCTGATGAGTTAGACTGAGGTGAGCTCACCTGGCCCTCTTTGGCATTCACCTCAAATCTGTTTACAGATAGCAGCTTGAGGCTAAAGTGAAGTTATGAAACTCTGGAAACAATAGTCTCACCACAGATAATATACAAAAGATTGTGTATGAAATCCTGCTGCTTCTTTCAACAAGACAAACAGTGACAGAATCCCCTGGTGTCTTAAGTTAGGAAGAGTACATCACCATGCCCAGAAATAGGAAATTGCCATACCAGAGCAAAGTTATTGTTTGTTTTACTGTGCAAATGATTCAACTACAGTATTTGTGTGTTAGCTGAAGGCGCACTCAGACTCCAGAGTTTGTACAGCAGAGTTCTATGAAAGTAAAAGCTGAGAAGAAGCTGAGGTGAACTGTGTTATGTGTGGCTCCGATTGTTTCTGTCTCAGCCTCTAATCTCTAAGCTGCACTTCTTGAGAAGGAATCCTCTTTAACCTGTGTGTGAAACAGGTTTAAGAAGAGAAGCTGGAGGAGAAAGAGTGACAGAGACTGAGGGAATGGAGAGGATGTTTCAAGTATGAATGTCTACGGGAGCGGAGGTTCAGAGAAGAGCAGAGACAGAGGGAGGGATGAGTCTGAGGATTTTATGACAGAAGTGTTGGTTTGACCCCAGATGTTGAAACTAGAAGACAAAAAGTGGTTTGCAGTAGAATCTTTATACAGTAGTTCTATGTACAAGGTTATGCCCATGCACTTGCTTCATTTCACAACTATTGTTGTCTATTAGTGCAGTATGTTTACATGCACTTAAAAATCAGTTCATTGCCTTAGTCACACTGAAACTGGACTTTTAAAGTGCATGTAAAAATGTTAGTGCATCTACCATAACAGAGGCAGATATACTTTCGTCAATTATTTGATTCTTGCCCAGTGCTACTCGGACAAGGACAGTTGTCCAGTTAAATCGCCTGATTGAGTTATAGCTGGAGCTCGGTGTAAACCTCCTGACTGACTGAATAGAAAGTTGATGAGTCACCTTGATGTCATCCCAGGTTTTAAAGTGACTTTTTCAATCCTAGGTCTTGCCATTTGGCCACCATGGTATTTTTCTAGACGAACAAGGGACCATATTGAAATGAAAAGGTGGAACCAGTGAGGGGAAGTAAACAGATGATACCTTTGGTGTCCAGTTCAACTTCTTAACAGATTGATGGAAACTGCTGGAATGACCACCACCTATGGAGGGTATGGGGCCACTGGAAGGACTACAGATTTTTGTGCTTCTTGTGTTGACTTCCTCATTGAGCACTTTTTGGTCTGAAAGAGGTCTAGTGGACATCTAGATGTAGCCTAGACGACTGGTCTAAAATCAGGCTATCAAAGGTCCAAAAATTAAAGTTTTTTTAGACGTCTAAATTTAGACCAAGTTTAGACCAAGTCTAAATCTGGACTATATCTATACTACACTGTTTATTGCTCAACGGCTATCATAATTATTTTGGTTAAGTACTTGGAGATCAGTTATGCAACTCACAGTTGCTTTTTGAAATAAATAGTTATCGAATAATGGGTTAAAGTGCAACGTCTAAATTCTATCTAAAAATACACAGAAACTAGGTCTAAACAAAAACTAGACGTATAATAGCCGTGTATTGCTCATTGGGTCATTTTTCAGCCATTAAGATTGTCACTTAAATTAACTAAGAACATAATTTCAAACTATATGCTTCAGTGAGTATCAATTCATAAACACTCATAACATAACTGTTTTGTAGACACAAATAGCAACAAACAGCTTTACCAGCTTTACTAGCTCTTAAACAGCCACCTCAGCTGTACTCAAGGTAGGATCTATTACTTTGGCCTGTAGGAGAAAGACAAGATCAGAGAGGGAATAATGAGATTCATGCTCTACCTTCCACAGCTGTCATGGGAAATGTGCAGTTGTTGAACAGACGGTGGATAAGCTCTCCGCCTTGATCTTAACTCTTTGGGAATATCACAAATGCCTCCTAATATGCTTGCCTGAGAAAACAGGGGAAATAAGTGAGTCATTGATCGTGCCGCCGGGTTTTCACAGAGTGTGGGCAGACTAAGAGGTAGGACAGAAACTCTTAATAAACAGTGACTGGAAGTGGACTCGGGAAAGAGCGAAGGGGAATGCTGGAGGAAAGCGGAGGATTGTAGACAGGAAGTTGGTAAAAAGAAAGTTTAGAGTCTTTGAAGTGGTGAGTTAATGGAGGTAGTTTGGTGAAAAAGGCTGGAAGACTAGCTTGAAAGCTAAGCAACTTATTACTTTGAACTGGAGCAGCAGCCTTACTATTTCCGCTACCTAAAACAGAATTAATTTAAAAAAAAATTGGTTCAAAAACACCATAAATTTGGGATATTTCTCTGCCCTACCTTATAATTAGACTACTCTTGTCTTTAGTACAACAATCTCTACACCACAGAACAACAATGCTTCAGCAATAGTTAGCTACAAGGGTTAGCATTGGCATTGATCGTTTTTTCAGAAGGGATAATCAGAATCAGAATATATATATAAAAAAAACAGATAAACATTTCTATGAAACTGAACTAAACCCGACCATCAGGAAAAATAACAATAATACCTAAGACCACCCAAATATCAGAGCATACAACCTTCAAGATCAGATCCAAACTCTAGAGTGTGGTTCTCAAGATAGTTCTAGTTTTTTTCAACACACACTGCAGTGCTCTGTTAAAGGAGTTTATAGTGTTTGCTTCCTTTCTTTGTCTGATCTAGACCTGCACTTCTAGGACCTATATGTTCCACTAAAATGGAGGCAAGTAAGGTAACACCTGCATCAGAGCCATACATCTTACAACTACAACCTGATGTCACTTTTGGGCGAGTAAAAACTCAGGCTCTACTGAGAGAGGAAAAAAATGACGGCAGCAGGAGGAATGCATATGTGGATGATCTAAGTTTGGGATTGCTCCCATTTTCAAAAACTTTTTCCATGAAACTGCAGCACAGAACTTTTCTTTTGCCCATTATTATTTTACTCAGAATAACAACAGTTCTGTGTTAATAATTTAAAAAGATCCCACAGGAGTTTGTGGTGGAAAGTCAGGTGACTTTAAACAATAAATAGTTTCCTCTTGGGACGGCAGTTTTGGGCAATGAATTGATCAAACAAGAGTAGAGCTTTTACTCTTATTGGGGTAGGCACCTCATGTTTGAGGACAATACAAAGCACATCTAAAAAAACATTGTCAGGGAAGTAGCAACCTTTTTTTTTCCTGACCTAGACAAATGGTTTAGAGGTAGCCAAAGCAAGCAACTATTTGAAAAAGATAACCAGATAATGAAATGGCTTTGAACATGAAGCACATAGAACTCAGTACATTTACATTAAGTTTAAAAAAATCCATTTATTGCTCTTGTCTGAGTGAAACTGGACTTTTACAAACATATAAATATATTTCCCAAAATGGAAAGAAAATGTTTAGTTTGAGTCAACAAAAGGAAGATTTTTTTTGTATTCAGGCTATTATACGCTGATCCGAACATACAGTACCTGTGAATATATTTCATATCTTACATGTCAATTTAGCTAAATACCATAACAGTCATTAGAGACCAACCTAGCTGGGTAATGCGATCAGGGATAAATTTTCTTTTGCATATGAACTCTGCAATCAGACTTAAAGTTGCCTGAGCGTCCTCTGCATGTTTCACAGTTACCACACAAGGTTTTGACCCAGACGTTGATGTTGTAAAAAGCCATGTAGGAAATAAAACCTCGACAGAGGAAGAAGGGATACAAAAAATAGCCAAAGCCACTGTGATGTACAAAAGGCTGTTGAAGGGGAACTTCTGTATTTTTCAACCTGGTCCCTGTTTTCCCATGTGTTTCTGTGTGTTTGACTGATGGGGAGAACAATTTCTGGAATTGGTCCAGTGTTGAGATGGAGCAAAGCATAGCTAAAATTGTGCACTGTCAAACCGTATCCACTACGAGGGCTTTATTTCACCACTGACAGGATCATATAACCCACTGGCCTCTTGTTAAGGCTGTACTCAGTTGTTTTGGTACATGATGTAATTGTTCAAGGTAATGAGCTAAAAATAAGCAAAACTCTACCTGCAGACACACTTTTGACGATAAATAAATCCTTGCTTCATATCAGTCTAGTTAAATTTTTCTTAACTGGAGCCCAATTTAGCTGTGCATGTCAACATACTGAGCGATTTAGGGTTAAATGAGGTGACTTGAATAACATTGTGTAACAAGACTCAGTAGCAACACGGTTGAGCTCAAATTGTCAAGGTTTTGAACAATGCAGTTCGTATCCTCACAAGAGCCAAATTTTATTCCCAATCCTAACCTTGCAGCAGTAAAGAGATAACTTCCCTATTTTGTTTTTTAATAGGACTTACAATAATGAATAAAAATTAGTATATTCAGTTTCCCATCCTGAGATAGTCATCTTAGGAAAATGGCCACCTTGTAAACTTGATGAATTTGAGAGGAAAGGACATACATCATTGCTTAAGTAGATAAAAAAAGGGCATTTTCAGCCCAGACAGAGACACTGAAGCTACTTTCTCTAAAGTCAAGGGACAGATGAAGACATATGGAGACACCCACTCGTGGGATCAAACATATAAACCTGCCTTAAACCACACCAGGAAAAAACTGCAACGCTCAAACCAGCCGGGAACTCTGTGTGCAGAGCTGTCTGTGTATATCTCTATTCCTCACCTCTCTTCCCTCTTCCTCTCGCTCCCTCTCTCTCCCTCTCTCTGGCGGGGTTTCAGCTCTTTTGTTGAGTGGAGGGACAAAGTATGGAAGCTGTCAGGGGCCATATGATGCTGCCTCTGCAGTTTGCACACGCAGACGGGAAGGGAGATTGATGACAAGAACATGGAGGCTCCCAGAGGACAGTGAATTTAATACATGTAAGAGTTTGAAGGAGACAAAAAAACACAATTTTTTATTAAATCAATCAATAACTTAACGTGTATTTTCTCTATTCACCTGTTTTATTTTCCGTGTAATGTGTGTGTATGTGGTAAAGGTCAGCACTGTCCTCACTTCTTGGTTGACCTAAATTCAAAAGGCCGTTTTCATGTCCGTGTGACGGTGTGTAACATTCACATAAGTGTGTGCGTGTGTCTGTATAATCCCCATGGTAGCATTTGGTTTCAAGCATAAGTCAGAGAACAGTCAGAGACTCGGTTTGCAATACGCCTGACCTACATCGACTGCTCTCAGCGCGCTTAAGATGACACGTGAAGTCACATTTACTCCGTCTTCCCGCGAAATGTCTGTTTTTCAAGATCTCGCATGCGTGTGTGTGTGTTAGTGTGTCTTCGTACAAGGCCTGCTTAGTAACACACCCAGTGGCTCAACAGTTTAGTAATGATGCTAGTTTCACGGAAAATGCCGTTGTCACATTAAGGCGAGGATTAAATTCTTCCTAAGCTTCTCTCGCCGGGCTGCCTCTCTCCAGGTGGTTAACGGAAGAAATATAATCTCCACA
Organism: Xyrichtys novacula; assembly: GCA_962446985.1. Lineage (NCBI taxonomy): Eukaryota > Metazoa > Chordata > Actinopteri > Labriformes > Labridae > Xyrichtys > Xyrichtys novacula. The sequence goes on along the minus strand of OY660879.1, from coordinate 14,488,043 downwards.
CACGCACACTTTGACGAGAACACAAAAGAATTACAGGCGCTGAAGCATAGTGAATCAACGTGCAGAAACCGTGTTATAAAAGCACAAAATGGGGTGAATCTCATCCTGCACATGATTTAATACACTACACTAATACATCTACATATGCACACACACACACACCCGCTTCATTGTGTGTGTTTTGGGGCGATGTGGCAGCCATAATTAGAGGTGTGACAGCCAGACAGGTAGAGGCGATGATAATGGGCCACAGCTATTTCCGCTCACTTCACCTCTCTGTCTCAGTTTCACATAATTTCTCTCTGCTAGACTCCCAACTCTGGTCCAGGAGGAGCAGAGATGTTCCTCTGCACATGCAATAACAAGCGTGCACACTCGTGCGTCCTCTTCCCTCAGTCCCATTTCATCTCTTCCTCGTTTCACCGGCGTTTCATCGTCCATTGTTTCATTTTTCTTTACTGTATTTTCTTTGTTCCCTTTTGTGTGCTGAATTGACGTGTTGTCAGCGTTTCCACGGCATCATTACTCTTTTCAGTCGGCGCGGCAGACGAGTGGGAAGGCAGACACTAGTTGAGGCGCAGAGTGTTAAAAAAGGAACATTAATTGTCCATATGGGATTTGAGGGAGAGGTTATATCTCAGGTTTGTACGTCTGTCATCTTTCAATGTGACGTCACATCCCTCCTGTCAGACTGGTAGGCGGATAATAAGCTGTTCCCTGTCATGCTAGCAAGTAGATTAGCATTAATTAGAGTGAGATAATCTTATCAAAGAGGGTTCAGTCCATGTCAGAGCTATGCTATGTGGAAAAAAAATTGTAGAAGTAAAATTTAACTGCTTACTTTTTAATAATGGAAACCAAACTTTGGAAACAAGTGGGGAGGTATAGGTGGGCAGTCCTTAATTTGAAGGAAACACCTTTTTCTTTGATGCTGTAAGCTCGCTGTTGTTGACTAGTATCATAACAGAAGATGGTTGTGATACATGTCAATGGTGGCTACTAACAACCATAAAAAACATGGATTCAGCTGTAAGGCTCTTACATACTGCTAGAGCCGGGACCTTGATCAATTTATGATTTCAATCAGGAATAAACCTCCAAAAAATTATGAAAACATGATAACCAAGATTGAGCGATTACTCCGCCACCTGCCATGCTAAGAACATTTCATCTCAGGAAGTGAATGGAGTGATCTGCAGCCTGTAATAATGCAAGTATTGGAAGAGCTCTCATCCTTTGGTTTTTCAAGTTAAGAGTTGAGGTTTAGAATATTTTATTATTATTACATATGAGTTTTCAAATAATAATCGTGGTTTCCTTGTTGCCGCACAGGCATGCTTTAATAAACAAAACATGGTAACTTATTGTCTGCAAGGTGTAATATAATAATTGGTTAGGTTGTTCAGTGACCGATTCTCCCTCAGAAGCAGTAACAGAGGCCAAATGAGGGGAAGAGGTGGGGATATGCATGTCTAAGCGTGTGGATCTGGTGTTCGCACCGCATGTTGAAACATTGTGGCCCTTATGTTCCTGCGATGCCATAGTGAGATATAAAATCACACACTTTGACAACAATATTACTCTATTCCATGGTTCAATATGTATCTTATGTACAAACTTTGTTGGTACTGAGACCAGTGCTGAAAGTTGAAGCAGCTGGAAGTCACTATATTGGACATACTGACTCAACCAAACCACAAGACTCTATAATATATTACAGGGTCAAACGTACATTGGCAGGAATATAAATGTTACCATTTCTGCCCTAATCTTGCTCTCCTTTTTCTCAAAGCATTGCAACGAAGGCAAAGGCGATACCTTTTAACATAACTAAGGGAGTCAGTTGGTGGTTTTGACCAATAAGAATGAAGTATTTATAACAGTCAGGTTATAAGACAGCCTTGTGAGAAAAACTGATTACTTATACTAGTAACAAACGCTGTGTAAAAGTGGGAATATTAGCCTATGATGTTATTTATACAAGAAAACACACCCATGCTTGTGTGTCTTGTAGTATGTCCAGGCTGTAGGGTTCTGCCCAGTAACATGTGTATCAGACAGCCGCAGTCAGCATTTTTGTCTTTACATGCAGCTGGAGCAGGAACATGCCGGTTCAGTGTGTATGTGCATGTTCCTGTGTGTATGTGTATGTGTGAGTGTGTGTGTTGGTATGAACATTTCATCACAGCATTTTCCATTAGGCCGTCAACATTCTGCGAATTATCTGTCATCTAGAGCGAGCTTGCTTTGACCTTGAAGATCGTAGCGTACAACAAAGTCATGCCGTACACCCTTCTGCTCGGGTGGTCCTCTCTCTCCGTCACTCACTCACTCACTCAAATCGCCTTTTTTTCCTACTGTACATGTTCCTTTCTTCAGCATGAAAGGATTCTGCTTCATTAGAAGACCTTCAGCCTTCCACTACTGATGCTAGTCTCAAATTAATTTCACTCCCTGGATGAGCACTGACGTCCTGTCTGGAATAACCCAAGCTTTTTCGAAGAACTGTCACATCTGATCAAGAAAGATAGTAGCGCCACGCTTGCTCTCTTTATGTTTTATGACAGCGGAGGCCTTCACATCAGTAGTTGGTTAGCTTAGTCATTACTTAAGTCGTGGGTTCACAGGTGGAAGCATTGTTTTGACAGCGCTCACATTAGTGTAAATGATATGAATCAGCACTCAACAGGTTAAGTTCAAAATTTGCCACGAATAATTTTCTTATAATAAAAGCTTAAAGGGATATTACGGCGTAAAATTAATTTAGGGTCAAACACACTGGAACACAGAGTTAGACGACCCCTCCAGCGATAAATGTTGCCGACCACTGGCCTTTCTAGTTATACAAACTTTAGTACTAAACTTTAGTAACGACCACATGATAGCAATACATAGTGGTCTGAGGAGCCACACACAAACGTCAACCAAAACACAACTCTATAGCCACAAATAATACTCAGAACAGTCTATATACATATATATATATATATATATATATATATATATATATAACAGTGGCGGCTGCTGGTCTTTCAAGGAGGGGAAGCTCATTTTTCTGGCCTACATCATAACTGTGTTTGTTTATTTGTATGTAACAGAACAGAGTCGCCAAACACAACGGCAGTCGTTTTTAACAAAGACAAAAGTCGCTGAGGATCGGTAAAGTCTCTGGAGCAGTTAAGAACAACGGAATGAATAACTTGGAAAATGCTCTGGTAGATGTTTTATTCTTCAAGATTGCTGATTCGCTTGTTTAGCTGTCAATCAAAAAAGGATTTCACCTCAGACAGCTCATCCAATCATGGATGCGCAGAAGCTCGGAGTCCGGGAGAAAGTCGGGACCGCCCTCTCGCCATAGAACTCCAGAGACGCCGAGCGTCCGATGGGCGGGACAAAGCCCAGCATTTATCCAATGAGCGTCTAGTTTCGCTGCTGGAACAACCCACTTTGAGCCTCCACATTGAAGTCAGCAGACTCTGAGCGTCCGGCTGTGTGAAGCACTGAGGCGCTGCGAGGATGAATGAGAAGGAAGTTATGCCGGTTACCTGTGATTATCAGCTTCTTATCACAGTGTCTGAACAAAAGTTGAAGGCTTTCTAGCGCGTATTTAGTTAATTAAATGTACACACAGCCGTACGTATTTTACCACTTTTTCTTTTTTTTTGGGGGGTGACATTTTAAGGGAAGCTCAGAACAGTCTATATACATATATATATATATATATATATATAGTTACTGTGAATCATGTAAAGCTGCTTCAGTTGAACCCCTAAATAGAGACATGCAGCTAGAAGTGAGCACCGTAGGTCCTCTTGAAGTGCAAGCATGTGTTTCCCTAGGTAGGTTAAAAAGTACCAAAAAGCCTCTACATCATAAGAGGACCCCCCACTGTTGTGCCAAGATGCTTCAAAGCATCTGCAGGATGACTTCAGGCTGCCTGATGGCAAAAGTCCCTCTTAACCCAGTCCAAAATTTGAGCGCTGGATTTACCAGTGTATCCATGTGTGTGGGTTTGTGCCCATTTATGCCAGAGGTGAAGCCATGCAAAAGAAAGATAACAGGACATAGCAGAGCAGATGGTTGCTGTGTGCCTGGCTCTGACAATCACAAAATCCTCTCTTTAACAGATCTGGGAAAGATGTTTTTCCTTACCTGGTGGGGAAAACCACAAGGTGCTTCATAATCAAAAATAAACAGATAAAAACAAGCTTTCAAATCTGCCAGTTTGGCAGAAATTTCTTAGCTCCGCAGCTAATGTAAATGATGAGGAAAAATTACTATGATATTGGCTGGAGGAGAAGGTGAAGTTTTTATATACTGAAAGGAGATTTCTCTCATGCAATATTATTCTTTGTTTAGGGGAATAGGACGAACTTAACCTGCACGACAACTTCAGAGCAAGACTACTAATTAACTCTCCATCAAATCTGTTGGGATTTATTCTGTGACATTAAGTCTGTTCTCATATAGACACATATTAGAAATTTTGCCAAATGCAAATTTTCTATAAAGTTTCAAAAGCTTAGCACTTCATTACTTTTAGTTGTTAACATGTTCCTTGCAATGTAAAGTCTTTCTCGTTAGACGACAGTTCTTGTGGGCTTGGCATGAGTCTCTGGAGGCGGGACAGAACATCAAAACTTTTACAAAATTATAGCAGAAAAAGGAATGGGAAATTTCACTATGATAAAGTCGACTAAGGCCACTTTTAGACGAAAACGGTCTCCATAGAAAACGGAAAAGTGCCGTTTCGTTTTCAGTTTTTATGCAGTGTTTACACAAAAACGCAATGTGGTTTGAAAACGCTGTAATGTGCATGCCAGGTCACTAGGTGGCGCGTGTTGGTGTGACAGTATGATCCATGAGGATTCTGTACAGGTCGAAATTGAGCTCCTGCCCGTTCAATAATCAGGACAGCGCGACTCGAATGTCTAGCATGGTTGTTGTTATTTTCAAGGAAGCTGCGCATGGCTATGATGTCATAAGCGTGAGCCAGCATGAGCCAGGACATCACAGGTAAAACGTCCTAAACGAAACTAAATTTTTCCGTTTTCTATGGAGACCGTTTCTGTCTAAAAGTGGCCTCAAGCAAATTTTCCTGTCTGTGACCTCAAAAATTACTCTGGCAGAAACTCATGACTCACACCATCCCTTGAGATGGTTTAACACTTCTAACTGTAGTTGTCCTGGGAAAGTGATTATGAAAGTGGCTTGTACATCACAGACCAAATTAGCCAATCACACCACAAGCAGAGGAACATGTATGTGTATGAATTCTCTGATGGCAAAGTGCTGAAAAATATCTAGAGAAGAGTGTACACTGAAACTGGAATGAATGCTTGGGGTCTCTCAAAATTAGTTAAATTGCATGTTAGACTTCACCCTGTCTGCAGAAAACTAGGAGCTAAATTGAAAAATACCAGAAATCCCCTTTCATCCACTCTCAATACCAAATGTGTTGCATACATCGTCATGTGTTTGATAAACCACAGAGAGCTAAACCTCTGCGCGACATCAGTGTATTTTTATTTTTTTTAGAAACTTGAGGGCGGATGAAAGGAAGTTGTGTAAAAGATGTTTGCAATGAGTTGGCATCAACTCCGCCCTCTATGGACCAGAATCTGTTTGAGGATTTCAATTTTAGACAATATCTGACATCAGTGTCGGTGCAGAAATGTGCATTTAGGAGCTGTTTTTTCACCCACACAGACACTCTCTTTTGTTATGGTCTCCAGTGGGAAGCCTGGGATGCCCACTGTTACATATATGCTTGCCTGTTATCCTCTGCATTTCCCTTTCATTGTTAGCTCAAGAGTTTTTATCAGCCAGTCGTACGCCTTCCTCCCAAGCCCACCCATGTCCTGTGTTCCGCCCTCTTGTGACTCACGTATTACCCAGTACATTTTTACCACTGACTGAAAGTGTTTGCGATGGAGGCTTACCTCTAAATGTATGTGTTTATGTGTTGGTAGTTTGCCCCTCCAGTGCTGCATTGCTTCATCTAATGGTGGCATTCAGATGATGTGAGTGAGTTTGCCTTTCTGCCAGTGATTTAAGCAGCAAGAGATTCAGGAGAAAATACACATGATGATTTTATTTGAGATTTCTCATGTCAAAGCTTTTTCATTTTAGCCTTGATCAGGGGTCCAAACCTTTTCATTTGAGGACCCAAAAGAAAAAAACAAGTGCCTCTCCGGGACATCATTAAAAAAAAAAAAACACCATGAATTTCCAAAATATCATTTTAGTCAAACAGAGTAGCAGAGTTATAAATCAGTGAATTATTTAATATCGACGTTGCTGTTTTTATTGACTTTCAACATAGACGTGAATTTGAGTTTAATGGATGTTAATGATTTCAAAAACCAGTTTTCAGTTTTCTTTGGCATCCTTGTCGTCTTACCCAACTTCTCTGTATAAACACAACGCTGTGGTAGTAAACAGCAACTGTGCTGAAGTGGGGAGTAGCTTGTGTTTTGGTGACAAACAACTCAGCCTTTGAATACCAAAATGGTACCACGCAGAGCTGTTCGGAACTGAGAGAACCGGCTCATGCTGAGACAAATGATTAGGCTTATAGACCTTGAATTCACTTCACTACTAGAATCAATGCTAAGGGGTTTTTTTATTTTTTTTTAACCTGAGAACGAAAGATCCAAACCCTGTTCCCACTATATAAGATGGATCACAGACAACGTAAGCAAGTTCATACAATCTTTAGAAATTTGAAGAAACTAGTAGATTTATTGAAGATAAAATGTGTTTGGATTAATGCTTTTTTTGGACTTGGATTATGGGAACCCTTTCTGTTGCAGCAGGAGGAATTTGGTGTTAATTTATATGGGTTTTAAACAGTATTAACAATTTAAGGTATTAATTATCCAAGTAAATTTCTTTGTTATTTTTGGTTAACTGTGCCCACCTCTTAGCATTACTTTATCATGGAGCAGTGGATTCTCAGCCTATTCAGTGACTGTGGGTGACAGCCATCCACAACGTGAACAACGCTCATTGATTTTTATTTGGAAACCCAGTTGTTCAGGATTTTACTTAACATCTTGAACTCTAGCTTGGCAGCAAAGACAGGAAAACTGTTTCACTTTAGATAATGAATTCACTCACTTGTTTGACATCGTTGTTGGCAACCCAATCTGGGTCACAACCCTAAGTTTGGGAAAGGCTAGTCTGGATCAAGGATGCCAAAATGAAGTGACACTGAACTTTAGAGGAAAGCATTGCCTGTAGAAAGAAGGTGATCCCAACGGTTATGCCAATTATGATAATAATACTGTTCAAAACGGCTAATGCTGTGTAGATAGCAGGTTAGTCATTTCAAGTATATCAGCATGGTGAATGTTTCTACAATGTATTGGGGCATGGCCTTCTGTCTTCTAAGTCTGACAGGCTGCTGAAGCAGATGTAGACGTAGGACCTGCTAAATAAGCATGACATGTTTGAAAATCAATACTGTGGTGTTTGCATGGAATAAATAAAGGTCAAAGAGGTCAAAGATTCATCTAACCATGTGGGAAGGTACTAAAAGACAGCTCTAATAACATACTGAGTTTCAGAAATCAATTATATGTTTTTGCACATATGTAGTGGTGTTTTTCCAGCTGCTAAAAGCAGGAGTCCCACTGTACCTGAAGGTCAGAACTGTCTAGGAAATCAGTGGAAAAAACTCCAGGGGGAGTGTGGGGCCCCAGTGGGTCAAGTGTCATGGCTTCACTTCCTTTCAATCCTCCCACATCGAAATCCAACCAATCCATACTGTCCAACCCTTGTTCCTCCTTGGCTGCTTTGTCAAAGGTATCCATAGGAGATGAGGGATGGTCCAGGATGCTTGGAGTGCACAGCATTTGACTGTGGAGGTCATCAATTAAAGTCAATGTACAGCCAGGCTCCACCCCCAGGAGAGGATTCCCCATGGTGCTTTCAAGGAAGTCCTCAAGGCGTCCATGGCTAATGTCCTGCTTCTCCTTTGTTGTGTCCTCTAGAGTCCGAAACTCAGGCTGGGCAGATGGTGAGGACTGTGGGGGGTAGAGGCAGGGTGAGATGGAGGGGTCTGAATCAGGGCTGTCCTGAGAAGGACCTGGGGTGGTTTGAAGGAAATGTGATAGAAATAGAAAGAAAAGCTACACTTTATTCCCAATAATATTAAATGACTCATGATGACACTGCAAGAAAAAAGTGACATGTAAACGTGTAGTGGTTACCTCCTGTCTGCAAAATGCTGTCAATAAAACCATTTGTGAGCTCTCCAACCTAAAAATAGAAATACAAATAAAACATCACATTTACTTTCAAAGTTAATTTTGCAGAGCCAGTGTTCCTGAAATTATATATTCAAATTACTTTGCAGAAAGACACAATCAGTGTGTCTTACTTTGTTGTGAGGGGATGATTCCCATGTCTTCATAGAAGTTTGAGCTGTAGGACCTGACAGGATATCCATATTGAGGCACATCTCCTAAAAGAGGGGGCCATGAAATGAAAATCAAAATGTGCAATTTCAAAGCCACTAGGGTCATAAAAATGTCTTTACAATGTAGCTGAGTGATACAAGTCAACCCCCACAGATTCAGTGTCTCATCTGGAGATAGCTTACGTTGTTTGTGGAGGAAGACAAAAAGGTGTTCATCCCTGTGACAGAGATCTCCTTGGAGACAGGTTTAGGAGTGGACAGTGGCAGAGCAACTTCATGCTGAGACTGGTCCACAGACACTTGAAGTCCCCCAGTCTTTACCTTAAAGTCATTTAAAAGGGTAGAGAGGTCAAAATCTTATGCAAGGGCAAAGTGGAAAAAGGCCTCTTTCCCTGGAAACCTTGACAGAAAACAGTGACGTCATCTGTCTGGTGGTGACAACAGTTTTGAATCTTCTTGGAAAGAGAGAACTTTACAGTTGGTTAAATTGAACTAAACTTGGACAAGATAGTGAAACAAACCAGAGAGGTGCGAAGACTAGAAAATGCTTAGGTATTTCAATTAGCAAGGTGGACCCTTACTTTACTGTTGCTGCCAACTTTATTGGAATGTAAATTTGGCAAACAGAAACTTTTAAACTTTTCCAGATACGTCTGGAGGACAATGTCAATGATTTAGACAGTTGTTAAGAAAAAAAAAAAACAGAGAGGAAACTTTATAAAATGTCTGAACTTTTTCCTGGAAAGATTGTGCGAGTTGGGTAGAAAGTGCAAAGAAATATATGGAGCCTTGTGCTGTGTTCTAGTTGTACTCAGAAGTCACGATTTCTGATTTCCAATTCGGAAATTTATCTGGAACGCCCCCCTGAAGTCAGATTTCCAACTCGGAAAGTCTGACGATCCTCACCAACCCTGACTTGACGACAACGTCATTATTCAAGATGGCAGCGCAGTGCCTCAACAGTAAAGAATAACAGTGAAATCTCTCATAATGTATTATTTATTAGCTCTTCTGTTTTGTTTTTGTGAAATTAAATAAGTGGTATATGTTGTACTGCCCAATGTTTAGAGTTTGTAGAGTAAAATACCGTATTGTGCATTGTTTACAACTGGTATCACTAACAACTAATTGACCACTAATTGAACTAATGACCGCTGACAATGGCTAACAACAACTGACAATGGCTAACGACAGCTGACAATTGTAAACAACAGCTAACAACGGATAACTGTAGGCGTCCCTCTTGGTTTTCCGACTTGTTTACTGGAACGCTGTCAGCTCGGGTGTAACGTCATTCCCAGCCCTGACTTCCAAGGTAACTTGAACGCAGCATTAAAGCTTCTGTGAAGAAATTGTAGTTTGTGTTATTTTGGCGCCCCCTTCAGACTGACAATCTTCACATCAGAAAACTGCATAGAGATTAGAAGGAAACTTACAGTTGGTTTCATGGCAAGGTGAATTTGAGTACTAGTTTTTAACTGCGTACCAGTGTAAATGTACATTAAGTTTGTGTTTATTTCTGTATGTGAAGAAAGCATAAATGAGCCTCGGAAGCATTTGAAATCAGAACAGATGCATAAGTGGAATTACTAAATCTTTACATTTTTAAGGCAGGCTTTTCTCAAGCACACCTGCACTCAGTAAAAAAAATCTGTGTGTTTCAATCAGCGAAGATGAGTTGTCTTCTTTGTACGCCCTTAGTTAACAATATTAATCATGTTAATGGAGGATGTCATAAGAGTAATTAGCAAAGCAATAATTATCAGCATCATGATAGTGTCACACTCTATTATGGAGTGACGCTGTCAGTGTCTCAAGCAGCATACATCATTAATTTCTGCTGCTGTTGGACTCGCTGGAGCAGTTCTCTGTCACCCACATGTCTGGCTCTGTCTTTATGGAGCATTAACAGTCTGTTCTGTTGTTGTTCCTCTGGCAGTGGCTGTTGAGCCTTGTTGAGAGTGAAGTGTGTGTCTACATTAGTATGATGAAATATATGAAGGAGGGTTGTAAACATCTAAATGTTTCTCTGTGATTTACTAAACCGTTAAACATCTGCTGCTTTGGAGACAACTTGGAGGCAACTGAGAGATATTACACTTGACCTTCATGCTGTGAATCCACTAAAACAGACACAGACCAGATTTTGTTTAATCCACTCAGTGGTATAGACTATCAAAAAAGAGGTGCAATGCCATCAGCTGTTGGTTGCAAAGTCTAAATAGTAGTCAATTTTAAAGGGCTATTCCGGCGTAGAATTAATTTAGTCAAACACACCGTAACACCGAGTTAGACACCCCCCCCCCAAGAGATAAATGTTGGCGACTGCTTGCTTCTCATTTCTTAGCGTCTCGGTCTGAATGCATTTCCATGAAGAAATGATCATAAATATTCTTCCTCGAGCTGCATCACCCCGCAGCAGTCCATAATGGACTGGCCTGAGGTCTTGCTACAAACAAGCGGCTGCTGGAAGAGAGTAGGTTAGTTGTGTTTAGGCTCTTTGCTAAAGAAATCAGGCAAAGTTAAAAAGATGTTTGGTGGCTAGTGCTGTAGCAAGGACCCTATATGTACTGTTGATGAAGTTAGATGCCGTTCTGAGGATTATTTGTGGCTATAGAGTGGTGTTTTGGTTGAGGTTTGTTGATGGCTCCTCAGACTGCTGTGTATTGCTATCATGTGGTCGTTACTAGAGTTTGTATAACTAGAGAAGCAAGCGGTTGGCAACATTCATCTCTTGAGGAATCATCTAACTCGGTGTTACGGTGTGTTTGACCGCAAATTAATTTTATGCCGGAATATCCCTTTAAAGGAGACACTTTTCCCAACAAAACTAAAAATCTGCAAAAAGATTATGAGGCAATGGCTAAAGAAGTCACTCCCCAAATATTTTTGAAAATGCCAAACTCTTTGCCTTAAAGCTCCTGGGAAGAACTTTCAGTTTGTGTCATTTTTGGCACCCCCTGTGGACAAAGTAGTATTTGCTGATCTAATCCTGGGCATGCTTGGATATGGTCTATCACCAGAAACTCCTCCTGCTGACTTTTGACAGTGAAATATTTCATTCAGTGTGAATGTTTACTGTGTAAACGGTCAAAATAGAGCTGTTTCTTCAACTGTTTGTCTGACACCTACACCCGATCACACCAGTTTCTAGCATTAAAAATTAAATGCAAAAATCCTCAGTTGTGTCCCTGATGGTCTTGTTTGCTGCTGGATATCATAATAAAGCGTCAGTGTGGATTTCAGTCTTTTTCATAAACATCAAAAATCTCCCTATAGGAGCTTTAGTCCGTTTTTATGTTAGCTTAGAATTTATACCTTTTTTATCACCAAAGTTACCAGCAAGGTTATCATTACCTGCATTGTTGATAGCTTCTCCATAACAGCTAATGGTTTTGCTAGCTATGAATTAACTCAATCTAACAGGAGGGCAAACTAAGAAATAGGTGAATGTTTACATCCACTTCAATGATTATAAAGGCAGATTTGGGACTACTCGCCACAAACAGCATACACACCACACAGATATTTTTTGCACAGTGTTGTTCCTTCCCTCTTAATAAGAATATCTAAACAGGAGGACACCATGATGAGAACTTAGCTTGACAGGCGTGCAAGGTTGAGGTGTACGATCTGGTTCAACTGTGTGAGTGTTGACGGCCCTGGATAGTGGCGTAATCGCAATGTCTGTAAGTCCAAATTCCCTGCATACAGTATACAGTGATGATAAGAGTACTGAAGAAACTGGTTTGTTTTTCTGGATCACATACCAGCAGCGGGATGTTGCCGCTTGGACTGGAATCTTTCTTGAAAGGTGAGAAAAGGGAAGGCGAGCCTGACTGCTGGTCAAAGTTTGCTTCAGGCACCTGTACAAAAGGGAAAATACCTACTAAAAGGGTGAAACTTGATTTTTGAGCATTTTAGCTCACATGTGTGCTAAAAATTCAGCTCCTTTGGTGAGTCTACAGATACATAAATTCTCTATACAATCACTAATCTGATCACGCTAAGATCTGAAAACTGTGTTGTGGATGTTGATACTCACCTGTGATGGCAGCTGTAGCACCTGTTGTTGCTGTGGCTGTGTTTTGGTCAGTACTTGCTGCTGTTGAGTCCTCTGTTTATTTTCCTCCTGTTGCTTTGGTGAAATCTGTTGCTTCAGCTGCTGATGGCGTTGCCTTGACAGTTGTTGTTGCTGCTGTTTGTGAGATTTCTTCTTTTCCTCAGGAAGTTTCTGCAGGTTCGGCTGATTATCAAGCATCTGACTGCAGTTCTGAAATAACTGTTCCCAGCTCATGCTGTTGTGCCGCTGCTGTAGCAAATGCCTCTGTACGGCTTGGTGCTGGGAAGATCTCTGGGTGGTTTGCTGTAAATGTAGGTGTTTTGTTACAGTGTTTGTCTGATCTGGCTGTATTTTGAGATGAATTTGCTCCTGTACCTCCCGTGTTTGAGTCAAAGTTTGTGTAAATTCATGAGCATCTGGTACAGACACAACTTCCTCCGCTGCCCTGCCTTCCTGTTTGACCTCAATCCCACATGGAAAGGATGGTGAAGGAGTGGATGGTTGATCATGAAACAACAGAGGGTCACTGGGCTCATCGGGAGGTTCTTGTTTAACTCGTACAAAAACAAGCGGCTCTGGTACCTTCCTTTCTCTTTTACCACGCTCCAGCTGCATCTTCAGCAACTCCACCACTCTCTGTATCTGCCTAAGCATCTTAGATAACTCCTCTATCTGCTTGTCTTTTTCCTTTAGCATCTCGTCTTTGTCCATAGTCACTACTGGAGCTTTTTTCATAGCATTGGTGCCAGCTGATGAGACAGGGCATCGCTTTTGCAGACAGGCTGGCTTTAAAAAGAATTGACAAGGTGCTGAGGTGGAGCACATCTGCTCTTTTTTAATATTTGCTGGAAAGAGAGCAGCTGAACATGCCTGAAGGCTCAGCTGGGTGTGAGGTGAACTCATCTGGACAGAAAAAGAGAGAAAGAAAAAGACACACACAACAGTAAACCTTGAAATTCTATTATAAATAAGCACAACCGCCTGTGACCACTCAGCTTCTAATTGTGAGCATTAAATAGTGTACATCCATGCTAGTGCTAAATGCTAATGCCTGTACGCTCATGTTTGTAATAGGAGTGTAAATTTGTTCATTTTTGAGAAGGCAGCATTCAGTTGCTATTGTTTCGCTAACATCTGTTTGCTACAACAATGTTAACCGTTACTGCCAATGCCAGAGGTAACTGCTCATATCTTTATGCTAATGTTTAAAATGGCAGCATCAATTTGCTGATATTTAGCGAGCACCTGTTTGCAATTACAACGCTAACACTAATGTTCAGCTGAGGTCTATTAGCGCAAATGTTTGAAATGACAGTTTTAACATGGGGGTGCTCAGCTAATTTGTAGCTTGCCTGTTTGAAACAGAAGTGTTTCATTGTTGATGTTAAAGCTACTGTAAGAAAGTTTTGGTTTGAGTCAACTTTTGCACCCCCCTATGGACAAAGCAGTCATTGCTCATCATGTCCTTTAAATACTTGAGCGGTGTTTTTAGACAAAAATCTCTCCCTGCTGACTTCTGTCAGTCACACGTATCATTTCTTTAGAAATTGAATTATACAAAAGGTCTCATCTTATTGACAATGGTTTTGTTTGCTTTTGGATATCATGAAAGTTCATTAATGTGAATTTTAGTTCATTTAATAAACATTAAAAAAAAACTCATAGGAGCTTTAAGCAAACTTCTTTTTTTGGATGGCATGTTTGAAGTGACAATTTTATCATGCAAGTTGTGTTTTTTAATTTTTTTGTAAATTCTCATGTTAAAAATACCAAGTACTGCTGATGTTGAGCGAACATCTAAATATTTAATATTCAACATGATGATTTTATAATGCTGATGCTAAATGAAATGTCAGTGCTAATGCTCAAAATTACAAACTTATTTTATGCTGAGTTTTTAAAATTCCAGGAAAAAAGAGAATTTCTGATGTCTTAAGAAATTGTTATTTTGTATTAACTAAATTTGTTTTTATGTTATTAAGAAAATAAATATGGTGAATCAGTGAATCTTATTAAACTATGATAATGTTACAATAATAGTTTCATATTATATATCATAAAAGCATACTGCACTACATATATTAATATGGATGTGACTTATAGTACGTTGATGCCTGTTAATTTTACAAAAACTACAGTAAACTAAAAATTGTACTAAAATTCAGGAACTTTGTTTTTACTGGGTTGCAACTGTTTTGTTTTGTTTGTTTGTTTGTTTGGTTTTTTTTTTTAGTTATGAATTAATAAGACCAAGTGTAAGTTGAATAAAAATGCACAAATCCAAAAATTTGGCACAAATTTTGATAAATCCAAAGACAGACCTGTAAACAACATCAACTACAGGAGAAAAACCTCTAACCGTTTCCTTCGTTTGGTCACATTTAAAGCCGGTTTCTACAGGGCTCAGGGAGCCAGATGAGCAGTCAGACGAGGTGAGCGAGACAGATGTGGGGGAGAAAGATGCTGTGGTATCACTGCGCCCTGCAATACAGACAAAGATCATTCTTTGTCAAAATATGATCCATTATCTACACTATTTCCTGCTCTCTTTATCTCCAAACACTTGAATGCAGAACTGTTGGTGCAGCTGTGATTGAGTCAAACACCTGATTGGTCGATCTGATAGCGATGGCGATGATGCTGCTGCTGCCGTTGTGATGTGTTGTTGTTGATGATGATGGTGGTTGTTGCAGCAGTTTTGGAGGGTTTTCCTGCTTCCCTAGCCATCAGCCCTGTGGTGCCCCCTGCTGTTGAAGATGCAGTAGTGTCACTGCCACCCTTCAAATCCTGGTAGGTCTTCAGTCTTTCAATGAGATCAGTTTTGGTGCCAGAGACTGGCAAGCTGCGCAGCCTCAGCTCGGACTTGAGTTCTGCAACCTGACAAGGAGTAAATTGAAAGAAGAAGAAACAATGACTAGATTTCCTAAAGCTGCAGATACAGGAGTAATGAAAAATGAATTACCCATGCACTTAACAAAATAAATGTGCAGTTTTTGTGCAGTTAACCTTCATTTCATGCAGATTTGGTGGTAAAGATGCTGGTTTTATCTCCATTCGAGGAGCAGAACCCTGATGCTTTTGACTCTCCTGGTTAGAAGATGCAGAGACAGGTGAAAGTGAGGAGGAGGAGGTGGTAGAATCAGAGGAAGAAGAGGAGGATGATTGCTGATCTGACTGAGGCCTGATCAAGAGAAGCGAAGAATTGAACACAGAATTATCCCCTGCTGAAAATACCAAACCAAAAATGACTTCAAAAATGTTCCCAGTCAGTCTATCATGAGACCTTTTTTCCGCTCAGTTTTTTAGCTGCACACTGTAAGGCTGGTCTTTCTTAATTAAAAAAATAAACAAATGAATGATTACTTGGCTGTTGCAGGCAGGATGGCATGGTAGTTCTGCTGCTGCTGATTGATGATCTGGAGCTGCAGGACGAGCTGCTGCTGATGGACCATTTTGGCATAAGATGAGTCCAAATGGGCGGACGGTTCTTTCACTCCCTTCTGGTCAGGAGGGACATACTGATGGTACTTCAACTTTTTCATCTAAAAGTCAACACATTCCAAATATAGCAAATAAATATTTCAGCATCTAGTACTTCTTTTACTTTTGGCGGCAGTGTTTTTTGTATGTCAGTGAAACAGAAATAAAAGTCTACCTTTGGTTTGTCATCCTTTAGTTTCTTCTCTTTCTGTGCCGAGCAGTCAGAGTTTGATTTGAGCTGAGGCTAAAAAGAAAGATATTTGATTGTTTAATGAATCTGTAAACTTTTATAGGCAAGACAAGTTTATTTGTATAGCACCATCCATACACAAGGCAATTCAAAGTGCTTTACTGATGCAAGGACATTATTTGGAAATGAAAAAAGAGACTAAAACAACTTACAATCAATGAGACAGATAAACTTTTTCGTCTGTTCTGTGTATTGGATATTTTATACAATAATGTATGAAATTGATATGATTTTTTTTGTTTGTAATTATAGATGTTTTGTGTTACAACCATCAATTTTTTAAGCCTGTGTAGTTTTGTTTTCTTGGAGGATGTTTCGTACTTTACTCTGTGCTGTCACAAACGCCCTCTGATCAGATGGTGCCATCCCATTGGTCACAGTCAATGAAGGGGACAATAAAGAGGTCTATGGTGGGAAGAAACGGAAGGATGGACATGATGGGTATATCAATATTGGTGTCAGCTTTTATGTATATCATGAATAATTATAGGATAGAAATATGAGCTACATTTGCGGTTAAGAGAGTTATCTCACTACATGTATTCAACAGTAACTCAACCAAAGTTAGAGTCCCTTCTTTTTTTCATTTCTGATGCAATAATGTGCATCAGTTTTGATAGTATTATGTCAAAATAAAAATGAAGCAGCGCTGATAACACAGTCGTAAACCCTCATGCTTAATCATGAACTTCTCAGGTAATGAAGCTCTGCAAAGTCTGGTATTGATTATACTCGCATAGCAGTCATCTTTCTCTGCTCTACTGGTGTTAATATGCTGCATTTTAGCTTTGAAATTTATTTATTTATTTAAGTTATTTTTCATGAAAGGTGGTGTAGGCAGGATCTGAGGAAGTGCCAGTTTTGGGGAGAAATCGTGAATGTAAACACTACCCCTCCCAACCAGTTTTCCCCTCAGCTCCTCCTCTCTCCTTCCTCTCTGCTCCAGCAAACCCCGCCCACAAACAGACGCTCCTGCTCGGTCGTATCGTTTCAATTAAAATCAGATATAATGCAGATGAATACTTCAGTCAACGTGAAACCAAAAAGCATTGGTGCGTCTCTAGATGCCAACAGACTAGCAACAAACACAATGTTTGCAGGACTTCTACAACAAGGATAAAGTGACATAGTCCAGGACCCGAGGTAAACTGTTTAGCTGTGCTACAACACGCAGCAGGTCCCGTTTGACAAGAAACACTTCTCTTACAGACACTTGGCTTACTTTGTTAAAGCGTTTTACCTGTCCAGCAGAAAGGTTACAGGGTCTGTAAGATCCCAAAGCGTCTCCCATCAACCCGGCTTTTTAGCTCTTGTCCAGTCTACCTCCATTATGAGCGCCCGTTATTCCGCCAGATTCTCTGGAATTTACTTTGTTTTCTTTCTTGTGTCGGCAGTAGTGGCCAAAGGAGGATTCAGACAGTTTCTACTTTCTGGTTAGTTTCTACTGTCCGATATTGTAGCGCGCTAACTTTGTTTGGGCTCATGAACATTATTTAAGGATGTGGAGTCAGTAAGAGCGGGCTGCCCAAAAAATGTAAAATGTTGATTACACAGACATAACAAAACATAGCAATATCGTTATATTACCAAATGTCATCAATAACTAATAGCTATTGGTATTAAAAGCTTTTTTTGTATATACACTACAAAAAAGAAGCTTCTTTAACGGATTCCTGCCTACCCCACCTTTAACTCCAAGATTAATTAACATTTAAAACTTAAATGAAAACAGCAGGCTCAGTAACTCGTTTGACAGCCTTCTCACAATCAGAGGTTAGCTGGAGAATTTTAGAGGAGAACTTTGGGAAAAGTTTACAGCCTTGACTTTGCAAACATATAGTTGATGAAGCTCCTTTAAAGTTACCCTGGTAGAAGACGGGATGCTGCCTCCTGTCAGGATTTCAGGTGGAGAGGCCAGAGAAAACAGGACACATGAGGACTCAGGGTTAACTGGCTGTTCTGGAGACAGGCTGTAACCACTGTCCTCATCACATGACCGGTAACCACCAGACACCTCAGGAAGCTGTGAGTCTGAAGTCAGAGAGAGAGGCAGTTAACAGGACCTTTGGTAACAATGCAGAGTAATTTAAAATTTAAGCAACTAAACATCCCATTATCCAAACACGGTACATTGTACTGGTATATTTTAGAATAAAATATACATATTTAAAGGGATATTCCAGCGTAAATTTATTTATGGTCAAACACACTGTAACACAGATTAAGACACCCCCTCGGGTGATGAATGTTGCCGACCACTTGCTTCTCTAGTTACACCAAGTTTAGTAACAACTGCATGATAGCAATACACAGCAGTCTGAGGAGCCATCAACAAACCTCAACCAAAACGCCACTCTATAGCCACAAATAATGCTCAGAACAGCACCTAACTTCATCCAGGAGGTGTCTAACTCGGTGTTACGGTGTGTTTGACCCTAAATTAATTTTACAACATAATATCCCTTTAAGATAAAAATGACCAGTAAACTCAGAAAAAGTACATAAAAGCTAAAGTTTTCATGTCAGATCTTGTCAAATCTTTCTGTTGATTTCTTCTTCTGGTGTCACATAATCACTTCATTGGTATGCAGACATTTACAGAGCTTTGGAGAGTTAAGGTACCTGCACAGATCTTACACATTGAAGGCAGAGACTGCTTCTTTGCAGGCGGGTGTGTGTTATTTAATTATAGAGGCTTTTGTGGGCTGGAGCAGACAGCTGTATAAAATGACCCGCTGGTCATTAATTCAACATCAGCAGGTGATGATGAAAAGACAACATGGGGCTGATTTAGCAGCCTCAGATCCAATAATGTGATGACGTCCCTGCTGCTGCTCTGTGCCTGTGTGGGTCTGTGCTTGGTATGTTTGTATCTTTGGGTGTTAACTCTGTGTAACTCAACTGTAATGTAATTGTGGGTGTTTTGCAGCCGTGACAAAGATGGATAATCCTCTGACACTGTACGTTATTGAATCACAGCACTCTCCCCCGCACCCATCAATCAGGCAGCCGAGCCACTGTCTCTAATGTCCTCATCTAATATGAAACACAACCACCTCTGGACCAGAGCTGCACAATTAAATAAGACAGTTATTTTGCATGACTTTGTTGCTGGTGTTGTAAGGGGAAAAGGGTGAAATTGGGGGCATTAATTCTGTCGCTTTACCCAAATTGCTGCAAAGTGAGATCACATTCATTCAACTGTAATACTTAAGTTAGTATTTAATCCTCAATTTAAAGCATAATGAGTTCAATGCAGGCACTATGGGCGCTTGAAGCCTATTACCTAGAGCTTCATTGTTCAAGAAAGAACATTACACTATAGCTCAATATTTTCAGATCCAAGTGAGTTAACACTTGGAGAATAAACAAAAAAAAAGTTAATCAAAATATTAGATAAGTACGTGCATTTGGCATGTATTAGTGTTTCATAGTAGGAGGCCTCAATGCTGGTTGTCACACACCATTAAATGTATGGATGTTGGAGACACAGAAGCTGCTAGTGAGCTAGCTTAAGCAGCTAGCTTACTAGCTTTTTATGCTAAATTTAACTGTTAGTTTTAATCATTTCTCATGATAGGAAATGATTAAGCATTTCTATAAATTGGTGAATCCAAAAATTATGTCAGTGCTTGTGTTTCCTCAACTGACTAATTAATTGACATTTGTGAAATTTAACCATTTTCATTTAATCCCATAGCTTTCCATCTACCAGAGGTAGTACACTTTGAGATAAAAGCATAGTTTCAAGATGCAATAAATAAAGCAGCCTCAACGCAAGGTAGAAAAAAATGTCAAAGTGAGCGCATGACAAACACTCGTTTAGTGAGACATTGTCTTCTCCAAAGCAGTTCCAGTCACAGGACAAGTGACGTGTGTAAGTAAAAGATTTTAACATTATCAAAATAGATAATGACAAGTTCATTGTGCTTTCATCCAAAGTGACGTACAAAAACTTTTTAGTTAATAATAAACTGAGTTAAGTTTAGCAAGTAGTGTGTTTCTCCACCCTTGTGTCATTAGGGAATTATTAGATCAATGGTACAGTGTTAAAAAATGGGAATATTTAGTAATATCTAGCTATCAGATTCTAGATTGAAATGCTCCCTTGCTCCCCCCTATAGTCAATGAGGTGACAGGAGCTTTTTGACCTCAAAGGCCACCGTGATGCATGACAAAAATTATCTTAGATTTGTCAGATTTGTACTTTTTCAACTGTCTAACAGTGCAAAGACTTTTCCTTACAACAACAACTTCTTCTTCCTTCAGCAGTTAAAATGCAAATACCAGCTAAAAACAGTGGGCATAAATATCATGTTTGTAATCGATTCCTTCAATCAAAAGTAATTATTGTAAAGGATTTAACTGCTGGCCATCCAAAGACATAAAAATCATCCAAGATTAGGTGACTTTGACAGAAAATAGCTGCAGAGCCACTGAATTATCTTCAAAGATTTTAACATACTATTCTGACCCTCTGTGTGAGTGTGAATGACATACTGAACAAGTCTACAACAGGGCTCAGCTCACCTGTGATCTCCTGATTGACGCTGGAGGGAACAGGTTGGATGTTTTTGTAAATCAGCTCTGTGGACTCTAGCTGATGTGAGATCCTATCATCCAGATCATCGGTGAGGCGAGCTCTCTTCTGCTGCCACACCTGCCTGCCCTGAAGCGATGGCACTGCTGGTGTCTCTGGATGCAAACACAAACAAAGGAAATGTTTGTGCCAGTGTGCTAGGATGTTTCAGAATCAGACAGAGAGGTTGTATGTAGCACTTACCTCCTTGAATGTGTCTCTCCAGTCGAGGGCTCTCCGGTCTCTTCCTGATATTCCTCTTTGAAAAGTCTTCAGTCTGCAGAGAGAGTGAGCTATATAAGACAACCAGTCACTTTTAGACATATCATACATCTATTTTATCTTGATTGTGGTTGGTTGTGTGACCAACTGTTTTTACTTTTATTTATTATGTTAAACTTTGTATCCATTACTTTGGATTTAGGCTTTGATATTGAATCTGTTTCTTCAGCGAACTGTTTTGAGGTTTAATCTATTACTTATAGCTTTGGATGGTTATAGTCGATATATTTTTTTGAGTCAAATCAATTGGTTGACAATGATTTTGACACAACCACCCGACCAGTAGTAGTAACCCTGTTGGGAATCAGTGTTTTGGATCCAGAAATTGTGACCTGTTCAAGTTTTCCTATCTAGGCCATCTATCCAGCCTTGTTAAAGACATGACTGTTAAGAAGTTGGGGAAAGTAACTTAGATGTTACAAAGTCTTAAAAGAGAGTGGATGTCAGTTTGACACAGACCTGGTTTGACTCCAGTGATAAAATCCAAAGATGACTTACTCACCTCTGCTGGTTCCAAGCTCTGTTTCTCTTCATGACAGGCAGCTGAACTTTTTAAAGCTTGAAGAGTAAAATCAAAAAATAAATAAATAAATAAAAAAAAGGAGAGGAAAAAAGAGAGAGGACATTAAAGTTTATATGTCACTGTGTATGTTCACAGCAATAAGGAAAGTTTTGGAGGGTTCTTCTACTTCAACTTCTCTCTCCTCTGATTACCATTTAAAAAAAATAATCCCTGTATCACCCTTTATTCAACCAACTTCATCAATGTTTTTTGTTTGTCTAAACCAGTGGTTCTCAATCCAGTCCTCGAGCCCCTCACTGTCCTGCATGTTTTGGATGTTTCCCTGCTCCAACACACCTGATTCAAATGATCAGCTCGTTATTAATCCATTACAGAGCTTGATAACGAGCTGATCATTTGAATCAGGTGTTGGAGCAGGGAAACATCCAAAACATGCAGGACAGTGGGCCCTCAAGGACTGGATTGAGAACCACTGGTCTAAACCTACATTCAAAAAGTGTGAGCCCTCAAGTGTGCACTTCGAGTACTGCGGGTGGGTTGGGAGGTGTCAGTTGATTTTTAAGAGTGAATTTTTGCTTACATTTGTGACTCACAAATTTTGACGAGTATGTAAACTATCTGTACTTGCCCCCTTTCACACAATATCTCTAAAGCTCTTGTGAGGGACTTTAGGTTTGTGTCAAATTTGGTGCCCTCTGTGGACAAAGCAGCCTGCTTATCTTGTCTTGTCTAGTGGTGTCTTCTGATAAATGATCACATTCTAATGAGTTTGAAAGTTAAATAAATTATTTATTGTGAATGTTTTATGTGGAAATTGTAAAAACAGGGCTGTTTCTTCTGCTGAATGTCTAACACCTATCCTAGCATTTGTATTAGGTATCAAAAATCACAATATAAAAGTCTTCAATCTTGTAACTGATGGTCCTCTTTATTTGTATTTGTCAAACAAGCCATAAAATGAATTGTAATATTTTTCAGAAAAGTAAAATAACTCAATTTAGGAGCTTTAAATATAATTATATTGCAATAAAACTGCAAATTTTCAGTTCTCTCGAGCAGATGTTTTAACTCTGTGAATTGTGAAGTGAAATTAATGAACACTTCTTCCAAGTAAGAGGTGACGATGGCGGCTGAGAACACCAGCCCAGAGAAGATACCACATGAGCATGAAAGAGTAAACACCCTCAACTCCAAGCTGAGGGTCCCCACATTAATTTCCTAATAGGAGTTTAATTTAATCCAATGTTCTGGAAGTTACGCAGCAGAAATTGTGTTGCACTTCTAATACTTTGTGACTGCACACACACACTCGTGTTGTGACTAGATTAGCAACCCTCAGGGGAGACTGCTGGTACCTGCACAAGCCTGAGTTCACGTCACTGAACACTGTCAGACTGCTGGTACACACTCACTCCTGCCCAGCCCAGGGACATTAACCCTCTTAGACCTTTCACCCGTCCACAAGGGCGTAGTGTGGCCTCCTTTGGGGTGTGTGAACCTGCCTGTCAGTCAGGTACGTCTAAAATGAGTACCGAGACGACTGGGGAAGGATGAATGAGAGCAAATTTTGAAAAGTGGAGGAAAAATGAGTGAAAAAGGATGAAGAAGATGACAGAGAACCAGGAAACAGATGGAGGAGAGAGGAGATAAATGGAAGGAGGCAGCTGGAAGAAAGATGAAAAAAAAAACGGACCAAAGGGCAATGAAGAGGAGGAAACAGAGTGGTGGGATGAGGTCAGAGAGAAAAGACCCCATTATGTGCATGAGTGGCTGCATCATGGCTTCTTGCCATTCTGCTGAAGCTAACCAGCATCCCTCGTCTGTAGAGCGTGGGAGAGTTGAGGAGAAGCCTATCGCCTGGTCTGGCTGTGTTGTAATGTTCAGTCTGCTGCTCAGTGGAGGATTTTCTCTTGTTATTAGTTAACTTAAGGAACTACCCTGTGTTTGTTACTTGGTCATTCACACTATTAGCACCCAAAACGCCTCAAATAAACGCTCAGTCTAAAAAAAGCTCTACATCCTTATTCCTTTCAATGTTTATTTAACTTTTCAGTCGTTCTTTAACAAAGAAGTAATACAATTTCCACGACACCACTAGCATGCAGAGTAAAACTGCTGCCATGTGCACATCTAGAATTATAATCTCCTTCTGTTTTAAACCTGCTTTTTTAGAACTGGGTGAATAAAGATTTTAAAAATGAGGAAAATGAAAGAAGCAGGCAATAAAAAAATCAGGAGAGAAAGCGAGATACAGAGGATAAAAGACATTAAAAGAGGATTTTTTTTTCTTCAGATATTTAGCCAGGGATGCAGAGTCAGGAGTCATGGAGTTGTTGTGCTTTAGAGGTGACTACCTTTTCACATCGTCCATCCGCTTTCTGTCTCCACGAAAGACTACTTCAGTTATGATAAAGGTCACGTGACGCGAGAAAGGGAACCAAAATGTCAGTGGCTAATTGTTTCTCCATGTGTTTATTTTGACATTAACCACATACCTGAACCCAACCACCTCTACATTTTGATTATTAACACAACAACAGCCACCAGAATCCTTTATTAAATGAGCACATTTAAAGGCCAGAGAGGAAGTACAGTGAATAAGTGGTGCTGATTAGATCCTCAACAGGGTGGTCAACAACTGAGAGACGCCCTCACCAGCTCTGCTGCTGTTGCTTGGATTGCAGGACAGGATCTAGTTTAACAAATATCCTCAATGATTTTTGACCCGCTGATTTGAAATACTGACTGTAAAAGAACATTTTTACCACAGTATCAACAGGCAGGGGTGAAACGTGAATGCCTCTTTTTTATAGATTGGCTGGATGAGATATGGGTGTTAGGGTTGTTTTTGCCTTGCTATTGCGAATTACAACGTTGGTCCGGAATTACAGGACTTTTTTCCTTGAACCCTTAAACCCCACATGTTTGATAAGATTATGTATAAAATGTTTTGTTTGTTTGTTTGTTTGTCTGCTTTTTGCTGTATCAATTCTATAAATTAAATGATACAACTGCAACTTAAAATAAAAGTAAAACCCCCTCGCTTTGTGAGACCGACAACTTCGCAGTGATAAACTCTGTGTTTCCACAACACCCAGGGGTTTTTCTACCCCACAGGAAAGATGCTATGCTGGTCTATAATGATAAATCTTTAAGTTTATGCTATTTTTGTTGTTAGCTGGCTATGCTAGAAGGAGGCTGCCATCTTTATTTTGGTAAGTTGACCAATCAGAAGCTGTATCTATGATCAGCTGACCGGTCAAGTAAGAAGCGAGGGCAGCCTGACACTTTTTCCAAAATAGTACAGAACTCTTAAAAGATAGAGCTGTTTAGTAATGAAAACCAAAACTTACTTTTCTTTTATTCAATGTCTCTGTTTAATTATTAAATTCTAATCAAATATTTGATTTCTATTTGAAACAAGTTAAGCCTTTTATCAATGTTTTGGGTACATCTTATAATCAGGGTTGTTTCATATAAGGGTCAATATGGTCATTTCCATTGCTGCAGGGTTAATGAAGTATACAATGAATAAATTAAATAAGGAAAATTCATAATCTGAGCCTTGACCAACATATACCCCAACAAAAGTGGATATTATCTACTTACGTGTTGTGATTTCTCCATTGACCAACTCCTCTCTGGACTGTCTCTGTTTCAGCTTCAGCTGGAGGACTGAACACGGGAACCGAGACAGACAACAAAAAGATAAAGAGGCAATATGAAAACAAATAAAAATAAATTATATCTCAATTAGCTGCCAAAGAAAGACACAAGAGTGGTGACATTACTCAGCTTACAAAGAGCATCATATGAGCAGTGGGGGGTTGTTGGTAAGTTCAAGGTTCCCTGCAGAGATTTTATGTTCTCTGTTTGTTCAAACTGTTTCTCTGTGGTCCCCTAGCATGATGAACAAAAGTCAAGTCACACGAAAGTTATATATGAGTGGTTTTGTCTATTTGTTGAATTATGTCCTTCTTTAAAGGAAGAGCGTACTTCCACAACGCAGTTCAAAACAGTGAAATTAAACTCATGGGAGTAAAACTTCTGAGATCTCTTCCTGCCTCCACCTGTTCTTGTTCTGACTCACCGTGTCCTAAGTCAACCTCACATTTTCTCAGAGGACATATCTGCAAAAAAGTTTCTCCACTAAACTTCCAGAATCAAAATATGACTTTGCCAAGGAAAATGATCTCCTGCAGATCAGCAGCTCCTATATATCTGTGTCAGGGAATCAGTATTTGAGCTGTGTAGCAGCATAGTGAGATTGGGAACATTTTTAAGGGGTGGCTTTTTTTTTTCACACACACCCTGACCATCCACAGAAAAAATAATAATAATAGAGCACGCTCACATCTTACTACTGTAAAAATGTGGTCACAGTGTTGCACAGTGAGTTAAATTATTGTAACCTACAATAATGAGGTGCTGCACTGATTGGGTGCTTGATTGTAGTCTGGTGGGAGAGAGTGGAGACTGGTGCAGATGGACGCAAAACCAATATGGCGAGTGCTCCAGAAGAACTTGCACCAGTAACCAGACAAATCTGGCTTTGTACTGACTCATCGCTGAGGTAGTCTGAGGTGAGAGGTGTGGCACATAAGCACCAAACATAGCTGGCATGTTGTTTGTAAAAGAAAATGTATGGCTCTGAAAGAAGTAAATAGCTATTTAGCTAATGAATACCCCGCTATGTTAGCTGTAAATTGTGTTTTTCAGAGCTTTTTTGTACAGGAAACATCTGCCTGCTATGTCCAAACACACATGAAAGCAGACAATGCAGAATCATTATGTGGGAGGGTGATCAAAATCTTCGTTTGGCACTTTCATTTGACTTAAAACCAGCATCCACAGCTCCTCCTAAACCTCAGATTTACTGCCTTACCAAAATTTAACTTTTGTCAAATCAAATACAGTGCTAGTTCCAAACAAATGCCTCCCTACCACCCGCCTTTAATCTCACTTTTTCAGACAACAGAAGGAATATCTTCCTGGTGCATATGCTCATCTTTCCCTCTTTATTTAGCCTCGTTTTTGATTTTGAGAGCATGTTCCTCTAGAGAGCGAACAAGAGATGTATTCCAGTGTTTCAGCAGCATCACCCACACTTCTCTGTATCTGGAGTCTGTAATAATGAGAGCAGGCGCTGTTGCCTTGGCCTATTCAAGTCAGACTCAGCAGTCAGTCTCTCTGAGTGTCCTACAGTAGCCTGAGATAAAACATTCATCTTCCTTTGATTTCTATGATGTGGACGTTGCTGACGCACGACGGTGCAGTTTCCCCTCTTGGCAGGGGGAAAGGTTTAACTGACTCCTTCAGGCAGACAGAGGCAGACTATGAAAACAGAGTCTGACACGGATAGTCGTCATATGCATGCATAATATCTGTGTACAAATACGCACATTCAAAATGCACAAATATTTTTTAAAAATCCTGTTTTTATACCACAACTGTTACGCCCACGCAGACTCACACATACAGAGGGGAACTGACAGAATACTGTTTTTTTTCTGTTGATGATTTGTGCCAGGAGATGACAAGCAGTGATGCAATGTGCTGATACAGAATCTATTCTGGGAAAGTCTGCTCATCGCTAAAATGTCACTACATGACAGAGAGTGCACCGTCTATCGACAACACTGTCACGCACCTAAGTCCAACTGTCATGATCTAACACATCTACAAGTAAGAAGCTGCATTCAAGAGGATTCCCAGATTGGTTGTTCCAAAGGTAAACAAAACGATGAATACAATCCAACCTTTACTTCAGATCTAGGCGAAAATGACGCTAAGTGCTGTAAAGGAGTACTTTAATGAATTTAGGAGACATTTAAGCCATTGTACCCTTTAGCAGCAACTCAAATACTTGAATTTCCATAATTATAGATTAAAACATATTCAGCTTGCTGAATGAAAATCAATATCACAGTTGTATGAAGGGCTTTTAAGGCATCTTCTATTCTTCTTCCCACTTCTACTCCTGTTATATCTTTGCTTCAATCAGATATTCAGCCTAGACTCTCCCACAGTGCACACTCCCACTATGCTGTCCTTGGTGATCCTCTAAGGTCAATGCAGTATATATAAAAGTGATAATGGAGGAGAGACAAAGTTTTCTGACTTTGTATTTAACTCATAAGCCTTTAAATGACAGTACAATGCACACACTCTGTGAAAAGCCCTCCAAAGGTACAGTTCATTAAACTTTCTTTTTTGGAAGTTGATTCTATTTAATCCAACAAAAGCATTTGTCCAAGAGTGGAGGAGGAGACTACTTATTAACTTATGTAAGTAACCATTTTCATAGCTTGAAGTTGGAAGTTGTTGTTTTTTTTTCCTAAATGAGCATCATTATTGTCCACTATCTGTCCAAAAGCCCCACTGTTTCCTCATATGGTGACATGAGGTACAACTGACTTAACTTTGAAAGACAAATGCATCTTTTAACATTGTGGGCCTTTGTGAATAAGAAATACAGTCTGTGTGGACAGAAACATTTTTCTCTCATTGTAGTTTGAAGTGCACTGTTAAACCACTATCATTAAATGGTGATATGAAAAGACCGACAAAAGCCATCACTCCCAGGCTCAGCTGTGGTGTTGTGTTTTAGACTGTTACCTCTCAATGGAAAGATTCTGGGTTCAAATCCAGGACACGGGCTCTCCAGGTAAGCCAGGAAAGAAAAACACTTTGCTGTTAAACACCCAGGATCAACTGGTGACATAAAAAGGCTGCCAAAGCAAGCACTGCCAAACAGTCCTACATCATGTTAAGTTAGAAAAAGAGTTTTTATGATCAAGTCTGTATTTTTAGCTTGTCAATTTTTTGTCTTAGTTGATTTTTGTCTAAATTTTTGTTAAAGAAAACTAGACTGGGCTGCCTAAGCTTCGATATTGTGGTTTTAAGTTACATTAATTTCTGTCATCTGCTGTCTCTGTTTCTTTCCCCAACCCCCCTTCTCCTCCCTCTTGGCTCTCTCAGTTTTTCTATTTGTGTCCATGTTGTAAGCGTTGGGAACCGGATCTTTCTGGAGAGTCAGTTAAATTAAAATGAACCCTACTGTAAATTGCCAACACACACAAACACACAAGACTCGTGAGGGGTGAAATAGTTCAGAGGAGTCTGATCTACCAGGATATAATAAAAAGATTAACCAACTGTGTGAGTCTTAGCTTATGCTAATGGTTGAATTTCTGCATGTTACCTCAATTTACCTAAGAAGCAAGAATGAGAAGGCGCCTTAAAAAACTCTTGACTGAATAACAGCTTACACATGTTTGGTTTAGGACCACTTTTGTAAGAGAGAAGTCATTATTTGCACTTCAACAAGCAAATGCGGATACCAGGGCCTGAGGAGGGAAGAGTACAAGTCCTATGTTTTTGATATGCACACATGAAAAGCAGAGGCAAGGTAGCATCAGCAAAGACTTACAGGGAAGGTATGTATGGTAAACAGCAATATCATATATGGGATTATGACCCTGATCTGGGAGCTCTCAACCTTTCCTTGTGTGTACTTGGAATTCTAAAACCTGAGGTGGGAAGAGCACACATCTGCAACCTTTCATGAAAAGTCAAGGCAGGGAGAACAGCAGCAAAGACTTACAGGACAGGTATGGTAAACAACAATATCATATATGGGAGTATGACTCTGATCTGAGAGCTCTCAACCTTTCATTGTGTGTACATGAGAATTCTAAAATCTGAGGTGGGAAGAGCACACATCTGCAACCTTTCATAAAAGTCAAGGCAAGGAGAGCAGCAGCAAAGACTTAGAGGTTACAGGACTGGGCAGGCATACACAATGAACAATGAATCTGACAACGGTAAAGTCAGGCACAGCACAAAAAACAACAGTCGGGGTAGAGGCAAGTTGAAAAGCAGTGAGCAGTTAGGTCTCAGCAGAGACAATAGGCAGGCTAAAGCAGAGCACCCTTTTTTGAAAATGTTCTTTTGCTCACAGCTTCAAAGTGGCTCTCTGTCCGGTTTTATTTTGATACAGTACACAGGTTGCTGGGTTCATGTGCTCAAGGCAAAGCGTGCCTCGCCTTAACTGGCTGAGCTCCAACTGTAACCCAGCCACTTGAGGACCATCTGATCCACCTAACACCCAAGCCTGGTGAAAAAAAATTCAGGTTTGAAGATCAGCCCACAACACAAATAAGTCAATACAGTGTGTTATTTGTGTTTTTCACCAAAACAAAGAGAAAATTCTCTTATGTGGGCACAATTTTTACAGTTTTTTTCTCCCCAGAATAAACCACCTTTGACATCACTGCATGATCAGAAACAACTGCACATATATTAAACTTTTGAAAATATAATGCTTGACATAGAATGGTTAACTCACCCTCTCTGAGGCTCTGACACGCACGGCGCTCCAGCTCAAACTGTACAGCTCTTCTGTCTCTGTTTCTGCTCATTGATGGAGTCCTGAGAGGTGCAGGGTCAGTGCAGATGCAAGGCAGGTGTTCCAGTATGGCCGACATGAGCAAACCTGGATCTAAATCCCAACTGAGATTCAACAGACCCTAAAGGGGTTAAAAAAGAAAGTATAACACAATGCTGTTGTAAAGAGGTGCTGCACAGTTTTAAAAGCTGCAGCCGCAAGTGATAGTGTGAGTCAAATATCGTTGAATACATCATCCAGCAGTCACAGCTGTTGGTGTAATCAGTCAATCAGCTGACAGACACAAATACACACATGTACACATGCACACATTCTGAGCAGAGCGCCTGTGCTTCCTCTTACTGAGCACCTGTGATTTGAGCTCAGCATGGTGTCAGTGAAGTGCACCTGTGTGAAAAACTCTCTGTCGTCATGCCTTCGAGCCTAAAAACAATGCAATGACAGAAAAACACCTGCTGACACTCTGCATGCACAATTCCTGTAACGTCTTCTTTATACTTTTTTATTTGCATTTTTTTCTGTCTACTTGCTCAAATGTAGACAGAAAAATGACTTATTGTGATTTATCATGAAGTCTTCAATTCTTCGCGGGAATTGTTGAAAAATGTATTTGTGGATCAACCGGCATGTGCATTTAATTTTGAGACAAACGTCACACAGATTTCAAAATATGAAACATACTTGTAGTATAAAATTGTGACATGTTATTCTTGAAACAGTTAGTGGAATTTATCTAATGTCAGCCTACAGTTTTGTAAGAACACTTAAAAAAGAGTGAATTTAAACAGATTTTTTATTTTTCATCTCCATAATTTTATTACCTTATCACAAAGAACGCTACAAAGAAATTTAAGCTTTAAGTCAAAGTCCAGAGTTGTGTTGTATCAGTAGATTGTGATTTATACTCTAGCTAACCTAATGAAATGTTTTTACTCACTTTTATTTGAGGGGGGGAAAAAAAAAATTCAAGCTAAAAGTCCTGGGCACTTCACATTGGTAGCTCCTATTTGCCATACCTTTAAATACCTTTCAGATGATAAGGGACGATGGATCATGTTGTTATTAAACACCGATTATTCACAGATTATTTTGGTAAACATTTATGCAACCAATAATAAAACAGAAAATGATAACTTATTTTTGACTCTAGAAGATGCAATTAATGGAGGGTTGTCAACATTTCTATTTGCTAAGAATATCTGGGGTGGGGATTTTAATACAGTTATGAATTATGAAATTGACAGACTCCATACAAAGAATAAAGGAGAAATTAATGAGCTAGATAATGTATGTTATAGATTAAATTTAATTGACATATTGAGGCATAAACACCCAAGTGATAGAATGTATACATGGAGTAGCAAAAATAGATCCCTACAGTCCCCAATGAATTCTGCATGGTCTCAGCAAGCACAACTGATGATGTGGGGAGAACAGATATTGAGCCTACCTATTTACGGAACATAAAGCAATTTCAATAAGGATGAACTTGTCAAAAACACCAAAAATTAACACAGACTACTGGAAATGAAATAAAACACTAATTGAAATCATTACTTTTAAAACCAAATAAAGTCGATTGAGAAGTACTGGAGGCAAGCAGTAACAGCTAACCTGTATGGAGAATCCTGGGAGTTATTAAAATATGAAATTAAAAGATCAGCTATAGCATTGGGGGAAAAAAAAGTTTAAAACTACAAGAGAAAAAGAACTCATAACTTTTGCAAAAATGATGAACTTAACTGAAAAAGAAAACCCGTCTGAGGATGAGGCCAATCCATTTACTTTATGAAGAAAAAGCTAGAGGTGCTTTAATTAGATCCAGAGGAAAATGGCTAGAGCAAATGAGAAATGCTCTAAGCATTTCTTCAACCTTGAAAAAAGAAACGCTAGAAATGTCTTCTGTGAGCAAATTTAAATATTACTGGTACAATATGTGAAGATGAATCAATAATCTCTAACTACGTGGCTAACTTTTATGAAAAACTGTACTCCAGGCAAACTCTCGATGAAAAGCTAATAGATGTGTGCTGTCAAAATATAAATTACAACATTTAAAAAAATTGACAACACATTTAGACTTTTGGACTTGTGTGACCAAAAAATCCCTTATTATGAAATACCTCAAGCTGCAGATTTGCTAAAAGATAATAAATCTCCGGGAAACGACGGCATTACTGTTGAATTCTACAGAACCTTTAAGGATGCCGTAACCCTGTTTCCTGCATGTATTTTTGAAGAATAAATCACCAAAGGCAGACTCCTACCTTCTATGCAGCAAGGTCTTACAAAATTATTACCCAAGCCAAATGAAGACAAAATGAATAGGCTATAGAAAATTGGAGGCCAATAACCTTTTTTAACAATGATGTTAAAATATCTGTCTCCATCTTTGCACAGAGACTAAAGGTAGGATTGGGATAAATTATTGATGAGGAACAATCTGGGTTTATGGCAGGTAGAAGTATGATTAATAATTTGAGACTAATAACAGATTACAATGAATGGCTCAGGTTTTCAACGTCCACTTCACAAAACACACAGTTATTTGCTTCAAAGTTAAACCTTAATCTTTAAAAATGCGTTTGCTGGATAGATTTCGTTCAAGATTTTGAAATGGACTTCTTTTGCTCGTCCAAATCAAATTGCTTCAAAATTTACATCCTTTTAATTGGGCTAGGGTAACATTCGTTTACCAACATATTTCTGAGAGCTTTGTTGTTATATTTGCGATCACAAAAGTCTGACCCCCCAATGTAGAGTTGTCTCAATCCTTGGGAGACTGTGGAAGGCGGAACCAAGTTGTCCATAGCGTGTACAGTCTATGGTAGCGACGGGGGCGATTATAAGTGACGGACCAACATGACGGCGAGACAAAATGCATAACAAGTGCAGAGAAGTTGAGTTTTTTCTTTTAAATGACTGAAATTTAATAAGGGTTTCAACGCGTCAGTATCAATAATTATTCGAGACAGTTTTATGGTAATGTGTGACAGCTAACCGTGTGACTGTGTCGTTACCGTAGAGATAGTTTGTTCGTACCCACTGTCACTCGTGTTGTTTATTTCTTTAAGTATTTAAAATGTGGGGCGAAATTGACCCTCCTGTTAAACCACAACCGAGTTTTTGTCACAATGTTAAAAAGATCGAATCGTTAGAAGATCCAGTTGAAAGTCCCAGACCCGCAGACACGCTGCCAGACTCTCCGGTGAGATTGAACATTTTCTTAACCGTTTTTTATTTTATTTTATTATTATTATTATTAGTATTATTATTATTATTTTACATAGAAACGATAATGCTGCTTCAGTCATGTTACCTTTTCTTGTTTGAACTCCACAGCTTGGTTGTCTGACTGAGTCCGTCTGTGTAAATGCCATGATAGAGGCCGTAGCTCAGAGCAGGAGCCCCGTGAGGAGCCAGCAGATCGGGGAGGCTGAGCTCAGTCTGCAGGAGCGCAGAGAGGAGCTGCTGCAGCAGTACCGGAGCAGACCTCTGGTGTTCCTGGAGAGGTACCATGTAAGTGCACACAATTCATGGATGTTGGAAGACTGCAAAAGAAACTGCAAATGAGCAATAAACATGGACACACATAATCTAAGAAATGAGAATGCATGTAATGAACACTATAAACTCAGGGCGCTCCCAGGCCAGGTGAGAGATATAATCCCTCCACCTGGTCCTGGACCGGCCACGAGGTCTCCTCCTGCATCCTAACCAGATACCTGAGCCACTTCAGCTGACTCCTCTTGACGTGGAGGAGCAGCAGCTCTTCTCTGACTGCCTCCCGAGTGTCCGAGCTCCCTACCCTATTTCTAAGGCTGAGCCCGGCCACCCTGCGAACGAAACCCATTTCGGCCGCTTGTATCTACGATCTTGTTCTTTCGGTCATTACCCACAGTTCATGACCATAGGTGAGGGTCGGCACGTAGATCGACAGGTAAATCGAGAGTCTCGCCTTACGGCTCAGCTCTTTCTTCACGACGACTGATCGGAGGAGCGCAGAGAGCCTCCGCATCACTGCTGATGCCACTCTGATCCGCCTGTCGACCTCCCGTTCCATCCTACCCTCACTCGTGAACACGATCCCGAGATACTTGAACTCCTTCACTTGAGGCAAGACCGCCTCTCCGACCCGGAGAGGGCAATCTACCTTTTTCCAACTGAGAACCATGGCCTCGGACTTGGAGGTGCTGATTCGCATCCCAGCCACTTCACACTCGGCTGCGAATCGCCCCAGCAAGAGCTGAAGGTCACTGCTCAACAAAGCTAGAAGAAGCTATTTTTATTTTAAGATATATTTTTCATTTGAATGTGTACCTTACCTTATTAAGGTACTCCTGTGGTTATACAGTATTTATGTTTACATTTTATTGTTCTTTGAACAGCTGAGCATAATTTCATCCAGCCTGTTTAAAGAGAACTACTTGTGACATGACATATTTGGCTTTGACTGTGACTGAACGTTTGCTCTCACTTTGAGAAAACAATATCAGGATATATATCGTATATCGATATTCAGCCTAAATATATCGGGACATGACTTTTGGTCCATATCGCCCAGCCCTATTAGGGAGTATGATTATGATAAGTTCTTTAGGTCCTTCCCTGGGGAGGAAGCATCAAACACAAAGATGCACAATATCTTCAACAAACTGGTGAAAAAGGCTGGCTCTGTGGTTGGACTCAAGCTGGACTCGGTGGAGAGATCTACACTGAGGAAGATGGAGTCTATTCTAAAGAACATGGATCACCCACTTCACAACACCTTGATGGACCAAAGGGCCAATGGTGGTGGACGGCTCCTCTCTCTTCACTGAAGGACAGAAAGATTCAGGAGATCTTTTGTACCAACAGCCATCAGACTAAATAGTAGACAACTTTTAGAGACATTTGAGACAACAGACAATTGAATTTTGCTTCAGGGATTAATAAAGTTCTTCTTATTCCTATTCTTAGTTGGTATGTTAGATTCAGGAGGAAAGTTGTGCAAACAGGTGATGTGCAAAACATGAAAAAAAAGCACATACACACATCCCGTAATGCTGGAGATTTTGGAGCATGACTGATAATTACTGATAATTACAAAAGCGATATCAAACTCAGGACGGATATGTTGTCATTTACGATGAGAAAAACAAGTTATGCAGGAAGGATGCTAACAATTTATCTCCCCCCCCCAATCTTGTAGGCCTGCCTCAAGCCCCAGAACCTGCAGGCATTTACCCACGTCAGCTCAGACCCCAGAGCTCAGCACTACAGCAAAGTGATCCAGAGAAGAGCTGCGGCATGCACCAACAGGACCAGGGTCAGGAACCAGCGCTATGGTGCTCTTAGAGCTCTGCAGAGAGGTTTGGCCATTTTCAAAACAAATAATGTATTATTTGAAAAAAGTTAAACAAATTTGATGGCAAATTAACTGGGTTAAGAAAACTTTCGGGCCCATTCTGGACCCATTCCTGCATCTTTACATCAGTTTTAGTTCTGTTGTTTTACGTGTATTAGAAGTTCTTGAATAGTTTGTAAGACTTGTGTTCTGTTTTTCTCCTCGCCCTGTCTTGTAGAGGGTCAGTACTTCAGTGAGGAGCAGATGCGGATCAGGGAGCCGCTGCTGTACGAACAATACATTGGACAGTACCTGACTGATGAGGAGGTAAGTGCATGAAAGGAGCAAACATATCGAGAAATAGGGAAACAATCCAAAAGGTCAATTTTTCAGATGGGATCATAATCATGTGAGCTTTTTGATTTTTTTTTTTTTTTTGAATTATTAAACAAGCATTTAAATTATCAACATCCCCGAAACAGTTTCGACTCTGTGTATTTGCTCTCCATGTTTGTGCTGCCAAAGTCCAGACACTGACATTGTCTTATATCTTTTTGGTAATGTTTTTAACACAATGTTTATAAGAAAAAAATCTGAGGACTAAATTAAGATTTGAATATTGTTGGTATCCAAATTGGTTTAAAAACGTCAAGAAAAAAAATCAAATCATCTCTTAAAGG
Source organism: Xyrichtys novacula (assembly GCA_962446985.1). NCBI lineage: Eukaryota > Metazoa > Chordata > Actinopteri > Labriformes > Labridae > Xyrichtys > Xyrichtys novacula. The sequence continues at coordinate 14,452,025 of OY660879.1, read as the reverse complement.
GTAAGACTTGATACGGTCATTGGAGGGCTGAATTCTAAAGAGTGATGCACAAGCATTTTGATAAGACAGCTGTTAATATGTAGCTGTTAATCGAGTCTTCAGTTCTCTTCAGAGCTTTTCTGGAAGTAGTCACAGACCTGCTGTGTTATGTAGAGTCCAGATAGTGGCGCTTATTGTAGTTGGGAAGAGAGAGGAGAGAGGAAAAGGAAGTGATAACATGAGAGCAGCCTTCATGTGAGTTGTCTTCACTGCCAGACACACCCCCTCTTGAATATCACTCACTGATTGAAACACACATCCATGACTAAACAGCCAGTCTGTGATAAGCTCGAATAAAGTCTCAATCTCTTTAGATCCTCTCAACTCTCTACACATCTCAGGTGGGAGGAACCAAGATGAAAAGAAAGACATAGCCAGACACTTCTCTCACAACATAAATGATGTCAAATGGAAACCTACTCTGGTGGTTTCAGGTGCTCGAGCGCTCCCAGGAGGCCATGCAGGACGATGCACAGGGAACACCAGCAGGGGGCGCAGGAGGCCTTGCTCATCTCCTCCTCAACTCCTACCAGGAGCGCCTCATCCAGAACCGGCTGCAGGAGGAGCAGGAGAGAGAGGAGGGAGCACAGGAGGAGGAAGAGGAGGATGAAGAAAATGAAGGTGAGTGCAGTAAAATAATTTTATGTTTCCTTCAACGCTTCCCCTTTTTGGGTTTTTCTATGTATTGCTAACTATCTCCCACAGACCCTTCCCTTCAGCAGAAAAGATGGGAGCCAAGTCCGGAGGAGAAGGCTCTGCTCAGGGAGGAGTTCATCAGTCAGATGCATCAGCGCTTCCTGGACGGCAGAGACAAGGACTTCAACTACAGGTAAGGTTTAGTCTAATTTAAGCTCATTCAGACACGGTTGAACTCTGTACTGATCATCTGCACTAAGCTTTAAATGCTGACGGTTAAGTTCCTCTCAGTAACGCTACAATATATAGAGAGAATCCTTGGAACATCCTTAAGTAGTTATAAAATTTAAATAAATAGTCAAATCAGTAAGAGATCTGACATACTTTTGCGGTTTTTAAAGTTATCGTATGTGTCTATTACAGCGAAGTGGATGAGAACCCGGACTACGACAACTTGGACATAGTAAGCAGGGATGCAGAGGATAAATACTTTGATGAAGATGATGAAGAGGATGATGAAGAAGAGGAAAACGACACAAGAGAAGTAAACATGACAGAGTAGAGGCTATGGACGTAAGGATTACTGTTCAACACTGACTGCTGTCTTTGAGCTGTAAATACAACTGTACAAAAAGTGCTGTGTGTTAAATGTTTTCATATGTCACATAAATGCAAACATGGAAATAAATGTCTGAGGTATTTTTTTTTTTAAATTATCCTTTTTTTTTAATCTTCCTTTTTCACGTCATGTCCTACACTATGAAACGGTCTATAGAGCATGTAACCTACTTCACTGCAGTGAAAAAAACCTTTATGGAATTGAAAACAGTGCAAAGACAACATATCAAAAGTTCTGAGACATTTTTATTAGTTTACAAAAATATATGTCTTTAAAATTGGAACTTGCAAAAAAAAAAGAAAAATGGAAAAGAGAACAAAACACCAAACATTTATGATATGCTGATAAAACACCTTGAAAAACATCCCACAACTAATGAGGTTAATGAACAATAAGTTAGGCACACGACAAAGTTTAAGGATAAAGATGGGGGGGTAAAAATGGGACGACCACTTCACATTGTGTCGGCAAACAATCTCTTTCAGAATAGTGTTCCACAGAACCAAATAACCAAGAGCTGAGTTTGAAGATTACATCGTCAGAAAATCTGAAATAATCTCTGTACCATAAGGGACAAGGCAGCAGACCTTCACAACCTCAGGTAGGACTGCATTGAAAACAGATGTAACTCTGTAGTAGAAATCACCAAATACAGTTAAAAACTCCCCGCCATAAAAATCTCCTCTAATCTAACTTTATTTCAGGTAATCTAATCTAATCTTGGTTCTTTTTCTGGTCCTTAATCTTCCGTGTGTAGTATTCCTCCTGCAGCTTCAACACTTTGACTTGCATTTTTAACTTCTCCCTCTTCAGTTCATCCAGGTCCATTTTATCCAGATTACAGTTTATAGGGAGGTCAGGAACTGTACCTGCCACCATGTCTGAGACCTGGGGTTCCTGTGAGGCTTGAAAAGATCTGTTGGGATAAAGAAATGTAAGATTGTGAATGAAAAACAATAATGCATCTTTGTTTTGACAAATAACATGACTGTAAACCTTACCTAACCAACTTGATAGTTTGTGAAAAGGGAGGAGTGTCTGTGTTGTTGAGTTCACACGCCACTGGCGTGCTTTGGGGTTCCACGGGAGGCACATCGCCTACAAACAGATGTAAATGTTTTTTTTTTGCACAAACATGAAGTTAATTCTTTCATAGTTTCTGAAAAACATACCTTTCTCCTTTGTGCTTTCTTTTCCATTTTCCCCACCAGGAATCTCCAATTTCAGTTCTTCAGAGAGAAATACAAAATTAGAACAAACACTGAATCTAATCTTTAAAATAATAAACTAGCTTTGCATTTCAAGAACACCATTATTGTAAGTGATGCTAACCATCCTCAAAGCCTGGGTCCACATCGTTCTTTCCATCGTCTGCTTGTTCACCATCTTGTGGTAAATCCTCCTCGCTCTCTTCTCCATTAACATCCCCGGCTGAGTCTGACACCACTGAGGGGTCTTCATCTGCTTTTGGAGTGGTGAACTGTCCCTCCTCTTCATCTTGTGGGTCCACATCTTTCTTTCCGTTATCTACTATTTCCCCATCTTGTGATACCTCCTCCTCACTCTCTTCTCCATTAACATCTCCAGCTGAGACTGACGCCACTGAGGGTTCTTCATCTGCTTTTGGAGTGGTGAACTGTCCCTCCTCTTCATCTTGTGGGTCCACATCTTTCTTTCCGTTATCTACTATTTCCCCATCTTGTGATACCTCCTCCTCGCTCTCTTCTCCATTAACATCCCCGGCTGAGTCTGACACCACTGAGGGTTCTTCATCTGCTTTTGGAGTGGTGAACTGTCCCTCCTCTTCATCTTGTGTGTCTTCACCTACAGCGTCACACTGACTGTCTTCAGACACAACATGACAGCACATTTCAGTTAGAAAGTGATGTAATGAAACAGAAAGTATGATGAATGATCATGAATGATCGAACAATGCTGCTCACACACAGAGCTTTAGACTGAATCAGAACTGAGACAAAGTATCTACAAACCTGCTTCTGAGTGATTTGTGCTGTTGGTCAGACAATCCTTCTGTGCACGAAAGGAGAACACAAACAAGTAACCATGAGAGCAATTTAAAACAGGATTGCTTAAATACGACTCAGGGCTTTACAAAAATCCTGACATCTGCATCCCTCATATTGATGCAACTCAAAACCCACTATGAATCAGAGACTTCATGTCTTTGTACCACATTTATCTATAAAACCATACTGTACATATCTAACAGCATGTACTTAACTACATACTTGTATCAGCAAGTATTGATAAACAGCTAAACCTACAATGACATAAGTCACTTACTGTATATTAGTTAAAAAAAAAAAACACTTTCCTACATATTTGTACACCTTTTTACCAGTTACTTCATCTCTGTAGTCTATTAATTCTAATAACGTTTGAGCAAGGACCTGTATCAACATGTCTGCATGTTTCACAGTGTACAGGTCTATCTCAACAAATCAGAACATCATCAAAAAGTTGATTTATTTCAGTAAACTCATATATTATAGATCCATATATTTCAAGTGTTAATTTCTTTTCTTTTTGATGATTGTAACTTACAGCCACAACCATCCCCTCATTTTTTGTATTTGTGCACAATTCTTCTCTCTCTAATCTCTAATGTCTCTCCCCTTTTCCCTCAATGAGCTGGTTGTCACACTTACCTCCGAGAGTCTTTTAAGAACAACTATTGCAACCTTCCTCAAAACAGGAGTCAGAATTTTTTCTGGACTGGACAGTTCTGTCTCTGTTCCTGAAAAAAAAAAACCAAGAGTAAAATTCATACTTTTAAAGAGAAACATTTCCAAAACTGTCATGTGTCAGAATAATGTGTATAAATGTATATAGAAGTTATCATCTTACTCAAATTCTTATGTAAGAGTTTGCTACAAGTATGAACTGTTTTAACCTCTTGTTACACATCAGTGTTTTTTAACTTCTCTCTCCAATAGCTTTATTACACAGCACAAGAACGTTTCTTAACTTCTCTGTGACCTTGTTTCTCCTATCAGCAGGTGTGTGATGTATCCTCCACTGTGAATCGTGGGAAGTAATGAGGAGGATCCGCTCTTATCAGAAGGAGCTCGTTTGATGTCAACAATGTTGCCTTGACCCTCACATATTTTCTGTTGTTCATAATTATGTTTTATGAGAGTGCTTACGTTGCTGCAAATAGTTATCCCCCACCCTTTAGTAACATTGTGTAACCAGGGACAACCCTAAATAAAAGAGACTGGACAGAAATACCTTCAGAATGGTTTTGAGATTGTAACTGAAACTATCTCTGTCCATTCTCCTCGAGTAAAAATCTAAACCATTGTCTTTCTCTTCTTTATGTGTTTTCAGTCGTTTGGGCAGGTTTAGACCCAACACATGACAGTATTAGCAGCAAAAGCAGCCAAATTCTCACCTTCCACTTCTCCACTTTCCATTTTTTCTTCCTCCTCTTCTGAGTCTCCTCTCTTGCTTTCAGGCTCTGTGCTCTTCTCCTCTCTTGGCACCACTTTATCACTGTCTGGCAACCAGTCTTCATCTTGAGCATCCTCCTCCTCGGCGTCTTCTACAACAGTTAGCGACTTACACTCTTTAAGAGGAACAAAATAACTTAACATGTACACTTAATGAATTTGAAATGCTGAACTTAACAAGCGCACAGCTAATAGATGCTTTGAATTCTGTTACAGCTGTAGTCGCAGGAAAGACAAACCTTCAGAGGAGCTGTCAGATGTGTATTTTGAAGACAAACTTTTCTCCTGCTGATAGGATAACGACAAAAGACAGACTCAACATCAGTGTAACGGTTGCTTGAATGTACTTAAGTCCACATGAGTTTGTATTCTGACATTCAGTTACCTTTGAAGCTCCAGTCTCTTTGTTTTTCAGTTCTTTTATGATTAAGGTACCTTGCTGCAATGATGGATAATCACAGGAAGATTATTTAGGATGTCTGCTGATTTTTTTCAGAAATACAGAAAAAAAAATCTTACCTCAATCCAAAACCGCAGAGGTTTATTTTCATGACGAATACTTGCTTTCCAATTTTTACTCGAGCCTCTTCCCCCAAATTTTTCAAACTCCAAAGGATAAAACCACTGATCCTTACACTTGATACACTTTTCACCTAAACAATGTCACCACACAGGAACATATAATTAACAAACAAATCAAACAAAAAAATGTGCATCAGAAGCAGCAAAATGAGCAGTGATATGTGTATGTTTTTTTAGACTTACCGCTGTTACACTTCTCGACGTAAAAGATGCCTTTTATGTTCCCACAAGTTACTGCCAAAACTTCTGGGTTTTGTAGGGATTGCTCTGTCGAGAAAGGAGTTGCAAACATGTTTATATTGAAGCATGTTCAATAGCAGGACACAGCAAGAAAGTATGTCTTTACTTTCCAATCAACAGCAAGGGCCAAAAAGGGCAAATGCTGAAACTTGAACACTTTAAATCTAAAGTGATAAATCTAAACAAGTGATTTTCAAACCATCTAATTAGCATTCCAAGCTTTTTTTTTTCCCCCAAATTGGGTTTGTTGTTTTTTTTAAGCTGTTTTGGTAGGTAGTGCATTGTGACTTACTTCATCTAACACAAGGGATGTGGGCATGTAGTTAACGACACAATCAAATGCTGTCCCTCTCAAGAATTACTGGCCAGCTGAACTAATAATTCACATTTTTAAAATTGTATGCCTGGGCTATAGCTCCAGTTATATTGCCATAATGCTTTAATAGTTGAAAGTAAACAAGCAAAGTGAGTGAAACACGTATTGATCTAGAAAACAGGGATAAAGTTGTATTTATGCTGAGTCTGATTTAACAACCGTTTAACCACCAAGCTTTAGTAAATGCTCAACCAGCACAGATGTACTTTAAAATTCAATTATCAAGGAGAACCAATGGCCAGTGGAGTTAACTCTACTAACTGTAGCTACAATTAACCCATCAGAACCACTGTCATACTAAACAGATATCCAGATCCAATCACTTTCATTTATGCCAAAAGAGGTGACATCACAGGGGCACCACTTTAACATACTTGTAAACAACCAAGATGGCAGCTCCCACTGGTGGAGGGTCCACTGTTTCCACTATTCCACTATTTTAAACACATTCAATTACGTTTTTTAATTCAAACCAGAACTTCTACTTCTTCTTCTTCTTTCTTACCGCTTTTCTCTTCATCCTCCTCTTCTTTTTCATCATTATCACCATTCTTTTTATCACCATCATCTACTCTATTCCTCGTAAATCTGCCTCTCTTTCTAGCTCTTAGGCTTGTTCTCTGCTGCCGACGACGACGGCCTTTTTTTACTACTGCTTCTTCTTCTTGTTCTTCTTCATCAGAGATCGGTCTTTTTTCCATTTTGAGTCCCAGTTAGTCCCTGAACAGTTGAAACAAACAAAGAAACAAACCATTAAATTCTGATGTTATGATGTTTCACTTACAGTATGTTTCAATTTTATTATACTCACCTTTTTTTTCTCCTCAGCAAACTTTCTTAAGGTTAAGGACTGAAGTAAAATCTTTTAATGTTTGACTTATTCATTTATTTTTTTGAGAGTCCATTTTGATTCAGTCTGACCCTTCTGTGACTTGAGTGACAAGAAAATAAGAGTCAATATTGTTTTGTAACCATTGTTTATATTTTCTTTTTATTTCCTTATTTTCCTTTATCTCTTTCACACAATTTAATTTTTATAATCCTACATCCTACTCTGCAGCTATTGCAGCAATCTGATGGCTAAAACACTGAATATCTAAACCCCACTAGTTTCATCACACACACTTAAACAAAAACTCTTACTGAACATTTATAAAGCACTTTCTATCATGCATAAAGTGAATAAATTACATTGTAAACTCTGTTTGCTGTTTGGACTGTTATAAGTAATTACTTACGTCTTTCTTTGTGCTTTTATGCTTTTTGGGTCACAATATATTTAGCCTAAATGTTTGATCAACCTGAGGTGTTTTTACCATAGTCTATGGTTGTTACACAAAACTTTTAAATTTCAACTTTGCAATTTTGAGGGATTTTAACAAGAGAGGTCTGGTTGCAGGCCTCCACTGTCTGCAGCCAGACTGTATTGATTTTAACGAGAATGTAGATGTAATCATCTTGACTTCTCATAAAACCCCTGTTTTTCCAGTGCAATTAACAAAGATGAACTCCTTACACTCCATACCAAACAAACTACAGCAAGGTTTCAGTGTTAAGCTGTTCAACCTACAACAGGACACACAAATACTTTTGAGTTAATAAGAAATTACAGTTGGAACCCATGAAGCCATTGTTGGTTTCCCTGATAGTCAAATTCCCCTCTTTTTTTTACCACTACTTTCATTCATTCATGGTATCAGCTGTTAACAACCTTTCCAAAGATTAAAACATGTTGCTGCTTTCTTGGCGCGTGCATCCTGTGGCATGCACAAGCCCCACTGCGATCATAGACATATAGGGGAGAGTGGGGTAAGATGAGCCATTTTTCATATTTCGGATCACTACATCAAGGCAATCATAGTTTTGTCTCTAACTCGTGTATCCGCGTATATTTCAAGATGTTGTGCCTCCCCGCAAACAAACAGAATGAATGTAAACAGAACTCTTTAGATAATATAGCATGCCAAAAAAAAGTGGTCTCCTATGGTCAACTTATCCCAGACACGAGGTAAGTTGAGCCGTATCCCTACTACCCCCTACTCTCCACCCCAGCCCAGCCTCACCTTCTCTCTCCCTAAATAACAGTCACTTCTTCACATTCATGAGTATTTTTATCTATTATACCCTATTAAACTGGTACAATAATTCTTTTTATCATTGCGTATGGGTCAGTGACAAATATGGGTTTGCATCATCAGTAATTCAAAAATGTTTAAATAAATAGTTTTAAAAGTTTGCATTAGGTTTGCAAAGATGTATATTTTGTATTTCTGTTGGTTTCCTATCATTTCAAACAGCACTTAAACCTTTTTTTTTTACAAAATAAATGATGGATTTCCCTTGAAAATGTCAAGAGGTGTAACCACCATAAAAGGGGAAATATTTAATACTTATTTCCACCTATAGTGTATGCAAGTGTACTTATAAAAAAAAGGTACTTAATTATAATATATCAGTTGAAAATACATTTTTTAGGATTTTGTTTACAAAAAAATTGGATGCATTTTTGCAATATATAGCAGGAGGAATGCTGAAAACTTTGGCCTAAAAATGTTTCCTTTTTTGAACAAGTTGAAATATTTGGTACTGTGTTTACTTTTTTTGGTTACACCACATTGACATTTTCCCCATTATTCCCTAAATATTCTCTCAAAATTGATAAAATCCAGAAATTTCAGACAAGGTCTTCAAAAAGAGAATGGATCCAAGTAATTGGTGAGTTTATTTTTTAATTTTAGCTTTTTAAGTAAACCATAGGAACAAAAAAAAAAACAAAAACTGTCACATTATTGGCCCACAGCTGTATTTTGAAAAGAAAAGTAACACATTTCAACAATCTGAACTAAAACTCTGATCCTCTCATCACACTTATTTACTTTCTCACTTGAACCACTGGCTCAACTCACCCCAGAACTACTTTTATGACTTTATTGGTCCTCTAAGCTAAAATGGTGGACTTTTGTGCTAGGTTTTGACCTCATGTTGCAGCTCATAGATACCACAGTTGATGTATAAAAAATGACCTTTTTTGATCCGAACACAATTCTAATAAAACTTATGACAAACTAAATTCACTTTCAAGGGCGGAAAAAGGTTTTTTTGGAAATAAATCTCTAACCCCTTCACCCATGTGCTTCTTGCCTTCACAGACTCCATGAATTGATCCCCATTTCCAAGCAACAGGAGGTGGCTCAACTTACCCCAGTCTCCCCTACTATTTCAACTCCTTGTCGCTTTCTGATGTTGGGAAATCGATGCGAAAGTAGCAGCAATAAGATAAGAAGCAACGAGAGGTTCAATTTCCCATGAGTGGTTATAGAGGCTGACCAACAGCCTCTGAGGTAAAATACCCCCACGTCGTGTCCCACTCATAGATCCAGACTACATGCCGACTCTCGAACATCAAGTAAACATCATTTACTCTCCGAGTTTTTCCAGCTGTTCTGACTGATAAACGATCCTCACTAGATTCATGTTCTGACTATTAAATACATGGGTCACAGAAATACAGAGCATGAGTAACAAATCTTTAAGAAGTCTTTACCTTTGTCGTACCTTTTGTTCTTTGCAGCAAGTCTGACGACCTGGATATCGACGATTCAGCCCGGCCATGGAAACGACCGCGCTTCAAGGAAGGATCCTTGTTTCCTGACAGTGGCACCTAGCGGACAACTGTGTAACAGCAGCCAGGACACTTTTGAACCTAATTCCCGTCGAACGTCACTTGGACATTATTTAATATTTTTAAATGGATATTTAAATTATTATAGTGGAGTATCGGGGCCAAATTCAGAGAAAAATGAAGATTTGTTTGAAAATTTAATAATTTTCTCAGATAAATACAGACGCTGTTCTGCAAAGAGATTTATTATGAATTAAAAGTACACTTGACAAAGGTATAAATATTCACTATCTAATGTGAAATACAAACTCAAAAAGGAGAATTACAAATAAATACATGAAGTATAACACCAGAAAAACTAAAATTCCTCTCTTTTTTTAATCTCTAGTTTAAAACACTCCTTTTCATGAAACTACTGTTACTTTTATCATAATTATTGTTGTGTTTTTTATGATTTGTTTATTCATTGTCATCATTATTATCATTGTTTAGTTTCTTCCTCTTCTTTCTTCCTATTATTATTATTACTATTATTATTATTATTGTTATTATATGCAGACTCTTTGGCCTGATGCAACATGAATATGGGAAAAAGAGCAACACAAGTGAGACTCTAGACCAGAGGGAACAATGGAGGGAAATGGAAGGAAATAAGTGCAACAAAACATCCTCATTTCCAGCAGTTTATTTTCACTTGATTTTTCTGCATCTGGATTAATATACATCACCAAGAAAACATCAAACACAATTAACATCAAAGTTGAATTAAAGTAAAATGAAGCAAGAGAAAAGGGGGTTTAAATCAAATAAAAGATACAAAGCAATGTTATTTGCACTCCTAACTTAACTATATATAATTACAGTGACTGAACATCCGTTCCAGAATTGAGTAATAAATGTCTGATACCTAAAGATGCAATGGCATGTCTAAATTTTTTGTTTTGTCTTCTGAAGCCATGACAAAACTTTGGGGATAGATGGGATGCCCCAGACAACCCAAATCAGAAAAAAGGGTGCCAGGAGAGCCAACACATAAAATACTCCCAGAGCCAAACCAATCAGAATCAGAATTAGCAGGAATAAAATAAAAATGAGGTTCTCCATCTTAATGGGGCTCCATCTTCTCTGCTTCTCTGCATCTATCCTGGATGTGTCCTCCTCTTCCCTCCACAGCTTATTCATCTCCATCTCCAGCTCTTTGCCCTGAAAACGCTCCTGCAGCTTTCTCTCCTCGCGTTTGATCTGATCATTTCTCTCTGCCAGGATTTCCTCTTGTATTTTCCTGATCATCCTCTCCTCTTTTGGATACAGGTCGGTGTGATAATACGCCCCTCCATTCAGGGCCATGAGGGTGTAGATCTTTGCAATTAAGTCTGTTACCTGTTTCTCGTCTTCTGGTTCCTTGTTGTTAAAGACGTGGTAGCCACCACCGCACTTGCGGATGAAGTTACGGAGGTTTTCATTGCTCTTAGATATGAGCTTGTTGATCTTTTTTCCTTCCAAGCGATCACCATGGGTGAACAGCACAATGGTGAAGTCCCAAACTCTTGGGCCAAACATTGCTTCAATCAGTGCCTGGGTATTTTCATCTTCCTGGGTCATGCGACCTATAGGGACTACAAGCAGAAAGACATGGGGTCCTGGCTCCTGGAGTTTGATGGTCTTCAGTATCTTTCGCATTGTATCTTCCCTCTTACATTCCTTTTCAAAAAGGCCCGGTGTGTCAATGACAGCCACTGGTACATCTTCAACCTTCCCAGTCTCGTCCACAGGGACATCTTTGACTATCCTAACCCCCTTCTCACAGTATTGAGTGACTCGCTGAACGCTCATGCTGGCCTTAAACTCATGTCTCCCGAGGATGGTGTTCCCACTGGAGCTCTTGCCGACCCCACCCTTTCCAAAAAGCATGATCCTCAAGGGCTCTGTGAAAAAAAACAAAAAACAAACAGGTAGGATACATTTTAGTTTAAAACATTTTTATTCTTGAGACAAAGAGAACCTAAGTATACCAGGTACCCTCATCATTAGTGTGGTAGAATACCATGTTAAAAGCTAGTGGAACATGACCCTCTCAAAAGGGTTGCTGAGATGGATTTTATACCATCAGCAAGTAAAAAAAATCACATTAACTGGCAGATGAGTGCATGAAATGACACAGGATAAACCGAAATTATGTAACTTTTCCACTTTCAACTAATAATTTGATAATCATTTCTCACAATTATTTAAATTCTGAAATTCAGAGATTACAGTTTCAAAAATGAATCATGCGAGAGCCTTAATGATTATAGATCCACATAGAAAATGTAAAACAATTTTAAGATGAATGTTTAGTTTACCCTCGAAAAATATCATCATAGTTGTTGTATTTGTTGACTGCATCTGTTGGTAATGAATAGAGGAGAGAGGGGTAAGACGAGCCATTTTTCATATTTAAGATCACTACATCAAGGCAATCATAGTTTTGTCTCTTTTTGTCTATATGTATCTACATATATTCTAAGATGTTGTGCCTCCATGCAAACCAATAGAATGAGTGTAAACATAACTGTCTTGATAATACAGCATGCCAAAAAAAAGTGGTCTCCTATGTTCAACTTACCCCGTATATGGGGTATGTTGACCATGGGAGCGGGGTAAGTTGAGCCGTATCCCTACTATCCCCCACACTCTCCACCCCAGCCCTCCCTCACCTTCTCTCTCCCTAAATAACAGTCACTTCTTCACATTCATGTGTATTTTATCTATTATATGCTATTCAACTAGTTCAATATTTTTTTTCATTATTATTGCATATAATTGCTGAAAAAGCTGTTTTGTAAAAATCCATTTTAACATGAGAATGTTTTTAAGTGATTCAGAACATTCACAGCTGTATTTTTGAAAAGAAAAAGTAACACATTTCAACAATCTGAACTGAAACTCTGATCCTCTCATCAGACTCTTTTACTTTCTCAGCTGAACCACTAGCTCAACTTACCCCATTAACTACTATTATGATTTTATTAGTCCTCTAAGCTAAAATGGTGGACTTTTATTCTAGGTTTTTGACCTCATGTTGTAGCTCATAGATATTACAACTGATGTATAAAACTAATTTAAAATGACCTTTTTTTGGTCTGAACACAATTCTAATAAAACTTCTGACAGACTAAATTCACTTTCAAAGGTGATTTTTTTTTTTTCCTTGGGAATAAATGTCCAACCTCTTTACCCATGTGCTTCTAACTTTCATAGACTCCATAAATTGATGCCCATCTCCTAAATATTTGGTCACATGATCGATTTCTTTACCCATTTCCAAGCAACAGGAGGTGGCTCGACTTACCCCACTCTCCCCTACTACATAGGTTGTGGCACTACACCGAAGTAAATTCCTTTCAGACAATGCAGTTCGTTCAACGTTTGATAGTTATGTTAGGAGGGAAAGACCCACACCGTCTTTCCTTCAGTAGGCCCACTACTCACCTCTTGGCTCCTCTTGTCCTGCAACAGAAGTGCTTTCTGAGTTCGCGGCAGCCATAGATTTAGCTTTTCTGAAAACTAACTACCAAAACTGTACACTGTTAGCGTTAAAAGGCGTATGAAAGACACACTTGTAGCTTAGCATTCGGCACAGTTCCTTCCCAGCTGTCGGTAAGTGAAAGTGAAAGTATGCAAACACATACTGTAACTGCGGGACATAGTGACAGTGTTTTTCCATTGTAGCAACACAAGAGTTGAGCAATGATGTGGGGGTTTCAAAATATCTTTGAAAAAAGAAGAAGAGAAGAGAAAAAAGAAAGGCTTACATGATTAAAGACAGTGTAGCTTATCCAAAACAGAGCAAAAAAAAAGCAGTCGAAGTTCAGAGAAAACAGCAGAGGTTTGAAAAGGATGATTAGATTCAATAAAACTGCAAACAGGAGAAACTGATTCCACAGTATTCCTCTCTTTTGAAAACCTCAGGTCTTTCCTTTCTCTCAGGCAGGGATTTTATTTCATTTTAGACTCATGCAATGCCAATCTCACAAAGCCAGAGGGCCTTACCTTGGTTATAACAGAGTTCTAGTTCATGTTTTTAAACCAGTTAAATTCACTATTTTATTTAATGTAAAAAAAAAAAAAAAAGCTAGTGTCGAGCCCTGCATTACCTGAATATAAAAGGTTTTTACTTAGAATAAGCCTTATGGATCTCCATCAAAGCAGTTCCCTTTTTAGCAAGTGAGATTTCTTGCATCATTGTTTGTCTACAGAAGCACAGAACAAATAAAGTGGTAACAGCAGCACAGTAGCTGGAAATGCAGCAGCTGGAAATGGCAAAAAAAAAAAGAGAAAAGAATAAAAAATGGTGGTTGATGGTTTAGGCAAAAGAATCCCTACTGATGGTCAATTTTAAAGGCAAAAACTTGGAGAATACTACCTATCATGACTCATCCATTGTCTATGGATCTTCATCTACAGAACAGGTGAGCAAAGTATTGATTCTATGTAGAATCTGACAGCTAGATTTACCTCGATATGCCCACATCTACACCCTATACATCTAAACATGGTGCACCACATTATTAGGTTACCTTCTAATTCTTATCCGACAGCTCGTTCCACATGAGAGCCAGATGTCTGGTGAGCTCGCTGTCAGAGAGGTCGGGCCGCTCCTGCTGCAGTTTTGGACGCTCCTCCTCAGAGAAAATGAACATTAACTTTAACTTTATTTGGGTGAGAGGCACATTTTTATTCATTTGCGGCTAAACCAAGTGCTTCAATCTCAATTTGAGTTTCCATGGCAAATATTATTGCCATGTCACTATCAGAGCAAAGGTTTTGTTGCAAAAAAGTATCAAGAAACACACAATTTCAGGCAATAATGTCTCTTTATTGAGTCCATGTGCAGATTACAATTTCATTTTCTCACATTAAATTTACTTTCTGATTAGCTTCAGGTCCTATGCTATTGTAACCAGTGTTAAGAGTTGTGTTTACTTCCCACTGAGCCATAGACGGCTATTAGATGTCTATTTTTTTTAAAACCTAATTTTAACCGTGTACATTCTGTATATTTTTAGACAGAATTTTGCACTTTTAACCATTATTCAATAACAATTTATTTCAAAAGCAACTGTGAGTTGCATAACTGACTCCAAGTACTTAACCAAAATAAGTGTAGTATAGATATAGCCCAGATTTAGACTTAGTCTAAAGTTAGTCTAAATTTAGACGTCTAAAAAACTTTCATTTTTAGACCTGTGGTTGTCTGATTTTAGACCAGTCGTCTAGGCTACATTTAGACCTCTTTTAGACCAAAAATGCTCAGTGGGTTGTACTCTAGGACACAGCAAAAATTCAGTGAGAAGCAAAGTGCATCAAAGCTTCGAACATCCTCTAAAAACTAAAGCAGGTATTGGAGCTTTAATGTATCAGGATTAACGGAACCAGAAAGAATGGCATCATACCCCCTTTATATTAACAGGAGCAGTTTTTTTTTTACATTTACAATTGATCACAAATGCTCCCATTATTTTCCAGCCAAGAAGTAAAATAATAATTAAAAAGAACAAACCTATTACAGTTTTTACTAGAAAGTCATTCTGGTATCCTGTGATACATTCAAACTCCAGTGAGGCTAAAGGCCAGAAAAATCAATATGTTCATTCCTGCTAAAAAGTCCTACTTGGTATTTCGGTGGTCAACATACAAAGCACAAATAACGGATACCACCAATAAGACACCAGCAACTGGTTCACAAAGTATCTTGTTGAAATGTTGAATTCTGATATGACTTCACCCCATATGGTTTCCTTCAGCCTGACTTGACCCTGTTTGGTAAAAGTGCTGCCCAAGAGGAGTGTGCTCACTCACTTTAATCTCTAGTTAAAGCCACGGGTGACCAACACGTCTCAGGTGGCTTAGAAATGACAACAGCATCGGGAAAAGTCAACAACAATCCAGAGTGGCTGAAAAAAAATCACTGCATGACAAACATGAAATAAGCAAACAAACCAGGAACTGTGAACCAGATCAGCAAAACCCACTTGTACTACTGAGAATTAACACAGCAATTCGAAACAACCAAAGTTTCTCTTAGGAAAGAAAAGCAGCGCAGTTTGTTCTTTGTTGTTGCACAGAATAAAGCAGCACCAGTCTGTAAAAATGTTAGTTTCTTACAGCCTGTTTGATTTGAATTTACCATTTAAATTTGAATGGGGAATAATGGGGATGAATTGAATATCTTTTATTCAGCCAGCCTCAAGTAGCCACTTGAGGAGCTCTGTGCTTCATTGTTTTTACATTTTATAGTGTTGAAAACACCAAAATATGTAAAAATATGTATGGTTCAACTAGAAAAATGAGCAAAGAGTAAAGAGACCAAATGAGGAAAGGTAGTGTAATTCATTTGACGTAGTTACATCTCCAGAAACTTTAAACACGTCCAAACTGAAGGTGTCAGATTGGGCTTTCTTGCATTTGACATCACACTTGCCTGCCTGCTGTGTCTCTCTGCTGCGCTCTGTCACAGCCACTACACTACTAACACTTCTCATTCACAGGCAGACAGATACTGATGTTTGTGAGGTCCTTTTGGCATGTAGTAAAGACACAATTACATTTATGTCTTATGTTTACACAAAAAAAAGAAAAAGAAAAAATCGGATTATTTGGTGTTGCTGATGGGCCAAAACATTAAGTACAATTCAACAATCTGAATCACGCTCCTCATTTAGGTTCAGGCTGCTAGTAGCTCACCATAAACCAAACTACAACTTTATCACGACTATATCTCATGACGATATAACTTTAATCTTGTTAAAACAACTTCTGTTTGACATTTGCTAGCATTGTATCAGAGTTTAAAACCCTGGTACTAACTCTACAAAGAACAGCATGTTTTGACACCTCTTCTCTTGGCCAATCATACAGGCTCGAATGGATTCCGTGTTGAGGGCTCTGGAGCGGAAAAAAGTGCCATTGCAAGAACTATCACGATTACGGACAGCATGAATTTAATAATGTACCAGAAGTAGCTGTAGTTCTTACTAATCCCCTTTTCTGCAATCTGCCGTGCGTTTTCCTCTTCTCTCATCAAAAGTGCGTTCTTCTTCATCTTCAGCTCTTCCCCCTTGTGATTTTCTTCCAGCTCTTTCTCTTTGTCCCTGATTTCTTTATCTCTCTCTGCCAGAATTTCTATCTGCCTTTTCCTAATCTTCTGTTCATCTTCAGGATACAGTTCAGTCTTGTAATATTCCCCTCCATTCAGGGCCACCAAGGTCTGGATCTTTTTTATGAAGTTTGTCACCTGTTTCTGGTCTTGTGGGTCCTTGTTGTTAAAGACATGGAAGCCGCCGCTGCACTTGCGTATGAAGTTGCGAAAGTTGTCGTCACTCTGCTTAACAACGTCGTTTATGGATTTTCCTTCCAGGCGATCCCCATAGGTGAACAACACGATGGTGAAGTCCCAAACTCTTGGGCCAAACTTTTGTTCAATTAGTGCCTGGGTATTTTCATCTTCTTGAGTCATCCGTCCTACAGGGATTACATAGACGAAGGCATGGGGTCCTGGTTCCTGGAGTTTGACACGCTTGAGAATCTCTCGCACAATTTCATCCTTGCGCTTGAGCTCAAAAAAGCCAGGTGTGTCAATGATAGTGACAGACAAATCTTCAACTTCCCCGGTCTCATCCACGGGGACATCTTTGACTGTCTCGACTTCTTTCTGACATTGTAAAGTGACTCTCTGAACACTCATGTCTGTCGTAAACCCAATTCTCCCAAGGATGGTGTTCCCACTTGAACTCTTGCCAGCCCCACTTTTCCCAAGAAGCATGATGTTCAGTTTCTCTGTAAAATAAACAGACAGGAATCAGTTAGTTACTCAGAAACTGATTTGATTACCCTTTTTCTGGGCCTGTTTTCAAAGACTTTCTTATGGTATATCGCCACCATTATGAATGTTCTAAAACCGCTAAGTTGTTTTTAATTGGATGTAGTCATTGATTACTGATTAGTATCTTGCCATATTGCTGTAATAATGCAAACTGCCCCTTTGTGCAGTTTGTACAGGGTCTAAATAAACATAATTGTCATGTATGTTCAACAAAAGCAGCAATAAAACATTGATCTGCCTTTTATTTGTTGTTGTTTACTTACTACTTATTTATTATTGCTAAAAAGGCTCACTATGTATCCACCACGAACTAGGTCTCTTGAAATTTAAATACATAAAATATTTATGCAAATGATTTTGATGTAGAGGGCTAGACTTCCTGAGTTGATTTGGCTTAGCTTGCTAAAAGGAAGTTCAGCAATTATTTAATAACTGTTGGTTTTGTCTGATGGCGCATTAAAGCCACAGTCACCTTTTCAAAGATTTAAAATCCTTTTCAAAGTAAATAAAGCCATTTTATCAGGAGAAGTCACATTAAAATTATTAACATATTGTTACAAAAATAAAGCTGTAGCTAAAGTTGTAACATATCATGAGTATTAAGTCATGTTGTGAGAATAATGTGTTAAAGTCATGGTTTTGGTTTATGGTTAGCTGTCAGCTGTGTCAAAATGAGATACGTGAAGTGTATCGTGCGGTCGATTCTAAAGTTGGTATAAGTAGAGAAGCAAGCGGTCGGCAACATTCATCTCTCAAGGGGCGTCTAACTTGGTGTTACAGTGTGTTTGACCCTAAATTAATTTTACGCCAGAATATCCCTTAAAGATGTTGTTGATAGTTTGGCATATCAACAACACACTGTTACAAGTATTTAGAGTGTGGAAAGTTTGTTTAAAAAATTAGAAGTATGCACAACCTCAAAACACTATAATGCTGCTAACAGTTGACTTTATAGGTTCTGAATTTGACTTTAGAGAATGATTCAGAACAAACCTTTTGGAAAAATTTTAAGATATAAAACTTTATTTTCACTTCAGTTTAGGGCTGCAGCTAATGTTTTAAACACTAAATATAAATGCCCAGGCTCTTTATAGAGAAGAGTAACGTGATCTGAGCCAAAAATACCTACAAGCTATTAGGATGTAGTACTCTGAATAATAAGAAGCCATGGTGGCCTTAAAATAGCCATCATTTACATTTTCATTCAGTTTACAGTGTAAAGGAGTTTCAAAGTAAGGCTTTTGTTGTACTTTCCTAAAACTAGGCCAACCTCTGTCTCTCACTTCCTGTGTAACTTTGTCAACAGCCGCTTGAACACGTGTGATGTAATATAGCCGAGTCATTTTCCAATAACACAAAAACTAAGTTAAAGCCAAGTTAATTTTTCAAACCAGAGACACTTACAGGTTGCAGCAGAAAGACTGCAATTTCAGACTTACCTATTTCCTGCTCTTCCAGCTGCGCGCAGGGCAAGTTTTCAGCGGCCATGGCTGAGTACATCTTATCACTTAAGTACACAAAGTACAAACACAGTACAGTAACCGCTGAATTTTGTGGGTACTATCGCAGTTTTTCAAGGGCTTTTTAGATTTTCGTCTCGACCTTATCGAGCGTCCCTCCTGCTGCTGCTGCGCCGAAGTGAAAGTGAAAGTATGCAGGGAGTGCGTGACTCTTTCTGGGCAGTTCAGGGTTTCACAATTTAAGAGGTCAGGGGGTTTTAACAGTGTGCTTTGTTCTCAATAAACGGTTAAACCTTTGTATTTCGAAAGGAAGTTCTTTAAAATGCGAGACTTCGTTCAATGAGGGTAAAAAGTAGCTACAGAAATCTGCCTCTTTTTGACAGGGGAAACTACACGAGTGCACATCTAAGCCCACTCAAGAACATGAATGCAATCGTAAGGCGCCATCTAGTGGCCAATGATTGTCCTTAAAGAAGTGTAAGGTTCTTGATCCACAATGTAGTGTCTAAGAAAGAGCAAAAATCACAGCACCTGACACATCAAGTGGTTTCACAAGTGGCTCAAGCCTTGAGTTAGTGGGCGCGGTTATCCAAATTTTAACTCAAAATCAATTAAAGTTGAAGATCCAATTGTTTAACAACCACTTTAACCCAAAATAACAGACAAATAATTTTTTATCTCTTCAATAATACAGAAATTTGGACTTTTAGAGACAAAAGATGGTTGAAGGAGAAAGTTTTTATTGGGTCTTAGTGTTGTAGAGTGTTCAGTGTGTACAAGAAAATGAAAAAACTCCACTTTGATAGGTTAAGAAAAGTGTAAAGTTCATATGAACCCATAATGTTTAATTACATTATGTACAAAAGGGTCAAAGCCTCTCAGATTGGGTCATCTCATTGTAAGAGTTGAAAAGTGTCATGGTTTGCAGATTGGGAAAAAGAAGTGTCCTCTTGTCCAGCCTGTCACCCTCAATCACTTCCGATCAGCCAGTCTCTGAAGGAGGGCGATGACTGTGTCCTGTTTGGAGGACAGCAGCTCCAGGGCTGTGGCTATCCTGCCGAGAGACTCCGCCATCCGAACCTCCCTCCTCTCTCGCCTCTTCTCTCTGGCTTCCACCCTGCGGCGAGCGACCCGATCCAGGTAGGCCTGATCCTCCTGGCGCTTTAGAATCTCCTGGAATAGAGTGATGCCTGAATGCTCCTGGTTTCCCCTCTGGCTCTGACCGTCTGCTCCTGGCAAAGCCTCTGCAGATAATGAGGTGGACAGAGGTGACGCAAGGCAGGAGGAGGAAGGGGGTAGAGAGGTGGTGAGGCTGAGGAGGTTCTGATTGTTGCTAAGCGGGGCACTGCTCAGGCGAAAAGGGATGACGCCTGAAGAGAAGGACGGCGCTTTGCGGCTTGTGTAGCGTGACGTGTGAAGGTCTGTGTTAGTGGTTGAGCAGAGGGAAGGAGAAGTAGAAGCTGTCTCTGAGAAAACTGGTGCAGAGATGAAAGACGGAGATGGCACAATGGAAGCTGGGTGAATACTTGTTGTAACAATGTCACTATTGAGGACAATCAGCGGCTTGAGCTCAGGAGCATGTGTTGGGCTAATCGTCGCTGTGGTGATTGAGGTAATGGCAGCAGTGCTGCTGATGGCACCTTGACCCACTGAGGCCACACTGTCAGTCAAAGCAAAGTCCCCATTAGGGCGTATGTTGGTGGCAGTTGGTGGAACCTTCGGTTTTGCAGCTATCTTTGCTAATGGACCAGGTTGTGAGGAGACAGTGTTTCCCCCTTTGTGTCTTTTGTTGTTGACGATCTGGGTGCCGACAGTGTCGCAAAGTGTTGCGTCCATTAACTAGAAAGAAAGAAAAGAAGACAGAAAAAAAGATAAATAGCAGGATGCATGAACAATAGGCTTCCTGTGATGCTAATAATAATAGACCCAAGGACGGGGCGTCCTGTGTTAAGCAGTTTTACACAACAGTGTGAGGGATATCTGATGTAATAGGCATTATAAAAGGACTACTGGGATGTCACTCTGTGGTTAAACTACATCCAGAACACACAAAGTATGTACAGTCCTTAAGCTCAAGAATCAGCATCATTTTCCAGTGTGAGCAAAGAGTGCAAAACAGAGGGACTCTGTGCTCTGTACAGTCAGACTTACATCAAAAAACTCCCAGGAAGTCTTAGCGTGTCCCGTCTCACGGCTGCGGTCTTTGACCCTCTTGTACGTGACGATGAGGTTGTTCCACTTGCGCCGGATCTTTTCCACAGGGAGCACATGCCCCTTGGAGGCCATCTCTTCCTGGACACTCTGAAAGAGCTGGGAGCGCTCCCGGGTTTCATACAGACCCCAGCGGCGGCCGACTGCCTCGATCAGACACAGAACTGCTTTGGAGGAGAAATCTGAGCCAGAGGGGAGCAACTTTTCTGAAGGAGCAGGAGGCATTGCTGAAGCTGGGAAAGGATACAGATTAATTTAACCCTTGCTGGAGATTTCTGCTGCAATCAAAACTCAGTACAAGTACATATATGTTTAAGTTGGGCTACAGTCATAGCTCAGCTCAGCAATTTAAATGGGCTACTGTAAATATCTCTGTATACAAGCATCAGATGAGCATTAATTTAATAACTAAGGTATGTCTGCCTGTGTTATGGCAGGTAGCACTATGCTCCCTTCAATTAAAGGGACATTCCGGCTTAAAATTAATTTAGGGTCAAGCACACCGTAACACTGAGTTAGACACCCCCTCAAGAGATGAATGTTGCAGACCGCTGCTTCTCTAGCTATACCAACTTTAGGAACGACCGCAGGATAGCAATACACAGTGGTCTGAGGAGCCATAAACAAACCTCAACTAAAACACCACTCTATAGCCACAAATGATGCTCAGAACAGCACCTATCTTCATCAACAGTACATATAGGGTCCCAGCCACAGCACTAGCCACCAAACATATTTTTAACGTTGCCTAATTTCTTCAGCAAAGAGACTAAACACAACTCACCTACTCTCTTCCAGCAGCTGCTTGTCTGTAGCGAGACCTCAGGCCAGTCCATTACGCACTGCTGCGGGGTGACGCAGCTCAAGAAAGAACATTTATGATAATTTCTTCATGGAAATGCAATCAGACCAAGACGGTAATGCAGAAGAACTACTGCGACTGCAGTGCAAAATGATTAATATGATGATTATTACTTCAAGAAAATGATATAGAAATTATCATAAATGTTCTGCCTTGAGCTGCTTCACGTTTATGGATTATAGTTTAATGTGCCGCTGCAGTCTGTAATGGACTGCTGTTGTGTCAGTCTTCCGCGTCTTTCCCCCTGAAAGTCGCAAATCGCATTGCGCTTGATATGTAGCCAGGCATGTCAAAATTCGCCTCTTAACATGTTGTAATTTCACGTTGCATATTTGTATATCCTTTATCTGCATCCATCGAAGTTTTGTGCTCTACAAGCACCATTAGGTCTTGGTTGTTACCTTACAAGGTTCAGCATGCAAATAAAGTTGTCAAAACTGGGGCAGAATGAGGTGTACACATCCAAGAAACAAATTATAAGTATTGTCGCTGATGGTCTGGTTTACTTTCATAGGTCATAAAGAGACGCAGCTGCAAATTTCACTTTGTTTCCTAACTGGTCAAAAATTCCTTGCAGTAGCTTTAATAAACAACTTTCGCTGCCCAAGATTGTGTTACATGCAGATTTAAGTCAAACGCAAAAAGTCACGCATGATAGTTATTGAGTTAAAAGATTGGGAGTCACAGACTGCTCACCTGGAGCTATCTTCAGGTAAGTTTTCCCATCCCCTGCTGTTGTGAAAAAGCGGTCTGTGCTCACAGGATCTAATAGAAGGACAAAAAAAAAATCATACAGTGGATTAGATTTCTGTTGGTTAAATCTTTAGAGGATAAAATGACCTTGGTTGAACCTGTTTGGGAAAACTTCATTTGTTTGCAGCTCCAAAGATGGACCATTTGGGAGAGGAATTATGTTTAATAAAAAATAAAAAAACGAGATGATTGACAATACAAGTCCAGTCAGTATTAATTAAATGCTTCGTGAGGATTACAATGGGTCACAGAAATCGTTTAAATCATTTATAGCCTAATACACACATGGTGCAGATTGTAAACAGTCAAATGCAGGGTTATATTGCACACTAGACCTGGCCGGTAGATTACACCGTTTATGATAGCTGTGTGTATTTGAGTTGGTAAAACATGCACGTATGCTCGCAGCCAGTAGGCGCTTGAAAGTAAACACATAAACCGACAGAGCCACGTGAAACATGGTTATTAATGAGCTGGAGTCTGCACTTACACAGCAGCACAGGGGTAGTCGTTGCAGCTGCATGCAGCTCGTTGTCAGCCAGCTCCTCTGCAGCCTGATCCTCTCCTCCCCCTTCTCCTCCTCCTCCTCTGCATGCGGTATCTCCGCAGGGCGCAGGCGACTCCTGACTGCCCGAAACCAGCGCAGATGTGGACTCATCGACAGCTTCGGTCTTCACATGCATCGCTGCGACGTCGCCGCTGCTTCCCTGCAGATTTACATCCATTTCTGACGGGGACACACAAACATGAGCGGAAGGGAGGAGATGGGGAATGTTTTGTCTGCGCAGGCGATGAATTGAGAGAAAGTTTGGAGATCAGGATTTTCAAGCAGCTGTGCAGAGTTCAGTTCCGGCGTTCGCTGCAAGAGTCATGACTACCTTCGGTCGGGTGATCCATGAGCGTGCTGGGAAAGCGTCACCCCTGTATGTTTTTCATGAGGGGCGGAGAAATGGCTGCGTTACCCCCCAACAGCCGACGGATGCGCAGGGCGGCTGCGCAGCTCTCAGCACAGATTTGCTGCTGGCAACTGTGACAGTGACGTTAGCGGAGCGCACACAGTGGCGGCGGGAAGGGGGGACCGAAGGGGGCTAACATCCTAAAAACTAAGCTGCCTTTCCCCCAGTATTTATATATATATATATATAAACGGAACATTAGGGCCACATAAAAAAAAAAAAAATTAAGACTTCAAGATTAAAGTCATTACTAACTGGAATAAAGTAGTAAGAAAATCATTATTTACGAGAATAAAGAAGCAATAAAATCATTATTTCCAAGAATAAAGTCGCAATGAAATTATTATTTACGAGAATAAGTTCATAACAAAATCATTTCTTATACATACATATATGTATGTGTATATATATATATATATATATATATATATATATATATATATATATATACATATATGTATGTATAAATTAAAAAAAATAATTAATAATTAATTTATTAAAAATAAATTAAAAAAATAAATTAATTAAATATATATATATGTATATGTATATATATATATATATATATATTTAATTAATTTATTTTTTGACAAGTATAATGGTCACATTTAGAAAAAAAATTACGACTTCATATTAAAGTCATTACTAACGGAAATAAAATCGTAGTTAAATCAAAACTGACTAGAATAGTCTTAATAAAATCATAATTTACAAAAATGAAGTCATAATAAAACCATTACTTACAACAATAGTCGTTATGAAATAATAATTTACGAGAATAAAGTTGTAGTACAATCATTACTTTAAAACAGGTATTGTGACAAAAAGTCTTGACATATGCAAGAAGCAGCTGATGTAGCTTCTCATTAGCCACGACGACTGGTGATTAAAAGTGACAACACTTGATATGCTTGGCAACAAAGGAATACAAAAAAGATAAACTTTTTACATACAAGTGGTACTCCCCAAGTCTTGTGAACACATCATGTTTTGGTAATGTTGACAGGGTTCACTGTTATAAAACAAATATGTTCATGTGTACATTTTTGTAAACAACTAAATGTGCTTTACCAAAAAAAAATGAAATATTATTACCATCAGCACAACAAAAAGTAAAATTCATACACAGAAAATAACCTCAACCCAACTTTATTTGTTAAGCACTTTAAAACAACCACAGCTGAACAAAGTGCTGCACATAAATAGAAAAAACAACGCAGACATAAAAAACAATTAAAACAATAGATAAAATAAAAGTCGAATTAGAAAGTAAAATATAGTTTCAATGTTTTTAAAAACTACCTTGGTACCTCCAGGAGCAGCTGATCAGCTGACCTGTGGCACCGAGCAGGGGTGTAGGGGTGGAGAAGCTCAGAGAGGTAAGATGGAGACAGACCATTTAAAGATTTAAAAACAAGTAAAAGAATCTTAAAATGAACTCTAAAATGCACGGGTAACCAGTGGAGGGAGGCCAGGATAGGAGTAATGCGCTCCCTCTTACGTACTCCAGTTAAGAGCCGGGCGGCTGCGTTTTGTACCAACTGGAGACGTGAGAGGGAGTACTGGCTGACTCCAAAGTAAAGCGCGTTACATTAATCAGACAACATATGTGTATCCGATTTGAAACTTTGCATCCAATATGAACACCAAATGTAAATGTGGAAAAGCATAATAGTACCTCTTTAAAAAAAGTAGGCTGATCGGGAGAGCGAGAAACTGAGACTACAGCCATTTTTACAGCTCTGCTCGAATAACTGAGTTTGAGAACCGAATAGTCTTTGGAAGCAGCCTATTCTGAGATGTTGAAAACCTTCTTTAGTTCTTCTTCAAATAAATCCTTCAGTCTGTTTCCTGAAGTCAAGTACTCAGAGTTCTCCTGAAAAAAAAAAAGTCACTGTAATATTTCCTGAAAAACGGAAAGGTTTGATATTACATCAATGTGAGGATTTATATGGCGATGATTTTTACCTGGTTAAATAAAGCACAGTTGGAGAAAATAAGTTGGACGTCAGACACAAACTCTCCTATAGTCTGGTAGAGTCTCCTCTGTAGTTTGTCTGCTATTTTCTCCAGCCACATTGGATTGTCGATCACATTGGTGTAGTTTTTCAACTGTGGGTGCAAAGCAAAAGGGAAAAGCATTTTACTCTAGCCTTACGTGAACTGAAATAAGGGCATGTGATCCCTACATAAGCCAAATCATTATGTGCATGTTTTTAGAAATTCAAGATCTGTAAAAAAAATAAAAATACACTTGCATAGAGTCTTGGGTTCGAAGTGAATGTCTGTTCCTCATCAGCACAACACAGATACAGGATGAGGTACTGGCAGCCCTGTTTGTGTGGGAAAAATGACAAGATTGATGGCAAATCAGTCTACCATGGATAGGACTGACAAAAGACAAAAAAGCAGGAAAATGAACACAACAGCACAAATATATGACCCCAAAAAGTATACTTAAAGGGATATTCCGGCGTAAATTTAAGCCACGTTCAAACACACCATAACACTGAGTTAGACACCCCCCCAAGACAGCGGTTTATGTCTCCACACACAAACCGCAACCAAAAAGCCACTCATAGCCACAAATAATGCTCGGAATAGCACCTAACTTCATCAACAGTACATATAGAGTCCCAGCACATAGTACCAGCCATCAAACATCTTTTTAGCTTTGCCTGGTTTCTTCGGCAAAGAGACTAAACACAATTCACCCACTCTCCTCCAGCAGCCGCTTGTTTGTGGGTGAGCTCTAAAATTCCTGATTGACATTAATTAATTACAGGGGATGAAAGTCAGAGAGTCAGTGGGTGTGCCTACCATTTCGTGTTGTGATATATCTTTGACCATGACTGCCTCCCTGCTCAGTGCATCCCCATACATCCACTCCCGATTGGTTTTGAACACACAAAAGGTACACATCCAGCGTCTGTCGTCCCTGCTCACACACAGAAACACACAGACCAATGTGAGGTTTGACAAATTAAATCTATAATAGTCCCAGAACATGTCACAGATTATTGGTGTTGATTATTTCATAACTAACATGATCAAATTCAGTAAAGCAATGTCGTAACCCCCAAATTCTTATACAATTTAAAGTTTAAGTTGAGGTGTAAGCATGGTTACAAGTTAAAGAGCAGCGACAAGATCTTTGACTGCTCAACCACTGGAAATTTGCTGGCATGCATCACATCCTGATACGCACGCAGGTGCAAGGGGTGAATGTGCTAGCATCTTTAATTATGCTTGTTTTGGTTTAAGGTCCTTACACACCGGGAACGACGCAACTATATAACGCGAAATTACGAAACATTCGGAGGCGAATTTTGACGTGCCTGATGATATACATCAAGTGCAATGCGATTTTGCGACTTTCCGGGGGGAAAAAAAGATGCATCCCGGGTGGAAGCGAGAAGACTGACACAACAGCAGACTGACTGTTTTTTCAGTTCTGGTTAGTGTTGAGATGGCTGTCTGTCATGATAGCATGTACTGAGTCGGGGCCAGTACCAGATAAGCACATTAAACTATAATCCATAAACGTAAGGTAACAACCGAGACATAATGGTGCTGTGACAGCAACGCGATTGAGTTTGAGACAGTGAAAATACATATGGTATGTTGTATCTGAACAGGTTAGCTTACGAGCTAAAGTTACTTAGCACAGATAAAAGTTAAAACAAAGACGTTTAGCAAACTGTTAAAGCACACAAACCATCGTCATATGAGAAATCCAATGCTATGACTCTTATCTTTGTAATGTTTGTGTCTTTTATCAAAAAGTTCTCCGACACGTAAACAATCAGCCGGTCGGCCATGTTGGATATACCAGTGAATCTGACGTTGCAACAACACGCAATCTGATTGGTCAGAAGTCGACACACATTATGTGAAACTTCAGAGAGTTCGACCGTGATACAAAAATGTTGCTGATGTGAACGCTTGAATTGACAGGATACGGGTTTAAAAAAAATATTGACATCCAAAATAATCGCACGAAAAACACGCTCCCGGTGTGTAAGGACCTTAACTCTAACCCTGGAGTTTTTCACATTTCATCTGACCTGTTTAGTTTTGCTTACCCTAAAGTGGCGTCATCTATATGAGGCAGATGACACTTTTGGTGGAAGGAGCGTGGGCACCCATCACACGCCACCAACTTCCCAATACTCTTGCAGATGCAACACATGTCATCGTTGTTCTGATTCTCCTGCAAATTCAAACATGACAGTACTCTGTTAGCACAGAAATTATAGACATAACCATAGAAATTTATAGACAATCATTTTACACAATACAGCATGAATGTAATTTTCAATAATATGTCATTGTAAATAAAGTTTACCCTATGAAAAAAATGCTCAGAACTGATCTGCAAACTCACAATTTCTTGATGATCCGGTTTGCACAGCCTGCAGGAACACAGCAGTGAGTGTATCCGCAAGATGTTTGTCTGAAAAAGAAAAATGTTATGTTTCTTTTGCAAGTCCAGCTGACATTTTTCACTCCTTAAACAATCTGGATCAGGGTGAGTACTGGAGGTTTGGGGTTTAGGCTCTGCAGCCCGATCTCACACAGACCCTAGTTACCTCTGTGAGGTGACTGAGTGGCTTTCCTTCCCACTTGATGGCTTTTCTCCAGGAGGTTTCAGTCTGACCCGATGCAAACTTCACAAACTCCAGTGGGGTCATCCAGCTCGTCTCAGTACGGATACTTTTCCCACAAATCCCTGGTGTAGAAAATAAGTTGAAACAAAGGCAGATGCTGCTGGGCCTAGCTGGTGGATACAAAGTTTGCCTTTATGTTTAACGTTACACTTTTCAGTGCCTTATGTTAAATACCTCATGTTTTACAAAAAAATCATGAGAGGCAGAGCAAGAGGCAGTCAGTGCGAACAACAACCAATCACTCATGTAAGATGAGATGGGTCAAATCTGTCCCATCTTAAGGTTGGGTCTCGATAATTCATGAAACAATGAGCATGGTCTAGAACTGCTCTTTTTTTCAGAAAGCGTCTCGGGAAAACGACTGTTGTGATTTGGCGCTATATAAAAAAATTTGATTGATTGAACCAAGAAGTCCTGCACTGCTATAGCACAATATATTGAATACATAGTCCACCATTAATCTTAGTGCGAGCTGTAACCACCTCATGCTCTCAAACTTTTTATATACCATATGTACAATATTACAATCAAGCCCACTCCCTCTGTGAGACCGGCAGGTTTCTTGGCAGTTTTTCTGCCCCTACGTCCAAAAAAAAAAATCTGTAATCTCTGATGATTTATTACTTTAAGTGAAATATGTGATTTCTGTTGTTAGCTAAACAAGCTAAACAGAGGCTGTCATCTTTGTTTTGGCCTGTTGACCAAGTCTCTGTCGGGGATCAGCTGATCAGCAAAGGTCCAGTCAGAAGCCAGGCAAGGTAACGACATCCATGATTAAAAATCCACAGGGGTTGAGGATGAAATGGATTCAGAATCGGATAAACAAACAGAGTTGTTAAAGGTATAAGCATCAATAACATCTTATCAGTTCTAATCTCTAAAGTTGATGGTCCTGATGTATAGTCCAGCTTCTCTGCTGGGGCTTCAGTGGGTTTCTTAAGAAAGTAGCTGAACTCGACTCTACCGAAGTTAACAACTTAATAATAGTGTTGTGTAGTTCATGAAGGTTTCGTTCAAAAGTACGGAACTGCTGAGTGAACGACGTGAACTGAATCTCTCTGAGACCTGATTCGTTCCCTTCTTAGTTCAGTTGAGCTCAGCCGCGAGCCCGGCATGCTGGTCGGCAGTGGAACTGCCACCTTAGACTCTGGCGAACGACACACAGCCAGACCGCGGGCGGGCGGAGTCTTGTAATTAACTCACAGCTAATGAACGACCTGTTTCAGTCAGTGAACGAAACATTTGTGAACGACGTGCATCAGTACGTGAACAGAATGATTCAGTCAGTCAGTGAACGACATTGTGAACGAAACGAACGACTTCCGAATGACTTGATGCAGGCAGAGGAGGGAGAGGTGTAGCGTCGTTCACTTACTGCTGAACACCGGTTTATTCACTGAGGCTAAAATAAAACAGTGCATTATAGTGGCTTTACATCAATACACGTGTATAAACTTTACTGCACGAAGGATTTAATTTCAGCCAATTTAAAGCAATACGCTATTTGATATCTTTTAAAGTATCTGAATCCCCGCTACAGCTGCGATATTTATTTATCTTTAATCTTTCCACTTTTCAGGGATATAAAAGAACGATGACTCGTGCTTGTTTAGCGGCCGTGCTGCTTGCTGTTGTTTTCGCCAACAGCAGCACACAGAAGGGTGAGTTCTTCAGGGCAGGGGAGTGATTCTTTTTTCAGGACTTGGCAAATGAACGACATGGGTCACCCAGTGAACAATGCTGTGACTTCAGCAGCAGGGGAGGGGAGGGGCTTATTCAATGAACAAACTCGCAGCTCTGTCACTCACTTGTGTACTGCACCGGCAGGATGGGGCTCCGAAGCACTGACTGATTCAGTGAATGAATCTTTTGAACGAATCGTTTTAATGAACGGATTCTAAGGATTCAGTACAGTCAAAAACTGTTCTTCACATCACTACTGAACAACAACCTCATCAAACTCAACTTCACAATAAATTAAAAAAGCAACAAATAAAACACAAATAAAAACCAAAGACCTGATTTAAAACTGTTGTAAAATAACCAGCTGGATAACTGCTTACTGAAACCTCTAACAAATGCCAGTCTTGTTAAAAACATAGACTCGTGAACACTTTATCTTTTGTTTTTGAAAACCACGTCGAGCTTAACTGAGCAGACTGAGCACTGCCGTGCATATATTTGCATATTCAGCTGTGAAACAGGACATAATGATGTTACCTGATGCAAATCGCTCAACATGCAAGGTCGCATTTTCAGCTCCGCATGTAACTTCGAACACCTCCTTGTCGCTGTCAGCGCTAACTCCTGGTTGCTGCTCTGCCTCATCTTCTTCATCTGTAATAAACACATGCAGATATCAAAGTCAGCACAGCCACAGTCATGACCCTGTGGTACTGTATACACATGAGATCTATCTGATGTCATACTGGTACATCTATGAATATCAAGTAGTTGGAATAAACTACTGAGACAATTGCAGAACTCGTACTGTATGAGGAATCCTCATCTTCTTCCTCCTCCTCTTCATCACCTCCCTCTCCGTCAGACTCAGACTCTACAAAGGAGGAGGTGATTAACAATTTTGACTCAAAGTAGCTGAAGAGATAGAAAAGATAAAGAGATAGAGTGAAGTAATAATAGAGCAATTAGAAAAAAACTAGTAAGCTGACAAGTTGGACTAAAAACCTGGGTGTGGTCTCTGTGGCAGCCGCCATACTGAACACTAGAAGTGGCACTAAAGTGGCAAACAGCAACACCTCATACATCCACCATCTTCCCTCAAAGTTTAATCCAGTACACCCCCTATGATGCAAATTTAGGAAATAACTCTCAGCCCCAAAACCTTCAAAACAAATCAATTAAAAACAGTTTCACTCCCCTGCAGTGTGGATGGAAAAAAGCCATTAGGACCAAAGCTGTGAGGCAGTGACAAACTGACACAAGAAAACAGACCCAGGGGGAAAGACATACCACCAGTGAGGCCAAAGATGCACTCTTAAAATAAAAAGCAAAGCAATGACAAAGGAATTATTTTGCAGAGGTTATTGCTTATAACAGATGGATGGATACAATTATTTCAACCAACCTGTTGGTAATTCATCATCAGATTGAAACAGTGATTTCTTGCCCTGGCAGAGAGAATGAGTGATCATCTTAGATCAGAAACACAATAAACAAAACGCATTCAAAATGTTTTCATTCGTGTTAAAAATAATATCTATACACTACAGGCCAAAAGTTTGGAAGCAAGATCAGATTTGTACAAAAAAGATCATAGTTTCATATACATATGTATAATTTGCAACACAATAAACATGACTATTGTGTAAAGAGTAACTTATCAGAAGACATTTTGACTATAATTATTAAGTATTTGAGTTATTGTTGCTTGGACTTTGCTTTCTTTGAAGTAACCTCATCTGGCTTTAACAACAGCTTGGCATATACCAGGCATTCATTCCACAAGTTTTTTAAGGTATGTTCCAGGGATTGCATTCCAAGCTTTCTGAAGTTCATTAAAAAAAGACTGCTGATACGTGGGATGTGTTTTTCTGACTGATCGATCTAATTTATCCCACACAAGCTCAATTGGAGAAAGGTCTGGAGACTGAGGGGGACAAACCAGTTTGAAGAACACCTTCCTCTTCTTTTTTGTCTAGGTAACCCCGACAGAGCTTTGCAGAGTGCTTAAGGTCATTGTCTTGCTGCAAAACAAAATTATGAGCCACAAGTCTGAGTCCAGATGGAGCAGCATGGTGCTGGAGGATGGAGTGGTACTGTTCCTTCTTCATGATACCCTTTACGTCAAACAAATCTTCTACTCTATCACCTGCAAAACATCCCCATACCATGGAACTACCACCTCCATGCTGAATTGTGGGTGTAACACATGGTGCTTTCAGACGTTCACCAGTTTGTCTGCGGACATAGACTCTGCGTTCTGAACCAAACAGTGCAAACTTGTTTCTAGTCATCATAAGTCCAATTTTTGTGAGCTTTTGCCCACTCATATCTCTTTTTCTTGTTCTGTGGACAAAGTTGTGTTTTTTTTTGCAGATACACAACCCTTCAGACCAGCCTTTCTCAAACGTCATGTCACGGTTGTCAGAGATATGGGTTTCGACCTTGTCATGTTGATTTCCTCCCTTATTTGTGGTGCTGTCTTTTACCGATCTCTCTTACTGGTGACAATGCTATGTTTATCCCCTGCTTTTGTAGTAACTCTCTTTCGTCCAGGTATTTTTCTATTATCATAACTTCCAGGTTCCTCTAGTCTCTTCAGAGTGTAGTGGACTCCTTTGTTAAACACCTTTAGGCGTTTTGCAATTTCTCTTTCTGTGTATCCTTCTTTCCTCAATGTACAAATATGTACTTTTGTTTCTTTACTCAGTTGCTTCTTTCTAGCCATTTCTGCGATAGTTTGTCAGCGTTTTGAACACGGGTGAGATTTATTGGGATTTTTGTATGCAGACACTCAAAAGCCAGTAGGTAAAAGTGAATAATGCAAAGTGATTTTTTTTTACTTTAACACTGAATTTGTGACTCTTGCTAATCTTCTTGAACCTAAAACTAAGCCCTCCCTTTCTTTTGTTGACATTTATTCAGCAATGGTCTGGTAACATCATTGTATATCTAAAGGTAAATGGAGTAAAATGGTGCATTTCCATGAAAGCAACATCCGATCATGGAGTAAATACATCCCAAAATACATAAAACTCATGCTGGATTTTAAAAAAAGGATTGTGAACAAAAACTTGAAGTTACTCCCAACTGTTCAGCCTGTAATGGCCTTGCTTCCAAAATATTTGTGTGTGTGTGTCACCTTTTGAACTCCTCCTTTGTTTCCTGTTGTTTTTAAGTGACCTTCCTGCAGAGAAATTTGACAAAAATAAATTGAAGACGAAGTGATTTCTGTATGTCTAGAACAGTCATGTTTCACCTGAACTTGAAATAACTCTGAACACACCTCCAACAACTTCTTGAGTGGTGTGCCTTTACATCGAATGCTTGTCTTCCAGTTCCTACAGCTCCCTCTTTCTGCAAATCTCTCAAACTCAGACGGTGTGAACCACTCTCTGCCGACTATGATGCATTTCTCCCCTGAAACAATGACAGTGATTGAACTCTGTTATTGGCAACATTAAAAATGGCTGATATACTGGACTTAGACCTGGATTAGATTTGTTCTAAAGATTTCTTGTGATAAAATCTGGTTGGTGGAATCTTGTCTGTTGTTTTATTTTATTTATTTCCTGTAAATAAAAAAGGATTCACCATGGTGCTTGCTTATTTTTTTTTTTTAGTCAAAGCTACTCCACATGTCTTCAACTCTCTGACCTTTAGCCAGTCTTTCTCTATTCAGCATCCCCTCCTTGTTTCCACAGGTCACAGGAAGCTGGGTCTTATAGATTGGCCAGTTCCAGATTTCCTCTGCCTTCTTTATAGGAGCTGAAAAACAGAAACTCTACATTCAGACGTTTTCTTTCACAGCTGTTTTTCCAGCAGCATGAAGAGAAAGTGACTTACAGAAATTTATTTTCTTGGTCTTCTGACTTGGAGTTGTCCGAGTTGATGGACCAGATAGCTCCTCCTCATTGTTACTCAAATGCTTACGTCTCCGTTTTTTCTTCTGTTTTACTGTTTGCAGCTCCTCGTCATTTTCATCCTCAGAAAACGTCCTTCTTTTGCCATCATCCTTTTCTGTTTTCTCGGGCACTTGTGTGGTACATTTGTAAGACCCTACAACAGAATCATTTTTAAAGAAAATTTAAAATGTTGTTAATGTAACATCAATAAATCACAGTGGAGGATTTAAGACAGAATCAAATGTATTTTCTAGAGCATATACCTACTTCAATCTCCTTTGTGTACCCTCAGCTTTTTTATTTATGAGTTAATTTAATATTTTAAATTATTTTGCTCTTTTTGAACCATTTCAATCCTTAATATTTGTCTTCGAGGGAAAAATTCAGGTTCGTACTGCAATTTTTGTGCAAAGTAAACTATTACCAATGTGTAAAACACCCCTATGAGCACAAAAAAAGGAGACTTACCATCCATGAGGCTGTTGTACATCAGTTTCAGAGGAGGATACTGGTTCATGATGGTACCTTTGAAGACACAACTCCAGAAGAGTTTGATGTGCTGTGATTTCTCTGTCTCCAACCAGTCCAGAAGATCATAAAGAGCTCTCTTTATGTTGTCTTTACTCCTCATGCGACTCATCTTCTGCTCACACACATAATAGGAGGATTAAAAATGAGTAATATGATCCAATATATCTGTCAATATGAGTATTTATGATAACTGAAATGAGAAATTATGTCTCAGCAGTACGTTTTTGTTTTGCCGAAGATAAATGTCACTGTTATTTCAGGGGACTTTGCTCTGCTCTTGAAAAGTGCAAGTCTAGTTTTTAAATAATTGTGGTGATGTGTAAAATGTTATCAGATTTTGGTGGTTCATAAATCTTTTAAACCCTTCTTTCGGCAGAAAATCCTGTAAATTTAACATATTAAATGTTGACACTTGTTTTTTGACAAATATTTTCATTTACTGATGCCACCAAACTGTTTAGAAAGGTTAGGGTACTGACAGCAAAACACTGAAAAAGTTGTGTAATTATTAATAAGAACCTAGAGGGACATCTTCCAACTAAATGTACAACATGTAAGTCACAAGTCTGTATTTGAAGTGAGCATTACTGGGAGGTTGAGTCTCTATGAAGATAAAAAAAAGGTTCATCACTTTGTCAGAGAATGCATGAGCAAATATAACAAATTCAGAATGATAGTCCTCTGTGTTAAGATATCTACAGTACATCAGATTGAAAAGATATAGAGAATCTGGAGAAGTGTCTAAACAAAGGGTACAATACCAAAAATCCATAGGGTAGAGTGGAGTAAGCTGAGCCATTTTTCATATTTTGGATCACTACATCAAGGCAATCGTAGTTTTGTTTTGTCTCTAACTAGTGTATCTGCATATATTTCAAGATGTTGTGTATCCCTGCAAACCAACAGAATGAGTGTAAACATAACTGTCTTGATAAAAAAGCATGCCAACAAAAGGGGTCTCCTATGGTCAACGTACCCCGTGTATGGGGTAAGGTGACCATAGGAGGGGGGTAAGTTGAGCCGTATCCCTACTATCCTCACACTTTCCACCCCAGCCCTCCCTCACCTTCTCTCTCCCTAAATAACACTCGCTTCTTCACATGCATGTGATTTTTTCTCTAATATACACAATTCAACTGGTACAATAATTCTTTTTATTATTATTACATACTGTATAATTGCTGAAAAGCTGTTTTGTAAAAATCCATTTTAACATGAGAATGTCTTTAAGTGATTCACAACATTCACAGCTGTATTTTTGAAAAGAAAAAGTAAAACATTTCAACAATCTGAACTGAAACTCTGATCCTCTCATCAGACTCCTTTACTTTCTCAGTTGAGCCACTGGCTCAACTTAGCCCAGAACTATTATGATGACATTATTAGTCCTAAAAAACTAAAATGGTGGACTTATATGCTAGGTTATTGACCCCATAGATACCACAATTGATGGATAAAACAATTTAAAATGATCTTTTTTGGCTTGAAAACAATTCTAATATAACTTGACGGACTAAATTCACTTTCGAGTGAATTTTTGTTTGTTTGTTTGTTTTATTGTAAATAAATGTCTAACCCCTTCACCCATGTGCCTCTAACCTTCACAGACTCCATGAATTGATGCCCATCTCCTTAATATTTGGTCACATGATCATTTTCTTTCACTATTTCCAAGCAACAGGGGGTGGCTCAACTCACCCTTTGGCTCGACTTACCCCGGTCTCCCCTAATGGATAGCAGTGATCTCTGTGCCCTCTGGTGGCACCAAAACAGACCTACTTCATGGGCTCTGGGAGTCAAATGTTTGAAACAATTCTTCATACCCTTTCTTTATTTTTACATACAGACTGATTCACTGAGTGACTTTTACACTGATTACAGTTTAAAAAGTGACTTAAATCTTCAACAAAGATTAGTTAAAACTTAAAATCCTTCGAACTGGCTTGTCATGAAATCCCTGGGGCCCGTGTTTTGCTGACTACTCACAAGGGGGGTTGAGGACGGCGTGATACACACAAATGCAAATTCCCCCCACTTCAGTGCCTCACCTTGTACGTTTCTTCTGGGATAAGGTTGTGATCCCTGAGCTGGTTGATAAAAGTGAGAGGTTTCTCCATGCAGGACAGTTCTGTTTTGCGGCAGTGGAAAAATCGCAGCAGTTCTTCAGGCTCCAGAAAATCCAGCGGGTCCATGGTTGAATCGGCCGATGGTGAGACTCACTTCTTTGCAAAATACCTGCCCGAGAGACGTTAAAGCTGCCCTGGGGGTTACTAGCTGTTAGCCTCCCTTGAGCAGTATGAAACTCCGCTTTAGTAGTTTGGCTTGACTTAAAGGATCAGGTGTAAGTGTGACCAAATAGGCCTGTCAGATATCAAAACAAAGAGTAGCAGATCAAGGAAAAAAGGCCAAAATTTGGGAACAAAATCATATATCTCTGAGATCTTCGCGCCATGCCTTTTCAGCAATATTTTAGTTCCCTTCCTGTGACGTTTGGAAAGTGAAACCAAAGGCTTGTTTTTGGACTCGTCGCAGTGCCAATTTTCGGTAGCAGGGGGCGACAAACTCCACAGAGTAATCTCTGCCCTGACTTTTAAGCTCTCTGATGTAAAGACTTTATTTTTTTTAGTCCTTTGATGTAAAGACTTTGTTTTATCTTGGTTCTTTGCTGTTCTTTGCTTGGTTCTTTTTTTTTTAAGTTATTTGATGTTCACTGTGAAGAAATCGCCTGAGCAAGGGTTTATGCAAATGTGCAAAAGTAGGAGCAATTTTACCCCAAAAGTTTGGGTCAAAAGTTATTCCTAAAAGTTTAAAAGCCAGGGTGAAGGGGGACTAAACTTTTACCCTCAAGCAAATGTACAGTAATTTAGAGGAAGCTTTACTTAAATAGAAGTAAACTAAATCCAAATACTAGTAAAAAAAAAAAAAGTTAAAAGGATATTCCAGCATAAAATTAATTTAGGGTCAAACACATCATAACACCGAGTTAGAGACCCCCTCGGGAGATGAATGTTGCCGACTGCTTGCTTCTCTAGTTATACCAACTTTAGTAATGACCCCACTATAGCAATCCACAGCGGTCTCAGGAGCCACATGCTTAACCAAAAAGCCACTCTATAGCCACAAATAATGCTCAGAACAGCACCTAACTCCATCAATAGTACATATAGTACTAGCCACCAAACATCTTTTTAACTTTGCCTGATTTCTTTAGCAAAGAGATTTAACACAACTCCCCTACTCTCTTCCAGTAGCCGCTTGTTTGCACAGAGACCTCAGACGAGTCCATCAACTGCAGTGGGGGGGCGCAGCTCAAGGAAGAACATTTATGATCATTACTTTATCACTTCCTTGAAGCAATGATCATCATATTAATCATTTTGCACATCAGACGCGGTAGTTCTTCCACCTTAGCGTCTCGGTCTGATTGCATTTCCATGAAGAAATTATCATAAATGTTCTTCCTTGAGACTGCTGTGTATTGCTATCATGCGGTTGTTACTAAAGTTGGTAGTAATGACCGCGAAGCAAACAGTTGGCAACATTCATCTCTCGACGGGGTGTCTAACTCGGTGTTTAGGTGTGTTTGACCCTAACTTAATTTTACACTGGAATATCCCTTTAATGCTCCTGTGAGGAGTTTTTTTACATTAATGAAAAACACTGAAATTCATATTGGTGCCTTAACATATCAAAAACAATTAAGACCATTAGCGACAAGTTTGATGATTTTATTTCTATATTTCTTTACTTCTGAAATTAATGTCAGTTAGCAGACAAGCAAAAAGGCCCTTTTTTGTAAAATGTCATATAAAATATTAACAATAATTGACATATTAGACTCCAAAATATCATAACGACTGTTGTGTCAAAAGTTAAAACATAAAAAGACAAGCATAGACTCGTTGTCAACAGGGGGAGCCAAAACTGACACAAATCTTTAGCTCCTCATGAGCTTTAAAAAGCAAATAAAGTTCTGAGTAGTTGTGTTGAAAATACAACATGAGCCCAAAACCAAAGTGCAACATAGTGATCTCAACACACATCTGAGACAAGTCTAATTTATTTATGTCCTTAGTGGGGCTGTGGATCATAGTCTTGTTCGTATCCTTCTAAGTCATTATAAATAACATCTGCATGCATCTTCTGACAGGTCTGCACCACCTGCAGGATGGTAGCGAGGCGGCGGTCCAGAGCAGAGAGGTGCGCTTCAGAGAGAAGAGGGGCCACCTGGGCCAGAGGGTCCTGTAGCAGAGACTCTTGCATGACATCACTTAGACGTAAACCTTGGAGGGACAAGAGGCGCAGGCGGAGGAGGGTTGAGCGGCGGATCCTACAAACAAAGGTAACGTTTAATTCGCTACAAGTTTTTGGAGTGGAAGGTCTTCAAAAAGCGAATTTCTTATTGTTTTACCTGCAACACTGTTTCAAAGGAGCCAAGATTGATGGCTCATCCTGAGAGTGTCGCCCAAACCTGGAAAACACACATCAGTAAGTCGATGCTAAAAGAATACAATCGTAACAACAATTAAATTGTACTTACGCCCGCCCATTATCCAGGTGTAACAGAAAAGTCTCATTCCCAAATTTCTCAAACGTCTCATAGTGATGTCTGTCCATGTTGCCTTTGAATGGAAAACATTAACTTCATATCAACAACACAAACATACTGATGTTGAGATGAAAATTCAGCGCATTTGTATTTATAGCTGTATTCTTAAATTTTAATTTAGTCATTTGGTAGGTCGCAAACTAACAAGGTTGATATTAGAATATAAACACTGACTCATGAGGAAGTCCAGAACAGCCATGTCTATAAGGTCCACTAGTCTGGTGCCATGGCTGTACGGCGGTGTTTGTTTTACTGTATCACAGTAGTTTGGGTCCTTTTCCCATCTGGAAAAAAAAGACAAGGATAGTGATTTTATAACAAAAGAACATTTAATTTGACTTTTTGTGCTTTTGCACTGAAATTTATCTTAAAACATTTTTATGGTTGTGTAAAAGCAAACAAAACCATCATCACAAAGAATGACAAATTCAGAACTGTAATGTCTAATGACTCATCTGTGCAAAGGGATAGGTGACAGTGGACATTTTTCATATTGAATATAAACAAAAAATTAACTTGACTGTCAGAAGCCAGTAGGATGAACATTTTTGTCAGAAAGCGATATTTAAGAGACCGCTTTGTCCACAGGAAGTGCCAGAAAGTGTCTTAAATACATTGGTTAATAAGAGCCACATTAATCAAAAAAAAAAAAAAAACATCTCTTGAAAAAAGTCATAATGTCACAAGAACTAAGTCATTGTTTCATGAGAAAAAAGTCCTAATGTTACAAAAAAAAAGTTTTTTAGTACTGTTGTGAAATGGGTTACTAGATGAGCAACAAGCCGCCTCTCTAAAAATGAAGGAGGTGGTGTTTCCAATGGTTCTACTTTGATTTAACAAGATGCTCCACATTTGCTATTTTGATACAGGCAGCTGGCTGCTCCTCAAATACGCTATTTCCCCCACCAAACTTTATTCTTGTGTTATTTCAACTTAATTTTGACCTAACTGTGACTTTATTCTCCATTTTTATTCATAGACGTAGGCCTAGTACTCGGTTGTACTTAAAACTCATTTTATTAGGCTGTTTATGATCATTTTAGTTCAGCCTTGTGATAAAAAAAATCACCCAGACACGTTAACAAGGGCACAAAAAACACAAAACCAAAATCCTGTATGAGGAAAATGTCTCCACACCATCTCTGAAATGTACACATGGTCCTCAAACAGTCTCATAATTGCACATCAACTGCTACAGAAACAACCAATACTAATCGCCATGACATTAAAAGGGTTTATGTGGGGCCCATTCTAATTAAATGTTGCAGTTGCTCATTTAGACCACTGGAGGTCAGTAAAGACTGAAAACCAAAAACCTCACACCTCAACCTCATAATCAACAAGCAACAAGACAAACACACACACACAAAGCAATGCATGCAAAATTATAACACCATAAGTCCAAATTTTGAATACAATATTTTAAAAAATTAGTTAAAGTGGACAGGTTTTTTTTCTCATGCTGTGAACAAAAGCCAAGTTGGTATTCATATTCCGTTGGTCTTTAAAGATCCACATGCTCATTATTAATGAATACTTAAAAATCTAAAAGAGAGCATGATTCAAACAATTTTGATATCTAGAAACTGGCAGGTTGCTTACTTTGCCAGCTTGGTGCGGCTGTAAGAACGCCTCCACGGTGACCTCCAGGATCTGCGGGGAGCTAAGGTCAGATCAGGGAGCATGGCAGCCAGGGAAACCTCCAGAGCGTGTGGTGTACCACAGACAGGGTGCTCTGACGAACAATAATACTCACACTGGCCATAGAAGCAAACGTTTCCAGCTGCAGGCCGTCATAGAGATAGCAGTGTGAGTTTAGCAAACGGTAAAAACAGTTTATGACAGATTTACTTGTGAAAACGCACCAGGTGAAGTGAAGAAAGTTCTGGACAGTCTGTGGTCGGTGGTGATTCCTTTGATATCCGTGGTGACGTTAATAAGTCGACCTACCACTGGAGGGATCCTGTTAAAGCCAAGTACTCTGGGAACAGTAGCAGATAGAGAGAAAGGAGCCCCCAAAAGAAAGAGAGAGCTAGCATGAGCAAGAACATACTACTGTGCGCTAACAGCTAATGCTATCTGTCAACCACTTTGTTGCCATTGTGCTAGCTAGAAATAATATCTTGGATGTAATGTTAGCTGTAAATTTGCCCCGTCCTGCGCTGTCCAATAGCACTGCTGAACAAACACAGCAAATTTTTAGCCTTTTCTTTGCTAACAGTGTTTGAATGCTAACATTAGCTATCGTCAAACTATAGCTGTATTTAGTTTTAGCTCTCAATATAACCTGGTTTCTACTAGCATTTTCTTTATACAGTGTGTTTTCAGTTGCTGATCAGTTAAGGAGCATTGATATGATATTTAAATGTCAGGGAAAAGACACATTTTTCATGTCAAATGAAGAGAACAGCTGTGAATACAGTCAATAATCAACCTAGCAGGACGTTAGATTCCTTACCTGTCGAGGTGAAAAGCAGCGATCTCTGCATTGTGTCTTTCAAAGTCTGAGAAGTAAAAGAGGTTTACATCTGTCTCTGCATCTCTGGCTTGTCTTTAAGTGACAAAACATAGACAAAAACAAAATGGCAAAGGTTATCCTAAAATACATCAGAGGTGGGAATTGCAAGATTGTAAATGATATGGTATGTTTTGAAACTTAAAGCTCCAGTGAGGGTTTTTTTTTTTTTTTTTACTTCTATGAAAAAGACTGAGAGCAGTTTTGTGATACATTTTCTGACTACCATAATAGAATGTAAACTGAAGTTGTTTTCCCGAAAGGAAGTCAGATCCAAACCCTGCTCTCACATGGTATATTTTGTGTTTGGGTTCAATCTCTCATTGGACTTAGATCATATGGACCCTCTCCATTACAGCAGTAGGTTGGACAAACTGTTGGACTTGGATCAAATTTTAATGATAATGTTAAATTAATAGTTAATTTTCATTCATTTTGAGTATAATTAATAGTTTCATTGTTATCAAAAGTTTATTTCTTTGTGAATGGATGAATTCACCCACTTTAAAGTATACTTTTGACTATTTGAAGAAAGCACAATGATTTTTTTTCTTTTTTAAAACAACTACTTTCACATGTAAAGAACAAATTAAGGAGAGATAACATGTACTACTCTGTCAACAGAGGCTCCTTAAAACCACCACAGTAAAATTACTAACAGGAGCTTTAAAGCTGCTGTATGTCGCTTTAGATTTGTGCTAAGTTTGGTGCACTCCTGTAGACACAGTTATGCATCTTTTAACTACACATACCTTTCATCCTTTACTTGCCAAGGTAGAAATTCTTCAAAAAAAAAAAAAAAAATTGATAAGACAAGAAAAACTTTATTTATTCTTGAGGGGAAATTTAATGCTTATGATGGTGTTGTTTTCTTTTGTTGGTTAAAACTATGATTTAATCACTTTGTTCAGCCTGTTTTATAACCACTAAAAAGTCCTCACATGAGCTTTAAAGTTTCCTTGGTAATCATTTAGTTCTGATCAATATTGTGCTCTTCTAGGTAACTGCAAAGCTTTTTAAATTAAAGAACCAAAAGGTAAAACAAAAATCTTTAACACTAGCACACAAATTCTTAGCGATTGATTCCCAGTTTCGATTTTCTCCCTCACCTCTAGCTTATAAAGTATAAAGGACAGCACAACAGTCCTGCTCTGCTGAGCTTTCCTGTTTTCAGAGAAACCTCCAGGTAAGACTCAGCTGTCAACATAGCTGAACTGCAACAACACAAACAGCCTGTCAGCCTGGCTTTCATGAGTCAGTCATTTATTTGTGTTTTCAGAAACAATCTGTCCTTACTTCATGGGTTTCAGCAGAGCTTGTCCGTAGTTTGGGAACGACATGAGCAGTTTGAGCTGTGTGCCTCCAGTTTTCTGAACTGTAAGATATGCAAAAAGAAAATAACAAGGCTGTTTTATAGACAGTATAAAAATGACAAGAAACACACAAGGCTTACTGTTTTAACAGGAAAAGGCACTTGAGATGGCTGCTGTAGTACTCTGGTGTGAATCTATCTATTACTATTCAGCACAATTTTTTAGCCATTTGGCGGCCTGTTACATAATTATACTTCCAATTGCCACTGGATCACACGTTTTGTTCACTGCTGCAGCAGGACATGGATGAAATACTAAGTGAAATTGTTTTCACAGCAACATTTTTATTCCCCCCTTGGTGCATTATTCATATTAATCTATGAATCATGTTTGTGGTCTTTGGTGTGTCTCTGAACTGAGCGTTTGGACGCAGTTTTACTCCTGCATCACTCCAGGCTAGAAGAACTCAGTGTATCATGAGCCTGTTTGTAATTTTTAATGCATTTTCGCACCCTCAAACGTGTGAATCAGACGCTGAGACACATTTTTTGGACCAAAAAAGCTCAAGCTGACTCACTCACACTTCAGACAACTGAGGGGTTTTTTGAAATGAAGCACTCATTCTCATTTCAAGTAAAGCAAATCAATACCGAAGAGAGCAGACTGGTTTGGTTATCATGTGCCATGCCGACAGGAGGAAGTCCAGTAAATATGGGCTTGTGTTGATGCTGTGAAGTTGCGCCTCTTTGTGTGTGCATGCCACGTGTGAGGGGTGAGTGGGAGGATTATATTAATGAACAGGCATCAGGCATTACATTATCGTTCTTTTACATAATCCATCGCCCATTTTCTTTCTTAATTATTGTGAACTTGCGTTATGCAAGATTGGAGTTCTGCAAAGCTGATGGTGTTCCAAGTTGTTGAAAAGTTTTGTCCGGTACAACTCATTCAAACCCCATCCATTTCCACAGTCTCAAAAACTTACTTTTATCTGCACCCTCTCTGTAAAAAAGTAAATAACACATGCTGTACCAGTGAGCAGGCACTTGGCGACAGTTAAAATGACAAAGACTTAATTTGATAGGTAGAAACCTCAAAGAGAGCCAGACGCTTTTGTGGACGACCATCTGCCAGACTAGCCGAGAGAAGAGAGGGTCAGCAATAGAGACTGATAAAAATTTAGGGACGACCGGAAAATAGGAAGATGGAGACACAGACAAAACTGAAGACAGGGACAAACACAGAGATAGGCATGGAGACGACAAGGAGATGGAAAGGCAGAGACAAGCTAAGAGATAGATAGACTGATGAATAGACAGAATTTCAGTGGGACATAAGGACAAAGTGAATGACAAGGAAACGGGAAGACAAAGTAGGAGATGGACAGAAAAACATTAGAAGACAGACGGTAAGGCAGAGAGTCAGGAAATTGAAGTCAGGAACAGGGCGATACTGATCAATAAGTGGGCGAAATTGAGACAGATGGACATAAAGTCTAAAAAACAAGGAAAAAACAAGTTGGGGGGAATGAAATACACTCAAGTCAGACTCACAGAGCTAAAGGAAAATAAAAAGACTCAAGACAGAGAGACACTCAAGACAAAATTGGAAACAAGAGGACACATAAGACAAACAGCAAGACTAAAGATATACAGAACTGACAAAAACAATAGAGACACATAAGACAGCCAGGGCAACACAAAGAAATCCTAGAGGA
The DNA here is from genome assembly GCA_962446985.1 of Xyrichtys novacula. Lineage (NCBI taxonomy): Eukaryota > Metazoa > Chordata > Actinopteri > Labriformes > Labridae > Xyrichtys > Xyrichtys novacula. The sequence goes on along the minus strand of OY660879.1, from coordinate 14,407,389 downwards.
CAGAAAGGGACACATAAAGACACAAAATACAATAAAGAAGATATGAAGACACACAAGAAAGACATACAGACCAAAAAAAGAGAGACAGGGAGGCACAAAGACACACAACAGACAAGATGAGAAAAAGACAAAAGACGAGCAGAGAGACATGAAGACGGTCAAAATATCCAGGTAGACATAATGAAGAACTGTGAGATGGGCAGGGGGGGACATGAAAGACAAAAAGACAGGAAGAAAAATTTTGAAATGTACAAGAAGACACAGAAAAACTAAGAGGCAGAATTTAAGACAGGAGACAAAGTCGGATATGCAAAGTACATGATAAATTAATAGATGGATGGATAGTATGCTAACAGCAAAAACAATAATACAGAGCTACAGTAGAAATGCTGATAACAATGAGAGTTATCTGATGTTTTTAACTGTCATAAAATGAATGTGAATGATGATAACTGTTGTAGAAATGAGTCTTTTTATCAGCATCAAGTATGGTTAATACGACTGTAAGCAATAAGCATCAGTGATAATCATTACTGCAGCTGTGTTTGTGTAACATTTAGTTAATGTTATGCCGACTTTCATATATAAAACACTGTCAGTGGATGAATAACCTTCGCTCATCTCTCCTCTGTTTGCTTTTCCTCCTCCCTAAACTCAAACTCCGACTGGGAGGATTTGCAGGTCATCAAACAAAGTGCTTAATCCTCCTGCTTATATTTTTTTTTCTGTGTAAATTTGTGTAAAAGAAAATTGAATATGTATGACTTTTAAAGTATTATCAGAGCCTCAGTTATTCATCACCCAAAACATGTAACTTTAAGTGGAATTCTGTCTGAAAATGTCATTTTTGCTGGTCTAGAAATGAACTTCGGCAGAGTTTACAGTATTCAGTGAGTGGAAACTTAAGTGAATACTCTGTGTTGCCTCTGGCTGTAATGCAGAGCAGTTTGTTTGTACAGAGGGATTAGAGTTTAGATGAGAAAGCAGCTTTTTTGTGACTTTTAAATGTATCAAGAGGGGTGATCGTAAAAAATTTAAGCCGCAACTCTAAAAGGACAATTCAGGTAAAGTATTAGGTTAGTTTCTAAATTTCATTTTCATTTATGGAGCAGCTTTGTTATCTGAGATGAAGCACTGTGTTTGTCTGCTACTCATGAGAACATAACACTGGGAAACAGTGACAGTACAGAAACAAATTTAGATTTTTTAAAAGTGAAATAACTAAATAAAGTGCTTCTTACATAAGTGGGATATGCAGATCTTGGCAGGACATGGATAACATTAAGAGAACGATGTTGGCGGTATGTTTTCTTGTGGTTTTAGTGTGCCAAAGATTTAATTCTGTCTAGCTGACACTTAAGGATGTATTCTTGGGGAAATTAAGATGACACTCCCCCTATAAAACCTTCCTTTTCCCTGATTCCTTGCCTTCCACACTCCTTTTTCTCTCTCTATCCATTGACCTTTTGGACCTGCCCCCCTCCCCCCTCATTGGCCTTACCAACACCAAGAATACGCTGTGTTGCCAAATAGTGGGACAGCTTGGCCAGGTTGGGATCCTTCCTGTCGTACAGCTCCCAGCGAGAAATACCCAGGTGGAACCTCAGCCAAGGAGGATGGGTCTCCACGTCACTCGTCCAATTGAGTTTGTCGTAGCCTTCCTCCTGGCTGCCGCTCTCCCTGCAGGGGAGGAAGAGGAGTTGAAAAATAAGAATCAAACTGTAGATCAGAGGGTGTTGTTTCAGATTAGCTCAGTGCTATAAACAAAATGTGAGGATGAAATCGCTGATAGGGCGAGAGGTGGAGAAAGGAAGATTCTTGGATTTTTAAAAATATGCTATGCCTTAAATCTTTGTTTCTTTTTAAGCTAATGCACAAGCATTAATGCTCTTCTCTCTTGTGCCTTCTCCGTATTTTTGCTCTGTGGGCTGGAGAGAAATGCCTTTTTCTATTCCTGTATATGTACCAACATACTGCAGTTTTTGACTAAAAAAAGCTTGAAACTTGACAGTGCCAAAACCTGCAGTTCCCCAAGTGTCCACTTGAGGCTGACTGCTCAAGCGAGAATTGTTTTCAGCTCTCGTGTTAAAGCTCCGGTGAGAGATGGATTAGATCAGTTTTCGGTGTCCTCTGTGGAGCACAATGATTGCATTTTAGTGTGGCACATTTTCTTTCCTCCTTACTTGAAAATATCATTAAAGAACAATTGACTTTTTTATGCAGCACTTAGCAAAAATAGGTTTACAAAATGCTTTAAGAATAAATAAAGAATAAGAGAAACATGAGAAATACAGTTAATGAAATGATGGCGAGTTAATAACAAAAAGCTGCAGAAGCAGCAGAAATGAGGAGGACGAAAGCAAAACAAAAAGATCAAGACAACCAAAGATAAAGAAGGATAAAACAAATCAAATAGGCCAAAATCAGATTGTAACTTTAAGGGATATTCCTGCGTAAAATTAATTTAGGGTCAAAACCACCGTAACACAGAGTTAGACACCCCCTCGAGAGATGAATGTTGCCGACCACTTGCTTCTCTAGTTAAACCAACTTTAGTAACAATCGCGGGATAGCAATACACAGCCGTCTTAGGAGCCACACACAAACCTCAACCAGAACGCCACTCTGTAGCCACAAATAATGCTCATAACAGCACCTAACTTCATCAACAGTACATATAGGGTCCCAGCCATAGCACTAGCCACCAAACAAAATTTTAACTTTGCCTGATTTCTTTAGCAAAGAGACTAAACACAAGTCACCTGCTCTCCTCCAGCAGCCACTTGTTTGCATGGAGACCTCAGGCCAGTCAATTACAGACTGCAGTGGGGTGACGCAGCTCAGGGAAGAACATTTATGATCATTTCTTCATGGAAGTGCAATCAGACCGAGACGCTAAGGCAGAAGAACTACCGCATCTGCAGTGCAAAATGATTAATATGGTTTTTATTACTTCAAGGAAATGATAATAGTATAACAGAAAAGCAAGCGGTCGGCAACATTCATCTCTCGAGAGGGTGTCTAACTCGGTGCTATGGTGTGTTTACGCCGGAATATCCCTTCAAAACATCCCTTTTAGATGGATTTAGAAATGGAGTCATACACTACAGTATTTGCAGTAAGTTTGGTGTAGCAACATGGATAAAAACAAACAACACTTATAAAAAACATTCAAATCAGTAATGACACTAAGAAGAACTTTGAGCATTTACTTTAGTTGACTGGCTTACTTTTCTTGGCGTCATGAATGTCTGGATGGATTTTCTTGGAAATCATTGCACCAGTTGGGTTATTTTAGCTGAGAACAAATTGGACTGACTGCATTTGGCATCTGTGGAGCTGTGCTATTAGCATGGCAAACAAAGAGAGGCTCCTGATCCTGTCTGTTTGGGAAGTTCAAATTTTAAAATTTCCATTTCAGAGGCAAGTGTTTAGAAACCAGACTATTACCTCTCAAACTTCACCGCCTTTTGGAGAACTTGAATCCAGGAGCATTGTTAATATATAATCTAGTGGACCCATAAATGATTAACACATTTTCTCCGTCTGTTTCACTCACCACTGGCTATCATAATTGATGGAGTCTTCTTCATTTCCTGAATCTTTTGCATGCGTAGTTGGCTTCACCCTTAGCAGCCAATCGTCTTCCTGCAGCTCTGGGCGCGGTAGGTTGTACAGCGGGTGCTTGAACAAAGCCTCAAGTTTGGAATGACCTTTGACCTTTTGGATAACTTTTCCAACTTGAATTAGTTTCTTTTCAGTGGCATCGTTGTAAGAGTCTTTGTCTTTAGGGAGTAACTCTTTGGCAGTCAACTGTAGATGCTTTGCATTCTGGGGTATCGTGGGTAGTTTGTGTGAAGAAGAGGCAGCTGAAGAAGAGGAGGAGGAGTGGGAGCTAGACTGACGCTGCAGAGTATCTGCTCTTCCAACGGAGGATGAAGAGGAGGCGGGGGGGACACAGGCGGTCTGGAGGACGGTGAGACAGAAAAAAGCCAAGAGGAGGTGGAGAGCCAGGGACAGACACGCCAGAACCAGATAGATAGAGCGAGTGGAACGACCCCGGATCTGTCTGATCATGCTGGAGGAAAGAAATGAGAGACAAAGAGACAGAGAGAGATACATTTAAAATCCAAACAGACCATGAAGCTCTGCCAAGCCTTCAAACATGATCATGATGAAACATTTTCTGATTATTGTACTCCACTTTTACACGCATGCAGGAGTGAACAAAATAAGGAAAACACCATCTGAATACGAATGATTCCTTTGAAGTAGCTGGGCTGCTCACTAAGGCAGCTATATTAAGGTAGATGCCAATTAGTGCCATGTTGCTCATGAAGAGGGCCTCACTAACAAGGGCGGATCAGAACACAAGTGAAATGCAATATGATTTGTTGTGGTACAGAAAAGAGCTTAATTGACGACTTATGTTGAAGATAAAGAAGGCAAAGTGGTCTGGCAGATAATGACTATTACTTATTCCCGCCTTGTCCCAATTCAGCACATCAATGAAGGGGCATTTATAGCGAGCTAGTAGGAAGCACAATAAATTAACCACCTTTGACATTACTTGCGAGCTTGCTGAACATCATATAATGCCAATGCCATACTCAATACTCAATGCCAATCAATAAGTATGAAATTGTGTAAAAATTTCCCTGAAATAGTCAAATCAACTTAAATAAGGTTAAAACCATGTTTTTGATAAAACAATGAAGCCATATTTCAGGGCCCTTTACCTAAAAAAGAACCATCAGCATGTCAATGTCAGGTCAGGCTAAATCTTACTTTTTGTTTATCCATAAAGCAGTTCCACAAAGATGAGTGTCAGGCCCCATGATTTTTACTATCGATATCAATGACATTATTTCATCTTGGAATGGTTGCCATGCCCACTTTTATGCAGATAACACTATCTAAGTATCTAACAATACTTACTTTAAAGCCAAGAGGTATTTGGAACAAAAACAAAATTGTCCACTTTCGAAAGACATGTTGTCAACGAGGCTAAAAGCTAAACATGCTTGCAAAAGTTTTCTTAATATTCAAGTTATAGTGAACTTCACTTTGCAAGACATTTACCTTATACACAATTTTGACTCTAAAGGCTACATGTCAGGCATTTGTATTCTCACCAGGTCAACATAAGTGAACAGGCAGAGAAACAAGCATCCATGTGACACTGACATGCACACGCAGAAGATGAAAAAACTGTCAGAAAATCATTGACACCAAATCCTCAAAGAAAGAACAGCTCATGAAGAAAATCAATACATTATTGAACAACTTGCTGCTCCCAAAGTCCCTGTGTACATCAGGAGGCCGGAGGAATCACTTACATCTTTTTTTCCCTTCAAGACCTTTTTCCCTCTCTGTCTCTGTCACGCTCTTCTGCCTTTGTTAATAATGTAGATTTTACTCTCTTTCTTTCCCAGGACGATTGCATTTGCCTGTGTGTTTAATTGTTATCACTGAGTCCTGGCAGTGCAAACAGAAGTGAGAGGACTTTCAGTTTGTGAGTCGAGGTGACCTGTGTCTTTGTGACCCACTGTCGAGAGAAGGGGGAATGACTCTATAGTTGCCAAATGATCTTTTACTCGGCCTGGATCAATACAGGCTGGGTGATAATGAACACTAGTCAGGAGGTAAGAGTGAGACATGGATAACAGCACGACAATGAGCTGCTGGTAGATAATTGCCATTTTCTAATGAAGCCTATTTTTTACCATCACATTTATTTTGCACAGTGCTTCTGGTGCTTTCTACAGCTGTGTTCAGGTTGTAGCATTGTGCTAGAATTACAAAGACACTCTGAAGCACTGTACAAGACTAGTTTGAGTACCACTGCATATTTGCTAGTCCACTGGCCATCTTTAGTTGATGATTGGAAAGATTGGTAATTCTGGTAATTTTATTATGAACCTTGTTTATATGGTGATTATGGTCCTTTAGTGCGATCTCCTCAAAGCAAAGAGAAAAAAGAATGGAAAAAATCCTTTCACCCTAGCAGGTGCAGGGCTGCAAAAACATTGACCAATAGGAGCCATCCATCCCAGACAGCTCCTATTGGTCAATCTCCTGCTCCACCTCTCCATCCAATCACCTTGCTGTATTTGACACACCCCCTCCCGTGTTTCGGACTTGTCCCCTCCCACTCTTCCGGCTCTCCTTGGAGCTCTGAGCGGCGAAAAGTAGCATAGCAGCTTAGCTACAGAAACTGTGATGGAAAAAGATGCTAAAATAACAACTTCTGCTAACCCCACCGCCAAAAGTGCTAAGAAAACGCAAGCCGACAGAAAGGGCAGAGTCGAAGAGGAAATGTGACCAAGCCAGGAATCTAACTTGAATAAACATCGGGTCATCCTTTGAGCGGTGGAGAAAGCTCCACCAGGATTTGGGCCTGAAAACAGATGCTGAGACAGCAGGGTTTTTGTAATGGTACCTTTTATTGTGGCACGTTACATAAATAACTTTTATTAGTCTCTGCAATGTCAACACGGTAGTTGTCCAGGCAGCTGCAGATGGTGCTCGCTAGCAGAGCTGGCGTTCACTGCTGCTGGTCACTAGCAATCCGACATGGTGAATCCTATTTGAAGCTAGCGTAGGATCTTCCACCGGCCGGCTTCTTGCTCTGCCAGAGGGGGTGTGCCATGGGGAGGGTGATACAGGTTCGGGGGGAAGTTATCGTGGAGCAGTTTTTTTTAACTGCTTCTCAGATCGTCAACCATGCCTTTAAGGCTGGTTGTCTTTGATGATATTAGCATTTAGCCTCTAGCCAACTTTACATCAGACAAACATTTACACCAACTGCGTAACACACTAAAAGTACAACTAGCTTTCTGCCACTTCGTCATCAAAATATTGATAAGTGTGTTAGCTAAATAAAATGTATTATTATTATTATCTGGTTGGTTTTACCTGAATAATGTATCAACACCTTCATATTTGGACATCGCCGAGACCAGCCGGTTGTGATGAGGCCAAGATAGGCCAGCTAGCTGTCTGTAGCTTTCATCTGTTCTCTGGATTTCACATAGGCTGTCTGTCATCTGTGATTGCACTTATTCACACACACAAATTTAGCAAATCTTGTAGAAACTAGAGGTACCAACAAAAGTGGCAAATTACGTAATAATTCTGAACTGTGGACATGTTGGTTTTCCCATTTTGTTCCATCGGTTTTTTAATTCTTGATTGTGACCTTTACTGCTACAAAAGTGTAACAGCTGAGCTACAGTAATAATCTGATTTGAGACAAAAAAAACTGTGATAATTTCAAGAAAAAGTTCAACTAAATGGCACATTTAAAACGACTGTAGTCAAACCAAAGTGCTGTAGTAGCCTACAAACGTACAAAAAAAAAAGAGGAATATACATTAAAAAGACACTTAAACATGATAAATGAAATGATGTGAAGAATGAACAAGAGAAAGAAGAAATAATGTATAAAAAATAACTCATCATTTGGATTTTGGATTTTGAGTGGGAACTCTGAGTTGTTTATGCTCATTTTGCAAATTCATGCAGACTCCGCTTTTTTAATCAGAGATAATAGTTCGCTTTCAATTTGGATCAAAACTCAGGGCGTTTGAAGAACAGCCGGTTACATTCACGTCTAAAAAGTTGTTTGACACTGGCAGCACACTGAGGTGTCGAAACACGCACATCCATAAAGAAAGCAGAATAATGAATTCAGATTTGAAGGGATCCCAGATTAAATCAAATATTCATCTCTTTGACACAGTCTCTCTCTCTTTGTCTGTCTTTGAACATGTCCCTTCTGCCTTTCTACCACAAAGCAAACCATCTATTACATCTCCTGCTTTAACTTTAAATCCTACTCTCTTCATTGCCCCCACAGAGGGTTGTAAAATAGCTCTCACACACACTGCTAATTAGCCAACTATGTTAGTATTAATTAGCTGTCGTAGCTCTGAGAATGAGATAATGTATTATGTATGTTGTAGTAGGTCCCGGCAGAGTGTGAGGATGTATTTCTATAACCTGTGGCCGTCTCTTGTTGTAGCTTATGTGGTTTCTTATGGTTCATTACATGTAAACAACTGTTAGATGTCACAAATGAGACAATAATATAAACACACAGAGAGAAAGACAACATGGGAAAACAGAAATTGTAACGCATGACAAAGGCAATTTATTCTCATTATTACAGGATGTCCTTGTGGTTTAATATCAGAGTTATATAACTGGAACCATGGGTAATTGGCATCATTATTCATTAGATTCATGGCCTGATGTGCCTAAGAGTTGTCATTACTCAACATTTTCAATATGCCAAAACTTAGTGAGTGCCTGAGGACGCCCCAGTCTTTCTGTTCTGTACTGTAATATTATGATGCTGCTCAACAATAAACAAGTCAAATCTTCTGCCACACTGGCTGCTCTGTTTGACTTGGCTCATGTACAAAGCTGCTTTGGGCTAATCGCCTACACAAGCATGCTAACCAGCTGACAATAGCATGAGCATGCCGTTGTTTTCTCACAGAAATTACAAGCGAAGTTATCGATCCATTCATTGGAAAATATCATGTAGAACATACAAAAACACACGGGGAGCATCGCTGGGAACGAGTGCATGTGGTTCAGGTTCGTTCCACAACCTGCGCATGCCCCCGGTCTGCACAAAGCACTTAATGCATGAAAATCCATATATGAGCTGATGAGAGGCTCTTACGATGAATCATGATAAAAGAGAGGAAGGCAGGGAGAACAAAGTCTCTCAAACAGAAATTGAGACACATGTGAATGAAGTTGAGATCAGACAGCACATGTTGTTTTTTATAGCAGGAGGGTCAGTACTTGATATTAAAAACAGACATTGAGACCATGTTGCTGCAGTACCCGCGTAACACTTCAGCATCTCTTCCTTTCTTCATGATATTATGTGATCTAAGTTTGGAGTTTATCATTTATTTAATATAAGTTTACAAGTTCGGGTTTGGTTGAATGCGTGGCTCTGTGTATTGCTATCGTGCGGTTGTTACTAAAGTTGGTATAACTAGAGAAGCAAGCAGTCGGCAAAATTCATTGCTCGACAAGGTGTTTAACTCGGTGTTTGACCCTAATTAATTTTACGCCAGAATATCCCTTTAACTTCCATTCGGACATTGTTACAATTGTAATAAATATGGGGCTGGTGTGGGACCACTGTGAACTTACCGATAAGTTGACAGAGATATAAAAGTGCCCCATCTAGTTATGGAGGCTGGCTTATGGTCGCTTGCTTAGATTGAACACTAGTCACAGTAAATACTGTAATACAGTAAACACTGAGTTACAGTAAATAGATGATGAGAGGTGAACTGTCAAAAAAATCACAAATATTATTAGAGCTGACATGATAAAGCATTCATCTAATATTACACGGTGAAGCTAACCGCAGTGAAGCTTCATGTGGTGTGACACCTTTTGTGCTGTCATCATATAACAGTTTTCTTCTCGCAGATAGAGACACCAGATCACTTTGCGGTCAGCTGTACAACAACACCTCTCAGAATAAAAAGACTGTGCTTTGTTCAAAGATGCTTTGATCAGTAATCAGAAGCAACAGGATGTCAGGAAATCAAATGTAACAGGATATTTAAAATTGATGCTGCTTTTATTTCCTCCGAGCCTCTCTCCCAATTTTATCGCCTTCACACACAAACACACCATAAAACACACTCAAACACTCACATCCAAACAGCCAAAACATCCGTCTTTGAAGCTTTGAAGCTCCGGTTCCCTCATAGCAGCCACAGCTTAATGTAGGTTGCTTGGAAACAACCCAGAATTTGGCACCTAATTGGAGCGCAGTTGTGCTTTATCCAGCAGGCAGGCGGGCGGGCGAGCAGGCGGCGATTCTGTTGTGCAAACTCAGGATAATAAGACAAAGTGAATTCAAGATCAGCTCTGGCACATTACATGCAGGGAGGGCAGCAGAGGGTTTGTCGGATCATTTGGAGGGTCAGGGATGAAAGCTTTGAAGACCTAATGTGTGTTTGTGTGCACGTGTAGTTGCTTCATTGCTAATATTTGCACGTGTTTAGGGAGCCCTTTCCCCTCATGTTCTGGTTCAAAAACTGCTTAAGTAGCTTCATGATAAGTCACGGCTGCAGGACTGTTTTTTGAAGGTGTGCTTATATGTGGAATACAAAGAGAGAAAAATGTTTAATCATGCGTCAGGGGTTGTTTGAAGTGCCGGAGGCGACGCATCTCTCTGTGGCTTGCTGTCTTTTTGTGTTTAACCTACAGTGTCTGTTTGCAGGTGTGTGTGGTTGTGTGTGTGTGTCTATGTTTGCAAAATGCAAAAGAAGCATTTCATCATGCGCTGCCTGCTGTTTGATGTGATGAAGAGAGCTCCTTGGTCCTTTCACTCATCCGCCTCCACCCCTGTCTCTGTCACAGCTCATCTCTATCCTCTCTCTCTCGCTCACCTGCTCTTTTCTGTTTTCACCCCCTTGCTTGTTTTTTCCCGCCTACTCTGTCTATCTCTCTCTAACTCCCCCACCGCCTCTCCCTCCCTCTCTTTTTCTCTCTGAGCTCACAGGCCCACGGTCTTTTAAAGCATTGACTCCTGTGGCACTGGCTGCTTCTACTGCTCCAGTATGGATGGGCATAAATATTTCATCTAGTGAGAGAAAGAAGAGGAATGGAGGCATGGATTGGAGAGAGAGGGAGACGAAATAGGGGGACATGTGAGAGAAACAGAGAGAGAGACAGAGAGGCAACGGTGATGTGGTTGTAATAAAGACAAAGAGAAACTCATGGAGAAGACAACAAAACAAGAAAAGGAGGAGAGAGATGTAGGAGGTAAGATACATGTTGCAGGAGATTAAGACTATGAGGAGACACTCGCATGGAATACCAAGTACAGTTACAGCAACAATGTGCTTGAAACACAATTTATTTAGACACACTCACTCCTCTGTGAACAAGTCCACAAGTGGAACATCATATAATGCAATCCAGCTGTCTCGTGTTCCCGGAAGAGTAATTCTAATCCCTCTCGTCGCCCACACTTCTCCACTCCATCCATGTTTTATAACCTCTCGTGCCGCTCTCACTCGCTCATCATCAATCTCAAGGTGGCAGATTGTGGGATAATCTAATCCTGCATCCCTTCACATGGTACAATCTGTCAGCAGCTGAAGCAAAGTGTTCGAATGAGTGCTTATGGGCAAATTAGTGTGGGAGAAAACTGTCGACAATCAGAGACAAAGACCGAGGAAAGGGCGACAAATTAGCACAGAAAGGAAGGAGATATGCAGGAGATATTTACTGTTCGAATGTGTGCAGTACTTAAGTCCAGTGGATCACATGTGCTTCTCTTAGAGCCTGATCTACTACGATCCAAAATATCAAGCGCTAAATTGCGTGTGCAAACAAAAAAATTGCACGCGCTATTAGTGGGCGTGTTGCACTTCTGCCTCCTTCTCCCCTCAATGACCGTGCGTAATGCTGTGTCAGTTTGCACGTGCCTTTCAAACGTGCTAAATATAGAAGCAAAACAGCGACCGCAATGGGTTTCCGGGTTTGATATATTACAATGCGGGTGCTAATTGATTCCATTTACATCTGCTCCTCTCAGAATTTTGCGCTTTCTGATGATCTACATACATTCTGTATATTCATGAAGGCAAACACCCTAAATTGATTGCGCGCACTGTTTTGCTCATTTGACAGACGCAATCCTCGGCGCACCCAGTTAGTAGATCAGGTTTCAAGTTTCAAGTTTGCAGGTGTTTTTGCACACGCAAACCTTTAGTAGATCAGGCCCTTTGTATACTAGCCTAGCTGTGTTGCTAACTCTTCGAGGTCATGAGCAATATGAAGGGTTCAATTCACAAGCCCTCCCAAATACAACAAATAAGGACTAATAAGTAAATAAGTAGCAAGTAAATGTTACTGTTCCGACCTGCTAAAAAGAGTAAAACCATCGACCGTATATAGAATGGACGCCGTCTGCCTCTTCGCTGGGTGAAGCCACCCCGAGAACAGCACCCTCTGGTGACAGACTGCAGTATAGGTCATAAATCCCGCCCCCTCCAGCAATACTTATGGAGTTGTGGACAAACTTTACCGGGGGAGATACGCTGTTTGAGCTGAGTGTCATCACAGTGACTCTCGACGGCTCTCCTACTGAATACGTTCAATGTTACTGCGCAAGTGATGGAGTGTGTACAACGCTACTGCGCAATGTTGGTTTCAGGAGAAAAATCACTAGAGTACTTTGCTTTTTGCTTCAAATCCATATACTGGCAAAAGGCGGAACCAAGTTGTCCATAGTGTATACAATCTATGAGTAAAACTTGCGCTAGGTCACTTGTAAATTCAAGGTGTGACTTTTCTTGATGTTTAATTAAGATAATAATTGTTGTACAGCTTCAACACACAAAAGATTTTATGCCTAATACAAAAATAAGACAGTCAATGAGGCACAATGGAAGATTGCACTGTGAAAAACAGAAAATGCTGTGCTACACTGCTAGCTGCTAGCTTGAAACCCAGCTAGCTATCACTATAGCTCCAGTTTTGGCATGTGATTTTTAATAAATCAGTGTTCATCAACCTTTCTTTGCCTCAAGTTTCCAAGAAGTCATTCACAGTGGATTTAAAAACAGTGAACCTTCAATAACAAGACAGTACAGTCATGCTTCCAAAGACTTAGCTTAAGATGCTGAACAATAACTACGCAAGTTACAGAGTGGATATATCTATAAATAAGCTTGCTATTGTACCTTGAGGACTTGTTGTTACATCCATATTATTAGCTGTCCCAGTTCTGCCAAATTCAGTGGCTGCATTGCAGTGAATTTCACAGCCAATAGAATTACAGCAGCAAACAGGCTGTCTTAATTCAGAGGCTCTTAATATCACTCATAAATGCATTTTACTTTCCCTGAGCAACAATTAATTCCCGGGGCTACTCCTATTCAATTCTAATGAGATGCTGGAATCTCAAGCACCAGCAGGGTCATTTTTAATTGTACCAAAGCTTTGGTGCGTGAGACACATTTTTACGGCCTTCTTTTTCATTTACAAAGAGCATGTGTCGTTTCTCAAACCATGCTGAAAACACAGAAAAGCAGATCAGTCCAGCACGACTTTAAATACTTAAAGGTTTCGCTGCAAAAGAGATCTTGGATCTCAGTGGGACTGATTAAATAAAGGTTATAGTAATGATCAGACAATACAAAAAAAAGTGTTGGGATACCATAATAAACCTTGTGGAGTGCTGGTTTTTCTTGCACAGGCTACCTTGTGACTGTAGACTGAGCTCATTTGCCATAAGGGTAGTTGGTAAAGTGGCGATGACAGCTGGAACTAAAAAGAGCTACACATCTGCATGGAAACAGCACATTGCTGAATAGAGTGTAAGTGTTCATACTATTTAAACCTTTATCCCTCATTGAAAGCCCCCCAAATCAAACGAGATTCAGTGTATAGTATTTGATATGATCTTAATGAAAAACGATTTTTGTGGTGTTGAGTTGAGTTGCTTAACTTTGTGACACAATTATAAAGGAGAGAACAGCTGGTGACACAAATAGGAAATCTAAACGGCAACCCTTGTGGTCCATATGGGTTATGAAGCTGCATCCTTTCCTGCAGCCCCTGAATTGGGACACGGCCATATGTGTGTGAGGTGTGAGTTGACTAGCCAACAACAAGACTGAATCATAGTTTAACTTGCAGAAAAAGCGATTATTTATTTACTTTCATGGTCATACTGTTATTTTGAAGAGGCAAGATGCAAGATGCAAACCTAATAAGGACCCACCTTCTATTTGGAGTTTTCAGGACATACTGTGCCATCTTTTCCTGCTTGTTCCTGAGGTTGTTGTCAGTAATGAAACCTGGATGAAGACCCAGCTGCAGACTTGGAAACAGGATGCAAAGTCAAAGTCTATTTAAATGGAGATCATCGGGTAGAGGTATCCAAAACAGCAAGCCAAAAGCAAAGTCTGGAAAAACAAGGCAGTACTGGGACGCTGTCACAAATGATCAGGAGTGAATTAGAACAGAAAGAGGGACAACACAAAGACTATATACTCTAAGGGAGTGGAGGTAATGAAATAGAGGTGAAAACATTAGGGTGTGACACGTAATTGCACTAGCAGGAATCGCAGGAGAGCAGGATGTAAAGACGCTGCATATCAAAATGAAATGGACAAACTAGACAAAAAAAAAAACAAACAGAAGGGAATCCTGGGAGCTTATTTTGCCCAAGGATGTGAGAGTTAATCTTTACCTTGTCACTTTCATTTAATGGGGCTTTGATTTTGTGTCTCTTTCCTTAAAACCTCCTATTTGGATGCACTTTAGTAGTTTGAAGTAATCAAGAGAAACACAAGGCAGGATGGTGCTGTGCAGTTGTTTGTTGTGAATGAGTTGGCTTACAGGCAGGTCTTGGAAAGTAGAAAGGCAGACAGGCCAGTATTAGGTAAATCAGAGGGGATGGTAAGTCTGAGCTGATGATTAAAATAAGTCTAAAAGCAAACAAAGCTACACAAATCTATAAAAATTAAATTCAAAAAGGTAAGTGAGTGGGTTTATATTTGTCATGAGACATTGCAGCCCAATCATGACGCCCTGAAAGAGAAATGAGTAGTCTGCTGAAACAAACCAACACTTAATGAGGTTTATTTTCTTTACAGTGCAACAGTTTTATTTTTACTCTTTAAATGGAAGTCCTATGCAGGTATTTAAAACATTAAAATGGAAAAACGGTCGGCTGATTTACTTAAGCAGCTGAAAACATAGGGTAGACTGGGGCTTGTTGTCACACTTTTTACACTCTTGTATATTACTTGCAATCAATATCATATATAAACAAAATGTGTACCAAATGAAAGACCAAAGTCTCAGGTATGTATTTTGTATTCATGTCATTTTCATATCTTGTGTCAGTCCAGAGTTAAAAGCAATTAAATAGAGAGTGTGAACATGTGACATGTTGCCCAACCATCGGGTAAGTTGTCTCACTACATGGGGTAAAATGTCACAGTGGATTTTGCAGCTAATAAAACAAGGACAAAATTCTTGTTGTTTTCATTTCAAAGTCAGGCACAGAAAATGTTTATCATTGAGCGAGAAAAGTCGTTGAACATAGCCATTAAACAAACATTAACACAAAATATTATGCAACATGCTATGAAGTTTAGAGAGCTGTCTGACTGTATTTCGACTGTAGTGAATGTTTTTATAGTACCGAGCCAGAGTATGGTAGTTAATATTAAAGTCCTTTATTGTACTTCAGGTTGATTTATTAGCGAGGGTCACCTGCCTGACTGCCCTCAGCATCACATCAGGTACTGCGCTGCCATGTTCTGTTTTTCTTTTGTAATTCCTGACCATTTCTTCTCGCTTTCTTCTCTCCCTTAAACCAGTCTTTTTTCTGTAAAAGTAAAGTCAAAATTTCAATATGACATCTGCTGATAAGCAAACTCTCTTTGTTAATTTTAATCCCTTTTAAACATGTGATAACTAACCCCAAAATGACTGAGACATGGTGCCCCAAACGACCACGTTTGCTAATTAAAGCTCTAGCTTAAAGTTAGCTTAAAACAGAACAATGACTGAAGTATGACAGGATGCCTTAATCTCTTCTCTAACAAGTCCACATGTTTCACTGCTGGGATTTTAATCTGGAAGAAGCTTATTTCAAAATGTATAAAGTTAAATTTTTTTACTTTGGGTTTCGCAAAATGGTTAACTGGCGCTCATCTCAGCTCACAATGTGCCCTTCTCCTCTCAGACAGGACACAACCCCTGACTAAACAAAGAAAACGAGTATTCCTTGTTTTAGTTGCGCCCTCTGGTGGCAAAGATAATTGCAATGTGACAACTTACCCGTGTGACAACAAGCCCCAGTCTCCCCTACTTGAATGGCGTGCTTAGGTATTGTCTATGTGTGGAAAAAACTGGTGGTGCTCAAAGTTTTTAGGCTTCGTTTCTCTCTTTGGTTGTCTCATAGAACCAATAATAATACACAGATTACAGCTTTAGGAGGTTTGTTCTGAGTTCTTGTATTTACAGTTCAGAGCTGTATTTTTGTTTGTCTTGTTTTGATCCACGGAGACTGAGGCACTGTGGAGTATGGAGGGTAAATATTTTTTTCTTGTCTGAATACACTTGCTTGTATTTTTTTCATGAGTAAACTGTTAAATTCACCCTTTGTTGGGGTATTTGTTTTAAATATGAAACCTAAACTCTCAGTATTTGATTCAAGTTATTCCAGGAGCTTCTTTAGTTTCATTTGACTGTTTTCAGGCCTAAATGTCACCATCATCACCAAATCACCTGTATGTGTAGTGGGGCATGTTCTTAGAGCAGCTGCATTGAGAGACAGATGATTTCCACTGAGGTCAAAGGTCATCAGGAGTCGAGCACATTTTCAGGTTAACACTGTGTTCAGGAATAGACATACTGAGCTGGCAGCACCCCAGCAGACTGTTCAAAGAAATCGCATATCGGCGTGAGTGTGTGAGGACCGCTCACGACTCAGAGAGCAGCAGCAGCAGCAGCATCGTGCTGCCAACACATGCTCGTGACTCTTAAGTAATGACTCTTTTTTTTTTTTTGAGATATCACATTGTGGATTTACACGCTCCATTACTCATGAAGCCAGACTGAAGAGGCTGAATGTATTTTCTTCCCCTCGTGACTGTCTTCAGATACTGCTGTAGAGAGAGTCAGAGGACACAGGAGGAGCGAGAGAGAGAGAGAAATAGAGAGAGAGTGTCTTTTTAGTTTTCTCAACATAGGGATGTCAGAGAAAGAAAAAAAAAAGACGAGTCAGCAAAATGTGTGCATGCCGGTCCGTGTGTGTATACGTGTGCACTTCTTTTGCGGTAACATAAAATTGATTTCCAGCAGTGGCGTGAAAGGCCTCAGAGGACAGAAATGTGTGCTGACGCAGAAAATGTTGGGTTGACAAAAACACAGACACAGATTCATTTTTAAACAGGTGTATTGAGAAACACACACGCACCTTGACAAGCGAAGACAATGAATCTAAGGTGATGTAGTGCCAGCTCATTTATATTTCAGTCGTGGTTATAAAACAGCCTGAAGTGTTCCTGATTACCGTCTGATTACTAATTCATGCTTTTTATTTTGTCACAAAACTGAACACTTGGATTGTTGGGTTGTCACTGCATGTTCTCACCATTTGTTTTTCCAACACTCATCCCGGTGTCTTAGAAGACACTAAATCTTGCAAAATTTATCAGCTTCAAAAACAGCAACACAAACTGAAATCATTAAGATGTTCAAAGTGAGAACAAAACACTCGACAGCCCCTTTGCTCGGGGCCAAACACCTCATCTGTCGTTTTAGTTTAAAATCTGAAGGAAGAGGAGTGCAAATGCCAACAAAAGGGGGACAAAAATGTAGGTAGTCTAAATGAACATTCAGAAAGTACAAGGCACAGAGAGGGAATCATTTGGGGTGTGTTTAAAAGATTAATGAAGGCACAAAGTGAATTGTCACAAACAGGCATGGAGAGGAATCGACCGCGCTTTGTTTTCACACGCTCTCTTGATGTTGGAGCCAAAGTCCTAATGGGATTGAGTAAAAGGCTTTCAGAACTATTTTGCATAATGGCATGAACTGGTTCAGAGTTCAGATGAAAAAGGGATGCTTTGATTGTTGAAAGAGTATTTAAAAAAATTATCACGTAATCATTATTCCCATACTGACAAAGAACAAAATATGAAAAGCATTTTCATATGTGTAAATACAAGAACTCAGTATTGTGATAGACAGAGCACATATCTCTGTCTCTCTATTTATATAAATATATACAGTACATACATATTGCTTTGTCATACTGTTCTTTTTAAACACATGAATGTCCTAAACCACAACTATTAGGAGATCTTTTTAATCAGATTTTGCTGTATTTCTGGGAAAAAAACACCACATCTTAAATTTGAGTCAGTAAGGTAAATGTTCTGAGCAGCAGAAATAGCACCCAAACCTGGCTTACAGATCAGTTATATGCAAGATATGAAGGTTTAAGAGGTAGAAGTTCATTTACCATGCACGTGATAAAGATGTTGACCTTAGCTGCTCTGTGGTTTGATTGGTGGGTCCTGGCGGTCTCAAATGTGAATGCTCATAAATGACAGCATAAACATAAAGGACTCTGAAAGTTGTTCATACTGGTTATATTGCATGACAGCTTTGCTGCAATTTGGCTCTGTAACCCCTTACCTATCAACATCAACCTGAGCTGAATTAATGTTCTATGTTTTTGAAACCCGCCAAAATAAAAGCTATGCATATCTGGTGCTGAGGCCTCTAGATTGCTAGAGCTGCAGTGAAGCAGGGCTAATGGAAGGACACACATTAACTAGAGTGGAACCTATCAGTCCCCCTGAGACTAAATACACATCTGGTGGAAGTTTCTTGTTGCATATTAACTCTGTAGCAGGGTAATGTTGGTGTCACGGTGGTGGCATGTAAACAGACAACAGGAGCAGCACACACAGACAGCACCATTCTGCCCTGGCAGCTCCAACACTTCCCATCACAAACGTCTTCCAGCACCTCTGTTTACTGCCTGCAATGTCAGATCAGAGGCAAATGAGTTTGCATCCCTATTCTGTCCCTGTGCGTTATACATTGCAGAGGAAGTGCTATATGGGTGTAAATATCCTACCTTAAACGGTACAAATTAAACACCTGATGGAAAAAAACTCAACATATTGGCTTTGTCATTAAGATGTCAACTCCAGCACGATTATCTTTTTTCTTCATATCTTTCTCTGCTTTTTAGAGGGGCTGATTAAAATTGTGGTTCTTCCTTGGGTTGAATGATGGTGTATTAATCATGCTTGCATTGTACATTCAGTAACGTTCATCTGAATTCTATAACCATAAATTTAAATCTCATATTAAGAAGGAAATATTGTTTCAATTTAATAATGATACCTACTTTAGAAGTTCATGTTCTCTATAAGATGTAACAATCAAAATGTGAGGTGCAGCTAACACCACCAGCATCACAACCCAAGAAGATCATGTGTCCTGTCTTCATAAACTCCTATTTAATAAAGATGCTTCATCATGATGAAGTCTAGTCACAAGGGTCTTCTCTGTCATTTCATCAGTTGCTATAAAACAAACAAACTCACTTCATTTCCTTTTAACAGATATATTGGTCTGAATATGAAACCTCTGATTGCCTGTTATATTCATCCAGACAAATAACAACTGAAACAACCAAGCGTGTCTGAAATAGTCCAACAAAACATCCAGTACTAGACTGAGAAATATAATTTACACAATTATTATTTATTGAATTTTTTTTTTCTTTTCTTTGTGGCATTCGAGTGGTCCACTTTCTTCCTAATAAACAAATATTATCTTAAACAATTGGTGGATCCCACCTGACGTGGGGTTCCACAGGGCTCCATACTGGGTCCCCTGTTATTCATCTACATGCTTATTTAATATTATAATTGATTTACAGATTTTGATGCTTGTTTTTAAACCCAAACACGGTCAGCTACCCCCTTGTGTTTGTGACCCATATGCCTGTTCTGTGTCTGATCTCTGTTTGAAATCATCCAGGAGAAATTTTGTTTATGTTCTTGAAGATCACAGATCAGCTGAGTTAATTTCTCTATTAAAGCCCTTGTGAGGAACTTTTAGTTTGTATCAATTTTGGCGCCTCCTGTGGACAAATACGTCTTTGCTTTTCTTGTACTTTACATGACCTTTCATCCTGCTGACATTTGACATCAAGTCTGTCTTTTATTTAGGCATTTTAAAATGTGGAAATTGTAAAATCAGGGCTGTTTTCTTAGCTGCTCATCTGATACCCTCTCTTCTGCGCCACTTTCAGGCTTTAAAAAATTCTCAGTGTTGTAGCTGATGGTCTTATTTGCTTTTGGATATCACAAAAAAGCATCAATGTTAATCTTATTCCAAAAAACTCCTTATTGGAGCTTTAAAACTTCCCTAAAAAATGTCTTACATTGCCTTTTTTGTTATTTGGCATGATGTTGGTATTTAATTTGTGTATTCTGGTTGTTTTAACTTTGTGATACCCCTGTTTTACTTGCTTGTTTCATCTTTGTTTTTGTTTTTGTTTTTAAGTTTGGCACCATGTAATCAGTTTTAAAAGACACAATATGTATAGAGTTATTAAGTCAAACTTCGAAAGTATCTTTATTAACAAATGGTGATACACGAGCCATTAGAAAATATAGAAAATGGACTGTAATTCTTTTAATTAATATTTGTGAATGTATTTACTTGCAGAGGTTTTCTTTCTTTCTTTCTTTCTTTCCTTTTTTTTTACATGAGCAGCCTCGGAGGATATAAACTCATTAAAGCTTGCAGTATTACAACAACCCATAGTGTTATACATAGCCAAATACCTGTAGTTGAGGGAGCATTACATTTATTCTGGGAGAATGAGCGGGGGAGGGGATTGGGGGAGGAATATCAGATGTAAAGTGGGTGACAAAAACAGAGGAAGAGCAAAACGTGTTCCTGACCAGATGGAGCCTCAGTGGGGATTTTGGAGCGCGTAAGTGTGAGTTTGTGTGTATTTGTGTATGTGAGTGTGTGTGTATGTGTGTGGATGAAGAGTAATGATTTGAGTGTACTGCCATGTGGAGGCTGAGTAGGTGGATTACCCACTCTGGTTCAAAAGGGAAAGTGATGAGTAGGTGGATTTAAGGATTTCGACAGAAAGTGGTGGTCAGGATAAACGTAAAATGTCAAAATGCTTCTGTCTAAGGTGAAAATTATTCCTCCAAAGTACAACCAGAATATAGCACTTGTAAAACATGAAATATGCTTAGTTTTTTTGGATACCCATAATCTTTTTTAGTTGTCAGCAAAACACATTAAATGTATTTACATTTTGGATATACTCATGTAGTTATTTCCTGTTGTGGTGGTGGAAACCATCCCTTCTGTTCAGGCAGGTACAACGAATTCTTCAAAAACAATCAGCTGATAAAAGTAGAGATTGTAAAGATCTGGAATAACTCTTGTCACCTGTTGTTCGTGTTTTTCATCTTAACAGTTTCTAGTTTGTTGACAAAAGTGTTTTTGCGATTTTTGATAATATCTGTGTTTGAGAAGCTTAATGCTGTTGAGCATTAACCTTTCACTGGAGTATGCTTTCTCCTCAGCTTACTTTGAGCTCTATACTCTCTTCTACAGAAAATATCAGATCATCTGTGTTGGAGTACAAGTCCCACACTTTCCTTTTGCCACATTTGAAAAAGTTTCACTAGTTCTCTAGATACAAATCTCTAATCCATCTTGTGCAACTCAACTTTTGGGCAAATTTGGTACATACAGTATAAGTAGACCTAAAAAAAAAAAACTTAAATCATAAAAACATAAATCTCTGCATCCACAAAGTAGAGCAACCTAAGTAAAAGAAGTTAGTTTGAATTCATGTGCATTTGAGTCATTTCCTGCTTCTTAAGGTCGCACAAATAGCTTATTAGTTTCTGTCAGTTTTGGTGCCCAAAACAGTCTTTGCTTACCTCGTCCACCATGCTAAAGTAGTGTTGCTTGATCAGAAATCTCATCCTAGTAGCCACTAGGATGAGATTTGACAGTCAATTGTTTAAAATTTTTGTGAAAATTTGACAAGAAAAATGTAAAACGGGGCTTTTTGTTCACTTTTCTGACATCTACCCCCCATCTAAATTAAGTATAGACATCATCCCCCTTGTCGCTTATAGTCTTGTTTGCACTTGTATATCATATATAGGCACTAATATGAATATCGGTCTATGATCTAAATGTCGAAACCTTCCTCACTGTAGCTTTAAGTCTGTTTTATTATGTTGTACAGTAGGTCAGATCCACGCAATGTGAGCTAAAGCCCACACATGTGATTACATTCGTGCAGTTGCAGTCTCTACTGGAAGAAAACTTCACTCGCAGTTTTAATGGCGCCTGAGGAAAAAATATAATTTCCAATGACACAGTTCAATCAATATTTACAAGGGCTTTAATTTATAAAATGAAAAGGCTTTTACTCTTTAGACAAATGCAGCCAAAAGAACATTTCATTTTGTGAGACACATCCTAGAGCTGCTCATTAGCCATAAAGAGAAAAAAAAAACAGCTCAGAGGCTGAATTTTTGCCTCATTCTCTCAAACTCAATGAGAGCCATTTTACCAGCTCTGAGTCTGGAAAACACAATCCAGAGAAATTAAATCACAGTGAAAGGAACTCAGACGCTATTCAAAAGCAGACAGATTAGCACATGCTGTGACATAGAATATATTTCTATTATATCCACTAGAATAAACGACTTACTCTACTGTACTGAAGGGAACCTCTCTGTTTGTTGGCCCCTCCATTTCATGGATTATATGGGATTACAATCTGTCCATTTCTATGTAGAACATTATGGATTAGATAGGGATTGGTAATCCAACAGAGAATACCATCTTCTGGCTGTGGATGATATGTGTTGGATGCTGAAGACAGCCAGCCTGGTGGTCACAGAGGTTTCATAAGGAGTGAAAGGTCACAGGTTAAGTCTCTGGTGCAGCCTGTGTATCTATTCATGTCAGAGTGTCCTGTACATTTACCCATAAGGCTGCTCACGACATGTACTTGAAATTATATGCTTCAGTGAATGAGCAAAGATACCAACTCCTCAGAGTGAATACTTACACTGAGGTGCTAAAACTAAGTAAAAGCTGAGGGAGCTAAGGTTAGAATCACAAATTGAGTTTTTGTGTCCTCCATTTGCTGCCCTTGAGAAATGTAGAAAGCAAAGAAAAAGAAACATCCTTGGACAGTCTGCTGAAAGTTATTTGAAACTAGACATGAGAGGTAGTTTTGTTAAGACTACGCTTTCACAGCAGTTGTGAGACACAGCCCAGACAAAAATGTGTGCGTATGCCTGCATCCTGTTGCACAACGTGGTCTAAAGATGTTTTAACCACAAGAGGCTACTTGATGCTGTTTGGGTTGGAATAAGACATTCAGCTTTCACAGACGCAGTGATGGATGAGGATAGATGACATGAATAATGTGGATGATGAAGAAATAAGGATGAATCTAAGTGATTACTATTTTGAATAAGTTTGGTGACTTGATAGCTTTTAAGTTCTGTGACAAACTGTGCAATTTAAACTATTGTAAGACAGAACTCAAGGCAGCTGCTAGCTAGCAGGGAATATGTTCGATTTTTGTTGCATAGGTCATATTTGATTTGATTCTGTTTATTTCGAATATGCAAGAAAAAGTAAATGAAAACAAAACAATGAAAATAAAAAATACATAGATATATATATTTGAAAAGGAGTGGGAAGAAGTAATACTTTTGCTTTAATTTTCTGTTTGAATAAATCCCAACCAAAATACATTTATTTTTTTATAAAGGAAATATGGGTCTTTTACTTCCGTAATGATTTGTTAGTCAATTTTTTTTTTTCATTTCCATTTTTAGAAAAAACTCTCAGTGGCTTTTCATAGTAGTTCCCCCTAGTGCTGTTGTCTGAAAAGCATTCCCATCTATTATGAAACTATTAAATATATTTGCAATTATGCTCTATGGTCTAACATAATATCCAAAAGGAGTATTAGCCTTTTTATATGGACTAATTAAGGTTAACAGCAGCCAAAAATGGTGAACGCTAATTATAAACCCCCGATGACGGCACATTATCCTGTTGTAGCTTAGCAACAGACAAACATTAATCATTAATGAAAATGTTAAACATGAATGGTGGTAGAGGCATTTGTAGCAGGTAAATGAAGTCAACGGTGCAAACTCCGCCCGTCAGAGGAATGCCAAACTTGCGTTTTGGCAGATTAGACAAACAATGGAGGAAAATATCATGGATTTTGACTGTCCAAGAGTTCCCATTAACACTTGTCTCATTACCTCATTTACCGAAACAAAACATATTTGTGTCGGTTTTTAGACAGTTTAAATCTTTCCTCTTCTGGCACACAACCAAATACTGACAGTGTTTTTTATCTCAATGTGACCAGCTTTGTAGATTTTGCAGTACAGTTTTTTGGCACCTATACTTAAGATGAAGTGTAAGTAAGGGTTCTTGATATCTTTTTCCCCAATGAACAGCTTCGGCTATAAAGTGTAACATATTTAAACCTATCACTCAGTCAAAGGTGACCAATTTAACAGGACTTTAACTTGGTCTAAATCCAACGTGTGTGTCACCAGCCAGCTGATGGTGGCCGTCCTGCATGAGTAGGAGAGAAGCTGATGGGCTTAAGTTGTAAATCCATTAGTGAAGGAGAGGATTGCGTGATCAAGTGACACTCAGTGGTGGCTCATCCACTTGAACGGATGAACAGATTGGCCAATGCTTATTAGGGATTACAGATATTGCTGTCCTTCTTCTTAACTACTCAGTGCTGTACAGGTTGTGTTAGATACTGAACTTGTTGGCAGAATACTTAATACCGCTTTATGGTTTAGTGCGCACAGGCTACCGAGAATAAAGACTTAGAAAATTGAAGCTGCAGCTTTTATGTCTTTAGGCAGTAAAGCGTAGATAAAGTGATTTGTTTTTAATCCCTGCTCATATCTGCTTGTTTTTAACCATCTCTGTACGCTTCATTTTCTCCACAACCTGTCTGAAAACTGACAGGTTGGTGACAGCTTCCTGGAGGAGTCTGCCCCTTTGTGCTGTGTTGTTGTTGTTTTTTTGCCAGAGGATGTCTAAGGGTGTCTTGGCTGAAGGAATGGTTGAGAAATGCGATGCCAGGAAATACAGAGATGGAGACAGTTGTCAATGAACAGAGATGATGCAGGAGGAGGTTGTGAGGTCTGAGTTAGAAAGGCTGGCTGACAGGAAGAGAAACGGAGGGAGGGGGAGTAAGAAAGTGAGAGGAAGGTGAGAATAGAGGGTGGCGAAGAGGTGGGGTAAGTGAATACAGAGTAAGAATCAATATTGAAGACATAGAGATGGCACCGAAATAGTATACTGGGATAGATATAACAGGATCAACACTTACTACGAGGGAATAAGAAAGACCGGCATTTGTTGGCCAATGGTGCGAACAGACGGAGTTAACAGTCATTCGGGAGTTTATGTAACCCAAGGAGTCCAAAAGAATCGCCAACATTTTAAGAAAAACTTAAAATGGAAACTGGATGTGACTCAGAGGGAACTTTTCCTCTACTCTTAACTTTACCAACGCCTGTAGGCTTTTGCAAAAGCAGCCTAAGGGTTGAAGTTGTGATAAGGTCATGTCAAAAGCTGGAGGCGAAATCTAGCAGAGCAGGAGGAAAACGATTCGCCACAACAGGGTAGAGTTTTCGGTTTCTTTGTAACATTAAATGACAGGTCTTTATTTTCTCATGAAGTCTCCACAGCTAAAACAAAAATATCTTATCATTTATTCCATTGTATATTCAGATCCTGGTATCTTTCTGGACAACAGTTGTGGATTTTCTAACTGAAAAGAGATTTCTGAGGAGAAAGCTTTAAAGCCAGCATGCGCATGTGGTGAAATCATGCTCACCTGCTGTCACTTAAGTGGTGTAGATTTCTTTTGCCTGTAGGGAAACCCTGAGATGATGTGCCTGCATGCTGTGTATCCACTCACATATTTCAAGCTCCAGCCCTGATAGCCTTGCATTTCTTTCATCATGCTCCAACAAGAAGCTGAAGATCAAATTAAATTTTTTGCCATTATCCAGCTCTTTTTCAATCAATCAAATAACATCTTGCTGCTTTTCCTCCGGATTCCTCTTCAGCAAATCTGATAACTCAAAGCTTAAATTCTAGACTTTTTTTTTTTTTTCTTTGTGCTGCCATGTCATCAGCAAATGTGTCGTGTTTTGGAGGAGCGCACAATAATAAAAAAGAAACACACACGCAACCTCACTTACACTTTGAGCGAAACCAAACCATGACATTTGGAAAAAAAATTCTGTTGATTTTGGTGCCACTCTTTCCATGATTTAAGCTAAGCTAAGATAAGCTAAGCTATTAAGGGTTGACACAGACATACAGTAACAGTGCTACGTTCCAGTTGTAGTTGAGTCGGAAATTCATCTGGAACGCCCCCTGAAGTCGGATTTCCAACTCAGAAAGTTGGACGATCCTCGCCAACCCCGACTTGACATCAATGTCATAATTCAAGATGGCAGCGCAGTGCATCAACAGTAAAGAGTAGCAGTAAAAGCTCTTATAATGTATTATTTATTAGCACCTCTGTTTTGTTTTTGTGAAATTAAATAAGTGGTACATGTCGTGCTGCCAAACGTCTAACTGTGAACACGGTGCTATGGTGCTTGTAGAGTAAAATACTGTGTTGTGCGTTGTTTACAACTGGTATAGCTAACAACAACTAACAACTGCTGTCAACAGCTAACAACAACTGACAACGGCTAACGACAGCTGACAATTGTAAACAACAGCTAACAACGGGTAACTGTAGGCGTCCATCTTGGTTCTCCGACTTGTTAACTGGAGCACTGTCGACTCGGGTGTAGCGTCATTCTCATGCCATATGCTACTACATGCAGCATACGGCATGAAAAGGCAGTTGTATTAGTAACCGGTTTTAGATATACAGAGAGTCTTCTTTGTGTAATGAGCTTTTATAGACCTAAAGATGCTGTCCATCTGAGACGTTTTCAGAAGTATGATGGATCCATTAAGCCTTTACAGCAGGCGGCCTAGAAAAAGAGCCAGTGTTTTCATCACTAGACTGGCTGATACACAATGGACGAATGACTCATTTGGTGTCCCAAATACTCAGTGTACTATTACCTTACACCTGCTACTCCTGCTGCACCTGAAGCAGAAGGCTGCAGGCATTTCTCCTTGAGCTGTGGCCTCAAAAAAATGAATAGAAGAAGAGGACTCAGAAAAAGAGACTCTTTCTCTCTTCGTATAAAGGAGAATTTAACCTCATTGAGTTGATGGAGGTTTTTGCTTTGACTGCAGGTTTTGTCACAGGTGTGCTTGGATTAAGTGTGTGTCCTTAATATAAAAGAATTTATGACTGAATTTCTACAAGACTAAACTCTCAGCGCTTTTCTGCATTAAATACAAAAAAAGGAATCTGGTTCTCTCGTGATAAAATCAGGACTTTTATTTAGATTTGAGGATTGCACACCACACATATGCAGAACAATACAACACCGTACAAGACATAGACATACAGTATTTATACAAACAACAACATGAAAAAGACATATGAATGCATACACTGACCAAAAGAAATAATACAACTGTCATGTAAGAAAAGACAACCATCACCAATAGAATTCAAAAGCTTCACTTTCAGTATCTGTAAACATAAAAATGCCAGACAACTATCAAAAAGCCAACAAAAGCTCTGGCATGAGCTGAACAGACATCAGGCATAATATTCATAATAACACTGCAGACTGAAAGGCATCATCAAAGACATCAGTGGGCGCAGAGAGATGATTTTGACCTGATTTAGCATTAGTTTGGTAACAGCACGCTGAAGTCCATGCTTGTGTTTTCATTTCACTTTAATCAGACATATTAAATATTTAAAGCTCTCTGAGGACGAAACCACTGATGTTAAATTAGTTCAAAACACCTCGCAGTGCGATTTATCCAACAGGACAATAAATGTGATGATCGTTTACACGGGTACAAAAAAAAAAAAAACCTTACAGGCACTTTTCACTCAGGAATATTGTTTTGCTAGTGGGGAGAGCCGGTGGTCTAAGAGTTTTAAGGTGAAAATTCCGTAAAAACATCATGGGACTATGGAGAATAATTTTAAAGAAGTGGGTCGTCACCTTTTCCCTCTTTTCTTTGTTAGACTTGAGTACTGGCCTGTACTGTTCAAAGTGTTTTCCCAATATCATAATTGTAATAGATATACAAACTTTTTATGGAAAAACACTGATTGCTGAGGTATTGAATCCTGATGTTTTTGTTAAAACTTTGCCAAAATATGCTAATTTATGGGGCAAATTTACAAAGAGGGATTAGGGCCACGTTAAGAGAGAAAAAAGTAAATTCATGACCATAAACTTGTAAATAAACAAGATTTAAAAGTAGAACATTTACAATAACAAAGTTTGGAATATTCAAACAAAAGAAGTAAAATTCACAGGAATAAAATTGTAAATTTGTGGGATGAATTGTAAATTTTAGACAACAATCTTTTCAATTGGATTCAAGTGGATCATGTATTACAAATCAGTCATTGATATATAAGAATACAAATTTATGAGAAACAAAAAAAGCAGTGAACTTACGAGACTGAAAATGTAAATTTACAACTAAAAACCCGTAAATCAGTTTTAAGTGGATAATTTATAAGAAATATGTCATAAATCTACAAGATTAAAGTTCTTATTTTAAGAGGGTGTAAAAGTACATTTTCTCAAGAGTAAAGTCAAAAATGTGCAAAAACAGTTTATAAATTTTGACCACAAACTTGTAAATCAAGATTTAAATTGTAAATTCAAAAGGAAAAGTGATAAATTTACAAGAATAAAGTTGTCATTTTGAGAGAAATTGTTATTTCAATGTTTCAAGAAAAAGTTGATTTTCAAGGAAAAATATGTTAGTGTCAGAGAATGAACTAAAAAATTATTAACCAATCAAAACAGAATATTTTTGGGACAAAAATCTTAAATCTTAAAGAATACACTTAAAAATTAAATTCAAGGGAATTTAATTTTTAAAAGTAAAGCTGTAATTCAATGAGACCAAAGTCATTACTACAGGCTAGTACTAATTTATATGTAAGGTAAAGTATAGCGTGATATGGGAGAAGCAGCTGGCTGCCTGCACTAAAATACAGGTTGGGATCTTTCTGTGAACTTTAACTCAACAGTGATTTCATAAAGGCGACCGGTTAGTCTACGTATCTGCAGATCAGACTGACTCTTGCACAGTTTATTCAGAATCTGGACTGAGTATTTAGATATTCATTGAAATTCATCTCTGTATCATAACAACTTTATTCTTGTAAATTTACCAGTTAATTCCCCAAATCCCTTTTTTTTTCACTAAAGTGGCCCTTATAGATCGTGTCCTGATTGGCTATGAATTGGATGAATTTAATCGCAAATTCGCAAGTCCCCCAAAATTCAACTTTGGGCAACACCTGGCTTATCCCAACACTCTGTTCATTATATTAACACCCCTCATTATAATCTGAGTGATTTTAAGAGTTGAAACATTATCAGAGATGGCTTTTTAGAGACATACATGTCACATTGAGGCGTGTTACAAGCATACAGAACAACTCATGCATGGAATGTTGTAGAAGGTTAGTAAAGTCAGGGGTTGCAGGTTGTTCAACCTTATTTTTGAGGGAGAACACCTGAAAACAGCAAAACAAAACAATCAGCAACTAAGAGTGTTAAAAATAGACTCCATTGGGAGAATATGTTCCATGTGTTTTAATATCAAATTCGAGATAATAAGCTCAAAATCCCAAACTCAGTGAAAGTCAAAAGTTGAAAATATCTGCAGCACGTAATTTGACCTTTATATTCTACATTTTCACAGTCAGACATAAATGGGGCAACAGCTTGTGAATCATGTAAAACTGCGTTAAATAAAACATTCTGCCTCTGATGCCGACTTCTCAGGGAGTGTGATGTCTTACTTTGGATTTGTTTAGTAACTTATTTAAGAAACAAAAGAGACCCCGAGGCCTCAACAGACAAACGTAAAGAGACACCAGCTGCCAGACGTGACGCAGGAGGCATCATTTGTCACACACTTGAGTTGAACAGTGCAGTGGCAAGACAATACAGGTAGATGAGTACAATCATGCAGACGTGGGAATACACACCATCACCCCACAAAACATCGGGATCCGACTCTTTATCCCTGTTTCTCTTCTCTTTCATCATAATTCCATCCACTACTTAATATTCCCAACACTTTCCCAATGTTTTTATTACCTCCCCTCCACTCAAAACTCCAAAGCTTCTCTGTCTGACCCACTGGGACTCATTGAGGGGTTTTAGCTGGCTTGTTACAGCTTCTGGCAGCTAGAGTAGATGTCAACATCCTTTAGAGTACAGAGGCAGTGAATAACACCAAAACTGGGGGGCAGACTTTATTATCCATTTAATAAAGTCTAACATTTTGGCGGATGTATATCAACTTTACACTCACTTCTTATCAAGTAAGATACCTTAAACACGTATGCTTGCTAGAGGTGAAGTTACGCTAAGTAAGCTAGCTTGTTTGCTAACGAAGCGCAGTGAGTCAGGACTAATAACGACAGAGTTTGAGCTTCATTTTTAGATGATTTGCCGTTTACAGTAAGGAGTTGACAAAAGGTGAAGTAGTGAAGTAACTAAAAAGACACTATCAGCTCATGTCATGTACATACATACCTTTATATTTCAGTGTTCATACTTGTCAGTCCATGCCACATAGAGTTGTTTAGAAAACCTTCAAAGCGCTACAACTTTACCCCTGGTGGACCCAGCTTCCTCTCCCCCCTGTTTTTTCTCCCCCCCTCCCCCCGTCTGTCATTGAGAACTCCTCTTATGTTTACTGCACGGCTCCCCGGGGTCCTTCGTTGCCCCACCGTGAACCTCAATCCCGCTCTCCGTCCAGGGGGCAACGCTGCCCTGGGTCACTTTGCCGCAGCGAGCCAAGCTAGCCACCTGGTTGGATGATAGAACCCGGTCCCAGAGACCCACCTGGGACAGCTCCCCCACCAGGGCCTGGGATGAATCAAAACCACCGGCCAGAGAATCCTGTAACGAGGAAAAGAGAAGAAAATGTACTCGGATGGATGACAGAGCGGAAACCTGGAGGGTGCCAAGCTACCAAAGATTTTTCTATGTACAGAATCTGGTTTTGAAAAGTTTTACATGTTTTTCGAGTAAACCTCTCTGGGGAAGAACTATTCGCCTGGGAGTCCCTTGAAAAGACACACTATGGGGACAATTTTCCTGTCTATACTCACACTGGGATGGTGTTGGCTAATACAAACCAAGGAGTAGTGTAAACCTGCAGGTAGTTGCTAGAGAAATGTCCTTTATACAACACAGCTGAAAATATGGAGGACACCATGACAGGAGCTAAAAAGACTGCCCTGATGATCGCTTCAGTTTGAGCACAATACCAAACTTTATATGTCAGTCATATAACCTTATAAATCAACTTTATGAATAGACTTTTTGTATTTAAGAGTCAAACTGCAAAGTTTTAAATTAAAAAACAAACTGTTGCAAAATGCCTTTTTTATGTTGATATTTTTGTTTGTGATTGATATGTTGATTAAGAGAACATGAAAACACATCAGTTCTGATCGTTTTGAATTATTCATGACTGGTGGTTTTCCCAGTAATAAATTATTTTGTATAATCTGATCATGGTAGACAGGATGATTCAGAAGTTAGGTGGGCCAACTGGGGGAACAGCGGAACATCTTGGCAATATTTTACATCATGTTACATTTTAAAAACTGGTGGAACTTATTGAGAAACTTGGTATCAGATGTGTTATCACAAATTTCTTTGTTTAAAATGTCAGAATTGATTCTGAACTTTGTAACTCTGAATATTAAACAGAGTTGTCTGTCTTTTTAAAGTTTGTGAAAAACAACACAAGGATGAAGAAACTGCATTACAGGATGGGAATTTTACCTCTTTTGCTCTAAACTTGGCTGTTTCTTCTGCTAATGCATGCGGGCTCTGTTTGTGGATTTAATGGTCTGTGTAGATTTAGGTTTACTGCGCTTTTTACCACTGCTCTGGACAGTTTTCTCTGAAAAGTTTTCAACTTCAGCAAAACTCAGCTGTAAGGGTCTCAGTGAGTGAAGAACTATTTGCTTGCATTGCTGTAGTCAGCAGAAGTCTGAAGGGCAAACTAAATTGGATTTTCTTTTCACTAACAGCTTTATGGATCCCTAATCTGGTCAAACTTCTTTCATTCAGTTTCACCCACCTGTTCCTGTCCAAGAACGAGCGCTCCTCCAGGTCTGATGTGATGACCAGCCGCCAGTGCGTGACCTTCGCCCCTCAGCTTCCCCCCTTGGTACGCCTGCCAGGCTCCTCCTTTTTGGCTCCAGCTCACACAGATGTGCTGCCAGCTGCCTCTGGAGAGGTTCAGGGGCAACTGCGCCACCTAGGAACGAGGGAGAGAGCAATTTAGACACTGACGTTGTCTTCCGGCATCTCCACAGCTATTTTACATTTCTCTTACATCCTGTTTCTCTCTCCTGTCTTCAAAACAGCCTCTTAAACACTAATCTCCAAGTCCCAAAGTCATTGCGCTTCCTCCAAGGACACAGAACTTTTCCTCTAGGCATGTATTACCATAATAAAGTCACTAAATTAGACCTTAATCTACAGCACAGCAATACACCACCCTGCAATGCTGTCAAGGCTGTAGATTAGCTTGTCATTTCACCCTCCTGGATGATGCAACTTAGCTTGTCTGCTAAATTGCCTCCTTTATATGATGTGTTCTGGTTATTTGTATGCTAATGTGGCTTTATATATGCTGTGATAGGCATTACAAAGTCCAATCAGGACTAAAATGCCTTTGATTTGTGATACAGGGGCAGAATTTTAAAAAGAACTGACTCCTTTGGTCATGAAAAAGATGTGAAGTAGAAGCTTCAAGATGCAAATGGCAAATCTGACCAAGAATTAAATGTAAGACTTTCGGGGGGAAAAAAAGTGGCTAACAGTTAAGTGTGTTAAATACTTAATTCTGATTGGTCAAAAAAAAAAAACTGTGTTAACAGTGATGAAGTCTCAACAGCAAATACAACACTAGTAGCAACAATTTCTAACACTTCTTAGTAGCATTTTGCTCACACACATGATGAAAAATCATGTCACATAGAGAAATTGATCACATTTCACCTCTGCCTGTTGCAAAACACCATTATTGATGATGAATATCTTTTACATTAAAAAATAAATAAAGAATATTTGACATATGGTTATACCACAAGTTCATAAGAGTGATCCTTAAAAGAGACTAGAGATGAAAAGCTGTTAGCTGTAGTAGCCCTCTGAGAGACAATCAGATACATTTAAGGATTTATTGTGAAACTAAAAACAATTTTTTAAGCCTGTGCTCCTCCAGGTTACTAATCAATTGAACATTTACACATAATACCTGTTCTTTAAACAGCTTTCATTCAGTCCCAGAGCTTTGGACCTACCAGAAGTAATATACCTCAAAATAAAAACACATTTTACTGTGCTTTCAATAAGGCAATCTCAACACAAGAAAGACAAAAAATATCTAATAAAAGCATCAAAAGACAATCATTGTATGAGGCAATGTTTTCTGTTTCTGTGGATAAATCATGAATTTGACAATCTGTATTTTTTCTGTTTATACAGAGTGGACTCTGAAGCTTTTCTTTTTACCTCTTCGATCTAATGTTCAAGACTTCTTTCTTTAAGCTTGTTCTGTCCCTTGGGTGCGTCATTGAAGGTCACTCCTGGTATATGATACCTTACGTCTCTAAAATAAAGTTGTGTATACAGAAGCTAATGTGAACCTGATAGTACCTGTTAATCAATACATATTGTGACCTGATACACACCTCTCTGTGAAAATCAATCACCCCATGGCTCAGTACAGTTTCACAGTATATTATCATCCTCTGCACTCGACATGTTTACCTGAAGTCTCTTAGATTAGTATGGGAGGCAGAGCCTTTGACTTTTGAACATCTCTCTTTTGGATCAGTGACCAGACCAGGCTGAGAATCAGACGCCTCTTCTACTTTAGCTTTCCTATTCCATTTAAGGGTTGCTCATTATTGTATTGATGACCTTTTGACCATGATATTGATCTCTTTGTCGAAATCAATGATCATCAGGCGGCAAACAGATCATTTCTCACTATGGTCCAGAAGTTGAATAGCATAAATACACGGATAGGAGGCTGTGTAGTAAACCAAATCTTGACAGAGGACAAACAGGTGAAATAAAAGACAAAGCTGATGCTGTATCGGTGACATTGTTTTCATCGTTGAGGAAGTTAAACTGCTTCCAACATACAAGGCATTCACAACAAAATTGGAATTGTGGCTTATCAACACCTACAGCTGCCAACACTAAAAGAAACGCCCGTTGTGATGTTTTGATATCATGATAAATTGATATGTTGTGATGTATTTCTTCTTAATTGTATAGTGAGTGTTTAAATATGTATTTTGTATTATGTGTACATGTATTGTGTTGTTTTTTCTTTTCTTTTTTTTCTTTTCTTTTCTTTTCTTTTCTTTTCTCCTTTTTTTAAATTGTAATTTTACTGCCTTTTTCACATCATGGCCAGGGGACTACAGATGAAAACTAGCCTCATGGCTAATTCTGGCTTTTTTTAACCATGTGTAATCATGTGTTTTATGAAATTGCGCTGTCCCCTTTTTAAATAAACTAATCTAATCTAATCTTATCGTTTCAACATGCATCTCGTCAGCCACTTGAAAACATCTCTGTCGATTGTTTTGGTACTTGACATAGTTGGCCAACCAGGAGATGGCCAAGTAGGCATATTTTTACCTACTATAGTGGGGGTGGATATGCTTTCCTCGATAAATCAATTCTTGAACACTTCTTTTAAACTTGGACAAGGCCAGTAGTCCAATTAGATTACCCAACAGAGCTACTTCCCTAAGCTGACTAACTGTGCGTACTGAGTTTTGGAATTTTCAAAAGACTCATGTTTGTTCATTGACGGTTTAATGAGGTGACAGCCCTCTCAATGATCTCTTTGTGGAATTCATTGCAACTGGGAAGCAGACAGATGAGCACAGTTGTACGGATGATGATTAATACAATGCCTCACAGGTTGTCTTCATACCTTGTCATTAATTAGCAGTTCAGCAGCGGTGTGCAGGCCTTGCAGCAGCACAAGCTCGTTGGGTTGCTCAGGAACAGCGTAGGACAAAGGTGTCCCGATTCCTTTCTCTGCAGGCCGCAGCCACAGGCAGACGGTGAAGGCTCGCAGCTTAGGGATGGAGTGTTTCACCACGGCGTACATGTAGTTAGTCCGTGTGGGGAAAGAAAGCCTGTAGCCTTGTGGGAATGAATGCCCTGAAACACCTGGAAAAGCAGAGGGAAAACACTATTAGAGTAACAAAAATTAGGATAAATAAGAAGTTATATAAGTGATCTGGCTTTTCTCAACCGCTGTTTCTGCAGTATCTCCTCTTGAAAACATTAGATCTATTTTTCAAAGCAGCGCCTGAATTTCATAGTCTTTCTGATCTTTCTTTCTTTCACATAAGCTTAATATAATTAATTCATCATAAAGAAACCCTGCAGCTTGATTTTGATTAAGGATAGTACAAACTGAAACATGAGGTATCCTTTATGCTGGATTATCTCTTATCATTAGTGGCCTGGTTTAAAAGGTTGCATTTGTAGTCCTCTTGATTTAAATCTTAATTCAAATGTTAGAAATTACACATGTCTGATTCTGTTCTGGTTTTCTGCCTCTCTCTTAAAATGCTTACCTTCCTCCAGTCCTGAAATACGGTGTTTTAGTTTATTGATGCCCTGGTCGATTTCCTGTCTGTGTTTCTCTGTTTCCAGCCGTAGGGCTTTTCTCTCTTTGTCCAGCAACTCCACCTTCCTCTCCAGCTCCCCCTCCAAGTCCTCCATCCTCCAGGGTCTGTCAGCGCCTGCTCTGTGCCCTGGATCAACGTACTTCTCTGGACTGCCAGACACCCCGTTTTCCCCTGGTACCCCTGAGGTGCTGCTGTCCGTCTGATTGTGTGGAAATGGACCGATGTCTGACTGCAGAGGCGGGAGACAGCGGATGGAAACCTTCATGAAGTAGGTTTTTTTATAGTCAAACAAAACAGTCTCCTAGTTGTGTGGAAAAATGTACACAGCAAAGGCTTATTAGGTGTTTAATTTATGATTTCCCAGCTACAGCATGGACTCTCAACACATGTTGGTTGCATGCCCATGTGAGGAAATCTATTATCCCTAATCTATTATTGATTTTGCAGAAACTTAACATAATGCCTAGGGATACATCAAGAGGCTGACTTAACAAGGTTTCACCCTTAAAGGAGTAGTTCAGTCATTTTGAAGGACTGTTTTCAGGGAAAAAGAAAAGCAAGAAAATTAACAGTTTTTATGTTGTAATGTTAACACATGAAACCAGTGCAAGAGGGTAGGTGTCAGTGGAGCTGCGGAGGAAAGAGACCTGTTTTTACATTTTCAACGTAAAATATTCACGAGAAAATGATACGCCTGACAGTCCTAGCCACATTTTTTTTTACAAAAAATCTCATCCTGCTTTTATTTTTATGGACATTATAATGCCCATAAAATATCTTTGCCGTGGAAAGCATAACATAATGGCGGCTTTGGTCCCTTGCAGTTAGCCAATCTGTCTGACACCTCCATCGCCCTCACTGATGGTCTGTTTTGCTTTCATGGGAGCATCAGTGTCAATGTCAGTCTGATTAGTTATCAGCTAAAACCTCATCGCACTAGCTTCAAGAGCGTATAGGACAAGATAAGCTAAGACTCTTTTGTCCACAGGGGGCGCCAACATCAACACAAGTTGAAAGTTCCTCACAGGGAGTTTGTGACTGCTGATGGATACAGATGACAGAGGTACTTAAACATAGCAGAAGATTTACATAATTCTTTGTCCTTAGGTGGCGCCAAAATTGATGCAAACCAAAAGTGCTTCAAAATGATAGCCAGTGCATTTTTGTACATATGACAAAAACATGATGTAACATGTTGATCCCTAAATTTTAGAAGCGCTTCAGAGTTGATTTTGTTGTGCTCTGCTGCTAATGCTAAGGTAAGCTAACAGTCGAGGCTAATACTCAACAGACCTGAGAGTTTCATCTAGCTTATTTTCTGCTTCTCAGTAAGAAAAAAGGAAAGAAATTGTTGTTTACTTCCAAAAATGTCAGACTGCTGATATAATTGGGATAATTTTTCCCACCGTTTCAGTGCTAACCCAATTAAGCTAATCCAAAGACAATTAACTGTGAATTTTCTCAGCTGCTTTCTCATGCTTGAAAGTTTTTCTCTAAACCATGGAGTGACTTGGCTTCAGCAGGTTGTTGACTTTATAGGATTTCTTTTGACATTTCATTTAATAGGAAAAATAACAAAATATATCCAAATCCAAATGTCAGACATCATGTTTCGGGAATGAACAGATCTTAATTAAGCTTAGCTGAGCCAACTCGTCTCTATGGGGATTTCTTTTCAATTAAATACGGCACAACAAATAATTGCAAGTCAGGAAAGGCTGCAGAGAGAACAGACTATTTCAGTCAACACCAAATTACTCTGGGCTCTGCTGCATAATGGTTCACTGAAATAAACACCCATACCACAAGGGAGGAAACATGGGAAATACAAACTCTGCTGAATTTCAAAACCCTGCAGAGTCCAGTTTATATCCACCAAATATGTTTCCAAGTATGTGGTTATGGAGGAATCAATACTGAAAATGCACTAAGAGTGCTGAAAAAATACATAAAAGCCACACTGTGTGTTTTATGTTCACATATATTGTGTTAGATGATACATCTGAGGCTGTGAGGGAAGACTGTATCATGCGATGGCAACCCTATATGAACATACAGGCACGCCTCAGAAAAAGAGAGAGTCTCATGGAAAGCTTGGTTTTGAGAAAAAGTAGGTTACATAACTGTATATTTAAAGGTGTGAAAAAGTTCAGGTATTGATTTTTGTCTCAAAAAAGCCCCACCAGGGATGAAATTTTAACATTATCCTCAGTTCACCCTGTATATTTAGAAGTACACTTGGTAATCCAGCCCTTAGAAACACTTTATTTTGAAATGTATTTAATCTGTTCAGAAATATGCAACAGTCTTTGTTGTTAATTATCTTTTGTTCATCTTTAGACGGATAGAAATAACATTGTTTCAAAGACAAAAACTAGATGAGGT
This sequence comes from Xyrichtys novacula, assembly GCA_962446985.1. Lineage (NCBI taxonomy): Eukaryota > Metazoa > Chordata > Actinopteri > Labriformes > Labridae > Xyrichtys > Xyrichtys novacula. The sequence goes on along the minus strand of OY660879.1, from coordinate 14,369,507 downwards.
TGTAGTTTCGGTGATGTAACAAATAAGTTTCTGAGGAGGCTGTTTCAGGATCAATGAAGGTGGGCACTATATTGGAAATGCTGACTCAACCCAACTTTGGTTCAACCCAGAAACAGACATAGAGAATAAGGTGGGTTTTTATTATTATTATTATTACTATTATTATATTATTTTATCATTTATTTATTTTTTGCTTTTATGACAAACAGCAACAGTATAACCCACCTGTCCTTTGAATGACCCTTTTAATGAAAATCAATGTTTAACTCTTGGCCTTAATATTATCTTGATGGATGCTTTATTAAATAAATCAACAGCAGTACGGTGTGTATGAGTTAATGAAGGACTAACAAATCCCAAACTGGTTTTGTATCAGGCTGTAAACATGTTTAATTCAGATTTAAAGTTGACAGTTTCAACATGGAATCTAATGGGGGTATGAAGTCTTTTGCAGCCAGCCTCTAGTGGACACTAGGGGAATTGCAGTTTTTTTGCACTTACGCATTCCTCAGCTCTGAAAGTTGCTGCTTGGTAGGAACACCCTAAACACAAAATACAGTGATGTAGAGTCCCTTAAGATTAGCTTCACAGCTGCACACAGGTCTCTAAACAGAAAGGTGAAGGTTAGAGTTAAATGGTGAGAAACATCTGCTTAACTTTAAGTAGTATTTGATTGCTCACCAAACCAACCTTGGAATGACCCTGCATATGAAAATCTAAAATTAAGTAAGGTCATAGAGAAATTGTTCTGCGGCTTTTCCAAAGTCAGTGCGTTTATAGATTCTGGAAATGGGAAAGAAGAAAGAATATAGAAGTAAAGTCCTAGATCACATGAAAGAGTTTTGCTTCTAAAGAGGTCTGATGCCTCAGGCTTAAAAGAGGGTTGGGGAGCATTTCTCAAAATATGTCCACTCATGGTCACTCCTGACTCTTAAGTCTACCAAAGTGGTAAAGAATACAGAAAGTGTTGCCTTTATTAACAGAGATGTCAGGCTTGTAACATCAGATAATTACTGAAAACCATTTTTCCCCCCTCAGGAATAAAGAGCACCAAGACATGAACTGACATGTAAAGATGCAACTGTGATGATAGAAGCCACATCTGTTAACATTTTTATTTTTTAAGTTTGACCCATGTCCCATCTGTCAACATGGATGAGACAGACTTAAAGAGCTATACTGCTGCCAGTCACCAGGGGGAGCTCTGAACCTTTTGGCGTCATGATATTGAGGTTTTTACATTCAACCTGGTTGTTGCTCAAAAATATCCAGTGTAATCATATAAAACATCTCTGTAGTCATTCTAGATATGTGTTTGTACTCAGTTGAATGTATCACACATTTGTTTGCCCACTTTATTTTTAATGGGGAAATAGCTGCTGTGTGAATATGATAGGTGACGGCAAGTTTCTTCAAAGACAAATGGAAAACTACAGTATTGCCAGTGCATTTTAAACCATTTGCAGCCCAATATCTTTGCATGTAGATGAACCAGCATGTCAAGTGCAATTCAGGTATGTTCCCGGAGATTTAAATGGGTCTTCCGTAAACTGTGGCGAATGCTGGCATTGACTGTTTACAGTTGTAGGGCGATATATATCTAATGAGCAGTTTTTAGTTGCCCAGGGGATTACATGATGATTCACAATGATTACAGCGCACTCAAGAAGGAAATTGGGAATCTAACACGGTTATTTGACCTGCAGAGTATTCCCATATGAGCGCTCCTGTTGTGTATTCACCAGAACACAGGATGTGGTGTAAACACACTGAAGTAGGCCAAATACCTGCTCTACACAGAAACGTGACTTGGATGGTAAAAGGATCAACGTAACAGGAAAGAAAAAAAAACGTAAGGGGTTTTGCAATAAAGGACATATCATCATAAGAGCTGTGATAATCATTCATATCTTATCCTGTGAAAGGGGAATATGTTCCTGGACAGATTTTTATACAGTAGATTATTCAATTCTTTACCAAATGAAGGTTTAATTTCACATGAGCGTGGTGGTGTATAATCCACAAAGAAAATGACCCATAAAGACATGTCCTACATAAAAACCTGTGCGTGAAAAACACTATACCGCAGAGGAGCACGTACGGTCTGTGCTTTCAACAAATATAGGCAACTCATGAATAATGGATGGTTTTCCTTCTGCCAAAAATGAGGTTATACATCATCAGAATCTGGTCAGATAAGGGCATGTTTCATGTTTCTCCCCCACTTCCTCCCCCTTTTTTCTCCTCCCCCAACTTTTATTGCCGTCATCTACATCTCCCTTCTCCCTTATGTTTCCATCTGTGTCCCCTGCCTCTTTTTTTTTCTCTCATTAGTCTTTCTTCTAATTTTCAACCCCAGTCTGTTTTCTTGGCATGATACAGAAGAAATCTTGCCAAAGCAATCAACTCATGTATGATTAGAGGGAAGTCCCAGATGACATGTTGTAATACAGAATCACTAAATGTTGTCTTTATCAGCAATTTGCGTCAACAGCGTCTATAATTTCATTTTATTGTCAGTGTGCATAAAAGTAAAAAACCTTTTTAATTAGATTTTTTCATTGATTACCTCTATTAGTCAGAAATTAGGGTTTTTGCTGTTGTTTTCTGTGTGCAGCTTTACTTGATGTTGTTTATGACAGAAGGGGTATCTGGCTTCCAGTATCTCATATCAACCATACTGCCTATTTGGGTTACTCACTTGTTCTCATTCAAAATTTAAACCTCTGCTTTCAGGAACCACTCATGCCAGCCCAGGAGTACTAAGAGGGACAAAGAATAGACACTTGGAGCATGGATTTCTTCTCTGCAGATCACCTGATACAGTGAAGTGTCATTATTACAGCAAGCTATGTTTAGCTAAAGTTTATGCTAATACAGCAAAATGTAGCTGAAGTTAGTTAAGTTATGACAAAAGACTGCCAGAGCTCGAGGTTTTAGAGCAAAGTACTGCAAGATTTGTCGTTGGTACAGCACTACGTTGCTAGAATTTGCTGCATTAGCATGTAGCTAAATTGAAAGGTTGAACAGCAAAACAATAAACTCAGGGTTTGTGGTATAGCCGCTGAATGTAGCTGAAATTGAAGAGAGGACAGTTACTGTGTGGTTGCAAAATATAACCAAAGTTGTAAGTTTTATTACCTCCGCAAAGAAGGTTATGTTTTCGGTAGCGTTGGTTTGTTGGTTGGTTCGTTTGTTTGTTAGTTTGTCTGTGAACAACTTTACGGAGAAAGTTACAGATGGATTGACCTGAAATTTCACCAGAGGTGCGTCTCAGCCCCAGGAGGATCCCATTACATTTTGGTGGTGATCCGGATCGCCTTCTGGATCCAGGAATTTTTTGAAGGATTCTTTATCATTGTGAGATAGGGCAAATTTTGGAATTTTTGCATTTAACTCTATAAAAATGTCCAGTCTTTAGTAAAAAATTACACAAAAGGATCTCAATGAGTTTTATGAGGTGTCAAAGGTTGATCCTGATCCAGACAAAATTCCGGATACTGTGATCCAGAACACACAAAAATGAGGGTGTCGTTGGAATGTTCAATGCTGAAAGATAAGTAACGGGCGGCATAGTGGTGTAGATTGGCGGTACAGTGGTGTAGTGGTTAGCATTGTCGCCTCACATCAAGAAGGTCCTGGGTTCGAATCTGGGTCAGGGCATTTCTTGTTTTAGGAACATTATGAACAGTGAACATACCAGTTTAAACACAAATAAAAGTAAATAAAAGACACGTAACAGTAAAAGTTTTGGTGTGAATCACAATATAAGGGGGGACATGAGCTGCTTGGCGGAGGTCTGCGCTCTCCGAGTGCTTTTCTAGTTGCAAAATATAGCTAGACTAAGATTGATCGCAGTAAAATATTGCTAAAGCCTAATGTAGTATGGCAATATGTGTGTCGAGTTTATTGATAAACAGAAAAATCTAGCTTCAGCTTGAGAGTTTACAGCAATTTTTAGGCAACAGTTGGAGACTTTTAAGCAAGATGTTGGAAGCTTTGTAGTTGTTGCAAAAATATTCTGATTTCCAACAAAATGCTGCAGGAGTGGAACATTTTAACATCAAAATATAGCTCTAGTTTGAGGCTTTACAGCAAAATGTCATGAAATTTAAATGATTAATGGAAAATGCTAGTAGAGTTGAAAGTAAGATGTCAACATTTGGCTAGCTTAATTTATGACTGCAAACTGCAGCAAAGAAAAGAGGTTCTCAAGCAAAATAAGTTAAAGGAAATGTACCCGAAAATTGAGGTTGCAGAGTTTTTGTAACAAGATGTTGCTAGAGTAGGCTTATTTTCTGCACTGTTGTGCAATGTAGCAAGGGTTGGAGACATCACAGGGGAAATGTAGCTGAAGTTAATGTGGCTAAGTATGCGTTGATACAGATAACTGCATGAAAGCTTGAAATGGAACGTTCATAGCTAAAGGTGAATCGATGCTAATTTTAGCTGTTTATGATCATGAAGCTATAGGCTTAGTGTAAAATAGAGCTAAAGCATTAAGTTTTATAATGACATGTAAAAAAATTGGCATTTACAGCCAAACCTTCTTACAAATTTGCAGGAAAATGTTGACAATGTAAATGTAACCATAAACAGCCAAACAGGTAGATGTAGACTTATTGAATTGACCTATGGGTTTCTGAAGTGGAGTTTTGAAAGTGGTCCCCATTATTGTAAATACTGATTATCTTTTGGGTCAACCAAGAAAAAGACAAACAGACAATCCACTAACAGCTACAATGTGCTTATAATATGCAGTGCCCCCAATGGTGTATTTGTCCTCTTCAACAACACTTAAGTGTAAAACTAATTTAAATCCCTGTATAGAAACTAAGTTACTGGGACAAGGTATAAACATGTAAATAAGCTTTAGTTGCTTTTGGAGCTGGCCAAATGAACATTTAAGACCTGCAGCTTTTGAAACTTGACTTTATTTCTTAAGATTTGAGGTTGCCGCATAGGTTTAATACAAAGTGTAGCTAGAGTTTAAACCATGAAAAAGCCAAAGTTTGAGCTATCAAAGAAATACAAAGCCAAACCTTGGGATATTAGCTACGCTTGATGTACTGCTAAGTGTTGCATAAGTGTAAGGTATTGTATAGCTAGCTTAATGTAAGTGAGGCTGGGTGAACTCGAGCTCGAGTTTGAGATATTTTAATATGGGATGAAAAAAAGCTGACTGTGGATAGAGACAGATGCAGCCCTTTATTTGATAAAGCTTGAGTTATTTTACATGACCAAATAGGCTAAAGGGCTTAATGTTGACGCTGAAAACTACCCTGTGTTTTTCCACGAAATTCAGTTTCCGTTCTGGGTCAATCCGGCTGATTATTTTTGGCCCCTCACTGCTCCTCCGGATTTAGGGCTCTATTTTTATGGTTTTCTGCAGAGGGTGATTTATGTGGAGCGGTGATTTCCTTAACTCTTTACCTACCTCTAGCTTCTCTATGCGGTCTTTGAGCTGTGTGATAGCCTGCTCGAGTTCGTCCACAGCCCTGACGGTGAGCAGGTGGGCACTATCGGGCGTCGAACCCGGGCTGTCCCGCACCATGATCCGTTCCATGTGCGTCTCCTCTGCCGGACTTTTGCTTCCAAAAAGCCCCGCTGCGCTGCCGCGTCTGTCCTCCCGGCTGCTCCTACCGTCCAGCCCCTTCTCGCACTCCGATAGTTTTCCCGTCAGCTCTCTTATGGTCCTCTGGTCCGTTAATATCTGGTCTTTTTGCTGCAGGACGGTCTGTCGGAGCTCCTCCGCTTTGGTGCGGAGATAACCCCAGTCTTCCCCCGCGTAGAGCGCCGGGTCGTCCGCTTGTTGCTGAAAGTTTTTCGGGTTGCACTCTCCGGCGGGGATCGGCGTGCAGATGAGTCGACTTACCGTGGGGTCGTGTCCTGTTAGCCCGGTGACCCCGTCCAACCCGCTGAGCCCAATGTTAAAAGTAGGTGCCTCTGAATCTGGTGTTTCAGAACCGTGGAGAGCTCCAAGTGATCCGACCCGGGCCACGGAGCCCCCTGAAGCGGGGGTCTGCGCTGCCGTATCCGTGTAGAGCGAGTGGTTGTCGGTTGGTGGTTGCTGTTGTGCCGCGGCTGCCCTGGAGGATCCTGTATGGACGGCTGCGATGATGCAGATAACCGCTCCGATGAAGGCCACCATCCCGGCGGCCAAGATTATAACGATGAACTTCAGGGTTGCGGCGAAAGGGAACGATTATTAGAAAAATCTAATAATTGGACTCTGACTGCTAGAAACTGAAAGCTCCACAAACAAAAACAGGCATCAAATTTCTTTTTTTCTTGAATGTAAGCAGGGGCGAAAAAAACCCTCCTCACTTTTCTTCTACTCTACAAGAACATGCGATGAGAAAATGAGAGTTCCGCAACATAACTGAGCGATCATGGAGACAAAACAGGAGAAGAAAGCAGGCTATGTTACACCTCCTCCTCCTCCTCCTGTGCAGCGCGCATGTCCTCGGGATTCAGGCGAAATCTAGCCTGTTAATACTGAAGCAGTATGAGGGGGAGAGAGACGGAGGAGGAGGAAGAGAGAGGGAGAGAGAGAGAGAGGGAGAGATAACCTCTTTCATGCAGTGTGATTGAACACTTTTTGAACATTTTGTCTTCTTCATGTAGCACAGAGATAACTTTCACAACAGTGTTTAAGCTTCTTGTACTCTCAAGTTTTTAGAAAATCTGCATTGGATGCAACAGAAAGACTGCATGTGTCTTTTTCTGGGACTTTTCTCTTTCCTTGGGCTCTCAGTTAAAGATGCATATTCAAGGTGGATCCTCTCTGCATGCATAGTAACAAGGAAATTAGTTTCCTCCCCCTGTTGGCTGTAATATGTTCCTGCTCAGCAACATATTACAGGCCTACTATAGGCTAATGTGATGCATGGACGGTCGTAAGTCAGCCTCAAGGCCCCCTGTGGAAGAGCTCTTCAGCTGCAGAGATGACTGAATGATGGTCCTGTAAAGGGGGCTGGGTTAGTGTGTTTCATTAAACCAGGTCCACCAGTAGAAATGCATGTTAATCTCACAGCAATACACTCTACATAATCAAAACACATTTAGTCATCACAGTAAAGACAAACACTGAAAATGAGACGCAGATAGAGACAGAGGCAGGTGTGAGAAAAAGCTTCTCAACAGGAGGGATGTGTGTGAATAAAATTAGTGTGCGTACAGCGTTCTCACACGAGTATTTAGAGGGATTTGAGCTAAGGCTTCTCAAAGTCGCAGCCGCTGAATGATGTGTTATACTGTGATGTGTGAGAAGAAAGATGTGCCACCAGTCTTCCGTCTCTGCTCTCAATATGTGGTTCACTTTCGAGTCAATGTTGATCTGAAAGCTGAGAGAAAAATCCAGCTCACATTTTTCTTACTTATCCAATCCACCCAAAGTTGTGCTGAATTTTTATTTTTTTGTTGTTGCTGTCATGTAACTTCCAAAGTTACACAACAAAAACCACCATAAACACCCCCCAAGCCTTTTCTACTTTTAGCAAGTAATTGTACATTTGTGAAATTTTCAGAATAAGATCTCACCTCAAGGTTTTTTTTTTTGCATCATAAGACCGTGCAACATAGAGTTCAAGGGACAACATGTCTAGCAGTGGTGGCAGATGACTGTTTAACATGTGTCTGGTTCTGCTCGAGGTTTCTACCTGTCAAAGGAAGTTTTTCCCCTAAATGCTGCAAAGTGTTACACTTATGTTGTTGAAGATGTTGCTCAATCTTATCTTGTCTTCACGTTGGTTCTTTTTAGATCTTTTTGTTATGTGCCTTACTGGGAGAACACTTATCGCGAATCGGCGCTTCATAAATAAAGATTGATTGATTGAACTGTAGATTCTATCAGTGGTTTAAAGACAGTATATGTGGTGGTTCTGTTTTTTGTTTGTATTCTGAGTAGTTCTGTCCACTTGTCTGTCAGCTACCATCATCTGAATGCAGGAAACTAGCCTAGCTTAAAACCATAGACAGAATAAAACATGAATGTAAGCTCAGTGACGTTGAGGGGTATGAAGTATCCTTGCAAAGAGCTTCATCATGATCGCCTGAAAGCCAGCTCAGTCATAGCCCTTGAAGTGCATGACTCATAGGTCAAGTTGAAACATATGCAGGTATTTTTAAAAGTGTGTTTTTCTCTGTGTGTTTCGGCCCTTTGTACTCATGCTGATGGAGGTCACTAAAAAGGGAGGTTTTCAATAACACTCTCCTAGGTGAAGATGTTTGAAGACTGCTTTGTGACAGCATGGTAGTTATTTACATGTATGTGCCCAAGTTAGCAGACTACTATCCAGGTTTGCAACTCAGTATGAGACTGATGACAATTCTGAAATGCTCCTGAGGCATTTGTTTGTAAATCCTTTCAATCACAGTCTATTTGCTGAGCAGGATCTCTGTATGTTGATCCCATAGATTACTATTGACAACTTGGTTCCGCCTTCCACCAGTTGACAGATTTGAAGCCAAAAAGCTCTCAGTAATTCCGTGTTTTCTCTCCATTTCCTGAAACAAACATTGTGCAGTAGAGTTGTACACACTCCACCACTTGCGCAATAGCATTGTATGCATTCAGCAGGAGAGTCACCAAGAGTCGATGTGATCACGCTCGGCTCAAACAGCGTATCCTTCGGGTGAGCTACGCAATCCTTGTGCGCCTGTAGGCTGTATCAAGTGTCAATCATAGAACCTCCTAATAACTTTTAAAAATGGAGATGTACAGAAAAAAGACTTGAGCACAAACCAGTCTTACAAAAACTACATGTCAACATCACAAGCAAGGGGAAAAAAAAATTATATTCTGTGTAAAAATTTCTCAAGTTTGTCCACAGCTCCATAAGCTTTGCTGGCGGAGGCCGAATTTATGACCTATACTGCAGCCCGTCACCAGAGGGTGCTGTTCTCGGAGTAGCTTCGCCCAGCGAGGAGGCAGACTCTGTCCATTCTATATACAGTCTATGGTTGATCCTGTTGCAAGATGTCACTGCAGCATCCCTTTGGTCAAGCCCCAGAACACCCAAGCAGCCAAGTATACTTTTAAGCGTGAAACATGCTGTCCTGTATTTTTCTTCATTTTAGGTTAGCTCAACACATTTTTCTTGGCAGTTTGGGACTGATACAGAAGTTAGTCTGAAGCTAGTCCAGAGTTTGGCATTTAAAAATGAGTGTAAAGGCATACACTTAAGCTTTTGGAGCCAGCCCCAAGTGGACGCTTAGGAAAGTGCAGTTTTTTTGCGCTTTGCTTAGGTTTCATTTTTCAACACCTGAGGATGTAGCTTGTACAATCAACTGTAGTGCAATTACACAAACTAACCAGTGCTCATCCAGAGATGGTTTTATTAAACAAATACCTGCCTGGATGTGCAAATTTTGGGCTTGTATTTGTTTCAGTTGTTGCTCTATATTCTACAGGCTCCAATTTGACACCATCCTTAATGACCAATTGTTACATATTTTATTGACTTACTTGGCCATATTTGTATTCAGCTGGCTTGAATAAAACATTTTAATCTATAAAATGGGAATCCTGCATGCTAGCCCATCTCCCCAAACACCCCACAAGCCTTTCTACCGGTTAAAAAAAGAGACACGAAAAACAATAAAAACAGAAACAGCTGAAGCACAAGTTTCTCAAGTCAATTACCAGTAGTCCTGAGGAGAAGCTGACAAAAGCCTGGGGAAAATAAATACAAACCAATCACTCTTCATGTATTAGTATTCAGGGAGTGTGTTAAATGTCACTGCTGGCATATTGCCTGATAGCAGCCGCAGCAGCAGTGTGGGCCGCAAGTTTCACAGTTTTCCTTATGCTTGGTGCTGCACTGTACCTGAGAGCATTGCAGGATGCTTTACGCTTTTCAGTATTTCTCTTTTTTTTTGTGTGTGTAATATTCCAGAGTGATGATGGCGCAAACACGGGCTATGTGCATTAATGCATTATGGGATTAAATTGAATAAAAGACTCAAAACAAAAGCCTCATCCATCGTCAGTCCACTAAGTCTGAATAGAGGAGATACAAGTGCATTAAAGAGCCAGAGTGAGTGAAGCAGTCGGCTCATATATTAATCAAAGTAAACTGCTGATGTCCATAAAAGTCTCTGCAGCCACCAAGTCTGAGCTCACTTCATCATCAGTCACTCGTGACCTTTACACTCCATGCTGCGGGATGTGAGTGCTTTAAAGTTCTCCTAAGTTGGAGGACTCTCATTCTGTTGATGCACTTTTTGCACAGGATTTGATTGATAATCTAGGATGGGGATTTGGACGGAGCTGCTTAGTTCCTGGAAATGTCTAAAAACATGGTTTCTACCACTTACAGAGAGTAATGCAGTTTATTTGTCCTTGTGAGCAAACAGCTTAAATTGAGGATGAATACAAAGCTGTAAGGAGTATAATGGGAGTGAAAATTACTTAGAGACAGAGCTACATTCATCTCAGGGTTGTTTGGCTGCTAGTCACATTTTTTATAATTGCCTTGACACTGTTAGATAGAAAATGTTTTTGTTTATCTTATTTAATACTTTTTTGACTTTTCTCTCTTCATGTTGGGAAGTTGACTTCCTTCCTGTGTGGGATAATGCGTCCAGAGTGGGTGGTTATGCAAAGTACAATCCCAACAAGGTGAACAAGTACATAAAAATACAAACAAGTTGACAAAAAAAATATGGATTTAAAGGATACTGTTCATACTGATCCATTTTTTTACTGCATAGATAAAATGTTACGATGTAGGCATGGACGTAATTTGTGGGGGGACACGGGGGACATGTCCCGCTTTTTCAAAAGCCCGATTTGGTCCCCTGCAGTTTTAACCATCTGAAAACGATGTTACTTTACCCTATAGCAAACCAATACACATCAGGCACTAGGACCAAACGGCCGCTCAAGCCGAAAACTGTTTTCCCTCAGTTTGGCCCGCCCACAAGGTCCTTGATTGGCACTGCCGCAGGGCTGCTTTATGTGTGTGATTGGCTATCCCTGCTGTCAGTCATTCCATGCCCACCAGACTAGTGTTTCGCAAGTTGCTCATAAGAGTCAGTCCAAGAACATCGCTATTCGCCGATGTAAGTTTACAGGAGGGCGACGTTCATTTTCCCTCCATAACGTCACATTCATCAGAGGTTTCATTTACATCCCTGTATTGGGTTTGTACTTCCATCCACCCGCTGGCTGTATTCCCTCCTCTGTTACTTTGTGTGCGAGATGTGCAGTTTGCTAGGCTATATGTCTCAACAGTACTCACGTGTCCCCCCTAACTTTGAAATCAAAATTTAGCCCATGGATGTTGGATACTTATGATAAACACTGGCAAAGTCTAGTAACATAAGTGAAGTTACCCCAAGACTTGGTCTCCAGGTACCCTAAACAGCTTGTTTCTACGGCCTTGCCCTTTCCTGATGTCAGCCCCTAACCCTATCAAGACAGTTAGTACCTTTACACATACTTAAAAAAAATCTATTTATTGCCTTAGTCTGACACTGCCTACAGGCTCTTTCAAATTTTCTTTCACTCAGGAAGTCCATTTCACTGCTTTTTCACAGAAAGTTTAAAGTGGTGTTTTTGTTGTGAGGGAAAGTTGCGCCATTTGTCCTTTTTTCAAACTCTTAGACACCCAAGAAAGTGGGAAGATTTTATGTTTTCAGGACAGTAACAGTCACAACATACTGTAGCTGTTTGTGCTTGCTACTTCACTGATAACTGCTTTGCAAACAAAAGCGAGCAGAAACCAAACTTGTATTTGAATTGTTAGTGAATTTGTGGCAGTTCCATCTGTGAAGACTGTACACAGAAACCAGAACCACAAGCAGTAGGGGGCTAATAGGGGAGCAAATGTCTAGCCTTAGACTCTTTCTACAAAAGCTTATCTTTCAGGCTGTTTCAAGGCCGTGTGAAATGTAACACCCACAAGTTGTGTGTTATAAGGAGTAAAATAAGGAGTTTTTTTGAGCCACTAATCATGCAAAGCTACTTTTAGGTGTCCCAGACTGACATAATGAAAGGTGAAAATGATATAAACTTCTTTTACAAGTGGTTATTCAGAAAATTGTTCTTTAAACAGCAAATAAAAATAGTCCCTCCAATTCCACAGTCGCTCATGCTTCCATGGCAACAGACTATTATCAGCCTTTTGCTAAATTAACGTCAATCTGAACATTTCAATTCACAGTCAAGGTAAAATATGAAGAAGCTTTTTGTCATTATTCACATTGAACTAAATATTTTCATTGATTGTAAAATGACACAAGGTGAGCCAGTGTTCTGCAGGAATAATGATGTTGACGTTTATGTGCTCATTTTGGGCTTATTCTTTTCCTCAAGGCTCTGCAGCCGACACACTTTCTAACTCTGATAAAACATCACATCTTTATATACACTATGAGATCATTTCATTGTCAGGATACTTTTAGAGTTGCAAATTGTTACTCGTACACTTCAAGGCTCCTGAGACAGAAATAACTTTATTTAAAAAGGTAGTAATTGTGCACAGACAGTAAAGCATCAATCTTAATCATACAAAGTAAAAACCTACACAATTTGAAAACACATGCATTATTAAACTGTGCCTAACCTTTTTTGTATAGATATATCTGCTCAAGTTGCTTTTCATTTGAGTCTATGCCACAGAGTGGAGTAATTCCATTTTATAAAATGTTACTCACTCAGGTCAGAGTTGTATTCTCCATTATTACACGCTGTGATTGATCATTATCTGTGAGTTAAATCTGTATGGAAGAGTAGCATGCTGATGTTTTTCTGCACAGAGGGCACAGAAGAGAGAAGGAAAGTATATGTGTGCTCTTGTGTGTGCGAGGGAGCTGTTTAACATTCCAGTCATGTCTCCGGTTAGTTTATGGTGCCATCTAGTGTACGAGGCTCCCTCTCTTTTCTCTCTCAATCTCTGTCTTTCTTCCTGTCAGCCCTTGTTATTTCTCAAACTCTGCACTATTAACCCAAGAACCAAAGGTTTCACAGTTTTCATTGTTACTTTGTCTTAATTTTCTTCTCATACACTGGCATATGCTTTTCATGGAGTAGAATACAACCTTCACTGTTCCCACACTGTTCCACATGCCCTCACAGAGGTGCTAATACCTTCTTCCTCATATTTGCACCTCTTCTCACAGATTCTCTAAAACACAATTCCAGCTCCAACTCCAAGATGACTCCCTATTTTGCCTCAGGAGATGTTTTACTAGGACACGGGCTTTAGCTAATATCAGCGATGAATTCAACTGTGGGGATACGGGTGTCATTAGTTCAGTGAATAACATATTTTTACAGAAATCCTTAAATAACAGGTGCAATTTGTAAAGTTTTCACATTTTCACAGACTATTTAAATGGACTTAAAACCTCCTAAAATTCAAGCGTTAATATTAGTGTTGTACACAGTGAGACAGGGAGACTGTGATGGAACTAGTGTGTACAAAGTAGATCAAACAAGGAGCCTAGGAAGAGAAGAAACACTGTACATATATGATATTTGATAGTTACTCACAAATGTGCGTCTTACAGACCCTCTCAAAAATGTCTAACAGTAGACACGCAGTAAAGCAAGTATACTGAATTCTCTGTGTTCTTAACAGACATTTCCCACTTTGTTTCCCTCAGAATTTTAGCCAGCTCTGCTACTTTTAAAAACACTGTGTAATACTAAAGGTACTGAACACCTTGATTATATTTGTAATCCAGATTTAGTTGACACTCCATACTATACTTAAAGCAGATGTGTGGACCATGATTTCCAAAAAGAGTGTCAATTTCTGTCAAAATTTGTCAAGGTTGTCAAACCACAGGAAGTATGATGTATGAGAAGAAGTATGTCCAAAGTCACAATAGTAAGTACTCACCATAGACTGTATATACTATGGACAACTTGGTTCCGGCGAAAAGCTCTCGGTAATTCTGCGTTTTCTCTCCATTTCCTGAAACCAACATTACGCAGTAGCATTGTGGGCATTCGGCGAGAGAGTCGCTGTGATGATACTCTGCTCAAACAGCGTATCCTCAGGGTGAGCGAAGTGATCTTCATACCCCCATAGGTTGCATTGAGTGCCAATCATTGAAAACATGAACCCACTAAGAACTTAAATAATAAAATGAAGCTGTACAGAAAAAAGAGGACTTGAGCACAAACCAGTCTTACAATAACTACATAAATAAACTACATAAATAACTACTATATTCTATGTAATAAATTTGTTTGTCCACCCACTAGAGGGTGCTGTTCTCAGAGTGGCTTCACCCAGCGAGGAGACAGACGGCGTCCATTCTATATACAGTTTATGGTACTAACAAAAGGAAATGTGTTCTCATTAATTGCAATGAAATTTTCTTGCAGCCTTTGTCAAAACAGTTCATTTGACTTATATTTTCTCATATGTAAAATAGCCAATCAAACTTAAGGGTTTTGAAATTCCACCTATGGTGGCTGATCAGATTTCAAGTGGAACCCTCTGGATCCACCCCTGCTGGATTGGTGAATTGAAAGGCTTTCTTCTTGATACCTCATATGTTTGAAACAGACTGCCATTAGTTTTAGAACAACTATACTCTGAGGAAATACATTCATATAGTTGGATTCGTTGACAGAAAACATTCCCAATACTTTAAGTAATTAAGTAATTCCACGATCAAGTCGTAAGGCCTGATAACTTGTTCTTCTGTGCCAAAGTCTCAAAACTATTAACAACCAATGAACTGCAGCACGTGCTGGATTAGACATTTTTTTATTATCAGAGTCCAAACAAATCTTTAATGAAGCACACCATGTGGTGAAAACACACGTTTTGAACGCACATGCACACACGCCCAGACAGTTAGGGTTTACAGCATATGTTAGTGTGTTTTATAGCTCAGCCATGTTTAATTATTTACTCCAGTCTTTCTGAGGCCACAGCGGTGTCGATTACCAACACACTACTCTCCTCACAGTTCACTACGATTAACTCTGACTCCCAGAGGCTTCGCTACACTTTCTGGATGATTTAAGACCCGCAGACACACTCAAGGCCTCGCTGAGCTTTACGCTGATATGGATATAAACATGTCGGAGATGAATAGTAGCCAGCTGCACCACCTCACCTTGGGGATTTACTCGGTAAGTAATGGATACTTTGTGAGGCCCAAATTAGACAACAGATGAATATACTTGTGAGTTGTGATAGACAAGAACACAAGTTCAGAATGTGTTTTCTTGTTTAGATATTTGAGAAATGAAGATTTAGGAATGTTTATCAATTTACTCAGCTGAGTTAGAGTTGTTTTAGCCAAGCAAACATGGTCTGTGTTCACAAAAGTGGTTTTAAGATTCGAAAAGTATTGCCTTTGCTTGGAAACACCAGAGATATGAGTCTGAGGCTCATAAATACAGATTGAATTATAGATGTTTTTATTGATCTCCCTTTAGGTGGGGCTTAGAGTTTTTCAAACTTTGAAAACTCCACTTAAATAGCAGCTTATGTGTGTGTTGGTTTGTGTGTTTTTACCCTTTTTACAGAACTTGGTGGATGACTTCAACCCAGGCCTGCAGAGACTGGTATCACTGGGGAACAGCTATGTCCGAGCTTTTCAGGGTAAGACCAGAAAAAATTCAGACAAATCTGTTCATAACCGTGAGTGTTTCTCACTTTTTTTGGCTGGTTGTGTGTAACACCCTCACACACCTGCCTTTATGAGAGCTATAAAGGAAACAAAGTGTAATGGTGGCACACAGAATGAGGGAGCTGTCATGAGTTTTATTTTCACTGGAACTGAATCCAAAGTCCATTTGCTTTGGGAATATCCTGGTGATTAGCCCGGGTTATGGGCCCATAAATGAAGCCTGCAGAGGGTGTTATGAGTACACTGTCAGCAGGCAAACAAGGCAACCTATCTTCATTTCTTACACATATTAAGACTTGGATATTAAATATAGACTTGGCTTTTATTTTTTTATTCTTATCGAAGCTTCACAGTAGGCATGCTTCCTTTAATTCATGCTAAAAAAAAGTTTTTTCAAACAAACTTTTAATTCCAACCTGCAGGTACAACAACTGGGTCTATATTACATCTTAATTATTCTCATCATAATCACCTCTATTCCCTGTGCAATGCATTAAATATAGAGGGCTGTTCAAATGCAAGATGCAAATGAGGTTTGAAACCAGGAGCGCAGTGATAGTTTTACAATTTCTATTACATTTTATAGGTTTTTGCTTAATTTATGCACTGAGGTACATCATCAACAACTGATTCACAGCGGCGTCACTGCAGCAAAAACCCTGCAGACATAAAATACATGATAACGTCTCTATAGCTGCCTCCACCCAGAGGCTGTGAGCTCCCTCCGTGTACTCTCTGCAGAGTCATAACATCATGACATGTTAATGAGCACAAGCCAAGACCAGAATGTTATATAACTTTTATTCTTTATTGATTATATGAAGGCAGCTAGAATGAATCTATCTTTAATCTAAGCAGCGGATGCAGTTCAGACTCCCCCAATCTACTTTTATTAAAACATTAACACACAGGTGTTCATTACTGAAATCCATTCGTCTCATAGCCTCAGGGACTGTGCGTTTGATTGGTTGGTATTGTCTGGAGCCCCATCTGTTTAAAAACAAGGCGTAAAATCCAGCTGGAGCTCACTCAACTGAAAGAATGAAATATAGTCTTTGCTCACATATCGAACTACCACATCCAGAAATACTCAGATGACACCGCTATTGTGGCAAGTACCAGAAATGGACAAGAAGCTGAATACAGAGATCTGATAAGAGCCTTCAGTGAGTGGAGTGACAAAAACTGCCTCCTACTCAACACCTCAAAGACAATAGAAATGATCATAGACTTCCACAGATCCAAACCCCCTTTTCAGCCACTGAACACCTGTGGCGTGGACATCGAGGTGGTGTAACCGTATAAATATCTAGGTGTTCATCTGGATAATTAGTTGGACTGGTCTAAGATTCAGGAGATGTTCTGTACCCACAGCCATCAGACTGTACAACTCTTCTGTAAATAGAAGATGAGTTTTTGAGACATGACAAATGAGGCTACAGACAAATGAATTTCCCTTTGGCAATCAATCAAGTTCTTCTTGTTCCTCTTCTTTTTCTTCATCTTCTTCTTAGTACTTGCTAAATTTGTGGTCAAAATAAGACAAAACAACAAGCATTTGCAATAACTCAGAATATAACAAAATGGTTTAGGATGGAAATGTTAGATAACATCAAGCTATAGATATAAATGGAGGCTAAAGAGTGGTTTGACCTCTTTTTACCTGAAGGCTAGCTGCTTTCTCGTAAAAACTAACAGCACGGATGGGTGGAAGCAAGTGTACCAAAAGGCTAGTGAATACCTTATATTTCAAAAAGACAAAAAAAATTCAAATGAAATCAAATCAAAGCAATAAAATACATCAAGATTTATATTAAAACGGGGGCTGAATTGTTATTTCATCTCATCTGAGATGGGGTCAAACAGAGAGTTGACCCCATCTAACATACAAAGCAGCTACTGCGCTACTACTGTAGGATACATTTGTCTCTCTGATATATTGTCAAGATGTAACACATTGGTGATGTACCAAATAGCAGTCGTCAGGACTGAGATGGATCCATGAACTCTGTATGACTCTGCAGCGGCTCTGCAGTGGTCCCTGCCTGCCAACTGACAGACTGTCTAATGCCGGCCTCACACCAAGTGATTTCTCCTGCAATTGCACTGTCACAGACAATTCTCTGATGTCAGAATAAAAACTGACATGTTTTGCTGGAGTCGAGACGTGCTCCTGTCATCTCAATCGTTTCCTCTAAGGTGGGCTGTCTGAAAGTCAGCCTGAGGTTTTAAACCAGACATTTCCTTGTAATTACCTGAATCAAGGTCAATATGAATAATATTGTAAGTTTTAACAACCAGCAGGTCTGTGTGATGACGGGTATATTGTAAACATGGAGACTCTTGGGAGGCAATAGCCAGCACACACAAATGCTGTTTTAATTGAGTGGCTTCCTCTGTCTATAGATAATACATGGCGTTTTTTAACGGCATCCATATTCAAGGTAGTTTATGGTCCTTGATACTTGTGTGACATGTTTGGTTATTATTATAATGTGCTGTCAAAATTGCCCTTGGTCAGTGTCAGCAACTGAACGTGATTTGAACTTCCTGTGTTAAAATCAACATTGTAACTGGGGTAGCTCATAAACAGCATTCAATTACTCTTTTTAAAGCTGGAACATATAAAAAAAAAACATTTAAAAAAAACAGTGGTCCATGAAAATGATTAAAACATGACAACAAAAAACTAAATTTGTCAAGGTTTAACCCTAAAGAGCTAAAGTCAGACTAAACAGTAATGCTACTACAGAGAAATGTGTATATCTTTCCAAAATATACAAATCCAGAAAAAGGATGATTAATGAGAAACTTGCGCAAACTAAATAAAGTGCATGCTTTGAATCATTTCTGTTCTTTTTGATTGTAATGGCTCTGTCATTCTGTATTTTTCAGGACTGCTTTTAATCAAACACCAACAACATCAATTTGCATTTTAAGTGACTCATTTGTTTCTTTGTCCTTGTTTCAGCTCTTGCTGAAACGAGTGAGGCCTACTTCAGTGCGCTGTCAAAAATTGGAGAGAAGGCTTTCAACAGTGTATCCTCACACCCATTAGGTATGTGTGAACACACCTCTCTTTATCTTTAAGTGTAAAAGAAAGATTTCATTTCCTTAACTACACTCCAGGATAGTCTTTAGTTTACACCCAGGAAGCACGTTGTGACTTTTTCACATTTACTAAAAGCAGTGCGTACATGACTTAGTGTGATTTGACAAACTATGAGAGGTTATTGAATGACAATGTTTTACAATATTGTAGCTGTAAATGTTTAAGTTTGTTATGATGTAAGTTCAAGTCAAATGCTCTGCAGCTAGGTATCAGATGCCAGCAGGCAGCATAAATAATAGACGACGACAGGCAGCAGATCGTGCTCCTTTTAACCGCTCTGAAAGTGAGTCCTGTTAGTTTAGTGGCTGGAGTTAAACATGTTGTCTAAACTGTATCACTGGAGCTCTCTGACTTGGTAAATGTGTTAAAGGTTGTATCTGCAGATTTACTGATGGTCCTGTTTGTTTGTTTGTTTCCTGTTGATCATACAAAATGCCTGACAAGTATTCTTATAGTGAGTGAAAAACTTCTCACAGATGCTTTAATCCATTCACCCATATGTTCAGTTAGTATAATCTTTGCAAAATGCTCTTATCTTTCAGGAGATGTCCTGATTCAGATCTCTGAGAACCAGAGAAGACTCACCATGGAGCTGGAGGGAGTAGTGCGTCACATTAACGACACAAATAATTCCCCACTACAACTTTCAGGTGTTATCAATGTAATGTTTCCTCTTTATTTTCTTTTACGTGTTTCTATTTAGTTTCGCTGGTTCAGCGTGGAGGTTCTTCAAGAGATGGATAACAACATTAGACAAGACATTGACTTCATATCAGTGAGTGAAATGTTAGCTTGTTCACAAGTGCATCTCAATAACTTAATATTAAAGATCCTGTAAGGACATTAGACTGAAATTTTTACTGATGCCTTTTTATGATAATCTATAGCAAACAAGATCATTAGCAGCAACACTGACAGTTTCTATGTTGCATTTTTTGATACTGGAAGCTAGTGTAAGAGGGTAGGTGGCAGCCTGGCAGTTGTTGAGACAACCGTGTTTTTATATTCTTGACAGATTTACAATAAATCATCATTTAATTGTCAAAAGTTAGCAGGATGAGATTTTTTTTTCAAAAGATACTGCTTAAATATTCAGAAGACAAAAGGACACAAACACAAAAGTACCTTACAGGAGCTTTAACTGTCATCAAATTAACATTGAGAAATTGTAATTTATTCTACAAACAGTAAACACAAAATGAAAAAATCAAGCATTTTTCTACTCCAGTTTTGATAAATATAATCTACTGAACGTATTTTGAAACATGAGTATTTTATTAAGCTTATCATTAATTGAATAGTGTAATAGCATAAATACTACATCCAGTGAAAACAGAATATATGAAGATTTATCTTTTTGAAAATAACACATTTTGAAAATTCTTAACTTTTTTATGTATCTGTGTGTGGACACGATTATTGAAAAAAAAAGTGTTGCGACGCACAGGGTTGAACAGAGATCAAGACCCTAATGCAGAATAAAGGATCTAATTAGCAGAAGTAAATGGAAAAAAAGCAACAACAAGAGAAAAAATCCAAAAGGCAAAATCCACAAAAATGACTGGGGCAAAATCACATGGAGCAGCTGGAGACACAGGTATACACACACCGACATACATACACAATGAACCAACAAGGACAGAGGGGAAGGCAGGAACTATATACACACTGGGAAACGAGCAACAGGTGAGGCAAACGAGACACAGGTGAAACTCATGAGTGATTAACGAGGGAGGAAAAACTAGGGAAGAAAAACCAGACTAGAAAATCAACTACTACAAAATAAAATAGGACACACTGAAAACTGATATAAAGAATAAAACACAGAGAACAGGAGGGAAACAGGGTCAAACAAAAACTTGAAACTCACAAGGCTGGACTACAGGGGAACAGAAACAATAAGGAACAGAAACACAAGAAAAACAAACACAGAAAATACACTCAAATAAATAACATGAGGTGAAAACTAAATGAACAGAACATATCATGACATCAAGGGTAAAATTTGTAGACATAAAGACTAAAAAACATAATGTGTATATTCACACCCTACTGAACTAAATTTTAAAAATATACTTTTATTTAAAGGCTTTTACAGCTTCTTTTTTTATCAAGTTTGTCAGTTTAGGTTAAGAGTTAGGTTTTATGATTATGTCTATGAGGCCTTGTATTTTGAAGGTGTTGTGATTAGTTTCTGATTAGTTTTCTTTAACATAGGCTGGAATTCCTATTAATGATTTTTCATGATACCAAAAAAAGCAAATAAAACTATCAGCAACATAATTGATTTTTTTTTCAGTATTTTCCAATGCCAGGATTTGAAGCATTAAAGTCAGGTCTTTTAACAAGTTCCATATACAATATTCAGAAAAAATGATTAATTTGACTATCAAAAGTCGGCAGGATTCAATGTCAAATGATATTGTTGAGGACAAAACAAGCAGAGACTGTTTTGTCCACAGGGAGGCGCCAAAATTGATACAAACTGAAAATTCCATACTGAAGCTTAAATAAGAAATGTTCTGTATTTAATATTGAGGTTAATGTGTTTCTGAAACACTTTATTACACAAGTATTGAAATCTGCAGCATAGATAATCTAATATTTATTATTTCTAATACAACCTTTCAACTGACAGATGATTAGGGGTTAGCGATCCATAAATGAGAGTGGATAGAGAGATGCCAACTTTGAGATTTGACAGACTTGATGTGTATTCTGTGTCATCCAGGGCAGTCAGAAACACTACGAGATGGAAGTCCACAACCTGGAGAGACAGTCGAGGAGGGGAACCAACCATGTATGTGTGTCTTTCTTCATTTCTGTCCCCCAAAGCGAAATTCAGCCTCATTTTCATGAACCTGTCACTGTGTATTATATCAATATGATTCCGTCTTTTATGTGTCTCCTCAGGATTATGGCGAGTACGTGCATTTCCTCAGAGAGAGCTACAGGGTGGCTCTGCTGGAGGAGGAGAGAAGACACCGCTATCTAGCTGAGAAACACTGCGGCCTCTTACAATCCGTCGCACAGCTGATGAATAAGGTATGAAACTTACCTCAAATAGCGTGTGTGGATTCAATATTTTATGGTTTGTTTTGGCATATTCACTGCAGCAGCCGATTGGGTCAGGTTTGTCCCACATCTCATTGAGAGGAACATCAGAAAGACAATACCAGAAAGAGAGTCCACAGTGATGTTTAATGACTGTGAGTGATTTTAGTGATCTGTGGGGAAATTCTCTTTTTTATACCAAAGGTGAATCACAGACGAGCAGCTTTTGATGTTCACATCATAGTTTTCACTCTAACAGGATGGCTCTCTGAACTCTGGACCCCTGCTTACTTTTTTATCACCCCTTTTTCTCCTGACCTGAATACCTGACGATGTGTCTCCTATACAGTCTAACCCATTTATCATGTCAAGGCTGTAAATAAAAAGCCCCATGGGACTGTAACAAAAGGTAATGTAATACCTGTGCCTGTATAACTCTTTATAAACTCATATAAATGCATACTTTAAACATAGAATTTGCCCTGACTCTTCACTTTTTATTACTTTATAAAGTGTGTGTTTATATACTAACAATAACATGGCTACCAAAAAATACCACATCCACCACAAGTATAGGAAAACCCCTGATAATAAGACGGTCAAATCTTGTTTTTATGCAGAAAGTAATTTGAATAGAAAGTAATAATGATGGAACCGACATACTGAAGTGAACAAGGTCAGTCTTTCTAATATGAGAATAAACTGAAAGAGCTATTACAAAGGCTGAGGCTAAAAATAATTAAATAAAACAAAAATTACCACTGTATTTTATAAAATAGATCCAGGTCTCTGACAATAATCTCTCTGGGGTAAGAAAGCTCTTAGATGTGGTAGAGACACACAAAGTTTATTGTCTTTGAAGCTGCCGGTCTCACAAAGCGAGTGGATTTTACATAAAGTTGTGTCATTGTACATCGCTCTCTTCTATCTCAAACATAACACTAATATATTAGAAAGGTCAACTATTCTGGTCAATATGGTAACCACTTCTAATAGGCTGCAGGATGTACATTAGTTTACCTTTAAATGTAGAGAGGGACCATCAGAATGGAGGTGGGTTCATCCCAACACTGGAGGGGAAGACTGCAGCAGGTGAGGGAGTGTGGACATGGATATGGAGTTCAAGATAGGTGGGACCATTTTTAGTTGATTTTTAATTGGTGGGTCTAAAATTTGATATAACTGACAGCTGGAAACCAGTGGAGGGGATATGAACAGCGAGATAATGTGCAGCAAGTTTTGAATGGGTGTGCTGGTAGGCCTGCAGTAAGGAGTCGCAGGTGTCAACATGCGGTATTAAAAAAAGGTTGCAATAGGTGCTGTGTTGCACAAACTGGCTGGAAAGAGCTAGAGTCTTGGACATGTTGAACTGATGGTAGTGTTTGTGGAGATTAGACAGAACTTTTTTGACCATTAAAAACTGTTTAGTCATTGCTTAAGACCAAGTCTTTTGTGCTGGCTTTTGGCAGTTTATTGTGCAACAATAGTTTCCTCTTACTAAATGTATTTTGATCGCCTCTTTTATTTTATCACTCATTGTAACCTTGTTTTTACTTTTATTTAATAGTGTGCATGTTTTAGGCTCATATAAAACTCCCATAACATTTGACCTTCCTTTGTGTTTGTTTGTACAGATGGGAGGTACTCTACAGCGGACAGCCGACAACTGGGCAGACGAGGTGAACGCCACCAGAGAACCGGAGGCCAGGAGACCTACTTATGACTACGGCTCTGACTACAGCTCTGTGAGTTTATGGGTAAAGTCTGTAGAAATCTGCTGTGTTTACTCAAATATTTAAGCACAGTCAGAGCTGGTTTCTGCTGGTGTGAGATCCATTTCTGTTTAATCTGTAAGAACTGAGGGAATCAAATATCTAGAGAAACTGAAATGAACATGCCCAGCGAATATTTTAAAATGAGGGTTATTCATTCACAAAACATAGAGATGAAAAGTCAGATTCATTTTAAAACAGAAATGGGCAGCATGTACAGGTACAGTGTTATCAAGGAAATATTTGAATGGTATTTTTGTTACTAGGGCGCCCTCTGCTGGTTAAAGCAAATGAAAAATGAGGAATGACTCACAGCTTTTGTATGAAGGAATTATTTTTGTCAAACCTGCAGCTAAAGTAAAAAAAAAAAAAGACATTTCAGACTTTTAAGTGATGTCCAAACACTAAATTTAATCTAAATCCAAACCCCTAAAGCCACTAATATAAATACAAGTCTTTAAGTATGTATGCAGAGCTCTTATCCCAGAACAGTGGGATTAACTCCATAGATAATTCACAATTTTACACCATCTGCCTCTTTGTTCGAAAGCAGCAATTAGGATTCTGGTGCAAAACAAAGATCCCCAGAGATAAATCCTGTCGGTTTCAGTCTGCTCCTCATTTCACAGCAGCATGAAGATGAACACACAAGATCCAAACATGCTACTTTAATAATATTCAGGGGATTAACAGGGATTATATGTTTGTTTTGATATGATGTGAGATTGATCCCTGCACTTAACAGAGTGAGTCACTTTAGAGAGGTATCAGAGTTGTGCTTTTACAGTCGTGTAAAATACTTCCTGCACAAAAGCCTCTCTTTTTGTTTGAATATTACTGTGGTGCTTCACTGTGCATGTTTGTGTCATTTAGATAAATTAACAGTTGTGTGTTTCTCCTCTGTGTTTGTGATGTAATGTGTGTTTTCATCTATAGATGGATAAAAGGGAAGAGTTCAGACAAAGCAGAGAGGAGCAGAGCCTCGGCAGGATGCCATCAAGAGGTGAGTTGTTACTGTCACATAGACAAAGCTGCGTTCAAAAGCTCCTGGTTTAATTAGGTTTATCTCATATTTAAAAGGAGATCTCACTGTTTTCAAATTGTTCTTCATCTTTATTCTGCAGTTGGAGGCTAATAAACATATCACACTCACTCTTTTTCACAGCATGAAGAACTGTGCTTGTTATTGCTGCTTATTGCATGCTTCATATGAGTGTTTTCAACCATTTTTTGACAGATATACAATCAGAAATACCTCTAAAAAGTCCCAGAAAATCCAAAATGTCTGTATATGTGGGGGTGTAGCCTGAGTCTAGTGACTAGATAAGGTGTAGTTATGCTGAAGTAAGGGCTAGCTGTGTCCACCCGTCTTTCTTGCCATGCACCTAAGTAAAGATCATTTCGAGCCTTGATACATTGCATAACTTGAACAGATGACAGGTACAAAAGTAGCCCCTTAAACAAATTTAACTTTGCCCCCACCACTGACAAGATATTTAGACAATCCGTGTTTTCACTATTACACAGGGGGTTGTCCAGCACCCCTAGTTTCATAGGGGGGGGGGGGTTATTCATCAAGCAAAGTGACTAAAAAAAGGAACAAAAATTTAAGAAGCCTTTTAGTTTTCTGCTTTGAAGTAACAAAAAAAAAGAAAATCACAATTTAAATTGTTGACTGACATTTATTTGTGATGGAAACTGATTTGAAAATACTTAAAAATATATATGGATCCAATTGGAATAAAACTGTTTTATTGAAAAAAAATGTACTTGTTTTCTTTTACCTCTTTTTTCCGTTTCCCTTTTCTGTTTTCTTGTTGAACTGAGCTGTAAAACTTTAACACAGTTTCAAAAGGGATTGAGTCTATTTTGGAGCCGCCCTCAAGTGGCCACTCTTAGAATTGCAGTTTTTTTGCGCTTATCCTTGTCTCATTTCCCAGCCATGGAGATCGATGTTGACATTCATAGATACACTCTGTCTGAAATTTTCATATCCATCCTCACTTTGTCTTGACTCTTCTGGTTGCATATTTCTTGCTTATCTCTACCTTGAACCTTTTGTGTATTCTACCTTTCACATTATTTTCGCTGATACATACTCTCTCCTCTCATATTTTGCAATTTGTCCTCATATCACCCAGCTTTCACTTTCCTCTGCTAAACTCACTCTAATAATTCAAGCTTGATTCCTTCGCCTTCGGTTTAAATAAATAATGTGACAGTGAAAAAACAAAAATATAGCCACTAAAACACATTAATTTAGACTCAACTTTACACATAGTTCCTGCATTGATGCTTTGAGGAGAGGAAAACAATGTTCTCTCCTTGGTTAAATTCAATGAAAGGCATTTTCAACAAAATGATTATGCACTGAGAAATTGAATACACAGGGGTAATAATGAATAAAAGAGTAAATCTTGGTCTTTCATCATTTTTAATTAGTCATTTCACTGGAGATTTTGTAGTCATTAAAGAGGGTTTATCAGCTAACTTGTGCTTTAACACACCATTTTTCTCTTTTTGTTTTCATCTCTGCAGCCCCGTCTCCCCAGGGAGGCGTTTCTCGCTCCAGAGCAGAGTCAATGGGAAGTGTTGGTGGCGGCGAGGGAGGAAGGACCATGAGGGCGATTGCGGATCACCATCCTGTCGGCTCCAGTCCCAATGTGCTGTCCTTCAGCAGGGGAGAGATGATCACTGTGCTGGTTCAACAGCCCAAGAACGGCTGGCTGTACGGACGCGCTGAGAGCAGTTCACGGTGCGTGACGTTCCCTTCAGAGTGTCAGGTTATGGTTGTGTGGAGGCTGATACCTCTGTTTACCTTGTTCTACCAAGTACTGTTGTACTCAGTGGCTGCTCATATATTTAGCCTGTATGCAGGAACTGCACCTAACTTCATCAACAGTACATATAGTGTCCCAGCCACAGCACTAGCCTCCAAACATCTTTTTAGCTTTGCCTGATTTCTTTCGCAAAGAGACTAAACACAACTCACCTACTCTCTTCCAGCAGCCGCTTGTTTGTAGTGGGACCTCGGGCCAGTCCATTACGGACTACAGTGGGGTGACGCAGCTCAAGGAAGAACATTTATGATCATTATTTTCATTTCCTTGAAGTAATAATCATCATATTAATCATTTTGCACTGCAGATGCGGTAGTTCTTCTGCCTTAGCGTCTCACTCTGACTGCATTTCCATGAAGAAATTGTCATAAATGTACTTCCTTGAGCTGCGTCACCCCGTTTTGTGTGAGGTTTGTGTGTGGCTCCTCAAACCACTGTGTATTGCTACCCTGCAGTCGTTGCTAAAGTTGATATAACTAGAGAAGCAAGCAGTCGGCAACATCTCTCAGTGGGGTGTCTAACACAGTGTAATAGTGTCTTGACTCTACATTACTTTTATGCTGGAATATCCCTTTAAGTTTTGGTCACAGCTACCAGCAACACATTCATGCTGTTCAACTGCTGGCTAATAGCCCAACATGCAAAGTGAGGAGCATGGGCAGATCACTTTGGCCAATTTTATGTCTGATTGGGAGTATTATAGTGCTACAAAACAGCTACTTTCAGGTTTAACTATTTATGTAGGGGGAAATGAGACAGGGCTTGTCACGGGATGTTGAGTAGTACACTTTGGTATCAGAGGTTAAACACCAACAGTAACTTCAGTCAAAACACGTGAAACCAAAGTTGTTCCCCTTTTTATCTTTCAGGTAATCTGATCACACTTCCATTAAGATTAGATTAAGCAGAGGTTGATGTTAATGTCCTTTTTAAAAAATATCATTATGACCTAAAGTGGGTAGAGGGGGTTGTTGCAGGATCACAAAGTTCAAATCAGATTAACTCAAATGGATTCATGATTGTCCGCAAGACTCACTTAATATGTGATGTAATATAATGAGAATGATGGGTCACTATTTGATGCCGCCAGGGTAACACCAAACAACAGTGATGAAGAAAAAAAGTATATGCATGTCCTTTAAATTGCTTCACTTTATACACATCTACATCTTACCAACTAAATGTTTCACTTTCTTGTTCTCTAGTGCCAGGAAGGGATGGTTTCCAGCCTCATTTGTGGAAGCAGTGGATGATTTTCCAAGGAGTTCTGGGTAAATATTACAAATGCTCAGCTGTTGTGTATTACTAAAACATGTTGTTGTATTTTACAGATTTAAACCATGATGGTTTTACTTGTAATATCCAGCAACATAATGCAAACAGGGTCCACCATAATTTAAAAACCTTTGCTGGTTAGCCTAGTTTAGCAGAGGGAAACAACTGGTCTGACAGATGTGATTAAAAATCTGTTAATACCCAAGGCCTTTTTAGCTTTTCTGCTTGAAAATTTCATACCCACAATAAAATGGATACAACTATGTAACCACAAGGCCTGTTTAAATAATATTGGTGTCACAGTAAAGGGAAGATTTGTGAGATTTGTTGAGATGTGTTAGTATGAGTATATGAGACGTCAAATTCCCCCTCTTTGGAAACTTTGGGGCTACAAAGGTTAAATTAGGCGTAAACCCATTAAATGATGTGTGATACTTTTTAATTCCCCCTGTGCCTAACACATTCAAACATCAAGTTTGGTTTTATGGTGGCAAAGTTGAACTTCTTCTTGTCCGGACGCTACAAATTCCTCATGTCTTTGTATCAATGAGAGGTTGTGCCAAGTGTTCTAGCTAACATGAAACAGCGGGGTTAACATCTCTTCCACCTCATAGGGTGTAAATTCTTGGTGCATTTGTTTTGGAATAAACATAGTCATCTTGGGGACAGTAATAAACCTTTATATGCTTCAAGAATTTATTAGCTATTCCACATGTTTGTATGACTGCCTAAAGTCCAAAGAGCAGCAAGTCTGGGCATGTTGTAAAAATCATTAATTCTTTATAATGGTCCTCATTAAAAATGGATGAAAAGATTTCAAACCAAAGACAAAACCTTCTGCATGATGTTTACCTTTCAGAATAAATACAGGAAAGATTCTGATGTCTTTTCTTTTGTTTTGTTTTTTCCGGGCCTAACTTTTCCAAAAGAAGGTCAGAATGAATCTCAGGATTGGAATAATAACATGAACTATTTATGAAATTTGGGTGACCCATCGCTGTGAGGAAAACCAGTAGGAGGGTTTAAACTCAAACTTTGCTTTGTCACTGCGTGCACATGCTACAGCTTGAAGCCAGAAAAGTAGATCACATGCACTAAATTGTTTATATTCAGAGCAAAGCATGGTTTAGCTCAGTGGCTCTCAATCCAGTCCTCGAGCCCCCCCTGTCCTGCATGTTTTGGATGTTTCCCTGCTCCAACACACCTGATTCAAATGATTAGCTCGTTATGGCTTACTAACGAGCTGATCATTTGAATCAGGTGTGTTGGAGCAGGGAAACATCCAAAACATGCAGGACAGGGGGGGCTCGAGGACTGGATTGAGAACCACTGGTTTAGCTCATTTTTATGTATCTGATATGCTTTAAGCAGTGAAGGCTTGTATCGGGGGAAATGATACTAAATGCAAGAACAATATCATGTTTTTTTTGTCTCTATAGCTCTTTTGTAAGCAGCAGCAGCAGCAGCATGAACAGCCAAATCTACCAACCAAGAAGCAGCAGCAGCAGCAGCAGCAGCCGCAGCGCAGCCCCACCCCCTCCACCACCACCGCCATCCTCATCTTCACACCAACAGCGTGAGACACAACCACTCCAACAGACCCGCAAAAAGAAGGCACAGTCCCACTCAGACAAAAAGGTACAACTGTCATGCTTATCGATCAGCATAGCTGCTATCAGTCAAGTCTCTCCCTCCTTACAAGATTATCCATTTTTTTCTTTAAGTACACAAACAGACACTGAAATATAGACGGCTGGGAGCTGGTTATATATATCTCTTTAAAAGCCCTTTTTGAACATAGCACCTTGACAGAGCTATTGTGAGGAACTAACAAGTATGATGGTTATAAATGCATTTTTGGAACAGTCATAATCTATCTTAAAAATGAGGTTTGGGGAAAACATATTAGCTGAATATCACCCATTCATAAATCCTCTCAGGTTTCTGACTGTCTATTTTGCTGCCACTACCATTAAAAAGCCTTAAAACAACAGGGTTATAATGTTTGGCTGAAAATAAATGCACTGTTAAACCATATCTTTGTCTCTTCCCTGCAGTAAGTGGTATGACAGCTTAATTTTCAACAGTCTGGTAGAATTTAATGATCAGAAATGTTTTATTAGCTCCAGAGCTGATAACAAAGTCAACAATTTATCATCAGTCATGGCAGGAAATTATATAACCCCATCGATCTGATTTCAGCTTTTGATTCACCGCTGATATACTACATCCTCCTGATATGCCAGAGTATTAACGTCTGTGTTGTTTCAGTTTCTTTGATAATCATCAAGAATATTTTTCCAGTCCCTCCAGCAGGGGCACTGTAGTAAGGTGCTGTTTTCAATGGCACCACATCCGTCTTTCTGGTGGATGCAGGGGGGAAGCTCCAGCTGCTGATGGTGCACTGATGAGGAGGTGGTTTGCATGTGTTTGGGTGCCTTTTACTTGGCATGAAGATACATAAAACTGAAACTGAATTTAGGTAGCTAGTTTGGTGTGGTCTGTGTTACCTGCAGTGACCGATGCTTCCAGACTAAGTTAGAAGTAGATGATGTGGCATTAGCATCATTTACTTCGAACCCCAGCCTCCAACTTATTATCACCAAGGTCTTGCTAACTTGCTCTTGCCCTTCCTTGAGCTTTATTTGTGCATTTATTATGATAGCTGTGTCCAAATTCAGAAGTAGGACTCAGCCTTACTCTAAACTTGAACGAGACAGTCTGGTTTCAAGAGTTTTCTGTAAGCGTCACTAGCTGTTTCCACCCTTACACTAGCATTACATAGCAATGCCCCTGTCACCAGGCAATATGTGGCTATTTGGCTAACTAGCTAATACTGCTAGCATCATGTAACTTTACTGCCATTGCCATTATATACTATCAATCTTGAAATATGTCCTTTGAGTATTCGACCCATGAATTGAGATACAGTTAATGTTGCTGTTAGCTAGATAGTAGATGAAAACTTGTACTATTTGAGAGTTTTACGCAATATAGTGGTAAAGGCCCATATTCTTATGATTTCATTCAGAGTTAATGGATTGTTTTAATGTTGTTAGCTAGGGTGACCATATTCTGACTTCCCAAAAAGAGGACATGACTACGCTGGGGCGGAGTCAGGGAGTGGCAAGAAGTTGATTTTGAGAGTTTTTCGGGTCAGATCGAGTGTCTTTTACATGCTTCTAACTCAGTCAGTCTGCGTGACACAAACTTGAAACTTAAGTACAAAACCGCTGACATTTGGAGGATTTCATAAACTTCCCCGGACAAGCCCGGACAGCTCCCCAAAAAGTGGACATGTCTGGGTAAAAGAGGACATATGGTCACCCTATGTTAGCTAAATGTAGCTCATGTAATGCAACCCAGAAAGTGCTTGAATGCTAACTAGCTAGCATTATGGGTAAGGATGCAGCCTAAAATTGGGATACAATTATAAAGTGCCTAAAAGCTAACATTGATCATTTATATGAAATAATATACTTTTTTGTCAGAGGAGATGATGTAAGCAAAGACCTCTTGTCCACAAGAGTTGACAAAATTGATACAAACTGAAAGTTCCTGACAGCTTTAATTTGAGTTATGACTGATTTAACAATGTGAATGAACTGATTTTTGACTGATAGAGCACACTTAAGCAGCACAACACTGTTATTTGTTATTATCACATAATAATTCACCTCAAACTGTTGAGATTTGGAAGTAAATAGAGTAATCGCATGTTGGTACTTAAAGCTGAATGTCTGGCTGATAGAGTGCCCTCTTTTTACAAGAGTTTCTGCATGGTTTGGTTGTTGTGCTCCTGTCCAACTCGGCTGTCAAAAAGGTATTTTATGTGTTTTTTGTCCTGGACTTTCTCTGAAGTTTGTGTGAAGTATTCCTGTGGGTGGACTGCCTGAAATTTAAAGAGCAAAGGGTGAAGGGCTGCAGCCTGCTGAGCCTCCATTAGTGCATGTGTCCACATCTTGGCCTCTACTCACCTCTACCTTTCTTATACTTTTCCACAGGGATCAGAACCGCAGAGATCTCGACCTGAACTCTTTCCAAGGTAAAAGTCATGTGACAGTTACTATATCAGAAAGCAGAGGCTGTGTGTGAAATGTTTTCTCTGAATGATATTTCTGAAGTATATCTTGAACCTGTTAAATCAGGGAACAACAGTGGAGAGCAGTGCTCAAAACAGAACAGAATTGCTTTCCTTTCAATGGAGTTTGAAGTGCAGTTTAGCGCAGAAACCATTTCAGGTACAGTCATTTTGGAAAGAATGGCTATCACTCTCACTGGCACTCTGACTTCAGGTGAGCAGTTTGCTGAACGGTGCTTGAACTGTTTGAAATGGATTGCTCATTTCTCATGTCATAACCTTACCCGTCAGGCGCATAGATGAGATTCAGACACTCAGAGATATTTCTGCGAGTTTTCACCTTTTTATTTCTTTCTCTAACAGTCATCTTTCTCTCTCCTGACGGTGTGTTTTGTTTTCAAGGGGTACTAACCCATTTGCCACTGTCAAACTGAAGCCCACACACACTGATGACAGGTCGGCTCCACGCTTACGCAGATGATGACATCTTACTCTAAACAGCGGGAAAAAAAGGCTTTCACTAGGACTTCAGACATAGCTGTTCATAAAGCAGTATGTAATGTGGACCTTAAGTGAAAGTTGTTTAAACAGCAGATGATTTGTACAATTTAAAGACTTACTTTGCTTAAGAGTCCTCCTGCAGTGACACAAAGTTAAAAATATTTACGTTTGCACAAGAAGAAGAAGAAGAAGAAGAACTTCATTGATCCTCAAAGAAAAATTGTAGATATATCTTTTGAGATATTTGTATATCCAAAAACAACACTTTAATAACTTTTACAATATGAAATGCCTGTCTTTGTTTTAAATTCTTTGTAAATGGCTTTAATTTTGTGATTTTTACAATAATGTGGAATCATCATGTAATTATGTGTTATAGCAGTTCATGGTTCTCACCTGCTGTCTCTTTCTTCTCTGAAACTCTTGTATTTTAACACGTGAATGACTTTTTAGACTTCATTATCTTATATTTAGAGCTAAAGGATAAATGTTTACAATGTGTGTATATTATAAAGTTAATCAGTGCTAAAAATGTGCCAGTAAGTATCAAAGTTGCTTTTAGCTTTTATGAGATGTTTCATCTATAATGACCTTGTATGTATAATTCATTTAATCTTTTCATGTCCCTTTTTTTCTACCTAGTCAAGGAACAAAAGTTTAGGAGGAAAAAAAATGTTGCAATTGAAAATGTAAATCTGGGAGGAAATATAATGGTCTAAAAACTGGATTAAAACTTTGAACTCGCAATAAAAAGTGCCACACAGTCATGGTTTGCACAACATCATCCTTTCAGCATTTTAGCACTCTGGTTTACTTCATCAGCTGCACAGACAAGACTAGTGTTTATCTGTAATATATAAATGAGACTTACAAAGAACAAAATGAATTGATTTATCATTTTTGATAGTGATTTATTAAATTACACAAAATAGGACACGGGTGCTAACCATTAAAAGTGAAGCTCTCTTACAGCTGATACAGGGGCAGCCATCTTGGTTCTCTGGCTATCTTGAATTCCTCTTAATTTTCTCGTGTAAAGTGTGTCCTGCTGGCATTAGGAATTTCCAGCTTCCAAGTTCAAATTGGACACACCAGTTGCCTGACTTCTGTGACGGTTTTCCAGCCAGTGTCTTCACAACGAGACTTCTCTGTGGGTCAGACACTCACCACTGACACAAACTCATACAAACATGTTTCAAAAAACAAAACTTTTAAGTGAAAAACCATCAACTGGCCATCACTCTTCTCGAGAAACTTGTAATAAAATTATGCTTTTAGGTACATCAAACTCCTAACCAATTATTAACGGGTTTGTTTGGGTTCTCTGAATTATTCAGGGTTTTTTATGTGTTTTTTTTTTTTCTAACTCTGTTCTTATGCTGTTTTAGTAATGCAGGTTGCCAAAGCACTTTGTAAATCAGATTTGTTATAAGTAGAATGAAAATAAAGTTATTGCTACCATTATGATTACTAAAGCTCCTGTGAGGAACTTTTAGATTGAATAAACTTTGGCGCCCCCTGTGGATGAAGTGGTCTTAGCTTATCTTTTCCTCTACAAATGTAACACTTACTGTGACATTTGTTATGAGGAAGCTGTAAAAACCAGACTGTTTTTTTTTTAGCTGCCCCTCACACCAGTTCAAGGGGCGGCAGTAGCTCAGGAGGTAGTGCGGTTGTCCAATAACCGGAAAGTTGGCGGTTCGATTCCCCCCTATCCTGAATCTGTCCATTGTTTCCTTGGGCAGGACACTTAACCCACCTTCTCCCAGTGTGTGTCCTCCACTGGTGTATGATTGTGAGTGTTGTGTAGTGGTGGTCGGAGACTGTAGGCGCAAACTGGCAGCCACATTTCCTACAGTCTGCCCCAGGGCAGCTGTGACTGCTAAGTTAGTTTACCACCACCAAGGTGTGACTGTGTGAGTGAATGAATGATGTATCCCATGTAAAGGGCGGTCTCTGATAAAGCGCTATATGAAATCTGATGCATAATTATCAAGGCATTAAAAATTACTGTATAAAAATCATCAATCACTTCTCTGATGGTCTTGTCTGCTTTTGAAGATCATAGAAAGGTAATAAAATGAATTTGAATCTGTCATGAATAAAAAAAAACTCCTCACAGGAGCTTTAAATGATCATTTTATCACTTGTACTCCTTTATTGCTTTAAAGCAGCATGTGGCACATGTTAAAGATGCTCTCCCACATAAAACCTCAATGTCTTCCTGTCTTGTAACTGGTAGTTAAAAGCTGTCCTGCTCCTCGTCTTTTTAAAGTGATGGCCTCTAAGCTCCAGATCTGTGTTTATTTGTTCAGGCAGTAAAATGGCCTACTAAAAGAGATCAGGATTCCCGCGTTGCCTGTTCGGGGTCCTCCGCCGGGGATACTTAACCTAAATTGAACCCCTCAGTGTGAATCCAATTGTGCTAATGGCTTTCCGGCACGGTTCTGTAAAAGTAGCACGGCACTGTTTGAGCTGAGGCTCTTTGGCAGGTGGAATAATGTGGTCTCCACTGTCTTTTGCCTCTTTCACTGAAGTTACATCCATAATGCAGTGTGGACTGTGCTGCAGATACAACCATCTGTGAAAACATACTTTACTTTTAATCTCACTGTATGTTTTTCTCCTCTTTTGCTTCTGCGACACCAAGGTCAGCTTTAATCAACGCTCATAAATCACACTGGAGGCTAATATGAAGATAAACACCATTAAAAAGACACCTCTTATACATTATTAGGTCGCTGTAAAGATATGCTTCACTCCTTCTGCTTGATAAGAGTGAAAGTGACAGGGACTTAGAGAAAGAAAGGGAAAAGAGGAGCAGAATTGAGAGTGTAAAATCAGATAGATGAATCACATCAAAAGAAAGAATTAACAGTAAGTCAGTGTTTCTCGAGGCTTTGTGTTTTTTTTTTCAACTTTCATTTTATTTGATTCTTTCACAGCTTGACCTCTTTCTTCTTTTGGTATGTTTTACAACAGCTCATTACCAGAGGAGAAAGGGGGTGATAGATAGTAAAATGGACGGATAGTGTGGGAAGGAGAGAGAGAGAGAGAAGGGGAGGAAATGCAGAGGGGGAACAGTGCTAGAGGTGAGAGAGATGCAGGGGGAAAAAAAGGAGAAATAAGGAGGTAAAGTGAAAGGGAGAGTTGACTTAAAGAAGGAGAGTAAAACAGAAAGAAAGGAGGAAAATTGAGGGTCATTCTCTTATAATCAGTTTTCTTAAAATATCTACTTAATGCTTTAAAATGTGAGGTTTGTTCCTGCAGGCATGTTTATTATCTATACACAGAAGGAAAGAAGAAAAGCTTGTATAAAAAGGAGGAAATAAATATGATCATAAATATAGCTGTGGGGACTTTGTATTGCACTGCACTCGGTGAAAACAGCAGTGTGGGAAGAGGAAGGTGAGGAAGAAGAGTGCATGTGGCAGGAGTCAGAGGCAGTCTGGTGGGCTGGGAGACAGGGTGAGTGGGACGGGAGGGTGGTGGTGGTGGTGAGGTGGGGGTGGGGGTGCTGGAAGAGGAAAAGGGGGGGGAGCCAGCAGGTGTCAGGATGTAGCGGTGGTTTGGAGGTGATCTTGGAGTGCCGGTCAGTCACACCAGGTAGCTTTTCATTCCTTCACCAGAGTGGTGAATTCTGCGAGAAAGGAGA
Organism: Xyrichtys novacula; assembly: GCA_962446985.1. Taxonomy (NCBI): domain Eukaryota; kingdom Metazoa; phylum Chordata; class Actinopteri; order Labriformes; family Labridae; genus Xyrichtys; species Xyrichtys novacula. Next base: position 14,333,611 of record OY660879.1, on the reverse strand, counting down.
CGAGAAAAGAAGTAAGTTAGTGAATAAATGAATAGATACACATGACTTTGAATGTTTGAGCACAAATATGCCCAAGTGTGTGCAATGTATTCTCAAATCACAATGCTCAAAGTGTTTCAAAAACTGAAATCATTTGGCATATATCAAGTTAAAACATCAGTTACTTATCAGTCATCAACACACAGCTGCTTCTATTAGCATTTAGCTGACTTTAAAAAAGGCTTTTCCTGTTTCTTTGTATCTCCATCAGTCATGTAAGCTTGGAGTTATTTGATGTCTGACCCTTACACACAGGGCAAGAGTCATTTTATGTATGAAACCACCTCACTTCACAACAAAACCTCAATAAAAAAGCAGCTCAGAGTAGAAATATGACAAAAGGTCAAGGAATATCCAGTTGGAAAGTCTTTTTTATATTACAGCTTGTTGGATTGTTTAGCAAAGTAAAGTTATTATTGTACTGTGACGCTTGAATGCTGTTACATCAAGGCATTCATCAATTCTTGTCCTTTTAGCTGGTGATCAACTTTTAAAGACCCACTCTAATGAAAATCATGTTTTTCTTGTTTTATACATGATCACATGGCATTTTTCTGATGCTGATCATATAGAGGAGAAATACAGAGGATGATCGCGGAACAAGCGTGTGTGTTAGGGGATTACAATGCTCATAAGAGATTTTTGATCAGCTTTCATCGTGCCCCTAAATACAATAGGGCCTGATCTACTAAGATCCAAAATTGTAAACGCTAAATTGCATGTGCAAACTAAAATATTGCACGTGTTATTTGTGGGCGTGTTGCGGGTGATCTACCATCATTGCGTGTGCAATTGGTAGCGGACAGCCCTCTTTAAACGGGGATTTTGCTTGCGCTATCGGCTGTCACCATGGAGAGTTTGTGAGAGCAGAGTGTTTGAAGCCATGGAGTTGCACATATGGTTTTGGGGAACTATATAAAAGGCAAGGCAAGTATAGCACAATTCATACATAAGACAATTCAAAGTGCTTTACAGATGCAAGAAGATCTACTAGAAATCAAAAAAGGGATTAAAACGATTTAAAATCAATAAGACAAACAGATAATTTTTTTCGTCTGTTTCTTGTTTGACCTTATTATTCATGAAAATCATAATTTACTGGAAAAACGAAAAAAATCACAAGCTTTTGGACAAGAATCATGGCGTGTATCATGACACTTCTGCATCCTTCTCCCCACAGTGACCGTGCGTAACGCTGCTCCAGTTTGCACGTGCTTTTCAAACAGCGACCGCAATCGGTTTCTAGGTTTGATAAATCCCATTGTGGGTGCTAAATGATTTCATTTGCATCTGCACCTCCCAGAATTTTGCATGTTCTGATGATCTACATACATTTTGGGTATTCATGAAGGCAAACATGCTAACCATGCACCTGGTTAGTAGATCAGGTTTGCACGCGCTATCAAGTTTGCACGTGTTTTTGTACACGCAAAACTTTTGTAGGCCCAATAGTGTCTCAGGAGTGAATAGCTCCTATGTTACCTGCTACTTCTGCTGCACAGGCAATGTTAGGCTGCAAGCTAACGTGAAGAAGAGTGTGCAGAGCAGCGCTGTCTCCGCACACAACTCGAATTGCTAATGATCTATTGGACCGCTGCAGAAGAAAAGCCCTTGAACACAACACAAGTAACACGGTTTTGGCCAAAAACTTCGTAATCACAATTTAAAGACCACTGAGAACACTTTAAGTAGAAAAAAAACGAGTGGAGTGGGACTTTAAGTAGCTAAATAATTAGAGTTTTTGTGTTTATTACCTTTTTAAAAACAGATAACCCTTTTAATCACAGCTTTAACTTTAACACCCAGAGAATAACATCTGAGGAAATTTGCCACCACAAGTATGAAGAATAGATAATTACGGCTACAAGCAAAGGACGATAATCCTTTTTTTATTTAGGTTGCTAGAGGATCAGTGTGTCGGAATAAGATCCAGCAGAGACTGAACAGCTCCCTAAAACATGCACCTTTAAAACCATTCAACAGTCACAGCCACATTATTCTGATATATACGCCAAACTAACTGTCTCATAGAGTTCTCCTATGGTGTAATATGAATGTTAAGCAGCATTGTTTATGCTCTGCTGCTGATGAATACTGTGAAAACATCAGTGCAGCTGAAAAGCCCGTTGGCCCACTGAAAGTGAGAGTGGTGATAACTGTTCATTAAGTGGAGCAGCTGCAGTAAACAGGATGTCCCAATCGTCATGTTTACTTCTTTTTATGGTAAGCGCCAATTCCCGTCTTTGTTTATTTTGGGTTAAGTCAAACAATAAATGAAGCTCAACAATACCAGTGATTTTTGCACAGCTTTTGAAATGGGCCAGATGTGAAATATGCAAATTAATTATACATCTTTTTGGAATCACTATGTTGCTAAAGTTTCTCTCTGTTAAACAATGAATACTTTATTTTTAACATAAAGTCAAACTAACAACAAAAAGCAGTGCAGTGCAAGATCAAAATCTGATCTGTAAGTTAATAAAAATGAGCAAAACTAAAATGAACCAGCAGCCTTTGTACTCCATCAAAAGATGAGTGTGTGGTTCATCATGCTCTGCAGTATGAGAGTGCATGTGCTTCGTCTCTTTGAATTGTTGTTGTCTGCTAACGTGATTCTGTAGCACCCAAACTGATTGAATGTGATGTTTACCATCAACTCCAATCTTGCCGTCTCCGTCCTTGTCGGCTGCTCTTAAAAATTCTTTGGTTTCTTTGTCTGTCAGGTCCCTGCCATCTTTGGTGAAACCCTTCAGAACATATCTGTACAAAGAGAGAAAAACAAAACAAATCTGCGTCAGAGAAAACAGAAGCTAAATGTGCAGAGAGAGTTTTTGTTGTTGTTGTATTTATCAGTGTGTATCGTACTTGAGTTCCTCCTCCTCTATATAGCCGCTGTTGTCGGCGTCCAGCACCGTGAAGACCTTCTTCACATCGTCGGCAGACTTGGCCTTCAGACCGACCATCTCGAAAAACTTCTTATGGTCGAAGGAGTCAGGAGCTGCACAAACACAAATACAAAGAGGCAAACATTTAAGAAGTTTGCAAGCTTTTTAAACGCCCTAATCTTCCCAACAAAGCCGCAAATGGATGTACAGTGTGTGATGAAACTCTTCCAGAAGTTACTTTAAATTGTTCGTCCTGTGTGAAGCCAAGTGATAAGACCCAAAGGCAAAAATCTATTTGTAATGAGGCAGCCTTCTAACAGGGCGGCGGTTAAATATTGAGAACATGTGTTCGCCAGAGGCCCCGTCAGTTCTGGGTCATGGAGCTCTTTCTGTCTCCTCGGTCTGTCTGTGCAAAAGTACATGTACATATATGTCACATACAGGTGTACATGTATGTGAAAGAACATCCTCATATAGCAGAGATATACAGCTTTGAAGCAGGAGGAGCTATTTCAGTAGCTTCTCAGTTTTTTCTAAAATGATGTTTGTTTTTTTTTATCAGTGGAAGCAACCCTACACCTTGGAAAGACATAAAACCCCAGAATATTGTCATTATTTGATAACAATCTGAAAGTAGCACTCTCTGTACAATTATTGAGCTGTGAGGTGGAAGTTAATGTTGTGTTTGCTTCTGTCTGTTTCCAAAACGGTGAAATAAAGCCCAAGGTTGTGATACTGTGAAGGCTGAAAACAAAAACTTCTTATTGAATAATTACATCCCTGGATTAGGAGTCAGTTTAGATCGAATCAGAAAATTAAGTTTCTGGTTTTACTGAATAATAGATGAGTGAACACTTTCTTGATGTGTAGTAGAGCAGGGGCGCCCCCGAGCAGTTTCTACAAATTTTCTTTTATTTTTTGATGCCCCTGTTGTTCGTGACATTTTATTTAAACCTCCTGTGAGGAACTTTCAGCTTGGGTTCATTATCATGTCTACCACATGCTTCAACAGTGTCTTCTGATGAGTGCATAGATCATTCTGAATATTTTATGTGGAAACAATAAAGACAGAATGAGCATAAAAAAAAATACGATTTACTGTAAATATCATCAATCATGTCCCCGTTGGTCTTTTTTTAAATTTTGTATACCATAAAAAGGCTTTCTTTCGGTAATGTCCAAAAACTCGTCACAGGAGATTTGACCATATGACTCCTGCAAATATACAGTAAATAATCTCTAAGCTAACTCTGCACTAATAGTAACATTTATGTTCAGTATTGTACATGGTCCCTTTTAAAATATAAAAAAAATAATAATAATTGTTCACATGCTGACTATCAATGTGCTGAGAGAACTAGAGAACTTTCTTTACTTTTACCTGCCAGTTTTGTCCCTGTCTTTAACTGTAGACCTACTTTGCTCTCAACAGAAACCTCTGTTCAGCATGGATCCAACTGTTGCAGTGCAACATAACCATAGACCCTATATAGAATGGACACCGTCTGCCTCCTCGCTGGGTGAAGCCACTCCAAGAACAGCACACTCTGGTGACGGGCTGCATTATAGGTCATTAATCCCACCTCCTCAAATCTTTATGGAGTTGTGGACAAACTTTAGAAAGTTATTACACAGAATATAAATTTTTCTTCCCCCTGCTTGCAATGTCGACATGTAGTTATTGTAAGACTGGTTTGTGCTCAAGTCCTCTTTTTTCGGTACAGCTTTGTTTTTAAAGGTTATTTGGGGGTTCATGTTTTCTATGATTGACACCTGATACAGCCTAGAGGCGTACGAAGATTGAGTAGCTCACTCTGGGGATACGCTTTTTAGCCGAGCATCATCACAGCGACTCTTCCGCCAAATGTACAATGCTACTGCGCAATGTTGGTTTCAGGAAATGGAGAAAAAACGTTTTTTGGCTTCAAATCCATATACTGGTGGAAGGCAGAACCAAGATGTCCAACACATGTTGGATTTTTTCTCTGTAAAACTGTCTATTTGGTTAATTTTGCATAAAACTTGTCTCTAAAAAGGCAGGTTGCATAATTGAATGATGTTTTAAGCTTTTTCAACACAATATCTATGTTTTACAGGGGTAAAAAAAACAACAACAAAAAAAAAACAAATAAAAATTGGAAACAAAAGAAAATTTTGAAAACAAAATATAAAAACTACTTAATAGTTCAAAAACTATCATGACCTTGGTTAGTGGGTCTACAACCCAAAGGGACATTGTGGATGGAGAACCAAGGGACAGCCAAGGACAGGCACTCTGGTCCTTGGCAGCGTGGCATTGACTGGTAGCTGGACTCCCCAAAAGGATAATCCATCGGGGTGGCACAGACCATTCGCCCTTGTTCGCCACTAGAGAAAACAACCCTTGCCTGTAGAGGTCTTGTTGTAGCAGTCTCATTTATACTAGTATGTTCATTATAATGGGATAATTCTGTGAACAAGTACCTCTGGTGTGCAACATCAAAACAGTGGTATTTGTATCAAACCAAAGTGTGCCACCAGGCTGCATCCAAACCACCTAATTTACACAAGACAAGTGCTTTACCTGCAAATGCACCCAGGGCTTTCTTGATGTCGTCAGCGTTGAGGATGCCGCTCATTGCCATCTTTGCTGTTGGAAAGAGAGAGAAGAAGAGAAAAGGACGTAGAGGTTAGAAACAAGGTCACCAGAGAGCAGAGAAAGAACACAGAGACGTTCTCGTATTACTCTGGTGACACTTTGGAAATGGAGCAGGAAACCAGGACATGTGAGCAGGAGGTGATGAGTGACAGAATGTAATGGTGACAGTCTGGGAGGAGTGACAAAAGGAGAAAGGGGATGGAGATGGAGGGTGTTGAAGGGAGGCAGAAGCAGAGTCATCAAAAATCAAATAAAGAAAATAGTGTAATAAAGAAACACAGGAAGGGAGGGCAAAATAGAACAACCAGCGAGGTGTCCATATCAGTGTTTTCTATTTCTTAAGAGTGTTATCCTTGAGCTGTTATAGATGAAAGAGGCGCAGAGTTTTCACGGGCCATCTGAGTCTCAGCTGTGTCTGAAATATCGCAGGAGAATTCAGTTTGTCAGCCCAGTCCAGATCAGAGCATCGTCTTCCTCCTCACACTGTGAAAGCCGAGCTCAGCACTTCACGGTGCTTTGAGTGTTGGTTTTTTTTGTTCTTGAACCCGATCGCCACTTCTAAAGAGTCACCCCTGACTTTGACTGCTGCTCTTCTCTCCTCTGCCATCTTTGTGCAGACACACACGTCATTATCGCCAGGATTGTGAACACTTTGTTTTCTTCTTGGAAATATTGCCACCAAAAATGTCTGATTCCTTCGCGGCTGTTTCAAGAAGTTTAAATGAAGGTTGCGATAAATATTTGAAAACTGTAATCGTAACATAACATAATGATGAACACTTCAAACACAGCTGCATCTGTGGTGCAACCCCAACAAAAACAACCCTAGTTTAATTTGAATAAATGAATAAAAGCTTCATTTGTAAACTCACATGATTTCTGTGATTTTCAGGATAACCTCCCAGATAATCTTTTTCATATCAAATAAGCAAGCGCAAATTTGTAGATTTTAAAGGGCAAACACAACACATCGCTTCAAACTATTAAATCCAAAAAAACAAAAAAATACATCATTCTTCATCTGATCAGGATGAGAAGGAGAGCAGAGCTGCGGCTAAAGCACAGGTATAATACGCTTTAAACTCCTTAAAGCTGCACAGAAGAAACACAAGAAGACCTGTTCACAGACAGAAACCAAGAGAAAAGTTCACAAAGGTCATTATAACTTAACATGCTGCTTCTGCTTCCACCCTCAAATCCCTGGACTTGGTCTCCGCTCTTGGAGTTGAAACTTTTAGCTGTATAAAAAATCATTTGATCCTCTCTAGGCATGATGAACATGTTTCTTTTTTGTGCATAGATCCCTCACTGGGCATTACTTTCCCAACAAATGCTGATGCTAAACTTGACTACTGGATGCGACCAAACTTGTTCCAAACAAGTGCCACAGGTTTACTCCAAACTTGAAAAATCTGTGTTGTCGATGCAGAGCAGGAAGAAACATTAAGCAGAAACAGAAAGGTCACAGAAACGATAATGTATTATTATCGTCCTCACTGTTCTGTCCGCACTGTACAGAATGCTGAGCTTGACAATTCCTCTGTTATGTCCTTCCCAGAGGAAATACAGTCTGAGTGACCTGTACATTTCCACCTGTTACCAACCTCACATACGGTAATATTCTCTAGTTCAAGCCTGAGGAAATCCAAATAAACTCACTCATTTAAGTCTGCCATGATGTGGTTCAGTGACTATTAAAAACCCACATTCATCTAGGTTCCACTGAGGATCAGAGTGAATTATCAACCAGTGAGTAAAATCAATTCTGACTGACTTGAGAGAGCCCTACTAATAAAAATATTTCTGTATTGACTACAAACTCAATTAAAAGAAATGAAGACTTAACTCCACAGCCTGATCATTCTCTGTTTTGATAAAACACAAAGATAAATGTTCGTTAACCTCTCTTTGAATCTGTTCCAGCACCATCAGCTGATGTATGAGCGTCTTTGGAGGTAGGCTGTTATCTACTTTGGTAACATAATGCACTGCACACAAAGATCGATACAGAACACCACAGAAGGTGTGTGGCCTCACAGCCAATCTATCGTCGTTACAAACACACAACCTCCCTCCCTGACCTTTACCTCAAAGAGGTCTGTGGGGAAAAGAAACAATTCACCGTGAAATGGGGAGGATGAGATTGATTTACTGCGATATCTCCATGTGTGCGCTGCCAGTGGAACTGTATAAACTACGCCACATTGATTTATTCAACCGGGAGTTATAAAGACAAGTTGTGGTTGAGCTTATCTGCGGCCACTCTCTACAGATTGTTGATCTTGGCTGATTATCTTCAAAGCGTTCTTTCTCTCCACTGGCCAGTTAAATGAGGTCTTTAAGGTTATGTTGCCATTGAGAGATAGTAAAAAAACATTTGTATAATATCACCAGCTAAATGAGAAGTGTTTAAGTATCATTCAAATTGACTGGAATTTTAATATAGGCTCCTTTTTGGCTCCAATTTTGGTCTTGAAGAGTCCATGAAGAGTCTTTGGCTGGTTCCTTTTAAATTGTCATACTATTAGACACTGATATTAGACCTAAACATCAACTATTGAGCCACATTAAAAATTAACCTAGTCCTATACAGCAGAATGTGAAACTTTGAATTATATATATATATATTATACTGCAGCTGTTAGCCACAAGGCTATAGACCCACCCAGTCTCGACCTCCTTGTGTCTTGCGAGGTTCATTTAAAGTTAGGCTGAATCAGTATTGCCAATTTGGTGACCACCACTTTTGCACCTGAAATACTCTGTTTCAGAAACCAATTGATGACATCACTACCACTACATCCATATTTTTCAATCAATGGCCAAAAGAAGAATGTACCACTTTTTTCCAAGTACAACCCTGCTGCAGATTGTGGTTGTTTATCATGCCATCTACCTGCTCCATCTCAAAAGCTAAGTTGTTCATAGATGCACATTTACATCTTTTCAATAGTTACATCACACGTGGTACTAGTGGTGTTGTGATAGTGGTGTTCCTCAAGGTTCTACTCTTGGTCCTCTTCTATTCTCTCTTCGGATGCTCCTTTATCACCCTGAACCTTTTTGTCTTTGGTCACCATAACATTGACAACCTGTTGTTGTATGTTAAACTTTTATTATGAACCCCAGAAGCTCGACTCATTGGATAACATGGCTGAAACTTGCCTTTAACAAATTCCTCTAATTACAATGTCCCTTAAAATCTTCCCCAAAATTTAAATGTACTCAAGCCAAAGCAGAAAAGTTAATACTTGAAATATTTTGGATTATTTCAGAGAGGATTAGTTGTTGTTGTTGTTGAAGCCAATGTTGGTAAAACCAAAAAATTAATAGAAGGTATTGCGCAAACAAAAAAACGACAAATAATTAAATTGTATGGTTTTGTCCATCAACATAGGATCAACCTGTGAGCTCTCTTGAACTGGGGTTTCCTTCATGGGAAGTCCCCATCATCATGTTCTCTCTTAAGTGTGGGAAACCTAACCATGCTGCGGGGCTGCCAGCTCCCCAGCCTACTAGAACAGCTGCATGAACGTGTGAATATGTTGCTTTTATATGAGTCAATGAGGGTGCCAAGCAGGCGAGGGTGAGAAGGTGGAAGGCTTAAAAAAGGAATATGAGCCTGCAGTGTCCTCTTGACTGTTGTGTGTATGTTTATAGGACTTTCCGCAGAAAGCAGAAGTAGAAAACCCAGTTTTGAAGAAGAAAAGGGAACACTCCGCATGCAAACATTCTCCCTTGCTATCAATACATGCAGTTTGTGAACTGGGGTTGAACCCTTGTCCTACTCAGACAGTCTTTGAGGGGATTGTGTTTTTGGAGTTCTTCCCTTCATGTTAGTGTATCAGTGCACTGCATTGATTTATTTAACTAAGTGTTGTGTCTTGGAATGATTGGTTTAGTGTAGCTCATACAGCCCTTCAGCTTCTGTTGTTTGAGGTTTAAACTGAGGTCAATGTTATTTATATGTGTCTCTGGTTACTTATGTATCTACATAAAGAAACTGACGTTAAAAAAAAACTAAGAATTGAGGCCATACATTTTCCAGGTGAATTAAACCCAAGCCTTTTAGTATGAACTTAATATAGAGCAGTAAATTAAAGAATTAGGGATGGGAACTTAAACCCAGTTCCACATTTATTTATTATTGGCCCAAAAAACAATTATGTTTCAGCGTATCAGTTTTGCCATTGAGTCTCACAGGTCTTACAACATAATGTTATATCTCATGTCACATTATGTCAAACAAATCAAATCACCATTGCACTTTAAATAATTTTTTAAAGTGTGTTTTAGGGCAGTGTTATAAATAGATTTATTTGCATTTACAGTTTTTAAGATTTACAAAAATCTAAATCTAGATAATGATAAAAAACTGTTAATAGAATTTTTTGTGAAAAAAATCCTAGATATTATTTTTGTCCCATGTTGCCCAGCCCTAACCCTAACAGAGCTTCCTTGAGACAGTCATCATCTTCCCTTGTTGAAAGTCGTCATGGAAAAAAAAAACCTAGCTTAGTCACGATTCCTTTTCAGAATGAGCAATCTTACAGTGTTCAAATCTGTGTTGAAATTTGAAAGGGTTAAAGTGAGTTAGCCACAGAAATGAGAGGACAAAAGGTTTGAGTATGATATGTTGGAAGTTGAGGCGGCGGCAAAATGTTGTCAAAGACAAAAAACACTACCAGCTCTTTGGAAATGTTTGGTCTTCTGGTCTTTCCACTAAATATTACAAAAGTATAGGTAGTGAAACTGCTAATGACTCTGAAGTTGTGATAATATGATTTTTATGAACAGCAACACTAAAAAAGATGTAAGCGATTCTTCTTTGTCCACAGGGGGTGCCAAAACCAACAAAACACACAGTTCCTTACTGGAGGCTTTAAATTATGAATTAGTTCAGGTGTAGTCATATTGGTATAAAATTAGATGTATCTACTCAACTTAATTAAGTTTATCAATGCAGAATTGTTCCCTGTTCATAAAGAGCCGGTTGAGAAAATGTTACAAATGTACCTTTATTAAAAAAACCATTAGCTGGCCATTGTCCTGAATCAAAGAGGCCCCCCAATGATTTTCTTCCTCTATAAAGGTTCTTAATCTGAATTATTGATCCGCAGAGTTGATCTTCAGTTAAGCTTGATGGTTAAATGCAGCCAGATCTATCTTTTTAGTGTGCTTTATTATTGCCTATTGATTTTTACAGAGCTGCCGATAGCGAGAGAATGTGCTATTGTGTAAAGAAAAACAAATACACACATGCCTGAAGCCATGCATCCCACACACATGCACACACATGCTTAGCAGTGGGGGAATGGATTAGATAAGCGTAGTGTAGAAGCCTGGGGATCAGCTTGCTGTTATCACCACTGTCCACTGTCTAATCCTGGCAGGTACAGGACAGGCTAGCTCGACCACACTTGGCAACAATAAGAGTATGAGTGTGTGTCTTGTTTTATGTGTGTGAGTGAGAGTGTGATTTCATGATTGAACAGTGGCTCTGAGCTCAATTACACCATCAGCATGCAAGTAAACTGTATGTGCAACAACAACACTGATATGCAGATGTTTCAATAAAGATACCATTCAAATTAAGCAAGTTGGTATGCTAAGGTTTGCTAATTATCTCCCACACTGAGCACCAGTTTCCCAATTCAGAGTGTGTTTGTGCCACTTTATATGTAACTGTGTGCTTTTAGCACGGATAGAGTTCGGCATTACCTGATCTTTTACTTAAGGTTGGATGCTAATAACTGCCAAAATACTGCTTGTGCTTACATACCCACCTGTTATTACGGGTTTAAAACTAACTAACTACTATTTATTATGTTGAAAAGGCTTCTTGACATTGACCTTTATGAAAATTGACTGAATTTTGGAGTGTGCCTCAAGTGGCCATCTGAGAAACTGCAGTTTCACTTTGTTGTTGCAACCTAATCCAAAGTTCAAAAGTTTTACTCATATTTCACTGAGTTGTTCTAAAGGGACATGAATGTCTGGGTTGGTGACGTTTCTAATTCATCTAATGGTTTGACTCGGCAGCGATCTCTGATGTTGAAAAATGAAGCCAATGCGGAAGTGCCAAAAAAATACACTTCCTTAAGTGCCCACTTGGAAATGGTTCAAGACGCTCACAAGACTCCATTAACACCCTTGTTAAAATGCCAATTTTTACAGCGGTAATAAACATGTTTACAGCCCAGAATAGAATAGATTTTGGGTCTGAAAAGCCCATTTCCACTTGAAAGGGGGTTGATTTCAATTAATACCAAAAGGTCAAAGGCCTGCCTCACCCTTCTCTTTTTTTATCTATTACTAGGTTGATAGACAACCGAATAAGTCCAGAGGCTGAACCGGCCAAGCTGGGGTACAGACTTTTGTAGGAATGGTAAAGTGGTAGACTGGGAGCTTACATCAGACCCGAGGGGCTCTTCTCTACTAATTGCATAAACTTTAATTTATGATTTGAAGAAGTTAAAAAAAAATATATATATATTACTTTTAACTCCCAAAGGTAAAAACAGGACAGCAAATTTTTGATCATAAGATATGCAGGTACAACGCCACCATTTAAAGTGATACCTTGATATGCAAAGGAGTTACAAGCAGTCTGTCAGTTACAAATGAAACAGTTGATTTCAATGTAAGTGCAGCCTCTGATAAGGCAAATAGCCAATCACGGTATCAGATTTTAGGTTAGCTATTAGGGTGGCCAAGCAGAATTCAAGAGGCCAACAAATGGCTCCACCCCTGGATCAGTCAGCATTTTTAACATAGGGAATCCATTTTTGGGCCTCAAAACTAACATCAAACTGATTCTGTACCTTACAGTTTTTGTATAAGACATTTTACCACAAGAAAACCATGATGGCCAAATAAAGACTTTACCACTTTGAAACTTTACATTCAGTCTTTTGCCTTAAAGCAATACTGATGTGACCTCCACTATTCGAGCTTTAAAAGGCAATCAGCATTAAAAGCCATGAATTTTCATAGTGCCATACAAACAAAATTTCTTTAGTCCATCTCATTAATTAACTGAAAGCATCTACTTTAGCATAGCTCTGCCTATGAATATTCATTGTTGTTCATTCATCTTCTTTACAAGCACATGCAACATTTTTCAAATTCTCTGTGATCAGCTATTGAATCAGAGGAAATTAATTCTCAAGAGCAACTTCACGCCTTCCACTGTATCAGCAGTTTGACTGGGTTACGCTTCCCTAGAGCACAGAGGGAGACTATATTTTGTCTTATTAGGTGTAATTAAAATATGACCTTGAAAGATAAAACAAGTAAGCACAGTAATGAAATCACACCTGTGTCCTTATTCTGGGAGCAAACCATTGCTGTGTGAAGGTAATTGCCTTGTTGATATACAGTCTGTGTATCTTAATCCGATCTCATTTTGTTGGGGAGACTGTAAAAGATAGTACATTGCATTTTTTCAAGCTGTTCTCTGCCCCCACCTCATCCTAATGGGCCAATCTATCAACCATATAACCACAAAGAAACATCAAGAACTGTACAATCACTTCAGAATTAATATCAACCTTCATACATGAACCCTGAAATTGTTCAGATCAAGCATCCAGGAGTTTTCTATCAGTAGGGACACTTAAAAAACATCAAGCTTTGCCATTTATGTAAGTAAGTGCAAATCTTTTCAACAGCTCTATTTCATTCAAATCTCTTCTTCTTCTTCTTACCTGTGAATGACTGATGGACATAAACTTGGGGAAAAGGCCAGCTAGGTGCAAGAGGGAAGCCCAGTAAGAAACAGTGCCTCTTCCCTCTGATTTATACATGACCTCCTATACTATTTTTGGATGAAAAATGGGCGTCCAGTTCGGAACAGGGTCAGTGAAGTTAAGCTGCTAGGCTGGCCCGTATCACTTTCTTGACTGCAGCCATGCTAATCAAGCATTACTATTAATAATCATCAATCTCCGCCTCTCATAGCAGCCAGACTTCTTTCCTCTTACTCCTCCCTTCATCTCTCCTTCCTTTCCTCTCTCCTCCTTCAAGCCTTTTGATTTCACTACACCATTTTCTAACACTACCCACCCAAGAGACTTCCTCAGTACTCTAATCCCCATCTGGTCTGAACTCTTCCCTCTTCGCTCACTGTTTCATCTATCTTCAACTTTTCATTTAAAGTTCTGAACTGTAAAAAAGTTGTCCTCTTCAATTCACACTGACGTTTTTCTCCTCCTTTTCCCATCTTTCAAGGAGATGATAGTATTCTCAAGGAAGCCGCTTAAAAAAAATACACAGGTACAGTCGTTCGTTCATCCAGCCTTCAGCTCTTGCTAACTCAAATGTGTTGTCAGGAGTGATATGAAGGAATGTTTCTCACCCTCGCCTCTTCAAAATTTATCAAACAGCTAATCCTAAACTTCACACAGAGAACAAGCTTCATCATTTTTTTAACTGAACCGTACCCTCTCTTGTCTTCGGATTAACCATTTAATCATAGTTTTAATTTCTGTAACAATACGCTTAGAAATAAGCAGTTTTAGAACAGATTAAGCATGTTTTCCAAAAAGGGAACATATCTCACACACCAGTGTAGATTCATGTAATTAATGAACATCATTGATGAAACATTAGCTGCGTTTACATGGGCACAAATAATCAAAATAAAGGCCCGATCGGGATAAAAATGTCGAACATGTCGATCAGAAGATTCTGATCCAATATGGCTCTATCGGAAAGAAATTGTATTCGGATGAAGTGGGGTGGTTTATGCCAATTGTTATTCCGAAACACGTCCATGTAAACACTTAATCGGATCGTGACTCTCTATCCTGAGCCGGTCTTCACTCTTTAGCCTTTGGCTTGTTTATTGAGGCCAGTACAGGAAGTTTCATCATTAACACTCTGGCATAAAATACAACCGCAGGTGCCGAGTCTGCTCCTCCGATAACATAACAAGGCGTACATACAGCGTGATGATGTCACATCTGCACGCACAGCGCAATTTTTGACAGAACAGTTAAATAAGTACGCAAGGGCGCCATCTAGTGACAACATTTAACATGGGAACATCCTGAATTGGCTTGTTGGTTTGTTGACAGCACAGGCGTAAATACAACTCTTCTTCTGCAGCTATTTTAGCGAAATCAGACAACTGGATTATTGGATTTTGCACACATATAAACACTGGATTCAGATTATCTGATCCCTCAAATTTTAAGGATCAAGAAATTTTGCACATGTAAACATGGCTAATGCTAGCATGAACACTTTGACGTTAAGCAAGAACATTGCAGCTTTAACTAAACAGTCCTTGTTCAGTTTGAGTTTGTGTTTAATGAAACTGCTAAAGTTTTGTTTCCATTAGCATTTGAAAGAAAGTCAAAAGTTTTTCAGGCTGTTTTTCTTAATAATAATAGGAATAATTACACAAAAATGCACAGGAATCCAGAAAACATCCACATTCAACTCTGCAATCCTACTTTACAGAGAAGAAACCGATAAGGTGTCCTGTTTCCTTTCATCACCAGCCCCCCAACAATAAAACACCAGGCTATATGTCCCTCTGAGATGGTGTGGCACTCCCTGCGCATGAATCCTTCCCTGAGGGGCACTTATAGATGTGAAGTGATTATAGATCACAGCAAACATCAGCTGTTTCCACCAGTGATATTACCGAAGAACTTCTTGCAATGACATTTAGGGAGAGGTCGATACAAGACTTCAGGGCAACTGTCTGTACGTGAAAGCCATAAACATTTTTTCTTGAGGGGGACAAGTTTATGTATGCTTTAGTTTCTTCATGTGTGCCGAGAATATTTATGTGTCAGATAAAAACGAAAAGGTGGCCTGTGCTGTGGGACTCTTAGCAACAGCTGGTCCGATCTCAGTTACTGTCAAAGTGCCATATTCATAAGACAGTAACAAAATTTATGATAGATGTTTTATTGATGTCAAAGTTTTTTATGAGCGAAAGTCATCCTGAAGTGGCAGAGATTTATTAGATCACACTTAATGACAGGGTACACACATTTTTTAAGTGGTTCCCAGGAGCAAATGAGGGACTTAAAGCTAATACTACACAAGCAGTTTAGTAGATCTTACGGATCAAACCAGAGTGTGATGGAGTTCAGCAAGATAAGATCAACGCCAATCCATTCAAAGCCTTGAAAACAATCAATACATTGTTTAAATCAATCCTGAAATTGACAGGAAGCCAGTGCAAAAACGCTTAAATTTGGACATTGAGCAGCAATTTGCACAAGCAGAAGGTGCTGCAAAGACAACTGATCCAAATGAAAGACAGAGAATTACAGTAAACCAGCCTTCATCAATCAATCAACCAATTAATCTTTATCCATAGAGCGCCAATTCATAACGAGTGTTATCCCAAGATGATTCACACAAAAAAAGCTGGTCTTCACCATACTGTGTAATTTAGGCATGGATCACCCCCTTAGAGTCATTTGAACCAAGATATGATTCAAGCTTAGCTACAAGTCTCAGCTGGAAAAAGCCAGTTTAAGAACTTTTGTTTTATTGAATGAAATGTCAAAACTTACGCCAAGTTTTTCTTAAAAAAAGACTGACCTTTGATGACAGCTGGGGGGCCAAGGGCAGCAGCACGATCACCCAGATTGTCCAAATACATCAATTTCTGTCTTATTTCCATTTAGACTTTGAACATCCTGGTTGGACATCTTCCAAACAGTTAAGCAGTGTATAATCCTAAGATTTTGATTTTAAGGGCAGGTAGAAGTAGGTATCATATGTAAAGCAATGAAAAGCCCAACTGTGACGGATACAACAAAAACAGCACTGGGCCGGGATTAGAGCCTTGTGGCACCCTAACCCAGAGATAAGTTCATAGGTCAACAATACTTGACAGAAGGACCCTATGACTCACTGTGTTATAGACAATGGTGAAGTCCTGCAGCAGCAGATCAGTAGAGTTCCCAGAATCAACAACTAAAACATCTTAAATAGAGACATGCAGCCAAGTGGGAGAAATGTGTCTCATTATGAGATGCACAAGACCACTACAGCCAACAAACACCTGCTAAAAACTGGCTAACATTTGGAGAATCATTTTCTATTTTTATATTGTATGGCAAGAAAAGGACACAGTGGAAGCTATTACTGATGTAGCTGTGCTGTGTATTAAGCCGAAAACATACAGGATCCGTATTGAGCGCGTTCTGTATTTGCTCCGTAGAGCAGCTCTGAGTATCGCATACAGGATGTGTATTTGGAGTGTGGCAGCAGCGTAGTGCAGCCCTGGTCAGTATAGAGGAAACAACATGCTCACAACAGGTTGTTGTGCCTTCCTGTGGTCTATTCCTTGCTAATTTGGATATAAATCAGTGACCATTGAGCCTCTACTATATGTGAAAAAGCAACGTGATATTACAGTTTGGGTTTTTGCAGGTTTACTCATGTCTAATAAAGTAAACTATGTTCCTTTATAATGTGCTGTTACCTTACGACAGAGTTAGCAGTTAAAAGTCCTGTCGGGGTCCACATGGATCAGGGATTGACTATCGGATTGTTCTGTGTTACTGATAAATCCATAACCAGGAAGTATTTCTCATCTACACAAACTGATACACAGTCAGGAGTTTGGATATGGTGTTTTATTTTGAAATACCAGATGACATGCACGGTTTTCGTGCTTGACATCCTGTCTTGAATGATATTGTCCATCTGGATTGACGTGTATTGGAAGCGTAGAGCAGTAAAAATAAACTTGTCGTGTATCTTTAGCTGTGCTGCGCTCGATACGTGATGCTGCATTGATAAAAATGGCAGCCTATTTGCTGCGTTATATGCGACACTGTCAATACGAGCTCAATACAGATCCTGTTTTAGCCTTTATGGTTTATATACACAGTGGAAATGCCTAATAGCTTACACCAGATAACTGTAAAGATGAGCTAATCACTAGGGTTTTTCAGTAAATCCACTGTTTATTCATCAAGAAGGAAAGGAAAAATTCACAGAATTGTAATCAAATTTGGTGTGAAAATATCAGAAATCTTATTTTTAGGCCATATTTCCTAGCCTTAGATTCAGATCAGACAACGTTTTTTCATTTATCAATATAATTTTGTTGGACAGTAACCTAACTGCTTCTGGTTAATCTGAGAGACTTGCCTTTCCTCCGTTTTTTTGTCTTTCTTTGCCTTCTGTAACCTTGGCTTAGTATTCCCATTAGCATAACTGCTTATTCAACTCAATTTCAGTCCACTTCACAAACCTCACCCTCTTAGTTTTAAATCTTTTGAACTTTCACCACCCTTCCTCTTTCATCCCTTACTAAACCATCTTCACCCTATTTTGATGCAACCTTTGTGACAACTAATTTTCTCCTTCCTTCAACCCATTTGCCAGTGCGCTCCCTCTAAATTTATCACCTTTGCCAACCCCCTCGCAGCAGCTAAATAGCCTCAGAGGGTTGCCTTGATCCCATGATGTGCCTGGGTGCTTCTGACTGTTCTCCTTGGACTGACAAAGAGCTCAGCGGGGGGAAAGGAGAGAGAAGAAAAAGGTAGTAGAAAGTGATGGAGCAGTGACAAGGTAAGCTGAGAGAGAGTGCGGAGGGTGATGAAAGAGGGTGAATCAAAAGAGCAATGGCGGGAGAGGAATCCCGTCAGAGCAAAAGGGAAAAGTTGAAAGATAGAGATGAAGACAGTAAGGTGATGGAGGGCCCAAGGTCAACAATAGACCCCATCAGGGTTTGTCAACGTTAGATGATGAACGGACAAGGTGAAGGGTAGTGAGGAGAGAGCAAAATAATGGAGACTCGGGACAAAATTCAACTCGAGTTGAGTTTTATCCCCCCTGAAGCAAATTCAGCTGTTCTCTGACAATGAGAACCACCAGGAGAGCTTCAAATGACAAAACAGAAACCTTTCACAGTCCTCCTCTCTTCTTTTATGTATGGAAACAGGGAATGTGATCATAAGTTCTTATAGCTAGAACAAAGGGAGGTTAGCCTCGGGTTCAGCCAGGAAAAAAAATTGACAGAAGAACAGAGAAAGACCAGAAAAGAGTGATACGCACGGAATAAAGGGAGAAAAGAGACAGAGAAAAACCTTTCAACCTGAGTCCAGGTGGGCCAGACACATTGTTTTAAGGCAGCATGAAGAGTGAAAGTGACATATAATGCTCTTTTTGTTTCCAACCATCTGTTGTTTTCCACTTTTTGGTTTTGTTCAGCAAATTATGTGCAAATTAACACACCATAATTCTGTGATCTTCCTTGATTTGTATGTCACTTTAACAAGACCCTCTCCTCTTTGTTAAAGTATTAGGGCCATCTTATTAAAAAAAAAAAAAGAGAGAGATTTTATCTTTAATTGTTGAGGGGAAAAAAGGCTATGGTCAGCTCCTGTCTTACTTTAAAGGGGCTGATCAGAAGAGCACTGCACTGAAACAAGAAACAAAGAGCATCTCATTAAATTATACTTAAGTATGCCTCGAAAGATAATTTGGCACATCCGCACCAAACGGCAAAATAATTGCGATTCAGAATCTATCGTGCAAGAAAAGAAGAGCAGCCTTTTCACACTTCTGTAACTGCTGCCTGTCATCAGATATGAGTTTACCTCCAAAGACAATCCATAATGAAGCAAACAGCCTTTTTCTTGTAAATTTACAAGATGAATGTCTTAAATTAATGAGGTTATTCTCTTAAATTAGCCAATCAGTTTTTCTACCAAGATTTCTTTCCTGTAAAATTGCTGGTTTATTCTTGTCATATTTAATTAATCTTGTAAATTTATGAGCTTATTTATCCAACAATTCATAACTCTTTCCTCCTAATTTACAACTTTCTTCTTGTCTAGTTTTTTCTTTTCTTTTCAGAGAGCACATCACAACTTTGACCACCTAATGCTCTGGCTTTATCAGAGAAATATCAAAACCAAAATTAAAAATTTCTTGATGTGGCCATAACTTTTAGTTGTACTTTAATGATATTCATGAAGGACCTTCTCCATTTTTTTTATTACTAATCGTTTTTGCAGATCCTTTCTCTCCTTGGAGTACATTTAAGGCTTGCTTCATAAAAGATTGCCTCAGCTTTTGTACCAATTCAATCTTTGTAAAAGAGACTCTTTGTAAAAGTTGCTGCACCAAAAAATTTGAACATTTTCAGAACAAAAAGTATCTTGGTGTGCCAGTGCTGTTTGATCATATCAGAATGAAGCATAATAGGCTAATTTGTGCCAAGATTGGTCTTTCCATGAGAATCCAAAAACACTTCCATTCACTTACAATGATTCATACAACCACGTACGGCTGCGATGAAAACTATACCATCTAGTTTAAGTTAGTGGTGATTACATTTCATTGTTTAAAAGGATAACACTCAAACTTTACAGTGATCAAGAAAACAATTACACCTCTATCTAAAATGCCTCGTCAGCGCATCAAGTCTCTTAAATTACTTGTTGCGAGAAGCTTTGTTATAAATGATGAAATCTGATCCAAATATATCCTGAATTGTCTTCACAATGGACTGCACATCTCTGAGCAGCAGAGAAATGAGATGCTGACAGCTTATCGCTATAGTTAGACGCAACACAAGAGCAAACTGCACGGAGCTCCAAAACTTAATGGACATTATGCTTGAGTCTCATTGTAGTAATATGCTTTGTGAATTGAAGGTTAAGACAGAAATAAGGGGCAAATAATGTGCAGTTCTTGTTTTTATTCTGACCATGATAAGGCAAATTGACGGTAAATCGCAACTGAATATAGTCTTTGTTGGTAATGATTTTGAAAAACTAATGTCCTGCTTTAGCAATGATACAATTTTTTACTAAATCTAATACTACAACTAACTTATAGAGATCAAAAATGTTTTTCGCACACACATTTGAGTTTTAAGTTACTTGTTTTTTCCTCTGTTGTCCTCTTGTAAATGTAACTTTCTTTTCAAAACTGAGAGAGCAGTGGGCGAGATCAACCTTACCCTTGAAAAACTAGCTAGTCTTGAAGAATTGGAAGAATTGTTTTGTACTTATCAAAAAATTAGTAATGAGGTAGGCTCAGTGATGTACACTGATCATATTCCAAGGTACGTTGTACACCTGCTCTTACTTAAATTACATACAAGCTAGCTAGCAAGCTAAACCTTTGTGCTGTCTGTCCACAAATTCAATTCTTAGCGAAGCTTCTGTAACACATTTACAAAAACACAACATCCAGGAGGTTTTGATGGAAAAAAAAGTGGTGAAATATATCCAGCAAAAATTAAACTAAAGCACAGAATTCCTGTGAAGTCATGTGGAATTCATGTTTTTAGCTTGATATCTTCCTTTGTACTATAACTTGGCATTTAGCTCCATATTTACATTGAATAGAAGCAGGAGAGGTTGAGGTGGAAGAAATAAAGAGAGAGAAATTATGCAAAAAATAAAAATAGAAAGAAAAAAGCACATATTGAGTGGGGATTGGACAAAAGCTAGATCAATAAAGGAATAAATAGATGGATTGGTGGCCTTGTTCTTGACAGCAAAAAGAAGACAACGACTCAGGAGAGAAGAGGAGGATGGGAGGGATGATTCGCCTGTTAATTGGTGGTCCAATCCAATCTGCTCCACAGTCTGTTTTTGTGTACATGTGTGTTCAAAGCGTGTGTTTTCCTTCTGCTCATGACGCACGCTCCACAGAGTTAATAATTGCGCTTCCTGTGTAAATACAAAGGCGTTTCCACAAATCCCCTCCTCTTCCCCCACATAATCAGACCCTCCTCATGCAAAGGGACACTCCTTGCTGCAGGGCCTGCAGATATTGACAACTCGTCCTCAATCAGAATTACAGAGACACCAAGAGACTGAAAGAATAATTGACCTGTCTGTATACTCACAGAGGAAACCTTGACAGTAGAGAGGAGGGGATGATGGAGGGTGAAAGGCTGCGCTGAGTAAAAATTCATTTGTAGGATGTGATTTAGAAGGAAGATGTGTTAGCGTGGAGGCAGAGGACTGTCAGAATGATTTCAGTATGTCCGGCTGAAAATAAGATCCCAGAGGTCGGAGTGGGAACTATTAAAGCCATTAAGTGTCAAGGTTGTTTTCATCAACAGCATCTTAATCACCTCCATCAATATCCCCAGTGTTGTCATCTGGAGTCAATAAGGTTGTCTGACTGCAGGATAGAGGTTGAGATTTCTGTGCCGCAATTTTAAAACACTCTACAGAGCAAATATGATAAAATATGTTTGTGGCCGCTAATGCCAACACAAGAGCTTCATATTCAAGAGAGATACTCTACAGCCCCACATCCGTCCATGTGACCCATCCGTTTCCATTATATTTTACCAACCTTGCTTGTAATGTCGGACGTATAGAGAGGTGGTGACTCTGATTTTAATATTAGAGCAGTATAAGCTGTAAATCATAGTGACAGGACTTACCATTACAGGCTACCTGGTTGTGGCAGAATTCATAATCGCAATTATTTTGATGGATACAGAGATCAGGATTACTTGACACCATAACTCATTACTTCTGGCATACAATAAAAAATGTCTAAAATTGACTGATTGTGCAAATGGTAAAGTACACTGACAAGGAAAATGGTGGCGACCCCAAGTGAACGGGTAGAAGAACTCATAAGGTGATCATGTCCTAATTAGCATTCATTTTGGCCTTAATTTAATTTGATTTAAACAATCAAATTAAAAAAAGAAAAGACAGACATAATGTTTTTGTACAAATTTTAACATTAGGCCATATGGGGACTTATTCATTTTCAGAGACAGCCTCTAGTGGCCACTTGTAGTACTGCAGTTCTTGGCATTTTTGTACTGAATTAATTTGCAGCCCAAAAAGTTGCCTCTTGGTTACAAGTCATAAGTTAAAAATTTCTCTAAGTCCCTCAGCCTCCCTCAATTCCTGTGCACTCTGTCCCTCTGCTTTACCAACACACTCCTACTCATCTGCTCCCCTTCTTAACACGATCCTGTAGTCAAATGGCTCTTTGTGCTGCTGGCGCACAATGTGCTCAAGGTACAGCAGGCCCCAACAAAGTTTTTGGCAATCACAGCTTCCTTGCTTGCCAAAATGTTGTTGCGCACTGATCTGGGCTCTTGATGGTGATGTTCTTCTTCAGCCAGAAACAATTAGCTCTGAGAAGGGGAGAGGGAAAAGAGGGAAGGCTTTTATGGATTCTTGATTCTGCCAATTCTGGATATTGCTTGGTACACGAGAGAGCCAGTCATACCCTGTACATCGCTCCCTCTCCTTATCATTGTCAATACAGGTTGAAAGGGGACCTATTCAGGGGTCATTCACCACATAGGCAGGTGGCATGTAATGTTTATCATGATTACTTTGTCTTCATGATCATGGGATGCCAAGACCATCCTTTAATGTTAGGCAGCAAATCGTAGAAGACAAAGAGAAAACTCAAACATGCTAGACTCTCTCTTTGGAGGTTGTGAAGTGCCCCAAACGTGTGCTTGATGGTCGCTCACTATGACACGCTACACAAGATAAAACAATCAATTTTTGGGGTCGATAGGTCCAAACACCCTACATCTGTCTGCTCAGGCTTCATTTGTGGTGAGGTTGTGTGATCTGATCTTGGTGGAAGAATGATAGCACAGTGGTTTGCTTTGTGAGGTTAAATCTGTACAACTAAATACATGAAATTGCAGTTTTGATCAATGGATTCCTCTTCTTTGATATATGAAGTGTAAATAATTGACTCAGTGTTTTTAAAAAAAAAGGTTTACAGCCATTGAATGAAAGACGACAAACGTCAATAGAACACTGACTCACAATAACACACACCAGGAATTCTGAGGAGAGTGACAGTGTGTAAAGAGCAGGGTCTTAAGGAGCGATGTGGTGAAGGGGGGTGATGGTGTGAATCGCACAGTATCCCCTCTCGGCCTTGGCTGGTAGAATAGTGTGAATCCAGACAACAGGTGTCTGGGAATAACTGACACTGGCTGCAAACTTTATGAGTTTCAGCACTGTGATATGAGAGCGAGTGAATAATGAAAGATGAGTTAGATTTTGGGGGGGTCTTTTAAAGTGTAGTTTAAAGGAATAATGGTACGCCAAGATAAATGCAAGTTATTGTTTCTTATTGGAGGAGTGTGATTAACAAAAGAGAACTAAATTTGTAAGAGAATAATGCTGTAGGTTAATATTCCATCATGAAGAAATTGAAAATACTTGTGGAAGAAAGAAAAAACAAAATTCATTATTGAACTAAGTTTTACATGTATAAGGCTAATTCACCACAAATATTATTTCAACGTTTTTCACAAACAAGAACAGGCCCAGACTTTGAAAATATTGGAAAAAAGAAAACCTCCTTTTCTAGAGACCTTGAGCAAAAGCAGACACATGCTCAACAGCCAAACATCTTAACGATGTTGGGCATAATGTTGGAAATGAAGGAAACATTCTGTTGAGTAAATTGAATTATTAGTAGCTTTTTTTTACACCTGGAGTTTTAATTTGCTGCAAAACATTGTATTTAAATGTCATTCAAGAAAAATTTGGAATACCGACATTTAACTTTAATGTTCTGGTGTGCAATTTCTTGTTTTTTTTTAACCTAAATTTTAATTTTAGCTTTACGGTAAAATGACACCCAGAAACGGAAGAGACAACCTGATAACACAACCAATTACAAGATTAGAACATCTGTGGGTAAATAATGTTAAATTAGGCTGCCAAGCATGGCTACCAGTGGAAGAGCTAGCACCACCAGCCATTAGTCTTTACTAGAATGATTATACAATTTAACTTGATCTCCATTTTCTCATTAAATCCTGCCAAACTCTGCTTCACCATATCTGTAAGCTGTGATGGTTAACATCTACATTACAGCAGGACTTAAAAACTTAAGCAACTGCCCTGGCTACTGGCAAGGTTTTGACCAACATTTCTGGAGTGCAATGATTAAAATAAATAGAATCAATAAAATCAACCAGTAATTTTGATGCACACTAGCATACAGTCTACTAAAAGCACCACATCCCTAATTTCTATTTCTTTAATAATATTTATAAAAGCTTCTGCCTTCAGTATAATACTATATGGATGATTTAAAATTCATGTTGACAGGATAAAGTTGATCTAATTTTTGACATGTATATTAGCCTTTATGTCACTGGTGGTAAATTTCCCTATAAGGTGAGACTCTTTTTGTCTTTATTTTACTAATATCAACAACTGTCCACTGTAGAGATGAAGCAGTTAGAGGTAATAGTTTGAGCAAGATGTGAAGCCTTCCTCCACACAGTTGCAAACACCTACACTAATTTCCCTGAACATGTAAGTATGTGTTTGCACAAATATGCAAAAGATGTAGGCACATGCTTCACACATGAATACAAAGCGTTTGACCTTGAATCTTGTGTGCACAGGGAAATACGCCCGCTATGGTATGTGTGGTGTGTGAGCTGTAAAGGATATCGAATTCCGACAAATCACTAGTGTCAGGCAATAAAAAAGAGAAAATCTCTGAAGATTATTCCCCTCTTAAATCCTCTCAGGCTCAAATTACACAAGCAGCATATGGACACATCTGCACGTTATGATAATAACCAACAACGACTGTCTGTCACAGGCTGCCTGATCCGTCCGTCTGGCGTTCATATGGCGTTCTTTTTGTTAATCCAAGGGCAGCTTGGTGTCCCCGGACAACTAAAAGCTGCACTTTATAAAAACACAAGATGCATGACGAAGCTGGTGCCCATGGACGAATCAGCTCCTCCTCTTCTCTCTAATCCTGCAGATGTCTAACTTTATTTGCTCTTTATGGACAGTATAAGTTTAAGAGTCATTCTAAGTGGATGGTCCATTAACACACATTATTCCAAGTGGGTAGCAGTGTGCTGTGCACTCCAAGCCAGCCGCATTGCAGTTAAAATCTAATTTCAGTCAAGGACTCATGCGGGTAAAGAAGCCTCCGGACATGACTCTGCCAGTTTGAAAGGCAGGAGGAGGAACCTTTATCACTCCAGCTGTCAATCAATTCAACATCAAATTGATGCTGTTAGTATAACCCACATTTAATCAGGGCAGTGCATGTGTGCAGAGTGTGTCTGCGGTTTAAAACTCAGTCTGCACAGACAGGTGGTGAGTTCGTAGACAAGAAGATGCCTTTCAATTGGGCAGATTTGTTAAAGCCCTGCATCGACAACATCTCCTAGTTGGATAACGCAGTATGCTTTAAGTTAGCGAGAGCCACAACAATCAAAAATCACACTAAACAGCAACTTTTTGGATCAAAATTTGGTCCAACAGTCTCACACATTATTTTTAGTCTTTGGCAAACATGCTTGCTTGCATCATCAGAGAAATAATATTGTTTTTGTGTGTTCATGCAGCTACCATGTAGCATACACCTGGCTAGCCTTGTACTTTGCTAGTGCGACAGCAAAACCAACAATAAATGGACAGCATGAGTAAATTAAACATTAATATATGTTAACAAACAACATCACTTATTTTCTTCTGTTAACCTTGATAAGGTTGCATGTTATATATTGACCTAGCAGCAAGGTAGAAATTGCAACCCCCTCTATTTTTTTAACCTGGGTTAGGTGGGATGTTAGAGTTAGCATTAAGGTGAGTGGCTCCAGTGCAGTTTGGTTGCTGCTTAGCCTCCACAAGATGTCATGGACCTGAGTGAACTTACACCAATGTATAGAGATGCTCACTTGATAACCTTAGTGACTTTGGCTTTTCCTCTCCATCTATCTTAATACATAAATGTTGAAACACATTAGCAGCCATGTGGTTGGTTATGTAACGTATTGGTGGAGTATAAATATGGGGATAAGGGCGTAATGGAATGAGTTACTCTACTGAGCGCTTATCCTTTTTATTAAAGCACAAAAACCTTGTGTTTAAACCACTTTCCCTTTTTACACTCATGACAGAGAGCTTGAATGCTGAGTCCTATAAATAAGTCATGGAGAGTCACTTTCAATCAGCAGCTGAAACCAACAGAAAATGTTAAAAAAAAATGTTAATGTTAAAATTTAGCAACTTACAGTGCATTACCTCAATGAGCTTGGAGATGGCCAAAGCTAAAATTACTCTTCCTTAGTGCCTTCTTGGCATGATTACATGCTGTAATAACATGTAATGTTAGCTTGAAGTAGGGCTGTGGGTATGTGCCAGTGTTGAAAGATTCCTTCTTTATTAATTTATGAAATATTGATATCATGCTAAAAATTAAAAGCAGTAATACCGTGAGTTCATCGTGGTGGTCCTTTATGCTGCTGCCAAACGAAGAGACGGAGCAGCAGCAGACCGTCTGTGAACTATCTTGCAGCTTTCTTAAAGATGACTCAGCACTTTTAAAAGCTGAGGGTTGATGATTTTTCGTACGTCCAAAAACAATGTTGGAGCTTGTGTCTCTTTGAGCTAATAACCAATTAAACCTCTGTACTTTCAGACCATTTTCAATTCAGTTCTGTAACTCACATACATGAAGTCGCTTACTCTTCAAAATAAAAGCGTGGTTTTAAAATGTAAGAAAAATAAATAAATAAAAGCATGCCAAAAAATAATTTTATGAGTCAATATCTTCTCTGGGGAAGCTGTAGTTACAGCACAAGTGATGTGGATAAATCATAAAATATTTTGTAAATAAATCTGTAGTAAATATGGATATATAATTCAAGTTGTGCCACCTTTTTGTTGCCTTTCCTCAATATCACTTTTTGTGTTCTTTTAAATTTACAGCATATCCCAGCAACATCATAATTGTGATATTTTATGGCCACGATAATCATGAGGTGAAAATCTGGTATCGGCCCTTTCAGCTTGAAATGTTGAACATTAGCATCAGCTTTGAAATGAAATAAACCAACAGGTAGATTAAAGTTTGATCTTCAAATATGGTCAAATAATCCTTTAAAATGTTACTTTTCGTTAACTTGATTAACTGGTAATAATTTTTTTCTGATTTCTAACAGTCATACAATCCAGAACAAAACAGCAGAATAATATAACAGCATGTATGTAACCTTTTGTGAAGGTCAAAAATGGTTGCTAATTGAGTAGAGGGACCAATTAGTGAACATATTACAATTGAACAAAATGAATACACAATGATTACAAAGCCTCGCAAAAGGCTTTAACCCTCAGCTACGTGGGATTTGTAGCCGGGTTGCTGTATGTTATCATAGTCCACCTCATTTGTTTCAGCAAGATGGCCCCAGATTACTAGAGTGTTCAGTATGTGTTCCATGTGTGTTGCTGGGAGTGAGGAGGTGAGGCCTGATATAGAGATAGAGACACTATAATTAAGTCAAGATAATGCACTGCCATCTCGTGGGTATCGATCCACTGCCTGCTAATGTCCCATGGTGACATGACTTGTTAGACTTATTAAATGCACAGCTACGACCACAGCAGGAGCTTATTAGATAAAAGAGCACTCATCCAAACCTGCACGCTTAGTGCCTGCTGCTGTCATTGAACGCAGCAGACGGTAAAGATGATTTAATGAATACAGGAAAACGATATATATTTTTAATCTCTGTGGAGTCTCCTTGTCTGAGAGTAACAGGAAAATGTCAACCTGTGGTTTAATTAATGCCCTGCAAAAAGAGGAGCTGGAATCGTTTTAAGTCCTGGATTAAAACGAGTTTGCCTTAAGTAGCAGCAGCACACTTTTTGTAGAAGACAGTAGCAGAGTGCATTTATATAATTGAACAGTTAAGGCAGGGGGGTTCCAAGCTTTGAATAAACTTTGCATCATTCATGATGTTTCTGGAAACTAATTTATCTTTCCCCCCTTTTAAAAACTCAGACCAGTTTGCACTTTAAAGGGGTTTGGAACATCAGATGTAAAATATGCAAACACCCGAAATGAAAAGTAAGTATGTTGGATTTAGAGATCTAATGGCTGAAGTATGTCTTTAAAAAAGGTGGATAACCTTTGTTTGAGAAGATTGTGTTTTTGCTGACTTATAAAACAACTAGGCCTCATCAGTACAGTCGAACATATGAGCATGGTCCCAATTCAGGGGCTACATCCTCTTAAGAGTATATTTGAAGACCAGTGGCATCACCACAGCAGACTTCAGATATTCATTTAATTAGATCTCCATTAGCTTTGGCTAAGGCCATCACTATTCTTCCTGGAGTCTACATTTACAATTAGCTCTCCATCGCAGTGCAAAGACACACACACATACAAGAAAAACATCACACCACAAACGCAAAGACGTCTTTCACTGATGCTAGACTGATGCACACTTGTTATATGAGCCATGAAGGACACATCGGGTGCTAGTTTAAATAAGAGAGCTGACTTTAAAGCAGCTGAGGGTCTCCAATTATTCAACTAGGCAATCACAAAGTATAAAAAAGAGGGGCTTTAAGCTTCAATTGATCTTTAAATTGATAGGTTATGTTACAGCCACCAGTGTTTTTTGACAAAAGGGTCAGAGGGTTATTTTTGGGTTGGCTGTCAGTGGTTTTTCGCATTTTCAGGTCAAGTCCATTACGTTCATAACATTCATTATTTCACCTCCTCCTATTGACATGTGGCAAGAATATTAATTTTCAATAGCATAGATGAATGATCTTGAAAGATGTTGTCTAATATTTCTCTTAAGATTTGTAGTTAAGGGTTGACCAGTAACTGTATCCTGTATAAGCTGACAATAACCTTCTGTGGATCCACCTGGCAACATCAAAATGGCTTTTCCATTTAGAATGCTTAACCCAACCAGACCTGCTGGTTCCTATGCAAACTGATTTGTGACCCAACCACTGTCACACGTCTTATCACTCAGTTTATATGTTGTTTAAAAAATCTGAAGCTAAATCTGAACTTTTAAAAAACACGTAAACAGGTGAGAATAAATGACATGACATTGGATTAAATTTCTCATTGTCAGACCAACATACCTGGCCAATGTGGTTGGGGATCAATGTATGCCTCCATTTGACTAAAACTGAACTGCCGGTGATTTTCTGAGCATGCGCCACAGATTTATCTCAGTCTTTGACCATGAAGCTGAATGGCATTAATGTGTTGACAGGAAGCTTGATAGTAAAAAAACAAATCATTGGCAGAATAAAGGATGTAATCATAGACTATACATACTATGGGCATCTTGGTTCCGCCTTCTGCCAGTATACGGATTTGAAGCCGAAAAGCTCTCTGTAATTCCGCGTTTTTTCTCCACTTCCTGAAACCAACATTGCGCAGCAGCGTTGTACAAACTCCACCACCTGCGTAGTAGCGTTGAATGCATTCCGCAGGAGAGTGGCCAAGGGTCATCATGATGTCACTTGGCTCAAACAGCGTATCCCCCTGGTTAGCTACTAAATCTTCGTATGCCCATGGGCTGTATCAAGTGTCAATCATACAAAAAATTAACCCCCTTATAACTTTTGAAAATGAAGCTGTACAGAAAAAAGAGGACTTGAGCACAAACCAGTCTTATAGTAACGGGATTAGAGGCGGGATTTATGATCTATACTGCAGCCCATCAACAGAGGGTGCTGTTGTCAGAGTGGCTTCACCCAGCGAGGAGACAGTCGCTGTCCACGCTATATACAGTCTATGGATGTAACACAGACAAAGCCGTCATTTTATGCATACGCAAGGCACAGAACTGTAGATCTGACAGGGTTTTTTTTTTTATCTCAGCCTCTTGCTAACGTATTTGTTGCTTTGGTTCGTGATAAAGTTAGTTAGCTGGGAGGCAGCCCAGCAGTAAGAAGCTGAAAGGGGGCATATCCTCGCCTACTACAGCAGAGGACATGCTTTTGCCAATAAACCGATTCTTGCCTGGTGCTCGTGAACTGGCACATGACAGTAGCTTGACTTAACTGTGCATGTAAACTGACTGGTGCCTGTTCTGTTCTTTCCCCTGAGGGTCTTTGCTGCTGCTCTTCCCGCCTCAGGCTTTGCCACTCTCCACATGCATGACAAGGACATTGTACAGCTACACATAACAAGCAGATAACAGCTGTGTTTGACAAGACTTTTGAACTGTGAATTTGTAGCACAAGCAGCTGTACAAAGAAAAGTTTGTTTTTTGATAGTATGTTAGCTTTACAGCAAACAGAGCAACCTGAAAATATTTCATGTAACAAAATGAGGATATGATTTGACTGCTACACTTATCTAATTATATTTAATGAGAGAGAGAGAGACGAGCAAAGAGGAAGTACAGAGGAGTACAGAAGAGAGGAGTTGTTATAGAAAACTGTTTTGAAAGAGCTTCTCTTTGGGGGAAAAAAAAAAGAGCACCCACAGCCTCGGGAGTCAATTTCATTTTCAGTTTCTTTTTCTCACGCTTTCATGCTAAGCTAGCTTTGGATCAAACAGACTGTGACTCTGCCTGCCCCTGGCTCACCCTTTGGCCTGTTCATCCCCTCTTAACACACACTCGCGCTTACTCAAATACACAGTCCGCACTTCCGTCCTCTGATACGTGTCATAATAGGTTCATGACTCAGATATTGCACCTTTTCTCAGACATTTGTGCCTTTTTTACCTGCCGCATGACAACAGCGGCACAGGGTTTAATTAACACAAACAGAGTGACCATCTAACAAATGTTCGTCTTGATTAATGAGAAGCAGCATATGAGATAAACTGTACGTTTCATATTGAGAGCAGAATGTGGGTGAAGATAAATATCAATACATGCATGTTTATTTCAGCATGTGACTTTATGGCTGTGTGTGGGAATACTGGTGTAGTAGTTCAACTGTTTTCTGCCTCTGTGTGTGTGTGTGTGTGAGTGTGTATATTGGTGTGTGGACTGACTTTTCCATGTAGGCTGCAGAGTAAACATAATCACTACTGGATTCTGTTGCTGTATAGCCTGAAACGATAATGTAGGAGTGAGTGTTATTCAAACGCCACACTGCAGTCCTTCCCCTGACCATCACGCACCGAGAGAAGGGCGATGAGTGTGTGTGTGAGGAAAGAGACTGTGTTCACTAACTCGCCAAGCTCGTATGAGTGAATAATGATCAATACTTTGACCTTTGTTGTTCCGACTTGAAGGGTAGCCAGTTTACCCAAGGGGTTCAGGGCTTCACTGCCTGCATCAAAACTTGAACACCGCATGTCAGTGTTGTTTTTTTTAATGCATGAGTTCGGGCTACGTGTGCAAGCTGCAGGGTAAGTTGCAATACTCTAACGTTTGCTCACTTCTGTTTTCTGGCAAAATAAAATAACATGAAGTAACAGCACATCCAGAAATGATCAGTATACTCAGGCATTGTTGTTGTTCACAAACTTTGAATCAAATCTTGGTGTCCGGATTTTTATTTATTTAAGTTTAAGGCCAAAATGAGCAATTTATTTTAGAGTGGTTTGTTTTACCAGGCACAGCTATTCCAGTCTTTACGGGACTGTTTAAGCAGAGTGTGGAATTCACAGACCGATAGTGATCTTCATGCAGCCAAGAGACAAAAAGAATATTTGTCAAAAAAGTGATTTGACAAAAAGTGATTTTGAACAAGAACTGACCATAGTACAGGTTCAATAATTTCACAGAGAAATGTTAAAGCCAAAGCAGCAACCAAAGCAAAACTAAAAAACAAGACATTCCCTCTTTTTTTGACATGAAAACTAATACGTTTGCTTTTAGTTATTAAAAGAAATCGAAAATATAAAAGTGATCCACTCCAGCAGAGAAACATCCACAAAAATAGTATTTTGAGTAATACTCTATCAGCCTCTTTTGGTCATCTTGACCTCAACTGAAGTGGATATGTTCAACAGAGTCAAAGGAGTACTCTGAAGTGTAAAAAATGTCAACAACTGTTTCACTGTGGCACCATCACTGACACCGTGGGCTGGTGTCTAATGTGAGAATTTTACAGAAGATTGAACAGTGTGGATTAAAGTTAAAGCAACGCCCTGTGTTTGGCGTAACATCAAACTCCACTGTCCTGCCACTCTTACAGTCTAAAATAAAAACTCAGGATCTGGACTTTTTACCTGAAAGGATCTTTCCTGTCACTGACCAAGTCTGATTGGATAGAGAGCCCAGAAATCTTTTAAATATGAAGTCTGTATATTGCTGAAAAACACTACTCTCTGTAAAGGAAATTGAATAATAATAATACTGCATCAGATTTCATATAGCACTTTACCAGAGACC
Source organism: Xyrichtys novacula (assembly GCA_962446985.1). Classification (NCBI taxonomy): domain Eukaryota; kingdom Metazoa; phylum Chordata; class Actinopteri; order Labriformes; family Labridae; genus Xyrichtys; species Xyrichtys novacula. Next base: position 14,300,940 of record OY660879.1, on the reverse strand, counting down.
CTCAAAGCGATTTAAATTGGATATATCATTCATTCGCTCACACAGTCACACCTTGGTGGTGGTGAACTACCTTAGTAGTCACAGCTGCCCTGGGGCAGACTGACAGAAATGTGGCTGCCAGTTTGCGCCTATGGCCTTTCCGACCACCACCACACAACACTCACAATCATACGCCAGTGGAGGAAATACACTGGAAGCAAGGTGGGTTAAGTGTCTTGCCCAAGGACAAAGACCAGGGATGGGGGGAATTGAACCACCAACCTTCCGGTTATTGGACAACCGCTCTACCTTCTGAGCCACTGACCTTCTGTTCAGTTGTATGTGTGAAAGAGGCTTTTCTTAACTTGATTTATGTGCCTAGCAACATTCATGAATATGACATGCTTCCACACAGATCCTTTTTGGAAAAGTCCAATGTGGGCACATGGATTTTTTGACACTTCCATCCATGCACAAGACCCTCATCATACAAGATTTTTGCAGTGACTTATGTTTAAGGTTTGGAACATCAATTATGTAAATCACTGGATGTAAACAAACACAGACAGATGGTATTTCACTGAGTAGTTTGGCAGTATGTTGACCTAGAAATTGGACACAGAAGTATGTTGACATTAATCTGCAAGGAGGACCCTGGTATGGCAGCTATAGCGTTGTTAATCCTTAGTCCTTGCACTGCTTAGTGATTGGGCCCCTTTAAATACACAGGTAGACTGATATGCATTGTCAATCAATAATCATGAAAACCAATAACATTCAATCATAATACTTCAGATTTGCCACAAATATTGAATCCGGGGCAAAAAAAAGAGGTCTGAACTGTTGAAAGAAAAGGCTCAGAAGGAGTGTTTGACTAAGATTGATTCCATCTGATCCCTTCATCCCCCTTGGTAGACTCCGGTTTATCATTCAAGACCAGTTTCTCCGTCTTCTCAGCCTGCATCAAAAGCAGCTTGCTGGAGTTAGGACATACACCCATCAGGTCACACACGCTTTCACTTCTCGCTCGACGCACAAAAACACACCGCGACTGACATGCACACCCGTTCACAGAGGATTTCGCTTGTAGTGAGCCGGGGCCGCCAATAAAGCCTCCTGATGTAGAATCAGAGGTGACAGACAGGGCAGGTGAGTGGGGGAAGGCGGGTGATAGTGGGGGGAGAAAGAGACAAGGAGATAGACGCGGGGAGTAATCAGAAGAGGCAAGGGATGCTGGAGAGGGGGAGAAAAGGTGTTGAGGAGAGAGAGTAGGGAAAGAGAAAATACATCAGGACTGACTTCCCTTCATTCAAGTGGTGAAATGTAATTCAGCTCTGGCCATGATGACAGAGATGATTTCAATCTGCTTTGCTCTTTTGTGGCACCAGCGGTAGTCCAGCCTGTCTTTGTAGTCTAGACCCTACACCTACAGGGTGGAAAGGGGCAGTTGTGCAGGCCCATTATCAAAGGAAGTTTTTTATATCGCTGTCACTTTCATGTCACCTAACCTCACTGTACGAACAAGCACTGTAGCAGTAGACAGATTTACGCTCAGCTGGGGGGACTAGTAATGTGTCAAATGCAAATGACTATGCTCTTATAGCCAGCTCTTTCACATGAACGATACTTGGTAGTCATTTTGGAGCTGAAAGAGCTGGTGTGCCCAAATCCCCATCACTAGGAGCTGTTTATTGTGACAGAAGAAGGATCTAAACCCTGCTCTTACATGACAAGATGGATCACAAACAACTTGAGCAAGAGCATACCAACTTACTATAATCAAAGCTTACATCTTTGATAACTAAAGATCAGTTACAGGAGATACATTTTTGATTACCTGTGCCCACCTCTACTTGAGTGTGAACACACTAAATAAAATCAGGACATTGTGTTGTTGTTGTTGCATTCAGGTGTTATTCGTTTTATTTGTAGTTTCAGTGATATTCACCTCTCACGTTTCAATAGGTAAAAGTTAGATTATCATCAGTCTTAAAAGGTTAAACAGTCGGCCATAATGCACCCCTGAACTCCAGCCAGCATGTCACATCAACTTAGCATCTCCCTCAGTCAAGAGAAATTTAAAGTGTCGCTACCATTCATTGTCTACATCAACCTTCAAATGTACAGTTTTGCACTTGTGTGCAGCACCACACCAAAATACAGTCGAACAGAGGAGCTGAAATGGCAGTAGACATGTAGCTGCATTTAGCCTTATGTAATGGACTTTTATCTTATTAGACAGAGGGAATTCACATTTCAGTCTTTTCAGGGTAAAAACTCAAAGCTTTTGAACCATTTATGAGACAGTTATCTGCAACGAATTCGACAGACTTGAATGTTCCGAGCCAAAGATTCAAGAACTCATCTTTCCTTACTTTTCAACCACTAAAATCTCCCTTTGACTTCATGTGTTTGCATCCACTCAATTTTCTCTTTCTTGTTTTCTTGTTAAGGTTATTTTGAGAGTCAGGCCACAGGAACATATGCTTTCTTTCTTTCTTTCTTTCCATCCAACCCTCTAACTGGGTGACGTCAACCTTCAGTTTATCCGTCTGTGATAAGTTTTTCACATCCTTCATTTGATCAAAACGCCATTCTCTATTCATCTGAGACGAGATGATCAGACTCTTTGCTTCAATGGGCAGGTGACTCTTTGCATGTAAAATAGCTACAGCAACCTTCTGAGCAGATATGACTGAGCAAAAAAAGTTCAGAGACTAATGAAAAGGAATATTTTGACCATTTCTGATTGAATTACTCTGCCTGAACTTCAATTAAAGAATGTGAAATTAACGTAGGTGCAAATGACACCAACGCACTTAGGGAGTCTGGAAGGATTTTTCTAAATCTACAGCATCACTCTCAGAGGACAACAAACATTTTCTGGCAAATTTAACCCTTTGATGGCACAACTTAATTTTTTTTCACTTTCATTTTTTAATTATCAATACAGCCTCCTCCCAGATTCTAGTTTCTGAAGACACCAGAATCAACTGCAATATTCAGAAGTACACATAGATGGGAAGTGATTATATTTTATTGATACCAATGCCATTACTGATCCAGCTTATTGATTTACTTCTTTATCAACTACATGAAGTAAGTTCCTGCATTTTTTTTTTTTTTTTTTTGCGTCAAGAACATTTGTTATCACAAGTTTTATTACCTTCGCTGCTTTGCTGATACTGGCTTCCGATTGGGTCTTTTATGGTCAGCTGATTGTGGACACTGCCTCTGATTGGTCAACATTAGCAGACAATAGAGGAGAGCATTCCATTAGCATGGTCAGCTAATCAAGCAGCGAGTGGATTTTACAGTTAAGTTGGTATGTTTCAGGGTATTACTTTTGGAGTTTTTGTTGTGAACGCCACAATATTCAGGAAGTGCAACTTATTTGCATGGCAAATAGGACTAAGTGGAAGGTATCGATAAAGGCACCCTTAAGTAGATGCTTCAACTGCTTGGAACCAGGTCTGATCTGGGACCCAGTTTGACTCTCATCTCTAGTAATATAATAATTATAATCCCTCACCATTCTCCATAGCATTTAACTCATTGTAGTAGCGTGCAGAAAAAAACGAGAAAAAAAAAAAAAAACTGTCCCTCTGAGAACGCTCCCAAGGTCTTGCTGCAGGTCGCAGCATCCTCCCTTTGTATTAAACCCAACAGTGCTACATCACCTACCATGTAATTTTCTCTTATTTGTCTCAAAGACCCTTTGACCTCTTCCCCTTGAGCATCAACATCTATTTTATGACCTTGTTTAAATTATATCATGTGCCTGCGCTACAGTGCGTTTTTTTTTTCTAGGGGACCCCTCAAGTGTTAACTTTGACCTTTTCTCCTTCACACCTATTTATTTATTTATTTATTTATTTATTTTTCCATTTCAAGACAAAGTTAAAGGGTCAGTCTTGAGAAAAACTATCCACAGGGACTCTGTATGGCCTTCAGATTATAGAGTAATTACACACTGCGTCAGCCTGTCTCTGCCAGCTACATAATTTGAGAGATGCTTCTTAAGCTGAGTAGGTTTGCAAGGGAAGCGTAGATAGTGTGTCCTTGGATCTACCTTTTATCCATTTAATGCCAGGATGATTTTAAAGCACCTTCTTAGTGGTGTGCTGATATCATAGATTGGGATTTAAGCCAGGCTGGGAGGCTCAGGATGAAGCTTTCTTGGCTGTTGTTGCAGACTTATTTTTTGTATCTTATTCCAGTTACAGTTTGGCTTCCTCCTGTGCTACATTCTCAGTATCTGCTTTGTTTCTGTTTGCGTTTTTTAATTTAACTTCCCTCATTTGTCTCTGCAGCTCCCTTCCATTCTCTTGAAGTTGCAGAGACAATGTGTCCCAGCAACCCAAATTAACATCCACATCTATCTTGCTGCCTCTCCATTCATCTCCTCTCTCTCATTTGCCTCTCTTTCCCCAAGCGTCTTTCCATTTTTTCTTCCTTTATCCCCATCTCCCACTACAGCTTAATCAGTTTTTTACCCTTATATTCTTACTATGCAACACACATCTTTGTGGTCCCAATCAACCTTTTGGCACAGTTCGCAACCACCTATTCTCTCATCCTTCAAATCTGTTATCTTCTCCCCTTGCTTTTTATCTCTCTGTCTTCATTCGTCTTTCCACCTCCCTGGTATAGGCTCATTTGTCCAGGACAGAGGAGCTCATATACTTAAAGTATGGTACATTGAATCATAACCTCAAGAGGACGAAGATGTGGCACAGATTCAAACTCCTTTGTACTCTCCTACAACTGACAGTGGACACCAACCAAGTGTGGACCCATTTAAGTCCCTCAAAAAGGCAAAAACAAGAAAGACAATTTACTTAAACTATTAATTCATCATATGTTGTGTGCTACATTGAGTCATGTCCCCCCACAAGGATCAAAAATTACCTCAAGCACAAGAACCACTATCCGACTTCACCAACTGTGGACTTCAGGTGTTCATCAACCAAGTAGAGTCATTACTGGACATTTAAAAAAGCAAAACTTAAGCCAAAATGAATTATAGTATACTTGAGAAAATTAAAATAATCATCTTGAGCCAATGTTTGCCTAATTAGTTTTTTTTTTTTTCACCTAACAGTTACCATGTACTGTACTGATCCAAATATAATAAGTTTCTTTCCCCATGAAACACACCAGAAAAAATGTGATTATCTGAAATTAAGGGTTTGTAGCTTGAAGCTCTAGGATCAAAACTGTTGTATACAGCATAACCGATTTATTGCTTCATTGCCAAATAAAGATTAATGCACTAAATTAAGACCCCATAAGACCAAAATGTGGTTCAGACAATGACACACACAAACTGTCTTATAGTACAAACCAGGGCCTATAATTTTACACTAAAAGTTTGAGGACATATGTTTCCGGTCACATAAATAAGCAAAACCAACAAAGTAGACTGACCTTAACCATTTCATTTGACCTAACATTGTGTGACGCATTAAATTGTGACCCTTTAAGGATCAAGATATTGCTTGTGTTCTGAACTAGATGCTCTCCTACAACTTCAATCTATACCTACCAAGTGAAGTTTTTGTTTCTGATTATTTGAAAATCAAATCTACTGTGGAAAAAATTGACTTTAACCAATTTATTTTGTCAAACGGAGTATGGGTGTTTAGGATGCCAAGGGGACAAAATTGTGGCCTATGCAATGACACATATAATTTCCTATATTACCAACGGTGAACAATTTAGTCACTCCATCCAAATTAGTCAATTAGTTATTAAAGTAAATAAACACAAAAGAGAAAACTGAAAATAATATTATAGTGAGTCATAAGTGGTTATAGCTTTTAAAGGCATTGCCAAGAAGGGGGATTAATAATGTCTACCTATCAAAGGGAGAACCTCAATACTCTGCAGTGGAACAGTTTGTGCCCATTACAGTTTGTACAATTCCATCACCACAGAGACTCCTCTCCACCACTCTCAAAGCACCAACCTGTCCATGAACAACATTTTCCCTTTTTCATTCTCCTGCTTCCAGAGAGAAATATCTTTAATATTTTGCCAGTGTGCCTCTGTTACAATACCTAATTTAGACCGTGAGGTTTTCACATTGTGGGGTAGCCTATATGATTTGCTTCACACATAATAAATACTTCCACACACTAAGAAACAAGCACTGCATAGTCAGTCTGAAGACACATGGGGCTAATTTGTATTTCATGCCATCTTTTAGTCCACCCTTTCCTCTGCCAAGCCATTATCACCTCCTCTCCCTTGCCTCTATACTCTCTTCTTCTCTTTCCAAACAGATTAATTCATCTAGCTGATTAAATAGACAGCCGCATCAATAGTTTTCAAGCCTGTGCGATCATAATTTTGCCTCTGAGCTCAATGAGGTGTACAAATGGCTGTTATAACTTCTCTGGAAAGACAGAGGAATCATTGTATCTGAATGGGAGTTTCTGAATGAAAATCATCAATGAGCCCGCAGAGGAGAAATTCTGAATTAATTACTTTATGCATCAATATTTGTGTGAGTCTGACTCAGACAACAGATTTATGTGGTTTCTGCATTTATCAAGAAATAGAAACAGCTCCATTGTTAACCATTTCAATAATGCAGAGCGGATAAAGGTTTTGTAATACTGGGGAAAACCAGCCAAACAATGCAAGCATAGAATTCAATCAGTTATCGCATTTATGCAGTTTTCACCCCTGCTAAACAATAGTGTTTCTGTCACACATATAGGGGATCATTAAATTGATTTATTTGAAGGAAGTTATCCTTTTTTTCTATTAAAACAGCTGTAATGAAATAATGTGTCAATGAAATAAATGTAAACCAAAGAAAAGAGAATGGGTTTAGGATGTACTGTGAGTCATGCTTTTGTTTACTGAGACATATAGTTTCATTATGAAGGACAATAACACCGCAAATGCCAATAAAAACCTCCATTCTTATTCACAATACTTCAGTGATACATGTCTAATTATGTCTGCTGCCATGCTCACCAAGTGGCTGTTGGTTCTTCAGATTACTACCTGCGTATGAATGGCCTTAAATGGCTTCCGCTCATATGATCTTCCTTGCCTGATGAAGCAGTTGAAAAGGTACAAAGGGTGTGCTGCACACCGTTGACGATCATCTTCTACAAATTCAAAAGGACCAGAGTTGTGCCAAGTGTTTAAATCTGAAAATTTTCACTCTCTTTAAGTCTTAACTTGTTTACTTTTTACTCATAATCCCATCTTTGTCATGAAAAAAAGGATGTTGATGAACGTTTATTGCCAAGTCTGTTGATGTAATTCCCTTTGACTCATGTCCAGTCTCCTGGGTAAAGGTCCTGCATTGCTTGACCTATTCACATCCCTTGACTGCTGTCCGAGACAACAGAATTGTGAAAGATTAATCTTTAAAAGTGAAGTGTGGGTTAAGATTGAATAGTGGCAAAAGTCTGTACCCTCTCATAAGCGCCGCTAGCAGGATGCCAGTAGTTGTGACAAAGTAGTGGTATCTGATAGCTTGAGTATGGCTGTGGGGAAGAGTTTGCAGACCCAAAACCTTGACACAAACTCTGTCCTGCCACTTTAATGATTCATTGCACAACTGCCTATCTCAAAATTGATTCTGGATGCAGGAATAAGGAATCAGTAAGCAAGGGATGAGTTTGGTGAGTTTGGACTTTTTCAGAGTTTAAGTGTTGTCCAATGTGTTTTTTTTTTTTTTTCCTTTTTTTTCTGTTTAGATCATTTAAACTGAGGAAAACAGTCCGTATGAAAAGCAAAAAAAAGAGAAAAAATGTCAATCTGATGACATTTTTTTTATTTATTTATTTCTTTAAACAACCCTCTACTGAGGTTGTTGCTAACATAATTGACAATGTCAACTCTCATCTTTCAATACACTCCTGGCCTCCCAAGTTGCGATTCTGTCCATGAATAACTCACAGAAGAAGAAGTAAAGACCTATAATGTCCTCAACATCATATGTGAATATCTGCGAGTTGGTTTCTGAGTATACACAGATGCAAAATCAGCGGCAACAACACACAGTCTTTAACAATCCATCTTTTGACCCTTTTTAAGCATGAAATTGACTTTAAGCATGATGAGATCCCAACACTTGAACCTAACTTTTGCAGCAACAGCGCTTGTCTTATTCAAATGGTACACATGACATTGAATGACTGTAAGAAGTCTGTTTTTGAGTGTTGGCTGTGATTGTGTCACCATCCTTCAGGCTACATGTCAGGCAGAGTGATTCCCTTCTGTGTCTTTTCACCGCACTGCCTCATCCTTTTTACTCTCTTGTTTTCTTGCTTTATTCTTCATTGTTGTGAGACAGAGAGCCCCCGAGGCCAAGGTACTGCCAAAATATACACAAACACACTCACTGATAAAAAAAAAAGAAAAAAAGAAAAAACACTGACTTGCATTCACCGGTAATTAGCAGGTACTGTAAACAGACACACTTGGGAGTGGTACAAATGCTAGACTGGGCAATCACAAGAAGAGTCAAAACACTATACAAAGTCCTTGTTAGAGGAATCATGGATTTTTTTCACACACAAGAGCAACTAAAACATGATGTACAAACATTCAATAACCTACTTTGAATAGCTTTATGAATACAATCCTCTAAGAAAGTTATATTGCAACCTAAATTACTGGTTGATATTTGTCTCCGATTTGTTTCTGACACTTTCTTGATGAAGAAAGTTCCACCAAAGATTATTCATATGACTTTGACTTCATGATTTTGGTTCAGTCTGCCAAAAGTAGTTGACTGACAGATAAGAAGGCTGTCCAGATTGTCATTCACAATTAAGTCTGGCTGTAGTCAAGGTTTGTGCCTGTCAAATTGAAGTATCCCTGATAGCTCTCTATTGCTGTCCATGAATGTGTCTGGTTCTACTCAAGATTTGTACTCATCTAAAGGGAAATTCCAACAGATGGCTGTCCAGATCATTGTTCTCTGTTGATTCTGGCCCTGCTCGTGGTTTCTGCCTTATGACTGACAGCTTAACTTGTTGCCACATTATTGACAGAAAGACAGGATAATGAAGTTTCACCAATGGCTATCAAGATTACTTCTCAAAACGAAGTCTGGTTCTGCTCAAGGTTACACTTTTTGCTTTCTAACTGGCTGTCCAGATGGCCATCTAACAAAAGTCTGACACTACTCAAGGTTCATGCCTGGTAAATTAAAGTTCTGCTTGTTGCTGTCCAGTTAAATATCTACCAATGATTCTGGTTCATCCCAAGGTTCCTGCCTTAAAAAAAAAAACAAAAAAACAAATACATTCAATCTTTTACTCTTTAATTGCCTGTTCTGATGGCTATCAACAAGAAGTCAGTTCTGCTAATGGTTCAGCCTTAAAAATCGAAGTTGTACTAACTGCTGTCCAGTTTGATTACTTTCAGTGGTTCTGATACTGCTCAATGTCTCTGCCTGTGAAATAGGAACTTCCACTAATTGCTATCTTATTGGCTGTCAAGTTGGCTTCTACAGACAAGCTGTTTCTGATTGCAGTTTTGGCCTGTCAAACAGAAGTTTGTTGCTGTCCAGTTGAACATCCACCAATGTGTCTGGCTGTGCTCGAGGTTTCTGTCAAAAGGAATATTCAACTGATCGCTTTCTAAGTGGCTGAACATCAATATGTCTCATTTCGCCAGTTGCTGTCTTATTGGCTGTCCACCAAAGAGTCAGATTCTTCCAAAGGTTTGTGCTTGTAAAATAAAAACTTTGCCAGCTGCAGTACTCCTAGTTGTTCACCAGTGATTCTGGTTCTTTTCAGTGTTTCTGCCTGTAGAAATGCCGCTTTTCCTTGCAAGTGAAGTGAAGTGCCCATTATTTATTACAGTGAAATAGAATAACCTAAAACAAGAGAAGGAGGTAGATGAAACAGCAGTGAGGCTTACTTTGACCTTCACCTGTAACTTCACAAAGAAGATATCCTTGCCTCCTCTCTTAACATTACACATACTGATTTTGCCGAGATACAGTTGAACTACTATATATCTGTTACTATAAAGAGTCTTGGAGGTGCAGCAGGGTCATTGTGTGTATGTGTGTGTGTGAGTTTGTGTCTTCAGGGCTGAAATACTGCAGTCTTTGCCATGCCCGGCTGGTTCACAGCAGAGTGATGTAAGGGTTTTCTCCTCGACTGCTTTTAAGAGTTCAGTTTGGCTGGGCATTGTTTAAGCAAAACACTAAATCATAGAGGCAGACGTCGATCGTACTGTGTGTGTGTAGTTGTGAGCACGTGTGTGTATGTGTGTTCACGATGGCTGATGCAGCACTTAAGGCCATGCAAAGCAGCCAACTGTTTGAGCTGTGAGTAAATGGGGTCAAAGGGAGTCATTAGTCACATGTCTCTTTTTTACTCATACAAACAAACACCTCCTCGGGCCAGTGGTCTGCACAAATATAGTAACGGAAAATAGGACCTTATGGTAACACTAACACCCCCATGGTTTGGGTGCAGGTCCTCCTCTCCCTTATATCCTATCCTCCTGTAGTGCTTTGTTTCCTCTAATACTGTCACTGTCTTGCTCTCTGACAGCGGCCCATCAAAGCGGACTTGTGCGAGTCAAGTGTTGACAGAGTTTATCCTTCCACCCAGCAGGCAAAGCGATAGATCCCATGGAGTGATTGGCAGATGCGCCCGTTTGAGTTGATTTTAATAAGGGTTGATGGACTCTGAGGTCTGACTCACTTCGCTCTTCCTGTGAGGGGTAAAGGACAACTGGCTCCGGGAATGTTCTTTCCCATCAGTGCTTCATATTAACTAGACCACAGATCTTGCTTGTCAAGTGGGAAACCCTTTTCAGTGTTCGACCAAACTGCAGGCACTTGATCGAGATCTAAATCATAAGACTTTTTTTCTCTATTGATATGAAATGCTCAGTTATGCATCCAAGGGAAATTTGTCAAGTATCCATGTGGCAAAATATAAAAGATGGCTCTGTATCAACACACAACAGAAAAGACAGTTAAATCAGAGAGTGGTAAATTCTTGCTATCTATCCAGTAACTCTCTGGCTCATTTGCAAAGAAGGGGAACAATTTTGCGCCATTAGCAGTTGCCTGGAGATGCTGTTTTGTGTGCCAGAGCAGTTAGGGATGCTTTCAACCAGATGTGAAAGATTTGCAAATATCTAGGTGTCTCTTTGTCTAAAAAATACAGTTTAACAATGGTAAACATGGTGTATATGATAGTCTAGCTCATGGTTTCTCATCTACAGTCATATCCCCCATACCCAAGATTTCTTGCCTCTCTACCTCTCTCTGCTGTGTACCCAAACCTTTTCCAAGTTATAACCGGCCAAAGTAAATCACACTCCATGTACCAGACTCCTTCCATTGTTCACTTTCCATTCTCGTCTTCATTTCTCTGCCTGGCAACTCTGTTTCCACAGGTGTTTTACTGTGTTTTAACACCTTGGGAAAAGACTGTTTGGCACCGGCCAACCTAACAACCTGCCTATTTCTTGTGGCCAGTTTCCCGGCCTGGCATGTCTTCAAAAAGGAAAAGAAAAAAATGCACTCACATCACAAGCATCTGTCATGGGGCCTTGTCTTTTCATCTGGACTCCCTATTTTAAATGTATAATCCCTTTTAACCAACAAAGTCTTATGCATGTTTGGTAGTAATATCTAAAGCAAGGGGAAGTCTTCATGCAAGTCACCTTTCTAGTGTATCAGGTCCAGTTTCAATCACAGAAAATCGTTGTATAATGTCTTTGTTGTGCAGGGAAGAGCTGTCCAAAGTTTAGAGATTAACATGAAAGTATCAGATGGATTCAGTATCTCTGTATTTGAATGTGTGTTAAAGTCCGATGTTCCTGCCTCATCAGATTCAGTTTTGACTGTGACAAATTTTATGTAAATGCAATTACCTGTGAGGAGAAAAAAAATCTGTTCCTCAAGTTTGAAACACAAGGATCCAACGGTACTCTCGGTGAACCCCTTCTATCTAGGTTGAATTTGGCCTTACTTCAGCATGGCAGGGTTTTTTTGTTCGAAATACAAAGCATGCCTCAGCTAAAATATCAAAGCTGACAACAATCACAGAGGTCTGGAGAACAGTATCATGAGCGGGGATTTCAAAGGTTTGGAGAGTACACTGCCTCTCGCTGCCCTTTATTTCAAAATGCACGCTGTGTCAGATGTGCCCCTTGATAAGCAGACTCGATGAATCAGGTGGTGACTTGTTTGTTGTATTATCCTACGATGAAAAGTCACAGCTCCACTGATCAATAGTTTTGATCTGAACATGGAATCTAATGACTCAGTGGGATGGGAAAAGGTCTCTTGCACTGTGATCTCTCTGGGAATCAACACCTCACACTGCAGCTCGGTGTAACTTTTGGGCACTAATGAGGAGAAAGTTCCTGATATCACAGCTGCCTGGAACAAACAATAAAGCACATCTTTCAGGACCATTCAGCAGCACTTTTTATCCAACTTATCTCGAGTACACCCTCTGTTATCACTATTTTACCTTTGTCTTTCATCTTTTGTTCCTGCGTCTCCCTATCCCTACATCTTCAATTCATCTTTACATATTCTGTCCTTTCATAGTGTCTCTATTTCTAACTCTCTTTGTCTTCGTCTCTTTTTCATCTAGCAAGCAGCTTCACACTCTATTGTTGCCACCCTTTCCTTTTGGGAGGACTGAATTCACTCCTGTTTCCTTTCCTCTTCTGGCCCTGACGCATTATAGGCTACCCAAATAAAGGAGGGAAAACACAATTTGTATTCTGGACCACGTCTGTGATGGGAGAGGGAAGAGGAGCGGCAGATTGGGGGGGGTGGGGTTGGGGTGGTAAAGAAAAAAGCGGCAGTGAGGAAGAGAAGAGGAAAGTCACAGTTGGACGACTTGGTAAATTCACCGGACATAAAGCCGTGTGTCTGGGGACATTTGCCTACATTGTCCACAGATTTGTTTTAACAAAAGCAAGGAGGTTTAACCTTGAGTCCACCGGCCAGAATGCATGTCAGAGAAGGTGCCACATGGTATTGTCCTCTCATAATATTGTGATAATTGTTCTTATTACTGTTTCTGCTCCTAATTAGGAAATTATCTTAAAGGGTCTTGCTGTCAATACATCTCATTTAGTGCGTCATTACTTGCAGTTTGTATATCGACACATGAATTGTCAGCTCTGCGTCCACTGGTGGTTGTTTGAGATTTACTAAATATAGACTGTCAGGGGATCCTAACACTTGGATAATGATGTGTTCGGTGGAGTAAGGGAAGCACTGACTGGATATCCACACAACAGCTCAAATTCTCATTCTTACATGGCTGTCACAACTGGTGGTATGGTGTGCATGTATTTATTTGCATCAGTGAGCAGTGAGCGCTGGGGATGTATTTGTGCTCAAGGCAGCTGAAAATCAGAACAGAACACAATGGGGACAATTTACATCTGAGATTTGAAATAAGGGAGAGACCCTTTAAAGAGAGCAGCGGGCACTGTCAGGCTTTGACTTCTTGTTTGCAGCATTACATCACCTACATCTGATGTATACAGTTTCCCACATACAGGCAATACCTGAGTGACCCCCCTGAAATAAAATAGCTGACAAATTGTCTTACTACTATCTTACCTTGTGCATGTGTCACCCCAAAAATGGTGCGGCAGCTAAAAAAAATTCAAAGAACACCAAAAAAATAAAGGTTTTGTTGAAAATATTTGATCTAGTTTGATATTACCTCAATTTTGATTTTGTTTTATCATTTTTTTTTAAATTTCTACAATTAAAAAAAAGTTGCATTCAGCATTTTTCCTCATTTTTAGTCAAATATGCATTTTTTAAAAAATGTTTTTCAAATTTTGGGGTGTTTCCTCGTGAAATTCAAGTTGTTCTGAAAAAAAAAAAAAAGATACAAGAATATAATAGAATGTGAAATGAGAAATGTGATATCAAGAGGCATAATTATAAATGTATTCCAAAATGCCCCCTATGATTGTCAGTCCCCTATGATTTCAAAAACCTAGGAGGGTGACTGTTAGGATAATTCTCTTTAGCCAGTCATGTCAGCCTATAGGGTGTTGGAGCTGTGTCACTGAACAAATGTTCTGTCTGTCACATAAATTACTGTCAAATCAGGGCATTAAAACATATTGCAGTCACAAGACAATCATCGAATGTGATTGTTCAACTCTATTGCTATTTTACTTACCATTTTTATATGCTGTGAACCTGATGAATGACGATACCCACTAACTTTTCACAATACAAGTCAGAAGAGATCTAGTTGTAATAAACCTGCCACTATTCTGCATTCAGCTTTTCACATGCACCATTGCATAGATGCTCGCCCCAACTTAACATACTACCTCTCCTTTCCCCTCAAATGAAGCTGACTGGTCTGATCATTTCCTGACCTGGCATGAGAGTATACCAGCTTAAAGCTTTGCAGGTACCCTAGATCTGCCTGGTGGCACAAACATGAAATGGCTAACCCATCTGCTTTGTCAAGTAACTTTTTACAGTACAGTAACATTGGAGTAAGACAGTATAAAAGCAAAAGTAAACTCAAAAAGTGTTTTGAGACAGTCTCGTCTACAAACCCTTAAACATAAACTTAGTAACTTAATTACTTATTCAAATTTTGTGGAAAAAAAAAGTAAACCTAGCTCTGCATTGTATCGTAGCGTTATATCACGTTGTCTTGTGTCACACCCTACCTCACCTTGACATACTGTACTCTGTGGTATCTTATTGCATCATCTCATACTGTACCATACCATATTGCACCATATTTCATCCCAACATATTGTATCATATCATTGCGCGTTGTATCCAAACGTGTTGTGTTGTATAATATTGTATTGTGTCATGTCATATTGTATCATATCATATCATTCATGAAGAGTATGCTCATATTATATCATATTATGTCGTGTCTTATCGTAATGTATCGTAGCGTATCACGTTGGGTTGTATTGTATTGTATCATAACATTTGTTGAGAGTGTGGTCATATAGTATCATATTGAATCACATTGTGTCGTTTCGTATCATATCGTCCCATATCATATTGTATTATGTCATGTCGTATGTTATTGTAATGTATTGTTTGTTGAGATAACAGTCATATTGTAGCATATCTTGTTGTGTCTTATCATCATGTGTCGTGTTGTATCATATCGTATGACTCTGTGTTGTATAGTATAGAATTGTATTGTATTGTATCACTTTGTGTTGTATAGTATTGTATGGTATCATATCACTTTGTGTTGTGTAATATAGTATGGTATCATTTGTTGGGGGTATGGTCATATATAATTTCATGTTGTGTCGTGTCAGGGTGTACAGTTTTACCGTATCATACAATGAGCTGACATTACGGTTCATCCCTTCTAAGTGTGCATGAGGATGCCAGTTTTCCCCCAGTATCTGTACATTGCCTTGTATCCCAATGACCCCAGCAGTGATGCCTCAGCAGCAGTAGCTCATACCCTCTTGTCATCACAGCAGCTCCTGCAGATCTTAAAGGGGGAGAACACTGTTTCGACCTTGCACCATAAAACAGTTACAGCAGTGAAAGCTCACTCCCGCCACCTCATACACAAAGACACCAACTCAGAGCGGGACATGCACGTCCTAACACACTTCCCTCGAAGTCTCTCATGTTCACTCACACACTTGGTCTACACATGCATGCTCGAGTGCTGAGAACCCGCCTTAGGCCTATATGCCTAGACAAGAGAGCAGGGTTGGAAATGGGTGGAAGCGGGCAGAGGCTCGAGGATGGAATATGCACATTTATATGAAAGGAAAGAAATGTGCAGTCATTCATAAAGCTACTGAGGACAGAAACAGTGTAACTGAGTTATAGCTTCAGGGGAGGAAATGAGTGGACGCAGATAGTCATAGCCCTGCACATTTCTATTAGACAAATCTTAACATCTGAATAAAACTGCAAAATTGAGTCACATGCATGCATAGAAGAGTCATGTGTCCACAGGCTCATAACGCATACACATGCCTTAACCTGGATATGACTGATTTGAGAGTGTGGTGCAATATGGTATAAACTTTGTCATAAGTGTTGCTTCTGCTGCTCGCTTTCATCTATACTGCCTGATCAGATCAGTGATAGGAATTCTAAATGAATACATCAAAGTAAGAGCAGCCCTTGAAATGTATTTTATTGCTTGAAGCCCACAGGGGAATGTAACTTCAATCATTTTGATCCATGTTCCACAGGAACAGAGCTGTATGCCTCCATATTGATCGGGATCATTCAAACAAGTGTCATTTTTCCACTCCACAGTCATTTTGACAGGGTCTGCATGTTGTAAATCCATGCTCTGAACCAACGCTGTATTCACATTACAGCCATCGAACTGAAACAAGTATGGTTATACTTGACCATTAATGTGAAGAAGGTGTTTCTAATTTTAAAGATAGGATCATGAAACTATAAAGATTATATCTGAAGTTGTTTCACAAGTTTAAGAAAGTTTTCAAGTTTAAAAATAAGTTCAAACAACTGAGCCCACATGATCGCCTTGGCTCTTCTTAAAACTTTATGCCATTACATTACACACCTGAATCAACACAGGCCAGGCCTACGAAGGTGAAAAGCCTGCAATTAAGTTCCATTAAAAGCCTGACATTTAAAGAGTTTGACCCTAGATGGATGGATCATTAGTTTTTGTTGTCCTGAAGACTCTTCTTTTTGTTCTTGCCCTTTCTTGTTCATGGAGCTGAGTCACAGCACATGCACAGTTATTCAGCAGAATACAGTATATTCAAGTTTTCTAATACTTTCTCTTCCCCTCCTAATATTGATCCCATAACCAAGGATTTAGCTTTAGCGGATACAACTCAGATAAAAGCCTGATTGAAAGCATACAAACTATTGGTTGGGAAAGATTACACTGGTTTTGTTTCCTATTTTATGCAATGATAAAAATGAAACACTTTACTTGGTAGCACACAGGTAACATGATCAGTAATACCACATTTTGAGAGGTAGCGGTGTCAGAGCACTTCTTTAACTGGGCTGATACAGCAAGTCCTAAATTCACAAAAGCAGTATTCCTCAACACATCTGCAGCTGGTTGGATCCCTGAACTTAACCTCTTGATTCATGCATGTGTTTGTATTTTTTGCCAGTGTTTGTTTAAGAAAAAGTAGAATTTTCTGTCAATAATAAAGGCACAATGCCATTAAAACAACCAAAAAAGAAGTATAGGAAAGAGATAGCGGTACTGGCATCAGTGGTGTGACACCTGAAGAATTTCTAATACGATTCTTGCCTGAACACTTTTCCTCTGCTTTCACTGCATAACCTGCACACTGGCATTTGTACAAGACAGATGGTGTATAACAGGGTGAGCAGCAGAAAGCTTTAATGTTAAAACATTGGCTTTGGGTTCAGGTCAGTTCCAGGTCAGATTGAACATTTTTAAAACCCTGTTGGACTCTAGTCTGAATGAATCAGGGTACTCTCGCAGTGGCTGGTCCTATTTTCTGTTGAGAAAACTTAGGGAAGCGGGCAAAGAAAATGCAGAGATTGAGGCGGAGCGTGTGGATGATGGGATAAGGATTGTGGATTAAATTAAATGTAGAGTCAGGGAATTGGAAATGAAGGTCAAACTCGAAGGAAGTACTGTAAGAGAAAGCAGCCGTGAATGGAAGGAAAACTTCCCAGCAGCAGTGCCGCTTTTTGCTCCTGAGGGGCGGGATATGCATCAAAATGTATAACATGAGAGAACAATTGATGGATATTGTTCTTAATGAATGCTGCTTTGCCAGGCTACACATTTTCTCTCGCCTCATCTCTGCTATTGAGATGAGCTGTCGATCACTTCATGGGTTGATAATGCAATTCCACCTAACCATTGGCAGTCCGCTGCTCCACATTAGCAGGAGCTGTGTCGAGATAACTGCTCTGTGCATATAGGGCACCATGAGCCTTTAAGATAGTTTCCCTTCCTGCTTTTTCATTTCTGTTGTGCTGGGAGCTAAAAAACTTTTCATTACTTTGAATAATCCTGCTTTGAAAATATTAGATTTGCAACAGGGACAGGGAACAGGTACAGAATTCAAAGCAGTGCTCCACTTTTTTGAAATATCAGTTTTGTAGCTGAAGCGTGAAGAACACAGTTTAGGAGTCTGAATTTGATTATAGGAGGTGAGTTGACTCTGTTAATGTGCCAAAAATTAAAGTTTCAGACTTTCTACATCCACAAAATTAAAAACACAAATTACTATGCTGAGTTCATTGCAAACGTCATACTGTTCACTATCAGCTTTGGATTACAGGTTTTAAAAAAGCATAGAAATTTTCTTGACAATAACATCACATGCATGTTTTTCTAAATCATATATTTTCCTCAGTGACATAAGGGCAAAGCTGCAGAACTTCTAGGGATGTAAAAATGGTCAAGCACACTGAACATCAACATGCACAGTAGGCTCATAGTTATAATCTCAGAGGGCATAAAGTCACACAGAGCAAAGTTAAAACTACGAAATGTTGATTTGCAGCCACATGAGAATGGAAATGTATACATTTAAGACTCACAATGTCTAGTCTTCTCCATAGTTGTTCTTATTGTGAAAAATAAGCACATTTACAAGTGTCAGTCATAGCGAGCAGCAGAAGACACACTCTCAATCTAATATGCATGCTTCTCCCCAGTCTGAAAGAGTTCTCTGTCCTGTAAAAACTTCTCAGCCTTCATGTATCTGTAGTTAGCAGTGGCTGTTGGGTATTGCTCCCCTAAAAAAGAACTTGTAGAGATCTGGCTTTAGACTGTAACCCCTGTTCAAGTCAGCCTATTCCCCGAATTGTCTCAGTATCCTTTAAAAATATAACCCTAACCCTGTGCTACTGTTTATAATTAATTAAAAATAGAATTTAGTTTGGTTATCAACTACTAAATTAAGAGTTGCTAAATTTTTTTGCCAATCAAAAGTTGCATTAGTGTGCATAATTGCTGGACTGCGGCCATATTCAAGTAGATTAAAGGTATTAAATTGCCCTCTGAAAACATTCCGTGGCATTATTTGCACAATACGCCAAGATATCACAGATATTTAGAGCATGTTTACATTTGTTGGCTAAGGAAACGTGTTACCTTAGCATCAATGCTATTCACTACTTTGAAAACATGCAAGTCTATATATACCTGGCCTTTGTTCCCCAAAGATGGAGGCTTAAAGTGGCTTTGATAATTAGGTCACATCATCATCCTCTTTAATTTTTCCCTTCTAAAAAAAAAGAACCGAGCACTAAAATAAGAAAAGTCTCAATCCGTTTTTGCTCGCTCTCCGTCCCATCTGACCGCCAGCTTGTTAATGATCTCATTAAAGAGGTCGTGAGTTTTCTAATTGGAAGTGGGCTGACTCCTGTTGCACTGCACTGACCTGTGCGACAGCCTAAAGTTAGAGTGGACTTTTTAACCTGGCTAAAAATATTCAAACTTCAGCGTCAACGCTGTCCTTAGAAAAGGCGACCAACCTCTTCAAATAGCTCCAACAACCTTTGGACCCAAAGTTCTCCCTGAAGAAAAGAATCAGTTTTCTGAAACATTTAAGAAAAGTTAAGTTGCTAATTAGTGCGCATGAAGGTATGTGTGACGACGAAATGGGAAAAGCTGCAGTGAGACAACTTGAAAGAAGAGGGAGCAAAATGAGCTGCAACACCTTTTAATCAAAGGCTTTCAGATTATGCATATGTTGCAATGAAACCATCAAAGAGCAGACTAATACCTGAGATCTTACCATTCTGTGTTTGTGCACACCTTCTCATGACCTTAAAAATTCAAGCTGTCTGCGTACCCACCATCCATCACTTACTCAATCATTAGCTTAACTTTAATATCATGAGGAAATAGCTGTTGTTTCATGCTCATAATTACTCATCAGCTCTGTTGGCCCTGCTCCAGCACTGATGCCATCCACACAAACAATGTTACAACAATGTTGGCAGATACACACACACACATGGTAATAAGCCCCAGACTGGTAGCGTCAGGCACGTTTTTCACTGATCATCCAGCGCTCTCCAGATGCAGCCTGCTTCGCACAACATCTGTCCTTGACCTTGGCGATGAAGACTTGTCATGGCTGCCTCAAAGGAACCTGTCAGCGGCTCACAACCTTCTGTTTACGCATATTAAGCTATCAGGGGCATCTTTAAGGTGTGTTGTAGGGATATGATTGGGTGGCTGGTGGCAGGTTAGGGGAGTAATTTGTTCATTTAAACTGTGCCCCGCATCAGTGCAGAGATTGCCTGTGTGTTTACCTGGGTAGAAATAATCCTTTTAGTTGTATTAGCATAAAATAGGCTGTGTGTCTCTTCAAGGATTGTGGCTGGAGTAACTGTGATTCTGATTCTTCTGACTGTCACCTAACCCTCGACTTTTCTAAAACCATCAATAAATCTATATTTTTTTATTGTGTAGCACCATATCATGAGCAAGATTAGTCCCTGATATGATATGTGCTACTAGTAAGGCAAAATATTGATATAGCAATATATCCTCTTCCTGACTTGTATGATACAATTATATCACGAGTGCAGAATAGTTAATATGACCCCTTTAACAGATTCACACGCCAGTTTTAGCAATATATTTTCATTACTGTGGGCATTATATAAAGAATTTGGGATTGTACATTGTTGCATTATATTATATCATGTATCATTTATTGTTTATTTTATGGTATCTTATCCCATCCAATAGTATCACATCATATCACATTGTATTACACTGTATTGAACCCCATTGTATCTTATTGTATAATATCACATTGTATCATATTGAGCTGCATCCTAACACATTGTATCCTCTTGTAACCTATCATATCTTACCGCAATGTATCATGTACTATTGCATTTTACTGCATCATATTGCATAATCTATGTTGGGACCTATGGGCCCACCATGAACAAGCTTTTGGCAGCACTGGCATGGAAAACTTTCTTTTTACTGGCAGAAACCTTGAGCAGAGTCAGACACCTGGTGAATAGCCAATCTGCTGTGAGTGGCCGGGCCATGAGATGAATAGAGATTGAAAAAGAGAGATGAATAAAGGGTAAAAGGGCACCAAAAGTAACACACCAAACAGTTTATTCCTACAGTGCTAATACAATGGTTAAAATGTGTGATATCAACAAAGACAGCACAGTAATGATAACAGACCAATAATTATAAACCAGTCACCTCAGCAATATAATTAAGAAAAAATCCTCCTTCACTCTTTTTATCTAAATCTTTGCTTTAATTAATGTCTTTTAACTAGAGCCCAGAACACAGGGTTAATTGTGCTGTTCGTGACAAAATCAGCACAAGTGCAAATTATCTCTAAGCGACTTCTGTGACTTGGATGATAACTGTGTTTTTAATTATCCAGACAACCTCTTAAGTGGTGAAGAAACCACAGTGATGAGGTGACCATATGCTCAGCAGTCACAACTTATCTAACAGTTACAAATCAGTGCACAGGTGGAGGGGGATGAGAGGAAAAAACTAATGGGACAAAGATTAACGCTGATGGCAGATTTGAACAATGGCGCAATAATACAGAGTAGAGAGTCCAAAGTCACCATTCGAGGGGAAACAGATGATGACAGCACAAAATATTAAAAAGTTGAAGGTCAAAATATCAAAAGAGATGAAAAACGTGTTCCCATTTTCCAAGTGTAAATTTTTCTATTGATATTTGTTTAGAAGTATCCACTTCTCTGACTGCTCACTATCAACAGACTCTCCCCCATACTCTTACAACTACAAGAACAAGCCCCCGCAAACACTCACCCTTCCATCATCCCACTAAAAAGAACTTTCCTTACCCAGTCCACCCACTGGCAGGCTTCCATTTTACTCACTCACATCCACAATCAAATCGCTGCTCAACAAAGAGGGAAAAAAGGCAGCCAGAGGGCAACTGGCAATACAAAGCAAAGGCACCCCAACAATACATAATAAACCGCAAAGGACTCAGGTCTGTACATTTAGTCAAAGCAGTTACAGACTTAGCTTAATGAGGTCAGCAGTGACGTTGGTTCCAAGCAAGAGTCCTGAGTTAAACTATTGTTTTTGTGTCCCATCCATCAGACTAAATAACCAATCTGTCAACACTTTCTTTGCTCTTTGAACCACATTGCCAGTTTCCTCTTGTCACAGTTACTCCAGCCACAAGAGGTCGCTGCCAAAAACTTAAACTGTTGTAATAAGCTGTTGCACAGAACAACTTTTCAGACCAATTTTTGTCAGAAACTGTCTTCTCAACAATTTTCGCCATTACAAGTGGTCACTACTTTGCCATGCTAATGGCTACCCACCATCAGCTTAGCATCTGTTGCATTGGCCAACAAGTCAATTTGAGCTAACTTAAAACAGGCACCACTGGACAGTTTCAATGATTGAACCAGTTGATATTTTACTATTAAAGTAAACTAGTTTTGTCTTGAATGACTTTACCAGTTTGGATAATATTTTGGTAGATAGTAATAACAAGCCAGCATCCCCCGTTGATGCTATTTATGAAGTACAAGGACAATTGTATAAACAATTGATCCAAAGTTCTCTGGTTCAGTAACTCCATAATGGGCTATAGCCATAATGTAGAAGAAAACAGAAAAGAGTCTACTCTATATTTTCCCATATACTTAGACGGATTGGAAATATAACTGAATATGATATAACCAGAGTGAAGACTAAACCATTACTGAGAATCAACACATAAAATGCCCATCATATTATGCTTTTGTTGCTGAATGTTTGCATCCCATCTCAGAAACATGAGTCAGCTTTTCCAAATGGAGAATTTCTCATTTTGTTTTGCAGTTTTCAAATGAAGACACCCATTGAGTCCAGCAGATGTGTTGGCAACAGTGTTGGCGGGCTGCCTCTGAACAAAACACAACATGGGTAAACAGGAGTGGATAATGTGTCAGTGTGGAAAAGAATGAGTTTGGATCTATGAAGTGTGACGGCTGTGAGGCACGCACACAGATACACATATCTAAACTAAAAGGCGAGAAGAGCCACCTAAAACCACCATTTAGAGGCACTTGACGTCCCTCCTGCACGATATCTGAGTAATTACTACGACAACCGAAACCACAAATGTTCAATACAAACAAGTATTTAGTTGGACCATGCTTCGGTACTTGCACCAAATTGTACAATTTTCTTGTCCACTTGTCACCGTCCCCATGACTTAAACACTAGACTGAAATTCTCCTACACTTGTTTCCAATGCTTGCCCAAACACTTAAGCCCCCCCACACACATTCACTCTCTCTCCTTTCTCCCTTTGTCCTTATCACATTCGCTCATCCAC
Source organism: Xyrichtys novacula (assembly GCA_962446985.1). Classification (NCBI taxonomy): domain Eukaryota; kingdom Metazoa; phylum Chordata; class Actinopteri; order Labriformes; family Labridae; genus Xyrichtys; species Xyrichtys novacula. The sequence continues at coordinate 14,277,654 of OY660879.1, read as the reverse complement.
ACCTCTGTCCTTCTCCTTGTCTTTCATTACCACCACATACAATTCTCAGATACACATATCCAATCGTCTCCCTCCCACATGCACAAGCGTTCCTAGCCTTACTGTGAGGTCTTGTCCCCAAAGAGCATTCAATCACACCTGGGTATTTCACACTCCACAGAGCCCCTTGCTCATTAAACCGCTGAAATCCCATGAAATCAAGAAAAGATATGCTACCATGTATCATGGCTGACTTTTATATCAAAAGAAGAGGTTGTAATAAAGTTTATGGGGATGTGTTATGTGAGGTTACAAGGGTTGAAAGTGAGTGCAGGGGGCGGCAAAATAGGTCGAGAAAGGTGTGTAGACGGTTTCATAAAAGCTATAATGGAATAGGTTGATCCTAATAATACTGGCTACTTACATCTGTGCACTCCTTAAAAGTGAGGCTTGCAAAAAATCCTCCCTCTCTTTAAACCCCCCTTTGTCTTCAGGATGCTCCGCCCTCTTTTCCAAATTACCTTTCAAATTTTCCTCCAGAGACCATTTACTCCTCTCTTTCTTTGCTGCCTTACTTTGGTAGTTACGTTTCTTTTCGATACGCAGATGATACATAGTTATTTCTTCCTATTAACCCTATTAATTTGTGTTGCTTGACTGCTCAGAAGGAATGCTATTAGAATGTACACGCCTCATTTCCACTTCAGCGTGAGCATGGAGGCGAGTCAGATATCCTTTCATTCCTATGGGAATCTCTGTGATATATAATGTGCCTGCGGTACTCCTCTGCCATATCTCAGTCCATAAATGTACCTCTAGTATGTTAGAAAAATTGAGCTTTTACTGTGGATTCAGAGGGAGCCATATGACAATGTGCTTGCTGAGCTAACAGGTTATTTCCTCAAATTTAGTTGCCTATGATAAATGTTAATGTAAGAATATGTTTATCGTTTATCTTGAATCTTAGGAATGTATTCTGTTGAAATATGGTCATAAATTACGGTATATGCATTAAAATTGGTGACAAACTCTTTCTTTCCGTACTACAATGCTTACCCTTAGTCATTGTGACATTATGTCTCTATGCAGACGATAAACTTTTATATCTCTGTAAATCCAAGAGTTTTTTTTTTTATTTGGCTGCCTCAAAAGACTGTTGAGGATAATTATTGGATGCCAGATACATTCTCCAATTAAATCAGGATAAAGTTAACAATTAAATTTTTCTCACATAGTCTGACAACTTGGCGTCAAGCCTTACATTACCAAGCCGGGCTCCTGGTATTTTAACATCTGTGCATGCTCCCATGCCCAGTGAGACCAACTAAAATTCTTGCCTCCTTTCAACTCCTCTGCCTAATTCTGTCTCCAAGGATATTTTACCCTCTTACCCTCTTTTCAGGCTTTCATTAGATATCTCTGACAAACCCTCCTCTTCACTCTGCGTATATGCAGCTTCCCCCAGTCAGTATTTTGTTATATGCAGATGACATACATGAATATCATCATCCATACCGATTCTTGCAATGTGACTGCTCTGAAGGACAACTCTTAGGGTTTTGAGTCCTGGATATTGTTTAGATCCTCTGGCACAATGGAGACGAAATGGACATAATCATATTTTTACTATGACAGCCTGACAACTTGGCGTCATGCCTCAGAAGAACACTGAATACTCCTTTGTGCTCTCCCTTACAGTTGGACAAACCATATTTCTCGCTTCCCCCTGACTCTCTTTCTCTCTCTTTCTCCTATTCTGTCTTCCAAGTTATATAACCCTATTTTCCTAAACATTACTTATTTGTGCCTGCCCCTGGTCACTATAATGTTTTTTATATAAGCAGATGGTAGACAATTTATTTGTCCATGAAACCCCAAAAGGTCGTTAAAGCTTGGTTGCTCTATGGGACTGCTTTAGGGGTGTAAGAGTTGTATGTAGAATAGACCATACAGACTCACTCTTTTCTCTAATTATGGTCAATATTCATTTGCTGCACATGCTGACAATATACAAGTATAACTTTGTTTCAACACCACTGATTCTTGTAATGTGGTTGCCCTAAAGGACTGCTCTGAGGACTTTAAGTGTTGGATATCGTGTTAATTCGCCAGCTTAATGAGGATGAGATTGACATAATTATATTTTCCTCACGCAGCCTGACAAGCTGGTTTTATGCCTCACAATACAAAGTCATCCTCCAGACATGTGGGATCACTCTGATTCACAAAGGGTAATGGAAAATGGACAGCAAGTACAAAGAGCCCTTCTATTTTTTTTTTCCACCTCAGCAAACTCTTTACATACATTCAACCATTCAGACACAAATTTCTGCAATGAGGTAAGAGACTCATGAAAAGTGTGGAATTGCCCATCCAGATGCATTCATATTCAAACACATACTGACAGTGATGCCTTTGAGAGCAATTTGTGGTTTGGTGTCTTGCCAAAGGACACATTCTCCTGCTTTACCTTTGCAACCACAGCCTTTCAGTTTGCAATTAATGTGCGGAGTACTGTCTCCTTACTTTTAATGAAGTTCCTGTAACATAAATTCAAGAACAGGACCACACCTCTGACACCAAATAAAACGCCTGAATCTATTTAACTTGTTCCCTCGCACCATTGCTCGTGTGCATGTGCATAAGCCTAATCCTTTCTTACCGGTTTGTCTCAGCTCTTAAGACCTCCACTCAATCACTTTCCTCCCCCCTTTCCTATCCCATCTCCTAAACACAGGAACAAATGGGAAATTCTTGACCAGTCTTCCCTTCCCACCTCAATCCCGACTCATCCCATCTCACCTGGGTTTTTAACAGATTTCAATTAAACTTTTTTTATTCTGTACTGTGGGCATGGTCCTTTAAATGAACGTCCGCATTTCTTTCTGCCATTGAGCATGAAATCATTCAACCAGTGTTGATTTTTCAGACTTGCATTCGTTCGTTGATTCAGATCAAAATTGCATTATTCATTCTTAAGTCATTAATTGAATTGGCTCAGAGCTATAACCTTGACCCACAAAGCCAATTTGTGCAAGGTCACACAGACAGGTTTGGCTCCGTAAACCCAGATTCAAAATCCTTGGCGACCGTGTAATTTCTGCAGAGGTACCAAAGGAGTGAAATATCTTGTTTTAAAAATCTGCACTTCTTAATTTAGTTCACAATAAAGCTTAAAAAACATATTCTTAACCTGGATTTAATCTGCCATATATGGTCTTTTGTCCTCAGGAGAAGTACCACCATGTAATTTATTTTATTGATTGTTTAATCCGGTCCATCAGGGTATGCTCTTAAAAAGGGTGGTGTAAGGTGCATGGGTGTGGGGATAGCAATGGCAGTTATTTGATTCATCATTTTCAGTTCTGAATTGAATATTCCAACAGCTTGACTTCTATGTGGTTTTAATCAGAGTCAAATTTCATCAATCTTCCTCTAACACTTGGATTTAAGCAGGTAAGATGTAACCTTATCTCCTTCTCACCTTCCTGCCTTGCATACCTCTATCTCTCCTCCCTTTTCATCAACTCCCTGCCCTCCGATTCTTAAGCCAGAGCTGCTCCCTTCCTCCCTCCCTTTCTCCCTCTCTCCCTCCCTTCCCAAACAAATGTCACTTTCTAATTGGACGGCACGGGCGAGCCAGGAGAGCATCACCGTTTTGGACAGCTGTTAATCTGGGCGGGTTGCGGTGGCAGCGGGATTGTGACAGTGACAGCGGCAGTCTGGAACAGCAGTAAGAATGACGCAATGAAGGCAAAAGAGTTGAGGGTGAAAAAAAAAAGAGTTTGAGGGTGGTGTGGTGTGGTGTCCGCACATCTGTCTGCTGTTGTAACAATAGGTCATGCCAATGACAAAACAGATTCACAAATTTAAATGCAGCACCTTCATCCATCATACTCAGTCTCTACATTTCAATCTAGAATGGACTGCGTAATATGGATAATGTACAGGCGTCTGCCCTGCAGTTTCATTCAAGCCTCAGCATCACCTGCACAGGACCATAATGGGTTTTCTCTCTCCCTCCCCAATCTGTCTCGCTCTGTCTTTTCCTCTCTTTCACACACATACACACAATAAAGTAGAAGCACGCACACAGCGCTCGGGGAACCAATCACCATCTCCTGTTTTCAGGTCCTGTTTGTGAATGGGATTTTTTACGGGAGCGAAGAAGGAGGAGGAAGGGACCGCTGCATTTGTAAGCATGCAAGCTGCTTCACCAGGGAGACATCTCCATCCCTCTCTCTCTCTCGTTTTAAATATTTCTGTTGCTTTCTCTCCTCTAGCTGTTCTCTAATTTATTTTTCATGTTTTGGATTGTTGACTCTCAAGTCCCTATTTCCTTCTTGCTTTGCTTTCCATCTCCTTGAACTCTCTCTCTCACTCTTTTTTTAATGCAGCAGACAATTCAGGCTGCTCCATCCCTTCTTTTTTCTTGCTTCCCTTCAACTTTCCCATGACACTAGCTACATCATTGTAACTGGCATCCTTATCCGGTGCAGTTTGCCGCTTTCACATCTTTTTACTCTCCAGTCACGTCACTATCCAAATACTGCAGAACAGCTGTTTTTTCTCTGCTACATCAATGTGTCTCTTCCTTTAATGTCTTCTTTTTTTCCACTCGTTTTAACTGCTTTTAAAAGAAGAGGATGCAGGTACATGTTCACACGCACTCTGTCATACTGTGGACACTTACCTCCAGTGACAGTCTTCGTCCCGAGTGCTTCTGGATCCTCAGAGGTTGGAGGGAACAGCGATGCTCGCGAGCGTCTGCCTGCTGGAGAAAAAGTGGAGGATAGGAAAGAGAGAAAGAGACAGAAAGAGAAGGAAAGAGAGAGATAAAAGACAAGACAGCAGAGAGAGTGAGAGGTAAAGAATGAGAGAGAGAGAGAAAGTGGATGGGATCAGGCGGGCTGTTTCGAAGGAGGAGGAGGAGGAGGAGGGAGCTCTCGCTGGCTGGAGGTGAGATGAAGGGGAGAAAGAGAGAGGGAGGGAGAGATAAAGGAAGAGGGAGGGAGGGAGGGTGCACTGGATTGGGATAGGAGGGGATTGTGTGATGTTTGACGGGAGGAGGAGGAGGAGAAGAAGGAGGAGGGGGAGGAGGGATTGCAGGGAGCAGAGGGAGAGGAAAGTTGGAGAGCGGAGGGAGGAAGGGAGGGTAAAGATGCGGAGAAAGGATGAAAAAGAAAGAGAGAAAGACAGGAGGAGAAGCAGATTAAGAGATGGGTGAAAGAGTCCTGCTCTGAGGGCTGCTTTTATGCGTTTCTTTGAACAATCAGATTTTACAACCTAACTTTCGCCTGTTACATCTGTAACCTTTAACAGCCACTATCAGAACTCATGTCAGGCCGTCAAATCCTGAAGACGATCAATGTCAGAGCGGTGAAAATGTCCCCTCCATCCATGAAATCAGGCTCCAATCCAATCCTGTGCTGGTGTGTTTTAGTAGAGATGCTGCAAATAAACTTTAGAACAATAACTTGAGCACAAGAAGAAGTAAAAGATAAGGAAGAGAGATCTAGTGGTGAACACTTAAGATGGACAGAGTGTCAGAAAGGACATGTGGAGGGAAGAAGCGTAAACTGCCTCCTGGCTAAATGCACTCAGGAATGAAAAGTTGGTGACAAAGAGAAATGGAGAGAAGAGGAGGAAAGCATAAATTAGGCTGAATGGATGATGACGATATTATGAAAATGCACTCATCTGTCATCTGCCTTTCAAACACTTCAAAGAGAGTAGCCTGACACGTGAATGTAAGGTACAGTGTTCACGAATGCATGCATTCATAGTCATAGACGGATTATGAAACAACTGCCTCCTGGGCAGAGAGGAGTAATAGGCTGCCTCACTGTGTATGAGCAAGACACAAAGAATTCAACAGATTCAAAATTATGGATGCATTATTTATCATTAATCTTTTTCTAGACTCTTTTCTTCTTGTTTTTTGTTTTCTTTGGTTCATTTTTGGCTTTTAACATGATTTATAAGTAGTCCGCTTGCATAATTTATCATTGTTTCTAAGCTTTTTATGGTTTTATTTGAACTTCTTGAAAAGGTTTTTGTCTTTGTGAGGGTCAGTTAGAAACCCTTTTTAGCAAAGAGAAGTAATAATTTCACACAATAGTTATATTTGGTCTTATGGCTCTGCTCTGGGAGGAACCATGCCCTTCGAATGCCTATGTAGAGTGCCAGTGCTTATGTGATTGGTGAAAACAGGTTTCAGCTTTGCTAAACCCACTCCACGCCCTCTCTCCTCCCTCGCAACGACTTATGCCGCTGGGAGGAGCTGAGGTAGGGAGGGGGGATACTTACGCCGGGCTGCGCCACTCACTAAAATACCAAATTGTGCTTGGGAACGCCCTGTCGGCGCGGCGGACCTGACCTACACCTCGCCTGCAGCACGTCTCCGGCGAGGCACGAAAATAGAGCCCTATGTGTTAACATAAAAAGCCAAGGCAGGGTGAGCAGCAGCAAAGCTCCATTAGATGAACAGAGCAGGCACCGGTGACAGTGGTTCACTGGTTAATGACAGCATAAAAAAGAGAAGCTTGAGTAGAGAGAAGTTGCAAAAGGTTTTTTTTCTTTTTTCTTTTGGATGGGTGAACAAGAGTAGGCAGGCTAAAGCAGTCTAAATACCCATTATTGATATTCTTTTTTTGTAGTTAAAGTTCCACTCCAGAGATCTCCCCTAGCAACATTTTTTCCAAGTATTTTAAGGAAAATTTAATTCCCAATTCATCCATTCACATTAAAAAATTTAAGAACATTTTTTTTCACCCCTCTCACAACATTGGTCTGTAGATCACTTGGTCTGAACCATATAGGGGCGGTCTGAAAGTAACACAGACCAACTGTGATTCGGTGCAACTAGAGTTGTTTTGATCCCGACCCAAAGTCAGATCTGAATCAAACTGGGTCTATTTTAATTGGTCAGGGATCAGAATGTAAGCCAATCAGTTCACCCTGTTTATTCAGGTCAGTTGTTGAAAACCGGTAACAGTTTTTAAAATGATGAAACCATGTGAGTTTCGTAGTATTAGCAATCTCATGGCTAACATGTTCACAGTGTGGAAATATTTTAAACCAGAAAGAAAAAAAAAACAGTCCAACTGCTCCTTTCAACAAATGCAACACAATAACTGTGTTAGGTAGGGTAGAGCTGCGGTCAATACTACCAATTTGAAAAAACATCCAAAAACCAAACATCCAACAGAATACTCACAGCTCCACTGACAACAAACTAGAGGGCACTGCTGGAGAAGGCGGTTGAGGCCTTGCCTCTCCTTGAAGAGCTGAGGCAGGATGAGAGTGCAGAGACCACAACCTTAACAGTCCTGAAATGTGCTCTTTGAGTTCTTTGAGTGGACCACTGAACAGGGAATCAAGACGATGAGAAGCACTCGAACTAGAGGCAGCAGAAAACTTCAGGCCAGGGTTCAGCCAGGTTGAGACCGAGCCTTTGTGCTCAGTTGGGATATCTGAGGATTCCAGATACAAAGACAGGCAAGTCCATCAATAATGTAACTCGTAAATGCTCATGGTCGACTGGTTACAGTCTTAGAGTGCAGGATGCTCATACAGATTATGAGAGAGCAGCTTGGCCCATGTCCGATATATAACACAGATATCACACCAAAAACACAATGAGTTGGTATTTTGATAATACTAACAAATAAAAAACAAAATTGAATATTTCATCTAATAGACAGGAAAATATTTGGCTCAGTTAATTATTGCTTCAAGAGACTTGCAATTGGGAATGGCTCAGAAAGAAAAATAAAATGTGATAAATATTGACATTAGAAAATTAAAAGAAGGAAAGTCATGTAAGAATTCCTTGTTTCATAAACATTAAAATCTAAAATACATGCTTGTCTTAGCCAGTTACATCTTTTAGATGAATTTCATATCACTTAATTAAAAGACACAGATATAGAGTTCTGCTACGGACTGCAGATCATGACTGATGCTGCACTCAATACCATATAAAACACAAGTCAGTGGCTGTTCTGGATTCAATATGCGGTTAACAGGTGATGGAAAAGATATGTGAACATTTAGAAAAGAAGATGGTGATATTGGCCTTGTAAGAGGCCAATGTGATGCAGATTTTGGCAAAGTGCCATTAATCAGTCTGACTATTCAGCCAACAGATGAATCAGATTTTGTATTTTGGGTTCATTTCCTTAACATTTGTAGTTGCTTTTCAAATGTTCTTTGTTTTGGGTTTCTCTTGTCATCTTGCATCATTGTTGAATCTCTGTGTGAGTCTTATCTTTGTTTTTCTTTGTGGTCTTTTCTTATGTAGTAGTTTTGCTTCTCTTTTTTGTGTTTGTGCTCATTTCTGTCTTTTGTTTCTTTTGTCATGTTATCTTTCTTTCCTTGCCTTTTGTCCTCTGTCTCTTCTTGCGTCCCTGTTTGTATTTCCCCATTAATGCCATTCCTAAAAATGTGATTAAATCTAATCCAAGAAATAGTAAGTTACCTTACCTGAGGCTTTGTCAATTCCAGGCCTTCTTTTACTCTATTTTTGCAGGACTACAGCCGCGTCTGTGGCTGCTGTACCTCTACAGGCGAATAAATCCCTCGCTGAGTGCACTGATTAAGAGCAGCATGCTAAAATACCTTCTGGACATGGTTTTGAAATAAGGTTCTGATTTCAAATTACGGGTCAAGTCTTATTCATCATATTGGGACCCTGGGGGCCAAAAAAGGGACCTGTGCTAATACAGATGAGATGCATTTGAAAATCTCTTTTTGTCCTCAGTGTCGTGGGTCTGGGTCAGCTGGGGTTCTCTGGAGCTGATGAGGGAGGATTCATTATCTCAAGGACACTTCAATAGAGTGGATGCTTGCCAACGCAAAGCTTAATCTTGCCTGCTTTTCCAAAGAAATGCCTTTACTCAGCTGCTTAAAAAACAAACTGACATTGGCAGTCCATTTTTTATCAAAGCATGATTAAATCAACTATGTGTGGCTTTAAAAAAAAAAATCAAAAAATGCCCCAAAGCTTGTCTGTAATGTGATGTTTTCTTCACACTAATGTGCTGCACCGTGGGATTCAACCCTGTGAGACTCTCAGGCAAATAACCCTCCTGAAGGTATGACACGGCTGTGTGTGCATGGATTTGTACTGCAAGCACTCACGCGTTCTGTGTTGGCGAAACGCACGGACAGCACAGCGAGAGCGAGAGATGGATGACCAGGGAGAGAGTGAGAGATGTGGGCAGCGTTCCAGCTTTGAGGGATTTTTTGCCTTACAAGCTGCTACGTTTCTGTCAACTCCAGAGCTGCAGATCAGACCGCAGCTGCCAGTCCTGCACATGCACCAGGGGCAGTAAAACAGAAAGTGAGTGCACGGCTCTGCCTCTGAAGGAAAACATCAGATATCGTTTATTCAGATGAAAATCATGTCTGATTCAAAACTTTTCCCTAACTCTCTGGGCGCTATTATCACTTCCACGTCACTGCATGCATTGTTTCGTGAATACTTTGTGTCATTCCAATGGCTGCACGTGTAACTGCTGACACTAGCGCACAATCTAATGCGATAGCTCGTCTTGCTTTCACTTTCATTCTTGTACGGCGATGCTGGGAAGCCAACAGTGACGAAATGCAACCGTGCCATGACGGTGATAACATCATGAGTGTGTGTCTCTGTCTGTGTGGCCCACAGAATTAATGAGACAGGAAAAGGAGAGCAAGATGTGTCTCTTCCAGCTGTTTATCAGCCCAGGGCACTCTCCGCAGATTAAACTACAACTACTTTATAATTACTATAATGTATTCTTATTGGACAAGTGTGCCTTTCCTAATAAAGAGTCCAATAACTGATTCCCTCCCTTATTTCTCCCGCTCAGGCTCCTCTACTCTCTTTCCCTCGCACACACTCACTATTGATCTCATTCATTTGCATCACTTTCTCATTAGCCTCAAAGAGTATTTAATTTTACACCAGCAGGATGACGACAGCGCATTCTTGAACGCAGATCTATTAGTCAACAGAAGCAGACTGATCCAATCACCGTCATTAGCACCGCTTTGACAGTTCAATGTTTCTCTTTAATTATTCTTAAATATTTCAGCGTGATAAAACTCAACACAAAAAAATCACAATCTGGAGGAAGGATCTGGTGTTATTGTGTTGAGCAAGCGCGTACAAACATGCGTCATACAGAAACGAAGTTTGTACGGAGAGCAACAGACTAAACATAATCCACCGAAGCAACATCCTGTCTCCTGATAAACAAGTTCAACCTGAGAACAAATCTGTTTTATGTCTTTAAGGCCTATCTGTGGTCAGATTTCCCAGCATCCTTGAATGCACCAGTAATTAACAACTGCAAGTCCTGTACGCAAGTCCATCACTTTTAAAGCAGGGGTGGTGGTGAGGGGGTTTGGAGAGGATAGATTCACAGCTGTGATGTCAGCCAGAGAATAGCCTTCCCAACTATGAGCTACCACACATTTACTTTGACATTGGCCATTTCCCTTTTCATGTCAACTACCATAAATTTTGTATAAAAGGCACACTTTAATACCTTTTTTGTCATCTGAAAAAGTGAGTTACATCCTATAAGGCCTTGCAACCATAGACTGTATATAGAATGGACGCCATTTGCAGTGAGAACAGCACCCTCTGGTGGCAGGCTGCAGTATATGTCATAAATCCCGCCTCCTCCAGCAATCCCTATGGAGCTGTGGACACACTTTGGAAATTTATTACACAGATCATAATTTTTTCTCCCCCCTGCTTGCGATGTTGACATGTAGTAATTGTAAGACTGGTTTGTGTTCAAGTCCTCCGTTTTTAAAAGTTATTAGGGGATTCATGTTTTCTATGATGGACACTTGATTCAGCCCATGGGCGTACGAAGATTGCGTAGCTCACCCAGGGGATACACTGTTTGAGCCGAGGGTCATCACAGCGACTCTCGGCGACTCTCCTACTGAATGCGTACAACACTACTGCATAAGTGGTGGAGTGCGTACAACGCTGCTGCGGAATGTTGATTTTAGGAAGTAAAGAAAAACCTGGAAATACTGAGAGCTTTTCAGCTTAAAATCTGTATACTGACTAAAGGCGGAACCAAGTTGTTCACAGTATATACAGTCTATGGTTGCAACCAGTGTACCAGAATGACATGCATAGAAGGGTATTTTGTTGTGTTGTTGTATTTTACTTGTTAGACTTCTTAATGCACAAAGCATGCCATATACATAGCAAGCCAGACAGGTCTAGCGGTGCCACTTTTTCATACTTTTCTCCCTCATTTAAAGAAAACAGCAGTAAATAAGTAGTAAGTAAATAAACCTGTGGGGTGGCGGCTTGATCGAGAAGACCCATTTTAAGACTACAAGGGGTTGGCATGAACCTTGGTTGCTTGGAGGTTGGTAGTGGATTTGTCCATGCCAACAGATAGTGACTACTGTAGTCATCTACTGCGTGGGTAGCTAGCAGGGAGGGGATAACAGATGGTTTAAGAAGGAGCTACACATTTGAATTAAAATTACACATTGCTGAACACAATAAAAGTCATCATGCAAGAGCTCATTTTAACCTTTCCTCTCTGGAAGCCCCCTGAAAGCAGACTGCATCTTACCGCTGCAAGTTTTTGACGGTTTTGACAGTACTTCTCTTTAAGTGAAACCATAACTTCTTTTTTTTAAACTGCTTTCATAAGGTCCTAAATCTGGGGTGAAAACATCTCAATATATGTCGGAGTAGGAATGTGTAAATAAATCTTTGTAAATGTTTTAGATGAAGCATCGAGAAATGCCAAAGGAAGATTGTCTCTGAAAAAAACAACCTAAGAATGAGACCATAAATTTATTCTCCGGTCCACTGTCAAAGCTTCACAAGGCAGGATTTACAGCAGCACACATTTACTGTCAGTATAAATCCTGAAAGGAGACAGTAATTGAGTTTGTAATTTAAAAGTTGTCCTTTACCTTAGCAGAGAAATCTTGTTGTACCACTGGTGTTATACAACTTGTTATGGGCGACTCTAAAAAAGCCTGAACACACTTGAAATTGAGTTCAGGTTTCATCTTAGCTGTTTGAGATGGGGAGGGGAATTCATAAACACTTAGTTCCTTTTCTGTTGTAAATAAAACAGAGAATGTCTTATTCTAGACAGAAGTGTTTTCTGTGGGCAGGTTCTGTGTTTGTACTTACTGCATTACTGTGTCTTTGTTGAGTTGGAGTGGGAACACACTATTTGCTGACATTTCATTTGAGCCTCTTCACGGAGACTGATGGTCTCTGGAACTACTCACTAAAACAGAGAGATAAAGTCAACCAAACTGCACCTGATTTATAACTCAGGAGGAGGGAATCCAAATCTGTAATACTCTGCACTGCTGTGTGTTTCTGCTGTCCGGTGATCCTCAGGGACTCACTGCACTTTCTTTTCTTTGATTTTAACTGCTCATTAAACAAAGATTTTCCTCTCATGAGAGATTTATGTTTTAATCCACTGTCTTACATCCTATCAGATCCACCATAGGTTCAACATGCTAAACTGCAGGGGTAGTTTGCAGGCACTAGGTGGCAGGGTTGAGGCTGAAATTGCTTCACTATGCCGCCTGGGAAATCCAAAGTGACAATAAATCATTAAGTAATTTCACTGTTGTATTCTGGTATCATTGAATAAAAAGCACAGGAATAAATGGCTAAATGATATGGAGGTTAATGCACAGGGGTTTGTTGTTTGTGTAGTGACCTCTGTTTTATAAGACTTTCTGAGAGGTAAGCAAAGTTACAATCAAACATGAAGACGATTACAGTTCACAGTTCAGTTTTTTCTTTTTTTTTTATACTAAGAAATAAACAAAAAAAAATCTATGAGTGCATTTTTTATGCACAAGTGACAATAAATTGCAGATGGTCAGCAAAAGAAAACCCAACATTGTGAAAAGCGTCTGCAAGGCCATGCCACAAATTTGGGTATTTAGCTTTTCTGACCATATTGGAGTCCTTTTATTAGTTATTTCTTCACAGACCGCATGTCGTGCCAAGCTTAAGAAAAAAATGCACACACTCTGACCATATTAACTCTTTTGCATGTTTGTTTCCTGACAATGACAAGTTCCCCTTTTGTTCTGAGAAGTAGAGGAAGGGTTTTTTTGTGTGTGTTTTCTTAAGAAAAAAAATTTCTTACTTTTAATCCATCCTATTTGTCTAGACAAAACCCAGACCAACAGTAAATTCAGACATATTTACATACTTTGTTTGTAATACAATGACAAACTGATAAACAGGTATTTTAACATTAGTTTACAGTGAGGTATCCTTTCTTTTGTCAGTAATTGTAAAGCTGCGTATAAAGTAACAACAGTTTGTCCGCAGCTAAAATGAGGAATCGGTCACTTTTTATCTTCAGTCATCATAAACTTTGCTCAACCGAGGTGTTAAAGTTGTTTCTCAGGAGGAAGTCAGAGAGTGTGAGAAGAGAGAAAGAAAACAGAGAAAGAGTTAGCAGTTCCTTTTGAATAACAAGTGGTGTGAATAATAAAGTGGACTTGACATGGACTGGCTCTTCGATCAGAAACAATAAACAGAAAACTCAAGAGCAGATGAAATGAAAGATTTCTCTTTGTTTTTTGATCTCTAAGCATCAAATGTTGGTTTTGTTTTCGTATATGGTCTTAAAATGTCCCTTACATTGATCAATGTTCTCTCTTTGTCTCATTGATTTTACTGATTTTCTCCTGCCTGCCATCAAATTGTGTCACTGCTTATAATCCAAACTACAGAAAGTGCCACCTCTTAAGTTGTTTAGATTGTTTTTCAAAGTGATTTTTTATTTTTTTTTTTAAAGGAAACTACTGTATGTTGCAGGGAAGTCAGGACTGAACTACACAGATGACATGGAGAGCATTTAAAACATTTACTGTACATGTGCTGTACTTGTTTCTTCGAAAGATGCAAAAAGACTGATTTGAGTCAGATTGATCGGGACCTCCACTACAGATTCCAGGAATTACTTTTAATGGTGAAAGTGAAACAGGACTGATGCTACCACTGTTAAAGTTCAAAGTCCTCTATTAAACGCAGTCACTTGTGATTATCTGCCACAAACCAGCCACAACATCATCCATCTCAGTTCTCTGACACTTTCATTCCCAATTTTCTTTTTTCTTTTCGTTTTTCTTTCTTTCTTTATTTATTATTATTTTTTTATTATTAATATTATTATTATTTATTTATTTATTTTTATTTTTTACAACATCAGTATTACTACAACTATTATGATGAATATTATTGTCATTGTCATTTTCTATTATTATTTATACTTATTTATTTATATACTTAAGTCTACACCGTCTATTTACCACTCAGGTCCCTGCTGGGTCGCGCCTGTTAGGCCATGACCTGTAGTCTCCTTGCCCTCCCGGCCTCCCCCCCCTACCCCCTCCCCGAATTCTCTGCCCTGGACTGTCTTCAGATGGCACATCACCTTTTTTAATGCACATCACACTAGTTAAGGAAGAGGAAAGGGGCCTCAATCACATCAAATTATAGTTCATGACAACCCCTATAAAAATAATAATAATAAAAAAAAAACATTTACTGTACATGTACTGTACTTGTTTCTTCGAAAGATGCAAAAAGACTGATTTGAGTCAGATTGATCAGGACCTCCACTACAGATTCCAGGAATTACTTTTAATGGTGAAAGTGAAACAGGACTGATGCTACCACTGTTTAAGTTCAAAGTCCTCTAATAAACGCAGTCACATGTGATTATTTAATCTTTTGTTGGATAACTTGTGCAAATCATGTACAAAGGGAGAGTCATTTCAACATCTATTATTATATTATTCCCCAGACGCTTCATGAGTGATGCATGTGGGTGTCTGGGTGGAGTGTGGATACTCCCCCGATGGTCTGGTTAGTAACTATAAAACAATCAAGTGTTGAAATTGTGTCATTCAATATGAGTCTCAGTCTCGAAGCTTTAGTCAGTTAAAGATCATCCAACCAGAATCATGTTCAGATACGATAAATGAGAGCAAAGAAATACACAATGACATTATAATTCATAGCTCGACCAAGGTAAAACAAAACATGGCGTCTTTGCAATTGAATTTTACACCAGTCTTTTCCAATTGAAGACAATGTTACAATCATTTTCAATTACATGTTTTAACTAATGAACTTCACAATTTTACCGTTATGTGTTTATTTCTAATATTCTGTAGGATAAATAGACAAAAAATGTATAAAAGTTTGATTGGTTAATACAAGTCTGACTTAAAATCAGTAAATAAATCCTTCAGATTTTACAAACAGGTACAAAATAATATTTTTATGTTTAAGGAGAAAAGGCAATTATATTTTATGGGTTCCAAATGAGCGTTTTGCACATATGTTTTATCAGTGAAATGTATTTGAAGTGTCAAATGTAAAAGAATTGTCCAATGTAAGGTTCATTGTGAAGTCATGTTTGAATATGTTGTACCTATGGTATATCCTGTGATGTTACCTAAGTCTTTAAATGCTTTTTTGTTTAATTGGTCTGATGGTCTGTTCGAAAAATTGCTATCTGTAAAAACAAAAAATAAAATTGCAGGAGAAAAGCAGTCCAGTAAAATGTGTATAATTTTAGTTTTGTTTTTTATGTTTTGTTGGTTTGGGAAGGCGCCCCATATACAGAGGTCACAGACTACTCACAACACAGGTCGTATGATCAATTCCCAGTTCAGGTAGAATTTTGGTGCATGTCCCTTTCTATATTTCCTGTCTCTGTCAAGCTGGCCAAAGGCAAACAAACCAACAAACAAGTCAATCGATAAATAAAAAATTAATCGCCCATTTAAAACAAAAAAAATGTTTGCAATTTTCTTCTGAAGTGTGATGGAGTGAAATTATGAAAAACAAATAAATAAATAAATGGAAACAAAAAAAAAAATAATGTAAGGGTAAAAAATAAAGTGTTTATTTTTTTCTAAAATTTGACAGAGAACAAAATAAAAAGTATCATAAAAAGAAGAGAGATTTAAAGCTCCTTTATTTTGTATTAATGTTTGCGCCCCCCTGTGGACAAAGCAGTGATCTTGTCCTCTACCTGCTTTAACAATGTCTTCCGACAAAAAAACTCATCCTGCTGATTTTTGACAGAAGTAAATAAGAGTATGAGGGCCACATTTAAAAAAAAAAAAAAAGATAATAAAAACGTTAAGATGTTTAAGGTTTCTTATGAGAATTAAGTCGCAGTGAAATCCTTTTGTTTAATCTCTTCACATAACTTCATTTGTGCACGATTATGACTTTTAAAATCCTTCAGAAAATATGAATTCACTCACTCAGAAGATGATTTTCTTGACAGACATCCATCTCAAACCTGATCCGATGTGATCTCACCTGGTTACACAACAGCTTCTACCTAAAGAGTAGGTGGATTCTGAAATGAAGTAAAAACAGGTCACTTGAGTATTGTAAATGTGTGAAACTGAACCAGTTTATAGAGGTAGGTGTATTACCTATGGCTGCAGGAAGTGATTACACTTTCAAGTCACTTTCAATACACCCACTTTTAATTGACAGGAGTTTACCGTAAACGGGCCATTTTCATCAACACTCTCTCGCCAAGTTATTATTAGAATTTGTGAAAAAAAAAAAAAAAGTATCAAACACGATATCATGCAGACGGGTTTCGGCGCTGGTATTTCAGAAGCGTGCTGAAGACAAACCACTGATACTTTTCTTTATCAGGTAAATCTGAACAGTAGTGTGCCACAAAACCAAAGCATGTATCCTGTGTAAGATCAGAGCACAAAATTTGATTCGTTTATCGCACTGACACAGGAAACATACGAACAGTGTGAGAAAACGGTTTGTTTAATATCTGTTTAATTATGTTCAACAGCTTCAGGAGGCTTCTGAAAATTGATTAAGTATTTCTTTTATCAAGTAACTACAAAGTCTTTGTAACTGTAAATTAAAATAGGATTTAATTCACTTGTTTTGAATAGATTATAGACTTTTGCGTCCCACCAACATTAGATCCTCATTGAGAAGTGTTATTGTAAAGTGTTTTTTTTATTTTTTGAGCTGGCAAATTTAACCATTGGGTGAGAAATAATATAACGTGTCATGTGGACAGAAAGAGGAAACTGAAGTTGTCTCAGAGGAAACTCCCACAGAGCTCTCATAAGTGTTTATGACTGTGACAGGGACAGACGTACGTGCAGCAGTAAACCAACTTTCATCATGTGAGGTAAGAAGCTGAAACATTCGCTTTTTGGACTGTTATGTTAAAATGGTCATTTCACTGCTTTAAATTGTTTAAATAAGACAGTGTCCCTCTCTAATTTACTTTAATGGTATTTTGTTGGTGAAACCGTTCATCTTTCAGCTGTAGATGAAATGAAGGGAGTGACTCAGTCCTGCATGTTGAAATCCTGTGATGTGGACTTGCAGAGAATTTTCTTCATCACGCAAAAATTGCGCAATATCATGACGCTGGCAAAGGGGTTAGAGGGAAATGTAAAAAGGAAATAATGATACAATCAGTCTCTCCATATCAGAGCTTAAATGTGTTTTCTTATCCAAAAACATCCAAGTGCAGTAATCCTACAGTTTTATCATCTTAAAAAAATTTACTTTTGCCTGGAGTGTTTACTCTTTGTATTTTCTTCCCAAACGTGCACACTCTCCATATCTGATTTAGTTTTAGCTCACTTGCCTTTATCTTGATTTTTGGTTTCACATCAGCATCATGCTCACTGTATGACTCACTGTATTACAACAGAACAACAAACGGTAACTTGGTTTTGAACACTGGTTGTCTTTATTCTGCTCACTGGTGGTTCCCAAAACCAGCTTCTGTTGACCGCAACCACGAAAAAAATGGACTCTATCATACCGACAAAAAAATCCCCCTCTCATTTTTTATTGACTGATCGTTCTCAGTTTACAGCTCTCTTTTTGTTTTTTGTTCTGGCTGTACTTTTTGTGATACTTGTACCTTCAGAAGAGTTCTCCGCACGAGGTATGCACAAATAATGCCCCAGAATAATTCCAAGAAATATGAATGTTGACATTACAAGTGTGCCTTAGAGACAGAGCGATTAATCAAGCTGATTACTGGCATCTGAAGTAACTGCGGCTGCAGTAACTGGCTTCATATCCACATCAGCCTTTATAAGGGCAAAAACACAATGATTTTTTTGTATGACAACACTACTTTCAACTGCAACATATCAAATTCATTCGTAAAACATTCACCGACAAATATAGAATACAGTTTATTTTATCATGCATTGAATAATATTATTCATCGCTTCTGACAGAAATATTAAACCCTGTTCCAAAATCCATAGCAAAACGGCATGTATTTGTCTTTTTAATTAATTCATATAATATCCATCTAAAACATGTCACTTGATTACAAAACCATGCATCACATTTTTAATGTGCACAGATAAATTGACTTGAATGAATCTCTTCTCCCATATTCATCAAGTTATTTACTGCTTTTCCTTCTTTATAGTAATTCAAGAGGACTGGACAGATATCCAAAAGTCCCTCTGCAATATTCTACTGAGCTAGATATTTGCCCATCTACAAATATTTGTTTATTATTATTTATTTACTTGGATGCATTTGTAATATTTTGTTGAATGCAATTTTTTTTTATGGTTTTAGTTGTAGTATCAGCATCTGCATTTGCTGTTGACAACTGTAACTTGTCAACTCATATTGTTCCGAGCAAACCATATAACATAAGAGATATAAGATATTTTTCCCAACATTCTTCTTAAGTTACAAAAAGATTCAACATTTAAACTTTTCTTTACATATTTTTCTTTCTTTTTTTTATGGATTTTTTTTCAAAATTGTGTCTCAAAATGTTGTTTGTACTGACAAATTTGTAACGGTGGAGCTATAAAAGGGGAGCCAGCTCAAAATTTAAACAAATAGTAAAAATTGAATTCAATTCAATTCAATAGTACAGAACGGCATTGCATTCACCGGATTAAAAAAAAAAATCAGACACCTTATCTCATTTTTACACAATCTTTTCTTGAAATGATGAGATGAATTCATTGTCTGTGATCACATGTAAATACTGTATATATTATAATATGGGACATTTACAGGACAATACTAATATAGGAAGACAGCAGGAAAGAGGGGTTAAATACAGCCTTTTCCCTGCCAAAACAGCTTACTTTCAGCTATGATACATATAAACACATTTCAAGAAGTGTACATTTTAGCACTTACAGATCACAGACACATTTGAATAGGATAAAATGCTTTTTTAAGGGACAATGAATATGGATATAAAAATTAATGAACAGCCTTAAATCGACATATTGCTTTAATCCTTGTAAGCAAATGAAAACAAAATAATCTAATACAGTTTTTAAAAGTTTAAATTTTAGCAAAACTATTTTAGCAAGTTTTTCCCCACATCTCTGTTTGTTTTGGTGTATCAGTTCTCCAAAGATTTCCTTTAACTGCCTCTTGGCTTTCACTGTGGCGACTCTGAGTATCACCCCAGGCCTTGTCTTAGAGCCTCGGAAGTTCTGATGGCACAAGCATTTTCTCCAGAGACTGATGAATGCCAGACTGTATGTTCAAACAGAGTGATAAAACCGTTCATCTGTGTCAACACTCTTTGGTTTATTATGTTCCTGGGCGTGTGTTTGTGTCTGGAGACAGCAAGTGTATTTCTTCCCTATACACACATGTGTGAAAGAGAGATAAGAGGCAAGCGGATGAGGGTGGCAACCCACAAGTGCACACTCAAAGCGGAACGCAGTGTGTCTTGCGGTCATGACTCATTTCTTCTTTATTTCTAGTAAATGAACTAATTCTGCGTCTGTTTGTCTTTCTCTGTCTGTCTCAGTGTATGAATCTGACCTTTCCTTTTGTATAGGCTCTTTCACAATGTAATGAACTTCCTGATACTTATCTGGAAAAGAAGGGGACATCAGCGCTGTCTTCACCCAGAAATGATGACTGTCCTCTGGGTAGCACTCTGGGCACTGCTCCCTACTCTGGCTCTCACGACTGGTCCAAACGATTGTGTCCTCCAGGAGAGCAGCACCCTACAACATGGTAAGATTCAACTGAATCAACACAGAAAAGGCTGATTAAGGAAATGAATAATTTGCTGTCTCTAAATTTGGCCATATAAGAGTAGGAAATACATCACAGCAACTAAATCCGTGTGTCACCAGTAATGGGTTAGTTGTCAATCTGCACTGTACCATGAATCTGTAATTTTTCATTTGACTTTATTCTTGCAAGAAAATGATTTTTCAAAGACTTCTTTTTTTTTGTAAGAAAATTACTTAAAGCTCCTGCAAGAGGCTTTAAGTTTGTGTCAATGTTGGCGCCCCCTGTGGACAAAGCAGTATTTGTTTATATTGTCTCCTGCAAACCCAAGTACAGCTTTCTCACAAAAAAATCTTATTTTTCTGACAATTGACAGTCTAATGCATAATTTATTCTATCTGGTTATCATAACAACAGAGCTGACACCTACCCCTGCATGCTGTTTTCAGGCGTTTAAAATTAAGATATAACAGTACTCGATCTGGTTGTTGATGGTCTCGTTTGCTTTTGTTTCGTGTAAAAAGGCATCTACGTAATCGTCAAAAACACCCCATGACTTTTTTAATACTTTTTAAAATCTTTGAGTAGTTGTTTCTTTAAGATGGCCCTTAATGTGTTTTTAACTGCTGGTGTACATCTATTAATTGCAGACATGTCCAGTCAGAGTGCATGTCCAGTGGTCTATGTGGCCAGAATTCTTAAATTTAATGGATGTTTTGTGGAATGAATAAATCTGCCCTAAACGCTGGTGATTCTGGTGCAGTGGGAGTGAAGGTCAGCAGGGACTGGGGAGGGGGAAAATGTACCTTGGCACGGTACGGGGCAGCGGGACCAAGTGTTAGTGTGACCTCAGAAAATGGCCACAATTTTTACCACTTCTGTTCTGAGGAAAATCTCCATTGGTAATAAGTTACAAGAAATAAAAATAGCCTTTGCAAATTTTCTCTTCTTGTATAAAGTGGTAAAAAAAAGGTGTTTTAGGTGAAATCCAGGTTGTTTCCATCTCACCCACTCACTCTGAAGTCGTCTTATTCCTCTACTGATCATGTTGCAGGATGTGCTCAAAAAAAGAAAAAAGCAGCACAAACGAAAACAAATGAGCATAAAAGCAAATTCATCATGCAAAACCATCAATGTGTCTCTTGTTGTAGAGTCTCCATTGTTGAAATTCTTGGTCTGCCATAACGACTATGAATCATACGTCCACTGCAAATGGGAGAAACATGGCGAGAGGGATCCGCAGCTCTGGTTCAAGACAGACAACAACAAGTAAAAAAAACACATTTGGTTTCAACATACGGTGCAGTGTTGAAAATATACTATGTGTTGATTTGGTGCGAGAGTTTTCTGCCTCACAGTGGTGTATTTTTGTCCTTTTAGTGAGCTGTGTGAGCCTTTTGAAGCTGAAGGAATAGATCCGAGTGAGAACAGGACTGTCCAGTGTAGATATCAAACCCGTGCTTTTGCCATCAGCATCGAACACACTGTCTTTTTCCTGGATAAGAAGACCCAATGCTCATCTGTTCACCACAAGACTCTGGATCTCACCCAGCACTGTAAGTCTAGATGTTACTTCTTGTAGGTTTCCCGGCGTGGGCATCTAACATTGCTATTTAACTGTTATCTCTGTATGTTTGTGTTGAACAGTGAGAGCGCGAACACCCGTGAATCTGTCCACACATGAGACAGGTGACGGAGGACGCTGGATCGGCTGGACCAGTCCTTACTCTTCCTCCTTGAATCAAAACATCACATATCAGCTCAGCTACAAGAAAGACACACAAGACCACTGGACGGTGAGCAAAAAAATATAAAAAGATTCATGACGTAAAAAAAGTGATATGTTCAAGAATTAGCTAAGTGGTGTTAGAAGAGTCATATGATTTATTTCCATTCTAGTAGATTAAAAAACAAATGAGACCTATTTTTGACTCAAAAGGGGAAGTATTTGATGCATGGTTCCTGACCGCAACATTTGAACAGCTTGCTGCTGTGTAGCAAAGGCAGTTAGTAGTCTCTGTAAATCATATTGGAAGCTTCCTCTGACAGGAAAACTGGTGCAGGCTCTGAGTCCCTGGGGCCGAGTCAAGTCTGAGCTCTTGTGATGATACAATGAAGTCTATAAATATCCTAACATATTGTACTTACAGGAATTAGCATAGGCCAACACTGCAGAGGTTTACAGCCATGTGAGCAGCTCTGTAAGCTTGTAGTTGTGCCCATTATTCTCTCGGATACAAGCTTTTAATGAAATGCTAGCATGTTCAGAAAAACAATACGAGCAGTAAATGTTGTTTAGCATGACATAGTTTTAGGTTGAAACTGTTGAGGGGTTAGTAAGTATGTAACAAGACAAATACAATGACCAAGTTTAGCTCATAAACGTTGATTAGATCATTGGCCATGTTAACTAAAGAGTAAGTTGTAACTTAGTTTGGTTTTACTGTTTTGTGTTAGGCTCTAAACATAATTACACAGTATTAAAGTTCAGTATTTTAATATGGAGCCCAATGGGATTGGCTTGCCTTAGAGGCAGCCTCTACTGGCCACTTGGTGAACTGCGTTTTTTGGCATTACCATATTGGTCTTACTTTTGGACCCCTTTGACTTTGTTTCAGGCAACTACGGGGCACCTTCAGAGATTTTCGGCTTCATGAAAGAGATCACATTGGGCCCCTGTATTTCTCCACCGCTAATGTTATTAAAAAAGTATTCACTCTTGCCAAGACCAAGTGTTAGAACCTCCAGAGTTGGTAAAAGACGACAATGTGGTAGGCTAAAAGAAAATCTGCAGTTTCATTCATGTCCACTAGAGGCTGGTCCACATCATAGGAAGCCTCATTATGTCCCATGTTTCAATAACCAACTTAATATGGAGAACAAACCTAATAACAGAAACAAATATGTCATGTCACAGAGACTACATCCATGCTTCACTTAGTGTTTGTTTTTGACACACAGAAATGAACACAATTTTCACTTTTAGGAGGTGACAACACAGAGGTGACAACCTTGTGGGAAATCCCCTCAGTTACACTTCTCCATGTTTTTATCATATTACAACTTCAGGTTTAATATAGGTTTAATTCTGATTGTACACTACCGGCCAACTTCTGAAGTCACTTATGAGGGTTTGAAATACTTTACCATTAATAATAGTAAAGGTTTGAGCATTATGCTATAACACCTGGCTTAAAAAATAAAGTGCAAACAATTAATTGCAGGCAGGTTGTTGTGCGGTCAGATGGGGGTTTCCAGGCTGGGGCACAGACCTTTGTAGGGGTGGCTAGGCGTGGTAAATATTATAAGCTCACCCAAAATCAAGTAGGTTATCTCTACTAATCACATTTACTTTAACTTTAATAACAAAAGGTTCAATAAATGTTTACAAATTTTAACTTAGAAAGATAACAGAGTAGTGACATATCAATCTGCTGGACCTTATTCTTGAAAGGACACAAAAAGAGGATGCTGCTCTAGAGTCATTATTTAAAGTTCCAACCATAGAAAAGAAAGCAACCCAAACAGTGGCATTCAGTATAAGTGGCAACCCTTCCACAGCAAATAGTCAATCGTAGCTTTGAATTTCAGGGTGGCCAATCAGGTTTTAGGGGTGGGGATGGTCACCCTCTGTTTCCACCACTAGGGCATTAGACTTTTTTCACAGCTTCATACCTTTGAAGGGATTCAGAGTTTAGTTTCCAGAGAACAGACCCTAAATGTCATGACAGTCCTGACACGGCAAAGACCACATCTCTATACCGTCCCCTTTTAAGTAAAGGCTACAAATAGATAAATAAATGATAGGAAAGCTTTGGGGTAAAGTGTGCTTACATGTCGTGTGTATAGACTTAATACCTAAGAATGTGAAAGACTTAATATTGTCACTTCTGATGTTGACTTCAGTAACTAGTTTGCCAGATTTCTGACCTACACAAATCACTTCTCGTTCACGTTTTAGAGACTGACTGTTTCAAACACCAGCGTTAAACTCCAAGAGCTGGTCTCAGGTCAGAGGTATGAAGCCAAGGTGAGAGCGCGGACCAGGGTGGGTCAGTGGAGTGACTGGACTTCTGTGGTAACCTGGAGGACTGAAGACGGTTTGTACCATGAACATGAGTCTGTTTACCGTTCACATAGTAGCTTTACCTTTGCATGTCTGAGGCACCCCTTTGAATGGCATTTTTAATTGATCGGATCATTTTCCCGCCTGAAGGGTCTTTTCCTCTGATACCGACCCTCCCCTTCATCTCCTATTCTCACATTTCTAATCTCCTCCCTCTGTTCATTTTTAATGGGAGCTTTGGAAAATTCTGGAGCCTTGGGGATGTTGTTATTAACTCACTTTCTCCCTCTCTCTCTCTTTGGCTCTAGACAAGAGGCATTTTCCCAGCATGCATTGTGTCCTGTATGGAGAGAATGAGGTGACGTGTAGCTGGGAGTTGAGCACAGAGATAGCTCAGTTAATTTCCTACCAGCTGTCCTGTCGACGCAACCAGACCGCACCGTGAGTCAAGCACGACATCAACAAACATCAGCTGGGTTATCGTCAGTCTGTTCGCTCAGCTGACCACCACACCCCTCTCCTCCTCTTTTTTTTTAATCCCGGTGTTCAGGTCTGAGAGATGTTGTGTGAACCAAACAGTGACCTCTGACCCCAGCGGGACGGTGCTGAAGTACAGCTGCTGGCTGACTGTCACAGACCCTGAACATCTGCTGCTGGAGCTTCAACAGACACGCAATGCCAAGATTTTTAAGGCTCACAAGCACAGTGAGTAGACTTGAGACACAGGGAGCCATATCACAGGGGAGATCGAGTGGAGGTGGGGGCTGGTTACATGTCCCGCCAAATTAAAAGCACACAATTGTGTGATAAAAAGCTCTGCAGGCACACAGAGCTCAGCAGGGCCGCGGTGTTGTGACTAAGTGTCCCCATCTAGCGTTTGAAAGTTGCTACTACATCCCAGATTCCTGCTTGTTTAAGTTCTCTTATCTTTTCCATTATGACTCAATGTGTTGTGCAGTTCAGCCCAAACCACCTCAACAAGTACAGGTGAAAATGAAAGGCAGCAGCTGGAGGATGGAGTGGACAGAGCCGAGTACAGTTTCCAAAGTGAGACTGTACTATCAGGTCTGCTATTACAGGACAGGGGAGCAGGTGAGGCATAAGCTTGTACACATTTGTGTCTAAATAATGCAGCTTAAACTCTTAATTCAAACTCATACCTTCGTTCCTTTTTAGGTCATTGTCAATGTTTCAATGGGCAACATGTTCCTGAACCTCCCGGACATATCCGGACAATACATGGTCAAGGTCAGGTCACTAGTTGACCCCGGGACAGATTTCACCCTTGAGGGAATCCCGTCTGAATGGAGCCCTCCTGTGGAATGGATCTCTCATGAGGGTACTACAATATAAGCATGAAAAACAGACACATAATGTTGTGATTATTGTAGTATTGATTATAACAAAGTGCTATTCTGTTTTCTATTTCTCGACAGCCTGGTCTCCAGACACTCTGATCTATTGTTCCATCGGTGCATTTGTGGCTACAGTCTTCCTCACTCTCTACTGCACCATTCCAGCTTGTCGAAGGTACTTTAGTCACCCTGATTTCTTTAAACATACCCATTTCTAAAATCAAAAAAGTATTCCTCTGAACCTTCCTCCTGTGTTAGCTTTTCCTACGCACCCACCATGCCAAGGGTCGGTTTTGACCCGTGTCTTAAATCAGCTGTAAATACACTAAAAACTGTTCTCTATCATCCAATTTGGTTCTCATCTCTAGGTTAACTTGTTAAGCTTCATTATCATTATTACTTCATTATTATTATCCCTACAGATATTGCTTGTATTATTTTTTGTAGTGGGCCTCTGGGTCTTTCTTTGTCAGTATACCCCTCACACAGACATCCATACTGAACTGATCTCACTTGTCTAGGCATGCCCAATGTTGTTTTTTGTGCAGGGAACAACATGGTAAAATGAGAATTTCCTCAATCTCACATGATTAGAAGAGGATCTGACTGTCAGTGTGGTGCCTGACAGTGCACTTATGATTTCAGTTTTTGCTCTAATTATTAGATATTGATCTAACTGGGTCAACAGTGACCCTAAAATGACAAGTGACATAATTTTAATAAGAGCATTTTATCATTTAGTCAATTCAATTTTTTATTTTGTTGAAATAGAGGTTCCTGACAAAGTCAAAAAGTCTTGATGCACAAAAGCTAATTTAAGCATTTACAATAAAAAACGGGTCACTGCAGACCCTAACACAGGAGGAGGGTTCATGTTATTATGCTCTTGACAAACTTTCTTTAAATGCCCTTTATTATTTCATCAGCATTACTCTTCTTATTTTGAAAAAACAGGAAGGTTGTACTCTGGGTGGATTCAATTCCCTCTCCAGGCAAGAGCAGAATCCTATCAGAGATCAAGGTGAGACCGAATTATTCCACTGTTTGTCGGATTTTCTTCAATTTCTTGCATGTTATGTTGCCAATGATGTAATTTATTTGATCCAGTCTGAAACCAGCCAGACTCTCATGCAGAGCGAGAGCACGTCCTTCTGCAAAGTGCAGCACTCAGAAAGCGTATCAACATGGTAATTTATCTCCGACTCTGATCATTTATGGATAATCCTCTCTTATCCATCAATAATAGCACTAATCCATCTCTTCCTGCAGCTCCTCTGATGCTCCTTTGTGGTCCACCAAGGACGCTAAGGAAAAGTTTCTGGAGCAGGATGAGACCTGCTGGACTGGTGTTAATGTCCCTGTCTCTGCAGAGGTTGTAAGCTCTGACACCTCCTCCATAAGCTTCAGTGGACCATACATCTTCTGTCAGGTCAGTAACTCTCAGTAACAGAGTCATACATCAAGTCTTTAAGGAGCTAAACATTTCTCAAGCATACAGAGATTCAAGTTCAGTTTGAGTGTTCAAATGTAAGGAATCAGATTGGATTATTAAAGTCCACATTCACAGCTGAATAAACTGTTTTTTGTGCTGTAATCCTTTATTAAACATTCAAAGTTTCCCTAATCCGCTTTGTTTTTACCAAACAGCAGTCAGAGCTAAACAGGAACCAAAAGGATGTGACGCACCAGGAGAAAGAAGAACACAAAATTCAACCAAATGACTCTGTATCTCCTTCCCCTGTGGATTTTACTCTTTTTGGAGACAGTTATGTGAGTCTGCCCAGCAGAGGAATCTCACGCTCAACACAGGACCTTGTATCTCACAGCAGTGCTGGGATAAACAGACACAGGCACGACAGCGCTGAGCAGGACCAACAGAGTCCAGATCCACCACTTTTGTTGGATCACACAGACATCCAGCCAAGTCTCAACGAGCCTAACAGCTGCACCCAACCTCCGCCGCCTTACATCTCAGTGGCTTTCACTTCCTGGCCTCAGGGGGGTGCTATACAGCCCTCTGGTTACTGCCACATCCCCACTGCTCTCATCAATGCAGAAAAGTAACCGAGAACATCTCATGGACATCGTGGGTTTTCTGAGAAATACAATGAAAAAATAAAAATAAAAAACATTTGTAGTTCATTTATAGTTATTATTTAATGTAAAAAAAAATGCTTGAATGACTTTAAAATTGTGGACAATATTTCAAAGAGATTTTACACACTCTTATCCAGTGGTTCTCAAGTCCAGTCCTCAAGGCCCACTGTCCTGTATGTTTTGGATGTTTCCCTGCTCCAACACACCTGATTCAAATGATCAGCTCGTTATCAAGCTCTGTAATGGCCTAATAACGAGCTGATCATTTGAATCAGGTGTGTTGGAGCAGGGAAACATCCAAAACATACAGGACAGTGGGCCTCGAGGACTGGACTTGAGATCTACCGCTCTTATCCAAAGTCATGTTAAAATACCCATCCAGAAGAGGGCAGTGTTGAGCTTAGACTGTGAGTGAAGTGCAACAATCAGTGTGTCTCTGACACAACATAAACCACTTTTTCTCCCCAAAGTTTTTTCACACAGTGTTAATATATTTACCTGAAATTCTTCATAACAAGTGAGTGAAGATGTTATTGTAACTGTTTTAGATTTACTGCTTTTACCTCACAGCTGAGGTCAGAAGCAGATCTACTTCACTCCATTTCACTGAACAAGCATGTTATTCGGCAGACTGCCATGTTCACTGCGGTCATGTATGCACATTTGCACATGGGTGTGTGAGTTCAGACCTTGTTGTCAATGTTGTAGCCTTTGCATTGCTGGATGTATGAATACAGTACATGCTGAATTCCTGAGACTTGTATGATGTCTGGTGCGGCAGCCAAGTTTTAAGGACTACAGAAATCATAGAAATGTAATTTAAAGTTGTTATACTTACATACAGAAATAATAATCTAGCTTAAAAGTGTAATATTTCTTGAGGCTAAAAAGGGGTAAAAAAATAGCTCAAGTCAAAAGCTGAATC
The DNA here is from genome assembly GCA_962446985.1 of Xyrichtys novacula. NCBI lineage: Eukaryota > Metazoa > Chordata > Actinopteri > Labriformes > Labridae > Xyrichtys > Xyrichtys novacula. The sequence continues at coordinate 14,249,158 of OY660879.1, read as the reverse complement.
CTTAGGGAACTAGCTCAGAGGGGGTTTAGGGTTCAGATATACCTTATGTTTCAGTCATTATTTATCATTACCAATAATTTGGTTGAGCTCAAAGCTAATAGTTCTTCATAACAGAGTGTTTTGGCTATTTATCTAGTTAGCAGTAGTTTCTGTGCATTTTTAAAAGCTCTCTACACAAACTTCATATTCCTACTGTAAAAGCGTTTTGAATGTATCGGGCAGAAAAAGCCTCCTCTGTCGTATAGCATTAGCATCAAGTGTAGTACACCGTCATTGTCATTTGCAATTGTGTGTTCTTGTAATGCATAAAAAAGTGCAGAAATAAAGAAAAAACACAATCAAAAGTTTTCAAAATATTGGTGGTAGTGGTTTAAGTTTCACTTTTTTTTCCTCTTAAAACTACTGTGGTACATTAGAAGCTGTAGTTCTCTGATGTCATGCTAAGTTTGAAGATTTTACGTACCCATGACAGATCGATTAGCATCCAAAAACAAAACAAATTGCTGAAATTTAAGCAAATAGAGGAAAAATTTTGAGCTTCAAGGAAAACTAAAGTAGGGTGAACATATTCTGGCTTCCCAAAAGGTGGACATCACTACACTGGGGCGGAGTTACGGAGTCACACAAAGTTAATTTTGAGAGTTTTCAGGGTCATATTAAGTGTCTTTTACGTGCTTCTAACTCAGTAAGTCCACCAGACACAAACTCTGAATTTACGTACAAAACCGCAGAGATTTGAAGGATTTCATAAACTTCCCCAGACAAAGCCAGACAGCCCAGAAAAAAGACGACATGTCCGGGTAAAAGCTAATGAAAAACTCAAATCCCCAACTAACAGTGAGGAATGAATTTAGGCATTTTCTCACATTTCATGTAAGGGTGTAAGAATATTTCACAACTATGTACAGCAAGACTGTCTAGATTTCACACCCACATATGCACTACACTCAGTTATCTAATTTATCGCTCTGTCTACCTGCCACGGGTCTGCAGAATACAAACAGTCTCTAAACAAGCGTGAGTGTATGTAGCTGTGGGATAACCCTGTGATATACTGAACCACACATTTGTTCAATAAATACAGTAAATATCACATTGTGAGGGAGCGATGCAGGTCTTTTTTTGTCTCAGCAACGAAAACACAATGCTGGAATTCCAGGCATGCTGATATCAACTTCCTCTGTTTCCAGCCCATCGCTAGGTACAACTTCCTGTCTGATGGTTTTTGAGGAAAAGTTTGAAACACACCAACAGGCCGTGTCACGATGCCCTCAAAGATGGTGCCCCGCTTGTCTATTTGGCCAACTGTGAAAGAGAAAGCAAAAGGGAAGATCATATGTTGTATTTTCAGCCCCTAAAAAACAGAAACGCTCTTTATGGTCACCGTCATGCCACTATTGTTCCCTGTAGGAGGAGGAGGAGGACGGTGCTGTGAGTGAGTGAACAAGTGGCAGAGTCCCATCAATCTCCATCAGTCAAAAGAGAGAAGATAATGGAGTGCGTTGTTATGAAAGGTTAGAGTCAGTGTGCTGAAGCTTGATGGCTTTTATAGTCGTCTGTGTACACCATGTCCCTGTCCTTTGTCATACATAAAAACAGGAAAATAAAAGCGCTGGAAGGTGTAGGGAGTGCGTGGCGCCACACGGATGCTTGTGTAACCTCCTGTTCAAAGGCCTCCTGTTTCCTCACTACTGTGCATCGGGGAATCCAGGTCGAACCAAAACACAGACAGTAAGAAGTCTTCTAAGGCAGTCTGGACAATAAGGAGATATTTTTGTCGTATCTTTTCTTCTCACTGATTATATTTGCCTTTCAAAAGTACAGCGTCATTTTATTAACAATGTACATGGAAACAACTTTGCTTTGCATACTTGTTCAATGTTAAAATACACTTGTTTTTTGTTTTTTGTAAGGTACATGAAAAACTTTAGTCTTTTAAGATCAGAAAAACATAAAATTGGAGTTAAAGCTTTTTTGAGGAACTCTGGGTTTATGTCAGAGAAAACATGTATCCGAACTTTGCCGATTATCCTCTATATGTCAAGACATGGTATTTTCTGGAGAATAATATCACCCATAGTCTTTACAATATGTGATGTTGAATTTCAAAGAGGCTGTTTCTGCTGTGTGCTGTCTGGTCTGACACCTACCCCTCTTGCAGAGAACTTCAGCGAATTCTGTCCTTGATAGTTTTGTTTGATTTTGTCCACTAAAAAAAAGAAAGCAATAGCAATTTTAATCAGTTTCACAACCAGTATTTAACTCCTCTTGCTTTAAGTTAGAACGTTGAAGCTGCTCCTGTTCTGCATTGATGCACATTCCCAGAGGCCATGCATGCGTTACCAAACGTGATTTCACAACTTGTTTCCATCAATTAGGAAGACACAGCATTCATTAATGGTCTACAGATTTACCCAGATATTGACTGTGTACATTTTTCTGGCTTACTCCAAAACTCGTGACTTAACTTTTACGAAACAATTACTGGTATGGGTCCTGAGGCTGTGACCCTTTCCATCATGTCCCTGCAAAACAGTAGCTTTGATGAAGTTTAAAGTGTTAAAGGAGTATTCCGGCGTAAAATTAAGTTAGGGTCAAACACACCATAACACAGAGTTAGACATCCGGTCGAGAGATTAATGTTGCCGAATGCTTACTTCTTACTTTAGTAACGACCGCACAATAGCAATACACATCGGTCCCAGGAAACATGCGCTTAACCAAAACGCCACTCTATAGCCACAAATAATACTCAGAACAGCATCTAACTTCATCAACAGTACATATAGGGTCCCAGACACAGCACTAGCCACCAAACATCTTTTTAGCTTTGCCTAATTTCTTTAGTAAAAAGACTAAACACAACTTACCCACTCTCTTACAGTAGCCTCTTCTTTGTACGGAGACCTCCAGGCGAGTCCATCGACTGCAGCGGGGTGACACAGCTCAGTGAAGAACATTTATGATCATTACTTTCGAAGTAATAATCATCATATTTATCATTTTGCACAGCAGACGGTAGTTCTTCAGCCTTAGTGTCTTGATCTGATTGCATTTCCTCATGGAAATGCAATCAAAGGTGGTCCTATACAGCTCCTCTGATGGATTAAAGAGACAAGATGAGGAGCATTATGATTAAAATCTGTAAGTTTTTCCATCCGTTTGTTACAGAATGCAGAGATACGTTACAGAGTAAGAACAGACCTTGGAATGCTGAAATTAACCAATCACAATCACCTATTTATCACAGGTGTGGTTATACTAAATATCTTTGTGTTGAGGTTCTGTCCACCCTGAGGGGTTTTATCCAGCATAACCAGTTAACTCTACATTTTCCCACCTGTTATCCAGCTATTAACAAAATGAGTTCTAATAACTTAAAACTCAAAAAATGTCACACTCATCCCTATAAAGTTGACCTTACTTGAAAGTTAAAAACTGAGGTGTCAACTAAGATGTTTTGAGTATTCATAAAATTGGAGAGCATTATGAGTACTTGTAAAACATTTAGAGTTTGTTACATGAACTCTTTCAAGCTGAGTAGCTTTCATGAACTCATTTAACTTATGTTGAAAGTGTAAGCCCTGCTAACATGGGTAGGAAACCCTGCTGCGCCTTTGACACATGCCATGCCCTACTTCAACGGCCAATTTTATATTGAACCATAGAGGGAAGTGGGACTGCTGTTCGACATTGACTCAGATTGATTTTATATACACGGTAAGTTGCTATTTTAAGATATGAGAAAGTCCAAATAGGTAATAGATATGATTAAGTCTTAAGTAGCTCAGGATGTAAAGCATCCTGGTGGAGCCAGGACTTTTCAGTGTCTTGATTTGATGTGTGTGAGTTGGTCTAATAACCATCACCAAGGGGGTCTAACTGATAAGTATGAATAAAAACAAGTAAGAATGTTACAATGGATCACCCGACATTATTTCTTACATAACAGCTTACATACTTACATACTTGATTGGGACCAGCTAAGTTCAGCTTTCTGGTCACAGTTTGTAACTTGGTTCGTCTTTGTAAAACTGCTCATCACGCCCATCTGGTCAAGCCGGTCCATTATTTTGTTCCAGTAGTTGTTTGCCGGTTAGGTAACTGTGTTTTTGAAGCCTAACAAGCCTTATCGTCCTTTAAGGTCAACCAGTCAGCTATGAACCATTTCATGTCTTTAGTCACACTCTTTGGTCCCTCAGAGACCCTCCCACACTGTCATGGTGTTTGACCCTTGTGTGTGTGTGTGCGTTTGAATGAGTGTGAGCATGCCAGTGTGTGTTTGTCACAGTCAACAGGCCTTCACACACACACACGCACACACACACACTTCCCCGTTCTCATTTGAAGTCCGTGGGGGGTTGGGAGCTTCTCGGACACTAGCAGAAAAAAACAGCGATGCCACTTGGATGCTGAATTTGGAGATGTGCTGCTGTTTGGAAGTAAGACCGCGGTGTGAGATTGACAGTGGGGCAATGAGAGGTAATGGGAATACACATTAGATTTTCCGGATCGCACAAAGGTTGGGACGCTGATTCAAGACAGTCAGAGAGTAAAACTCTCATCTGGCGCAGGCATCAAACCATGAGATGTGTGCAGACTATAGCGCCAAAAAAGTAGCACTCTATCCCCAAAATGTGTGAAGGCTAAAATAACAACTGCTTTTCTCTGAGGATGGATTCAGTCTGAAAACATTAGCAGTTAATGCACCTCAGAGCCATTCCTCGTATGATTTCACTTAAACAGATGAGCAGATGACTTTGCGACTCGATAATCAGCAGGCGTAGCTGTGCGTGGGGATGCTGAGTCGGGGACTTTTTGCAGCCAAGAGTTAAGTGAGTAAATGTGAAAGACAAAGCTCACAGAGTGCGAGCCAGAGTTCACCTTTTTTTCTCCTCTTTGTCTGTCTTGCGTCACATTGAACAAACCCCATCCTGCAGCCCTGAACGCATGTGAATTTAAGGAGTCAATATGAGTTCTCTGGAAAGCAGATGCGCTTAGTGTAGACACAGCATGGCACACAGGCGCAGCAAATAAATCCCACGGGGTTCATCAGGTGGAAAGAAAAGTCAGAGGGTTCACAGTGACTTAAAGGAGTCAGGTTTTCTCAAGTCAAGGCTTAAAAATGATTTTGTTGGACTTAAGGGATAATATGAGGCTCTCTGTTGTGCTTTAAATGTCAAATCAACAGTTCCATGAATTTTTCTGGAGCTGAAAGTAGACCTACAATGTTGATTTATAAATATAATATTACAATGTTGGAGGTCCACACTAAACCACAGCAAACCTTCCAAGCAATGAGATACACAGATGTTAGCACGATCTCTGGATGTGTTTTCAGGGTTCCCTGAACACCTCCTGATGATGACTTTGCAAGATTCAGCCTGAACCTGTCATCATGCTCTGCTGCTTTGTGAGGACAATGTTGGAAAACATGAAAGAGCTCCAATGCAGCTCCTTCAAGGACACACCTACATAGAGAGTTTGTTGAATTTTTCCCTCACATTGAAAGTCAGAATCACTGCTGGGCTTTCCGCCACTCTGCACTTTGTTGATTCAGTATACCTCGGGAAGTTGTTTCTCAGTGTTCTCGTAGTTACGAGGGAAAATCACTGCAATATTTTCTCTTCCCACTGACAAAGGCATCAGGAAACAGTGGAAAGACTTCATGTTTTCGGGACAACAGCAACTATCACTGAGCTGTTTTTGCTCACTGAAATCTTCTTAGTAAACAAAAGCCAGAACAAGCTGGATTTGCAGCTAGCATGCTGCTAAAACTTGGTGTTGTTTCATCGATGAAGACCTCCCACAAAGGCTAGGACCCACAAACTGTGAGTCACTTGATAACAGTAGGCAATTTAACAAAAGCAAATGTATTCTTTCATGGCTTAATGATGATGAAAGTTGGTGCTTACGGTCGGCCTCAGATGTTTTTGTAGAGATGTTGCTTTCTGAGTTGTTTCATGACTAAAAAGCTGTGTAAAAAAGTAACACCCGCAAGCTGTGTCTCACCCCTGGAAAAGCAGCCAAAACAAAGCAATTCAGGCAGAGGCAGCATAGTGCTGAGTCAAGGGTTACCCCTGCCAGTATATAATAAACAAGGCGTTATCTTGAGGTGTACATACAAACCTTGAAGAGCTTTGCATGGCCCAGGCTGTCACGATGAAACATGAAAATTGGTGTGATTGTTTTTCCTCAAGAAATGCAATTGCGTTTTGTAAACCTGTCTTTGTAATTTAGTGCCACAACTTTTGACTTTAAGTGAGATATTCTAAAAACTAATGACTAAATTGTTGAAAAAATGTTGACACACATTAATGTTTCCTTTCATATGGATTTAAAAGAGCTTTTGTGAAACCTGATCTTGTCATCTATTACCTACGACGGAGTATTAGGGCCACATTAAGAAAAAAAAAGTAAGACTTTGAGACTAAAGTCATTAACTTACAAGAATAAAGTCATTACTAACGAGATAAAGTCATAATAAAATCATTACTTATTCTCGTAATTACTTTTTTCTCGTTAAAAATGACTTGATACTCGTAAATTAACGACTTTAATCTCAAACTCTTAATTTTCTTTTTCTTAATGTGGCCCTTATACTCTGTCGTAATTACTTACACCAGGTTCAAGTTTCTATTTTTTCTTATCTTCTTTTGTTTAACAACTGAAAACTTTAAAAGTAGCACACGTTAGCATGCTAACACAATAAACTGAGGTGTCTAATATTGGGAGTAATACACCATAAGTATGCTAGCATTGTCCTTCTAAGCTTATAGTACCACTTAGAAAAAAACAAGCTCCAGTAAGCAGAGCTAACAGGATTGCTCTACATTCTCATTGTTTTGATTGTTTTTTTCTTTATTTTTTTGTTACTAATTTCATGTTGATGTTCATCGTTTACCAAGTGACATTTGCTCTTGGGTGCATACTGCACAATTCAATTTAAAACTGTGTCTTCTGATAGCCAAAGCCTCTTTAAATGTTTAAAAAAAAGATTTTAAAAAATTATAGAAACCACAAATAAAGTAGATTTATGCACATTAGCTTCTTATGAAAATAGCATTACGTCTCAGGGTTATCACAAACATTCAGGTTTTTCCATCATATCCAATAATAAAAATAAAAAAACAGACACAATCAGTAACAGTTGTAAGTTGGCATACAAGCCAAGGTTTTTCAATAACTTAAGATGTTTTTGGCTGATTATAAAAAATGAACACACAAGAGCGTTACCAGTGTATCTACATGTTTAAAAAAAATGAATTAACAAAGGACATGAAAATAACATCAACATTAGCTAAGTTTGGCTTAAACTGACCCTTCTGTGACCAACTGATCGACTTGTTTTGTCCCTTTTTTGTTCCCGTAAATAAGTTGTCAGAAGAAAAACTTTTAACTGTAGATCAAAACAAAAAAAATGCATCAGGGCAGCTGGAAAAAAATACATCAGTGGTTGATTTTTCTGTCCTTTTCTTAATGATTTATAGGAATGTGATGGGAGAAAGAAATGGTTGACTGAAATGTAAGTGTGTCACAGACTTCTACAAGTGGGAGTATTTTGGGGGTGGGGGAACAGATATCGATCTTTTTGTACAACTTGTTCTGTTTGTTAAGTTTAAAGCACCCAGCTATCATAATATGTGATTACAAGTCTGAACCCTGTTGCATTTTCAGTATTTGTTTAAGGAATGAATCCACACTAAAGGCAGAAATCAATAAATAGGAAACAAAGCACATCAACTCACAGGTGTATCACTTCCACTTTAGGTAGCACCTTTTTCTTCACACATGTGAAAGATGTAAAAGCTTTTAAATGCAACATTTTGTCCTCTTGTTTTCTGATCGTGTGTTTGATTCCAGTGTTCGCTATGAGTTAAAAAAATATTAGAGACTATTGTTGTTTAAGGAGCTGAAGAATGATATCGAGCCTTGTTACAGAAAATGTACACAGCTGCATCTTCCTGTCACTGAGCCGCCCATGAATTAGTTCAGTAAAACATGGAAATACTGCTTATTTCAGTCACCAGTTCTCACTGTTGCAACCAGTCGATGATTGTCTCCATGGAAATCCAAATATAACAAGAGTTCTGTCCATTTATGTCCTTTTTGTCCGATTTTTACACCAAATGCACTATGTAGTTCAGTCAAGGAGTCTTTCAGCAACATCTCTGTCCATTGATCCTTGTATAGACCTTGTTCTGTCCTCATTCAAGTGCAGTTTCTCTCTGTTGATATCATAATGTTTCAGGAAGAGTCTTGAAATTGCACTATATCTTTCACAGGGCCACAATGATGCAGTTTCAGATGTCAGGCTCTGGGTCCCACTCACATCTGTGTCATTGTAGAAGCAGGTGCTCTCAAAACAAGGTCCCCCTTTTATTCATATTCCATTTCTTTTACCCTCCTCGTACTACACGCAGGTGTAGTTACAGGTTCATTAGTAGTGTTACACAGGAGATCTCTCACAGGACGAGCAGGTTACCAACATGTGAATACATACTTATATGAAGGAAGGGAGTCACTCTGCTACACATGTGGATTCGCAAGTTCACTTTGTGGCCCTAAAATAGGAAAACAAGAAAACAGTACTTAAAACTTAATTGATCCTGACAGGTAATAAAACAGGAAGTGCATTTATTATGTACAAATGTAAATGTTAAATTCGCTTCAAGGTATGCAATATAATCTAAATCTTGCTGAAACCATCAAAGCATGATCTCAAATACCAGACGCTGCCAAGATACAGTGATGTTTCTGTGACTTTTTAGTTTTAAAAATGTTTTAAATAAACTATTTCAAGACTATTTTAGCTTTAAATTTAAAGTTACCATGTAAAAAGAAATATCACATTGTGATGTGATTGATTTCCTCGTCATCCAAACAGAAATTCATTTAATCTCCTAATAACCAACTAGTCTAATGGTAAGAAAACACTTCGTTAAATGAGCACAGTTTTTCTAACACATCCAAAGACATGATCACAGAGTCGGGGAGCAAACAGTCACAAGTGTAGTTCAAGCTAGCAGAGCTAGTGCCACCAGCCCCGGTTCTCTTTACGGTCACATCCACACGCTGGTTTTGTTACTCCTGGTACTTACTGGTTATGTGTCAGTTTAACCAACACAGTCTATAGACATCTTTATTTCTGATGCAACAAAACACCATCACTTTTTAACATATCTTTTTAGGTGGACACTTTTTTTCATGTAGACTAAATGGACGACATGACAACTACGTGAAAGTAAAGTCAAAACATCAAGAGCTCCCCCTGCTGACCGTCTGGTATAGGAATTGAACCCATGTCCACAGATGTGACGTGGGTCAAAGTATATGACTAAATACCCAACATCATTATATTTAGTTGTTGCCTGACATCAGACTCACCATTGTTCTACATAAGCATCGCTCTCATGGCTGCCTTGCTGATGCGTTTCCTGTTCTTCCTCATCCTTTTCCTTGGACGGGCGGGGGGTCTCGGGACTGCAAGAGCTGAAGGCTGCTGCGTGGTAGTGGTTGTTGTTGTTGTTGTAGCTGTTCAAGATTTACAGATAAGTTAAAATGACTCATTTTTTCTTTGGTGACTTTGTGTGATTGTGAAAAAAGTCAAAATGAAGACGAGTTAACACAAACAGGAAACTAAAGCCTTCAGGTGCTTCTTACCTGGTTTCTGTGTTGTTACTGAATGCAGATGATGATGATGTTTACCATGCAGATGATGTTGACTATCTTTTTCCTTTTCTTTCTGCCTTTCCTCCTCCTCTCTTTTCATCTGCTGCTGTCTCAGTATCTCCTTCTCTTGGTCCAGCCTTTTATGGAGAAGCAGAAGCTCTTTTCTCTCCTGCTCCAATTTTTCCTCCTCAATCAGTAAAATCCTCTCCTCTTCAGGAGTTTTATTGTCTCTCCAGTTTCCAAGCTCTCTAGGATCTGGATTCGGTTCTTTGGTTGGTCGGGACCTGGTCATGACTCTCTCAGTAGGTCTGAATCTGCCATCAGGATGGTGTGTAATAGTTTTGGATTCGTCATCTTGCAATAATGGACTCTGGGTTTGTGTGTCTGTGCTCTTCTCACTATCTTTTCCTTCAGTACTGTTGGTCTTTACATCAGCGCCAATATTATCCACTACAGAAACATTTTTGGTGCCATTTGAGATGTGACTGTTCCTCCTCTCCACATTCTCTTTAGATGCCAGCAGACTGGTGGAGTTAGTGGTCCAGTGAGGAGTAAGAAGCGCTTCCTCCCCAGCAAGACTGTACCCATGTCCAGGCTGAGAGAAGGAGTCTCCTCTCGGGCTCCAGTTCTGCTCGAGGAGATCCTCCAGGTGGGCTCTCTGGTTCTGCTTCAGCTCATCCCACTGATGGAGCTCATCCTTGGAGTGCAGTTTGACCTTTGACAACAAAGTCAACATAATAAATTTTGGAGAGTCTTTGAGCGCTCCAATAAAACAGTAAAGTTATTATAGTGGAAGAAAAAGTAAATGATTTAGATAGAATGATGGATGAATGGATGGATGACAAATTGGATGGATATTTGGACAGCTTAACAGAAGGGTAGATGGATGGATGGTTGAAAGGTTGGTTAATGAGTCAATGGATGGATAGATGGATGAATGGATGGATGGATGGATCATGAATGTATGAGTGGATAATTGGTTGGTTGGTTGATGGATGGATGGATCATGAATGTATGAGTGGATAATTGGTTGGTTGATGACAAGGTGGATGGATGAATAAAAGATGGATAGACAAATGAACATGAGGCTGGATAAATGGATGGATGGATGAAAAATGATTAAATGGATGTTTGGTTGGTGGGAAAAAGAACAAAAAATGGATGGATGGATGGATGGATAAATGATCAATGGGTGAATGACTGTATGGTGGGATAGACAGTTATAGTTAGGTGAATGCATGGAGAGATGTTGGATGGATGAATGGGTGGATGGATGGATGAATGGATGGATGTAGGACAGATGGATGGTTGAATGACTGTAAATGATCAATGAGTCAATGACTGGATGGTTGGATAAACGGTTATAGTTAGGTGAATGCATATAGAGATATTGGATGGATGGATGGATGGATGGATGGAAGTATGTTCAGAAGAGAAAAGAAAAGTCTGAACCTGATTCAAAGCATATCAAAAGATGTTCTCTCACTTTTTGTCCATTATTAAGGCTTTCTCAGGGTTAGCAGCGCCTATACTATTTACACTCCCAGTAGTGCGTAAGACAATCAAAGAATTCACCCAATGACACTGAAAGCAGAATTTGTACCTGTGCATGTCCGTGGCTGAGCGTCTGGTTTCGATGCTGATGGTGGTGTTGTCTGCGAGATGATTTCCGCTTGGATGCGGGGGGACGAGGAGCAGGCTGACATCGGCACTCCACATGATCCACCACTGACACTACTGCTTTGGCATATGTGGGTCGTTTACTGACATACTCTACCTTCATGACCTGGAGGGAGTTTAGGAGAAGCAACACATATTTCTCAGTGTAAAACAAAAACCTTACAGGCTTCTGTACTTTAGTACATCGTATGTTCCTGTGCGTTACCTGCAAGTATCTGGTGTGCGTGACGACAGGGACACACTGCAGGCTTTTGGTGTTGCAGCACCCAGAGCAGCGCTGAACCTCGACACACGGCGGCCATAATAAGAAGTTGGCATTGCTGCGGTCCAACATAGCCCTTGTGACCTCGACCACCTCAGTACGGACTTTGCACAGAGCCTGCTGAGCTGGTTGAGCATCTGAGGGAAGAGACACGGCCAATTGTTAGTGTGGAGGAACAACTGCATATTTATGCTAAGGTAGTTAAGCATCATTATGTGTTTCTGTTTTTTTTAACTTTTATTTTAAGTTACTGATTGTCATTCATGGTGTTATTTTATTTTTATTCTGACACTCATGATATTAACATCTATTTTCCCGTTTTTCTTTTTAACACTAAGTCTTTGTAAATTTCTCTGTGGTTCTGTGGCATTTGTTTTCATTTTAACCGTGTGGTATTTGTGGTCAATTTGTGAAAATCTGTTTTGGTTGTTTTCTGCATCTTAAGTCATTTTGCTTTCCCTCTGACACACTGCAGGTCAAACCCAGGTGACCCCTCTGACCCCTCGGCCCCTGGGCCTGTGCCCAGTAGGTCTGCTCAATAATCAATCTTTAAGCTAGCACGAGTGGTTCTACTTTGGTGGGGATGAGCATGAACATTCAGAGCACACTGCAAATTGGGTTAATCTTTTATCGTATTGCACAATTAAGAGAACTAACCAGAGATCAGTTTCTGGTCAAGATGAGAGGCCTAAGTTAGTATAACATAAAATAAAATTAAATATTGTTTGATAAAAGCTTAGTGTTGGCTTATTTAACCGCAGAATTTGTCACTTAAATCACTCTGCTTTGTCTGAACTGTACAAGGGCATATATAGAACGCAGAGCAGAGTTCACACGAGGATTAACGTGGGATCAGCAGTATCTCCTCCTGCTAGATGGAACCCAGCAAAGTCAGCCACACTGTTGTAGATTGATGTCTTCTAATTCAGACGTCTGCATTATCGTATGAGCCAGAAAAAAAAGGTTAATGGGCAGGATTTGAGCGTGTCACTAAAGCCATACTTGTCACATCAATCAAGTACCAGAAAACTCACGAAGAGTCCTCGACTAATGAGGATGGAGGACTTTTTCATTCATGAGGAGAATCAGGAATCCTCCATACCAGCACAACTCCTTTTTGTAAACGTTTTACAAGACAACACAGAAAGTTATCCTTAAAATACAGATGCAAATGTTGATAGACAAGCTTTTTTGACATTAGAGAAGAGCTGTTGTGGTTATAGTGGTGATGTCTTGTCTTTTCTCTGTTCACAATCACAAACTGCTCTTTCTAAAATATTTGAAGAAAGAAGGAAGAATGCTCACCGAGGCTCCTTGGTAGTCTGTGACCTCCATTGGCAGCTGAAATCCCATCCTCCTCATCTGAGACAAAATAATGAACAAATTTGATATTTTTCTCGTGTATTTTCGTTTGTTTATGAATTTAATGTTTATCTGTTAAAAGGACACGGATGTAATGTGTCAAGCAAAACAATAGACCACAACATCTGCAATCTCTTTTTGCAATTCAGTCCATATATAGGACTTTAACATATGTAGAAAGAAAAAAAAAAAAAAACAGACACACAAGGGAAGGGTACAAAAACAAATTCAACAATGAAACAAAATAAGACACACTTCTTTTACAATAACATAAATAAATATTATCCCCAAGTCAAAACAGACCAAGGAAGCATAAAGTAGACAGGGAGTATAAAGAATTACATAAATAAATTAACCATCCTAACTGTCCATGCCAACTTAATAGCATCAAAATTAAACCGTCATTTAAAGAGGTGCTATTTTACTTTTTCATCTTTTGAGAACAAATGTTAAGTTAAAATGTTTGACATCAGCTCTAAACATGAGCAAAGTTTCAGACTGCAAGATTAATACGTGTTGATGTAATCCCCAAATGGGACTACAAGGAGCTCTGAATGGCTTGTTCAAAAAGTCACATGAGAATTCAATAAGATCAATATGAGATTTGCACAAATCATGACATCGCAAGACAGTGAATCTCCTTAGAAGGGCAAAAATTGTCATTTTATTAGAAGAAGCATAACTTTGTTGCATGGCAACAGTGAAAGAGGCTTCCAGAATGCTGCATTCTGGAATGCTTGGGGAGGCGGGGGGGTTAAAAGGATAGTGCCTCATATGAAGCATCTCAGACAGAGACTGAAATGAGGGTTTTCAAGACAGCAGCCTAAAATAACACTTTGTTAAACTGAAAATCATGCAAAACAGCGAGGAAACTATTATAGAGACAGTCTAAAGCCAAAAAGGTCAGCAGAAAAGCTGAGGCCCACCACCAGCACCCTCTGTACATGGTGAGAGGGTGCAGAGAGGGAGAGGGGTAAAGAGAGAAGCAATATGAGGTAGCAAATGTCAATATGCACATGCAGAAACAGAGGTTGTACTCTTAAAATTCTACATTTGTATATTGAGGCATTTGTCTGTCTCTCTGCTTGTTTTTCCATTTGTTTGTCTGTTTTATTGCTGGTGGTGTTTAAAAGTCACAATTGGGGTAGAAAATTAGCTCCTCGTTGTTGTGAGTCTAGCTTTTAGTTTTTCTTTGCAATGCCAACACACACTGCGGTTAAAATTAAGAACAAGTCTAATGTAGGCGCTGGTTTAGCTGAGCAGTTAAATTGAACATCTCATGTGTAGAGGCTGAAATCCTTGAAGCAGGAAGCCTGTGTTAAATCTGACACATGGCTCAGTGCTACGTCACCTTCTTCTCATAGTTTTTGATTCTGTCCACAGTCCTGTCCTCTAAATAGAGACATTTGAAGCTGAATAATAATTTCAAGTAGTGTGTTATTCCAGAAAGACATAATGACAATTTTTTGTCTTTAGAGTTGTGTCTCCAACTTAAAGTGGTGTTTAAGTTCAATCATCTGCATGTCATTATAAAGAGTGTTAGGAGTTTGTTTTGCTTTCTTTATTGAGCTGTTGTGACTTGAAACAAATAAAATTTTACATGTGCAAATGTTAAGAATTTTGAACTTTACTTTAAGGAAGTGCGAAAACTGTGAAGAAATTTGGATGTTGTTTAAAACTATGTGATTTTTATCTTCACAGAATTTTTTAGCAAGAGACAAAATAAAGTGCTTCTTGATTTTAAATCCTTTTACTCTTTATTTTCACTTTATTTTGAAAGGGTTTAAGCTGCAAGCAAGGGTTGCTCATACTTTTTCACACAGATCCATAAAGATATATCTCCTTTTATATCTCATAACAACCGTTAAATTACACATATCTGATTAAGTAGACAATAAAAAGTACAAGTAAGGTAAAGTATTAAAGTAAAAGGTGAATGTAATCAGAGCTACCACAGGAGGTCCTTAAGTAGTGACACAAAGGGAAATCTGGCTGCTGTATTATGAATTAATTAACTGTATTCTCAAATTAAAACCAGTATCAATATTTGGCACCAGCAATACACTGGAGTCAAAGGACGATATATTTCATTATTGATATGTGAGTTCTGCCCCTAGGAGCAGATGACCTCCTGATTCCTGTTATTTGGAAAGATGCCACCAGCATTATGGGAAACTGTGTCAGTATCCAAAATAACACCCCCAGAACTGAGTCTGGTTTCAGTGAATGTAAAAGCAGAATGAGCTGGTCTTTACCTACGGAGTCAGAGAGCAGCAGCAACTGGAGGTCCTCTATGGAGGAGATGGGACTGTTTCTAACCAGCTCCACCAGAGCTGCAGGCAGAGGCTCCTCCTGGAAAACACCAAAATATAAACATTAATATAACTCTCATTACTCTGCAAGCAACATCTTTGAACAAGATCATGGGAAAAAGGGGAAGAGTCACATTGCAGTTTGGATACTTTTTCATCCATACACATGACTGTAAGAATAGCTTCTTCAGTTTTTCCCACCATGAGTCCATCCTGCTTTTGGCATTACAGGGTTTTCCAAACAATTCCTCTGAGGAAATAAAATACGGCTGCAGAAAGTCTGCAACAACCATTTCACACATGTTTGAGTGCACAAAGAGTGGAAAGCTGAACCTGTTTTCACTCTTGAATGGACAGGTTTTTGAATCAAAAGACTTACATAACAAAAAATATTAAAGTTTGAAATTCTCTCTGGGCCTATTAGAGATTTGTTTACATCAGTGAAATGCAATAACGCGTTTCCTATTTTATTATATGAGTTTTTTAGTATCAGCGGTTTACCAAATACTGGTGAGAAAATACATGTCTGGTTTTAGTTTCTAAAAACAAGATCAACTTTAAATACCGTTGAATGATCAAATGTGTATAATCTGACCATATGTTGTCATAGCAGTAAATCAAACCCAAGCAGCAGCTCTGACCTGTGATTCTCTGGCCTGAATGTGGGTTTACCCTCCTTGTCATTAATGGGTAAGACAGGCAGCAAGAAGAGAGGGGAGGGGGGGGTATTAACCAAAGCAGACACACAATGGCCACTAAGAGTGGGGTGAATGACTATTGGCGTTGTGTCTTCTCATCTGCTAACATTTAGGGGTCAAAGGAGTCAGGAAGGAGTCAGGAAGTGGGGGAAGGAGTGATATAGAGAGGAGAGGAGGGAGGTGCATCCGAAAAAAGAGGGATAATGGATGAATAAAAGACCGGTTAAAACGGACGAGGATCAGACGTGGGTCGAGACACTTCCTAAAACCCACTCAACTCTGAACCACGGATTTCATATCCTTGCTTTACCCAAACAATATTCTTGTTGCTGTGGGAGTAAGTGTTTGTGATGTGCTACTTTCTGTCACTCTGTATTATGTGTCTTGTGTTGTGGGCCGAACAAATGAGCTTTGTTTATGTAGATGAGGCCTTCAAAATATGAGAGGAATACACGATGTGGGATTGCATATCTCAACATTTTGGCAAAGACATGAAGTGCAATAAATAAATCAAATATAACAACTCACTGTGTAAGTCAAGTCTGCTTTTCTGAATCCAAGTCAGCAGTTTTTAGCTGACAGTGAGTTTAAGCTTCATCTGGCTGCATCCAGACAACGTAAAAATGTAATGTAAATGACACCCAAGCATCTGTGCAATACGTTAAAGCTACACTTGGTAAAAACGCACAGGCTGTGCAAGAAAGTAATTCTTCCAAACACTATGTTATGATCAGACTTATTGTTAACACTTAATCATAATGGAATACTAATATGCCCCAACATGAATGCAAAAATTTCAAGGAGTTAGAGATTTGTGAAAAATATGGTTAAAGAGTTACATAGTGACACCTCTGTTAAAGATTTGTACAAGTTTCATTAAAATAAGGTTATTACAGAAAAGGGGAGAGTCGATATATTATGCTACATTATGTAATGTTATGTTATATTCAGTTATGCTATGTTAAATTGTTACGTTATATTGTATTATGTTACATTATGTTACATTGTGTTATGTTATGTTATGTTATGTTACATTGTGTTATGTTACATTGTATTACGTTACATTGTGTTTTGTTACATTGTATTATGTTACATTGTGTTATGTTACATTGTGTTACATCTTATGTTATGGTATGTTACAGTATGTTACACTATGCTTTGTTAGGTTATGTCACATTATGATACAGTAAAATACAATATGAAACGATTAGATGCAATGCAATAGGCTGGTATACTCTGGGCTAGAACATGATAGGATACAATAGTCTGTTATGGTATAAAAGGTTTGATGCAATAGGATGTGGTAGTATAAATAATACGTTATGATACAGCATGATTTAGGTACTGTCCAACCAGTAGGGCACAACACGGTTTTAAAATGTATTTTGGTTTGACTGAAATTTGTCTATGCTTTTGTTAAACTCTCTTCACCACAGTGTCAGTTTAATAAAATAACAAAGAAGTTAGAATCAGTTTTTGTAAATACATCATTTTAAACTATTAACATGTGTCACCTTTGTATAACATTTTAACATGGCACCCCTCACTTTTCTGTCTTTGTGAGAATCCATTCAGGTTCTAGAGAGTTTAATGAATCCCTTCAGGGAGGCTGGTTTCAGCGAAAGGAAGCAGCCATCCATGCATGAACGTGTATTCTCATCCTGCCTGTACTACATGCCATTGACTTTCCTCCATTGTTGTTCAGCTTTTCAGAGACTTGAACTGTACAGCGGGGAAATGCCTGCTGTATTACACTAACATCTCTGTTTCAGAGCTGCCCATGCCCCAGAGGAGTCATCATGATGATTTCTTCCCCTTCGCCAACCGGAGCAAATCTGCCCGCTCGGCTAATTGTGTCTGATGTTAATTATAGGATGTGTGCCTTTGTTCTCGGTGGTGCCGGCTGTCATGGCGATTTGTGTCTGAGCAGGAAATACTAAATAAACACTTGGAGTCTGATAAACAAAACAGATGTAAACACTTTTGAAAGAAGCATACACAACGTGTAAACCCACATGGACCACCATTTGACGATGGCTAAGATTTTGATAAATTTAGAGACGTTAAGGTGATGCTTTTTCCTCACTGATACCAATTTAAAACTTGAGTATTTCCTGATACTTATACCAAAGCAAAACAAAAGGTTATATTTATCGTTAGTGGAGAAACACTGATTAATGAAGTTTTTGTTGCTTTTGTAAACAGTGAACTTTGCACTATGGTGTTTCTTAATGTCACACTGTTACCCCCTGAAATCAAGTAATTTTTGGGCCAACTGGCTGTCGTGTTTAGGTCAGTACAATATATAAGTCATATTGGAGGCTGGCACTGATACATGTATTGATATTGGAATATCTCAAGGTACATTCAATATAGAAAGTTAATAATCTAACTTAAGCAAACTTAACAAAGAAGTTGTCCTCATTTCAACCTCACTCTGTTTTGTATTGTACTCACAATGATGTCTTAAGTTTTCATGTCTGGAAGTTTGGGATGTTCCTCGTTATTTTCTTTTGCCATTTTAAACACATTAAAAAATCTTAATCTGACATAGTCCAGCATCTAAAGCATGCATACTATTCCCTGGAGGTCTGTTGGACATATTGAGGAATGCCAGGTACAGGCAAAGGCTGCAGGGGTGCAGGAGGAGGAGCAGGAACATCTAATGGTACATAATTAGGGGCTGGAGTTTGCTGCTGGCACAGCAGCAGCAGCAGCACGTGTGAGGTTATCTTATGTGGCTGTTTAAACTCTACAACCATGTGCAAATGCTGTAAACAGTGAATAAATGTGACTTTTATCAGTTTTTGCACTTATAAGGACCCCAAAAAATTAACAACAATGTAAACGACTTCTTCTTTGGATGTCTGAAATTAAGTATGCTAAATATATTTCACTTTTTCTTATAGGAGGCTTTTAATCAAGACTATACCCTAAGACTGAATTACATTACAGACAGTTACTTTATGTTCTTCCTTTAACATCCTTTTGAAGAGCTTCATCATTTCATAGCTGCCATACTATCACTTTAAATTAGACTTGGGGGAATTCCTGGTCGTGCACCTCAAAGACTTAGTAAGCCCGTCAAATGTGAAGTTTTCTTTAACACGTGCAGCCTACAGAAGCCATAAAACGAAAAGACAGGTATTTAAAGTCATCCATCATGAACGTGCTTCACTCTTTACGTCTTGATGTGAGGTAGATTATACACAGACACTAAATTGTGTTTGTTCAGTGAATGAAAAGAGGGATCTAACCACTTGTGATATTGGCTCTTTCTAATAAGCCAGAGGGGGTCGTAAATCATGAAGAAATCCTGTGTTTTTTGTATTCTTTCTAATCGATATCTCAGTGTTTTAATGATGCGCATAAGTTAATTAGACTTAGTTAAATCTCCATACCCCTTATTAGTCTTGTTAACCATGTGCTCTTTCATCCTATTATATTTTGGGAGGTTTTGATTCGGTCAGTGCGTCGTAGGAAGAAATACAGATGAGGTAACAGAAGCAGAAACAGAGATCCCATCAAATTCAATAGATATCTCAACCTCAATCTTAAGACTGTGTTCAGACAATAGAGACCAAGTTTTTCCACTGTATTGCTGTTATTGTGAAGTCTCACTTGACCTAGAAAAGTCCTGAGTTGGGGGTTTTCCATTTGTTTGACCTCAGCAGACGGTCAGACACTTTACCAGCTTTTTCAACCACCACACTTAACCACTGATGTACAAGTTTTAAACAAAACTTGTATTACCTCTTTGTATCATCAAGAGTGATTCGTGCACAAGTGGGTCACTAGAGTTCGAATATCATAATCGTCCCTTGAACTCAAAGGTGTTCAAGCACAAACACTCCCTCCCTGACAGCTGTCTAAACTCGAGTATTAATTGACACTAGAGCTGCCTAAACTACCAATGTGATTTAAAAACAAAATTAATCCTTTCAAAAGTTTTAGTTTGGGGCTTTTTTACCTCTATTTTTAGTGGAAAAGACAGTGTCAAGAGGAAGAAACTAGAAGAGAGATTAGGGAATGACTAAATCAAAGGGCTGCTGTTTCAAATTGAACCCAGGATGTCCACTTTGAGGACATTGATTTTGTAGAACGAGTTTAACCTCTCTGCCGATCCAGCGCAGCCAAAACTTAACACTTAAACAAACATCTATACATAACCTACCCCTTTGCCATGTTTACTTCAATTGCTGTTCAGCCTTGCTCAATATTATTGAAAGATAAGCAAAAGTCAGAAGCAGCTCAGCGTGCAGCCCCCCTGACATCCTGTGTTGTCTGCTCTGTATTGGCATTCATGTAGAATCTTGTTAAAGAGGTTTCATTGTGCAAAGCATGCTGGTTACGCAGAGAAACAAGGTGTTGATGCTGTTTTTTTGACTAATTTCTCCCTTATAAGGTCATTATCATGAATTTAAAGAAAACAGTGGGATTCTTTATAGAAACTCAACCATGTGGAGTGCTGTTTTGTTTGAAAAGTGTCTTTAATTTACAATAACTGACCTCACATGGGTGGCTCTAGGTCTTTGCAAATTGGTCGTCAGCATGGTACAGGAAAAAGCTACACATCTGCACATAAACTGAACATTGCTGAATGCAATGGTAGTCCCCACACAGGAACACAGTTTAAACCTTTTTCCCCTTTGGTGCCCACCTAACCAAACTTCTTATATACTGATGAAACTATACAATATAAGTTGCACTGGTATTTACCGAATTCCCAGTTTTTCAAGTGAGTTAAAGTGTCATAATCCAATGAGCTATATTCCAGCCCTTACACAAAAGTTTGCATTAAAGTGTCCCAGAAACTTTGGACTGTAAAGCATGAAGTTAGAGTTTGATAATAATGAAATCTGACATGATTTATTGCCTTTGCTCAACATCTGGAGAAGCATCCATGAACGCATTACTTCACCACGAGGAGCCGCCAGCTGTGACTGAGCCCATCGTGGCAGCCTGTGTTTCCTGCCTCAGACACAGAGGACGACCTCTGCATGTGTGTGCCTCTGGGCATCCATGCATAGAGCCGGCTAATGGGAGGAATAACAGTTATTTGCTGAGAGGATACCAGTTCTTTCAGTAGCAATGAAAGGCAGTGAGTGAATTTCTTTAAGAGGGCTGTCTGAAGCAGGTGCACTGACTCCAATTGAAAAACCGCCAGGATTGAATTATCATGTTGGACTGTGTTTTTCATAAGACGCATACTCTAAGTTATAACTCCTGTTTGAGGACAATAAAAAACAAAAGCTGTGTGTAATGGTCCATTGTTTTTAAAAGAATAGGGGAGACTGGGGTTGGTTGTCTCATTGATTATAGCCGCCAAACCCACCTTCCTAGCTAAAGCCACGTGGTCGCTAGCATACAATTTCGTCCAGAGGTCAGGTGGGGCTGGTTGTCACACCTACTCATGATTTCTTGTTAGAAAAAGTTAAACATGCCATGTAGGGTCATCTCTGATCATCTGTTTTTTTTTTTTTTTTGGTGTATTTATTTTTTTGTCTAATCAGAAAGGCAGTTTGTATTGCATACATTTGTTACAGTCCATCTGGTCTTATGTTTTTATATATATATATATATATAAAACACAAACATGCATTCTCTATCTATCTCTAGCTCAAAGGACCCCCCCCCCCCCAAAAAAAAAAAAAAAAAAAAAAGTCGTATTTTTCACTAAACCTAGTTAAAGCTCCTGTATGAGTTTTTTGACATTAATGAAATAGATTAAAATTCACATTAATACCTTTTCAGGATGTGAAAAAACAAACAAGACCATCAGAAACAAGAGTGACAAATTTTGCACTTTTATTATCAGTACCTGAAACTGGTTTGAGGAGGTAGGTGTCAGCCAAGTAGCTGAAGAAAAAGCTGTGTTTTTACGGCTTCCAAATAAAAAAACAATACATTTATCTAACTATTGAGGTTCCTAACAGGAGCTTTAATGGCTATAGGGACAACCAACACCTTACACCGTGTAAACCAACTCCACCACTGGGCTGGTTGTCACGTTATGTCAAGGTATCTATGATGGTTGAATACTTGTTAACATATCAAGCTACAAGAATAAAATAGATATCCTTTTTAACACAAGACCACAAGCTTTTGTACAAAACAGTTTTGAGATCAGTCTTTGACTTAAGGTGAAGCATCTCTCAAAGTTCCTCCAACAGCTTAAAAAAAAGTTCTTGTAACTTGTATCAAACTCACCTCGGCGAAGACACACCGCAGACATGCCACCTGCAGCACGAGCAGCAGCAGCTGTACCCACGAGCTCATCTTGCTGCCCAGCCTCGAGCCTCTTCGACGGACCGGGCATTTATGGAAGCGCGAGAGTCCCTCTCTCCTCAGCACTGCGCGCTTGGGGACAGCGGCTCGTCCTGTGGAGGTGCGCGCGCGTCGACTGCTAGTCCGCACTGTTATATCTCCCCTGCTGCAGCGATATCCCAAAAACAGGAGTAGAAGATGACACAGATGAAGACAGCACTCTCGGTAAGCGACACACAACTTTAAAATAGTTGAAAAGTACAACTTCTCGAAAATTGCGCAAAAAAAATCCACGTTTTAACTCTTCTTGAATGTGATTTTTAGTATTAAAGTTCACGTGCTCAACTTTAGTGTACTTTTACGTTAATGTCGCAATATGAAAGCGTTTTATCGAGACATTTCCAAACAACAAACGTCCGAACTTGACAAGAAGAAACTATCCAGGGCTCAAGTAAGAAAACTTTGCAGTACTCCAAGGATTTCCAACTTTCTTTCAAATACAGCCAAGTATTAATCCGTTTGATTGGTCATACTCCAGTTTAAAGGCTCTGCCTCCCAACGGGTGTGAATGTCTCTGGTCAGCTCGGTAGTTTCTGTCCTCTCCTTCCAAGGAGTCTTATCAATAAGCAGAGCTCTGTGGCTCGGTGCGCCTCAGCCCTGGACCTGCCTGATTACGCAGCGCTGATGATGATGATGGTGGTGGTGGAGGTGGTGGTGCGGTGGTCTTAGTGGTGGTTAGGGGGGAGAGCAGATTTCTAAGAGTCTGCTCCACAGTGTCTCTCTCCCGCCCCCTGCCTGAAGAATGGGCGATAATCTGCACATAAAAGGTCCCCAAACGCCTCACAGCAGCCGCTCTGGGCAATATTTCCTCTGTCGTGAGTCACTTATGCAGATATTTCTGAAGGCTGGGCTATCATGTGGGTTTGTCTGTTCATCTGAATTCCGCTTGTATACCACGTGATACGAGAGACCTATCAACTCTATATAAATATTAATGATTTAATGCACTAGAAAGTTACTGTTAAGTAATTTTTCGAAGCATCTCTCCAAACACAGTTAAAAGTACAGCTAAAAAAGAAATATAATTTTGGTAAATTTAAATTTGAGATTTTAAACCCATAGTTATTACCAAATGTTTAAATGTGATGCATGTTAAGAGATTAATGTACTCATCAGAATATCACGCAAATTCAGACCAGCCACCTGCTTTAGTAAAGCTCCTATACTGAGTTTTTGACATTTTTGAAAGAGACTGAAATTCACATGAATGCTTTTTCATGAAATCCAAAAGTAAACAAGGCCACCGGGAACAAGATTAAGAATTTGTATATTGTCATTTTAATGCCTAAAGCATGTGTAAGGGGGTAGGTGTCAGTCTAGCAGTTGAAGGAACAGCCATGTTTTAACTTTTTCTCATAAAATATCTACAATGCATGATAGTTTTCTGTTAAATGGCTGCAGGATGAGATGTTTTGTCAACACAGACACAGTTTTAGCATTTAGAGTACAAGGACTGCTTTGTCCACAGGGGGAGCCGAAGTTGGCACAAGCTGAAAGTTCCACTTAGTAGCTTTTAATTGCTACTTAGTTAGTTAAATTATTACAATAATTTATAATTAAAAAACACTGTCATTTTTCTGCCGTAAAACAACTTGTACTTCACTACTTAAATTATATTTGTGGACTTCCATCCGGACACATTTTTAGTTTTAGTTTTAGTTTTACAAAGTTTTGTAGTTTTACAATCCCCTTAAAAAGTACACAATATTTTATGACTTTAATTGTGTAGTAGGTGCATATTGGCAACTGTCAGCACTTAGGCTATTTATTTTGGATATTAGTAAATATAATTAGTATTCTATGATTTTACAGTTGACAAAATCATAATCACTATTTTTTTTTTTGATGGATTGTGTAACACAAGTAAATCACATGCATTGGTTCAATTAAAATGTAATCTTCAAAACCAAAAAGACACATTTCTGAACATATATTTCATGAGGGTACTGACAGATATTGCTCACTTTGTAGCCCTGCAACATTAGCTTGTTAATTATCATTATTACTACAGCCTTTCTCTTTATGCTCACTCTGTCCCTCTACTTCACTAACACACATCTGCTCCTCCTGATCCTCTCTGGCAGTGCTAACGATCACTTCTGCTCATCAGTGTCTGTGTTGCTGTAGCAAACAGGTTGAAGATGACCCACACCTACTCTGCTGTGGAGAAAGGCAGGGAGGGCTCATTTACCTGTCCTGTTTGTTACAATCATCAGCAACTTAACTCCTACAGGGTCATCGCTAAAAAGCCGGCTGTTCACAGAGTGCAGTATCAAAGGTTCCTACGGAAAGTTGACTGGAAGGGAAAGTTTGGTGGAGAACAGGCAAAGAAAACAAGCTGTTTGGAGTTCAGTGGTAAGTTTCACTGTCTGTGATGATTACCTTGTCTTTGGCTGGTGTTGGTCTAAAGCATGTTATCAAGTCCAAGGCTGACATTGCTGTTTTAGAGCACTTCATCCTTACCATAGACTGTATATAGAATGAACAGCGTCTGCCTCCTCGCTGGGTGAAGCCACTCCGAGAACAGCACTCTCTGTTGACGGGCTGCAGAATAGATCATTAATCCCACCTCAGTCAGCAATCCTTATGGGGCTGTGGACAAACTTTAGAAATTTATTACACAGAAAATAATTTTTTCTCCCCCCTGCTTGTGATGTTGACATGTAGTTATTGTAAGTCTGGTTTGTGCTCAAGTCCTCTTTTTTTCTGTGCAGCCTCGTTTTAAAAAGTTATTAGGGGGTTAATTTTTTCTATGATTGACAGCTGATACAGCCTATTGACGTACAAAGATTGCGTAACTCACCCGGGGGATTCGCTGTTTGAGCCGAGCGTCATCACAGCAACTCTCGGCAGCTCTCCCGCCAAATGCCTACAATGCTACTGCGCAAGTGGTGGAGCACGTACAACACTACAGCGCAGTGATAGTTTCAGGAAGTGGAGAAAAAACACAGAATTACCGAGAGCTTTTTGGCTTCAAATCCATATACTGGCGGAAGGCGGAACCAAGTTGTCCATAGTATATACAGTCTATGATCCTTACATTTGCTAACAAGCTTTATGGAGCTGGTGATTCTCCTTTTCAATAGAGTTCAGCACCTGCCCACAGTGCCAAAACCACTACCAAATGGTTTGCTGACAATGATATTTCGGTGCTTGATTGGCCTGCAAAAAAATCACCCGACCTAAATCACATAGAAAATCTCTGTTTGTAACTTTCAGAGTATGAGAAATACCCAACCCAGAAATATCAAATCAGTATATAGTAAGTTATTTGTGGTAAAGGTGCTCCAGCCAAATTGAGTCCACTTTTTATGTACAGTGCAAATTAACTTATTAACTTTCCCATAGGATTTTGAATGCAGTTCCTCTTTGTTTTGATTCCTAACTTTGCATTAACACATGATACCTCTAGCTAAATATATTCTTTTAAGTAATCCATGATCCTATAGTCAGCATATTGCATAACAGACCTTTTTATATGGTACTATTGCTGGAGAGGTCACAGGGATAGTTGCCATGCCGACTGACTCCTCTTGTTACCTCAGCATCACCACTTGCCGGGCTATCAGGACACAAAAGGTGTTTCTAAATATCACACGAGTTATTCTCAGAGTGCTGACCTTTGACGGCCGCTGGTGTTTGGAGAACATTTGTGAACAATGCCCGCCGGGGACACTGTGTGTTTAAACCTTGCAGACCCAAATATAGTGTGCGAACCAGACAACCTGGTCGACTTGAAATAATAAAATGTGGCAGGTGGAAAGAGCAGAGAGTTTCTATTGAGGGGGGGAACAAAAACTTTTCAAAGGTAAGCCATACAGAACTGCTCAAACCACTCAGACCTTGTTTCTGGCTAAAGGCATCAGAGACATATCCTCTCTCAAACTGTTCAGTACTGTAGCTACATGAACAATGTCCCCAGAGCCAGTTAAGTCTTTTCTTCCAGTTCAATCATGGCCGAGTGAATAATAGGATGCCATTGTTTTTCTAACAAGAGTCGATGGAGGAAACAGCATGAGCTATGGAGCTATATTTACACTCTGTTTCATATTCGCACGTTTGGCCAAGGCCACCGGTGCTGCTGAGGAACAATTGAAACTGTAGATACCAGTGAAATTAACTCTAAGGAATAGTTGTGATTTGTATTGTCAAATTGCACGTCAGATTTTTTTGTCATCCTGAAGTGCACTGTTTTATTTGTTATCACAGTAAAGTTCCCAGTTTGAGCTGACTCTCTAAGCTTAAACTGCGCTAAACTTGCATTTGACCTTATCTGACGTGTCATGTGAAATCGTTTTAAAGAAAGGAGTTTGTGTACAGATGTTGCATCCTGAAGAGCTACAGGGCCCTAACCTAAACCAGAGACAATGGGAGAAGTTGAGCAAGATCCTGTCCTAAATTCTTGGCAACAGCTGCAGATACTGTATGTACTCTGTAAGGATAAGCACACAGAACACACCAAAAAGTAGAGATGCTTAATGCTCACCTCCACCAGTAGCAGCAAAACAAGAGCGAGCTGCACAGAACTGCAAGACAATAAGCGTGTTTGTGCTTGAATCATTTTACTGAAATATACTTTTTGAACTGGACCTTGAGATGGAACATATCACAGAGGTGGATAATTGGCAGTTCTTGGTGCTGTTAGCTGCATTACATAGCGCTTTACATTGGAACCATCATTCATTCGCTCACACAGTCACACCTTGGTGGTGGTAAACTACTTTAGTAGTCACAGCTGCCCTGGGGCAGACTGACGGAAACGTGGCTGCCAGTTTGCGCCTACAACCTCTCCGACCACCACCACACAACTCTCACAATCATACACCAGTGGAGAACACACACTGGGAGCAAGGTGGGTTAAGTGTCTTGCCCAAGGACACAACGGACAGACTAGGGATAGGGGGTAATCGAACTGCCAACCTTCCGGTCATTGGATGAGCACTCTACCTCCTGAACTACTGCCGCCCCTTCCCTAGCTGGCACAATGAATAGGATCTAGCTGGTTTTAATGGCATTCATCAGTTTGTACACATCTATATCTTATCACTGCAAAATTAGTTATGGAGTTCCACAAGGCTCATTGCTAGGACTCATACAATTTAGTTTACACATGCTAGGATTATAATCATAAAATATACAACAATTTTCCATTTAATCTGTAAAGAACACCCTGTTATACTTGTCACTGAAACCAGGGATGGGTTAAAGAGTTGGGGTAAAAAACCTTTATGACTGCATGAGTTGGAAGACTTGCAGCACAAACCATCAGTGATTAGTGTATTTGGTTTCCAAGGAGAAAGGTGAAAGTGGTAGGAAGTGGAGGATGAGGAGGGGGTGGGAAAGTTTCTTGACTCGAGGTAGGGATTTTCCCACTTGAACCTGCTTTCACCTCACACTGCTTTCATTGACTTTCTCTCTGACTCATACTCACACCTGCAACTGCGAGTGTAACATCTCACCACAACCCAAACAAGGACAGCTATACATCATCTCTACAGGATAACAACTGCATTAAAAATACTGTACATGCAACCACAAATTTAAGTATTGTACATTCAAACACTGTATCCTGGCACGTTTTTACACATGCAGGCAAATACACTTGTGCAAATGTACCAATAAGTGCACACTGACTTGCACATGTTAAAGCACTGTTGTGTAGAGCAGATGACACCCCCTCAAATATTGGCACACACACACAAACACACACTCTGTCCTGAGCTCATAACCAAATTTCACCATGAACAGAAGACAGAGGGCCCTCTATGTGCAACAATCGAGTGAGAAATGACAGCACTCGCTGAAATATTTAAGAGCTTTTCAGAAGATCCGGAGAAGGTCAGAGCACCCTGAACTAATCTCCTTTCCAACAATGATGCCATTTGATTTCCTGCTTTTTTCTATCGCTGGCTGAGAAGAATCAGTGGTTAATTTGACGCACTAATCGCATAGTTGTGTCCTCGCCCCACGGTTGGCTTTCCGAGATGAAAAACATCCATCTACTGTATTTGTGAAGAGCTGTGGGTCTGTGTGTGTGCAGAGGTGCACTCTTGGCTGCTGCTGTGACATGATTCAGAGTTTCGAGTGGGAGACCGTTGACCCTCGATTAGTCCTGGGGATAGACTCTCTGCAGCGCGTGTCTGCGAGATAATAGAGGATCATGTAGACCAAATGGACTAATGGGAAGTCATTAGTTGGCCCCTCGAGCCTCAAGTATGACCGCTCGCCCTGAATCTCAGGTTTCTAAACTTCAGTAGTAGGAATGTGGCTTAAATGGATTGGGAGGCAAAGGGAGGTAAAGAAAACACAAATGAATGTTTGCAGCAAAATTATGAAAACACTCGTTTTCTCCAGCTATACTCAAACTGTGATAAAATGGCTTACATACGGGATGATTGATAGAGCCATCTATTTATAATCTGAATTATTTTCATTTTTTTTCATCAAAAATATGTGATTATTGGACTACTTGTGATTGTGATGATCAAATTAAGCAGAATAGCTCTGATAAGACACTGAATTTTTCGTTTTAACCCAAAAAAAAAAACATGTTGGGATCATACAATGGTACACTCTTTAACCACACAATAGACTCGTACATCACTGCTAATCTTGTTTAGGCTGCAGTAAATCAATCAATTAAAGGCAACAGAGGAAAGAAACAGAGCCCTGTACAGAGGAAAAGTTCAAAAAGTGTGTTTTCGGGTGCACATCTCTCATTTTGCATCCTTTAATGATGAAGGAATGAGCCGAGTATGTCAATATTCATTTTGACAGAGTTAAAGCAGCTCAAACTCTTCATGTCTCAGCAAAGATCTGTCAACAGCAGCTAACGAACGAGCTCTGAATGAGAGAGGGAGACTGACAGCCAAGAATTGTTGGAATGCACTCTATTGAAACAAGGCTGGAGAGAGAGAGAGAGAGAGAGAGAGAGAGTATGGGAAGGAAATACAGACAGACAGATAGACGGACAATTGAGACACACAAAGTGACAGCACACATTGAAACCAAGCAAAAAAGTTCCACATGAAAAACTTCATAATGCAGCTCACATGTGTGTGAGTGAGAGGGCTCCGACGTGTCTTCAGAGGAGCACACAGAGTCATCAGGTTCTCTCTGGACAGATGCCAGCTGCAGCTCCTCTGATGTCGCTATTGAGGCTAATTAAAAGGCATAAAACTCTCACAGCTGATTCACTCTGGAGGATCTTATAGCTAATTCAAGCATGTGCCTCTCCAGGTCAAAGCCAGCCCCACTTCATCATATCCCTATGTTGTATAGATTCTATACATTTCCCAAAGGATTCAATCAAACGTACGGTGTGGAGCATATAGCATAATATGAAAAAGATTTAATATTTGGCAGAGATGGAGTATAATATGTGAAATTAGAGGAAAACTTAATTAGAAAATTGCTTTACTTTAAAGATTGAACCTCTTCCAAAGACACCGTCATCTTGTACTGCCAAATTTCTACAGAAGCACAAAAAAGAAAGGGAGCATTTTAATATAGGATCCATGGATAGACAGAGGTGAGACTGATTGAGGGAGATGCAGAAAGAGAGAGACAGACAGAGGTGAGATAGATGCACATAGCTGGGGCAGCTGGAAAGCAGGCAGGTCCATGGCAGCAAACTGTCTGCAGCATCAAACAAGAGAATTCAATGGTATGATGGAGCTCAGGGACTTCCCCATAAATCTGTACATTAGTGACTTTCAAGGGACATGATGATTCACAGTTAATGACATAGACAGAAAGAGGATAAAGAAGGAGAAAAAGGTGCTCAATGTGCCAAAACCCCTGACAGTCTAAACCACAAGAGCGGCCCTGGCACTTGCATGTGTTTTTGATGTTACAACTTTGCCAAATTTATCTTTTATCTCTCTGAAAACATGTTTTGTAGCATATATGTCCCAGTTAGCTGCTGTACAAAAAGAATTTCTGGGCCTGGTCTGATATTACTCTCTAACCTTTCTTTTTACTGTTCATATACAGTTTAATGACTTACAACCTATAGAGAGATGTGAATTTCAAAATAAAAGCATAGCTTCCCACTGAGCCATAGATGGCTATTAGACTTCTAGTTTTTTTAGACCTAATTTCAACCATGTAGATTCTGTTTATTTTTAGACGGAACTTTAACATTACACTTTTACCCATTATTCAATAACTATTTATTTCACAAAGCATCTGTGAGTTGCATAACTGATCTCCAAGTACTTAAACAAAATAATTATGATAGCCGTTGAGCAATATACAGTGTGGTATAGATATAGCCTAGATTTAAACTTGGTCTAAATTAAGACGTCTGAAGAACTTTCATTTTTAGACCTGTGGTAGCCTGATTTTAAACCGGTCGTCTAGGCTACATTTAGATATCCATTCGACCAAAGAAATGCTCAGTGGGTATTCAATGCAGGAAATAAAGCAACCTGATAATATTGAGTTATTTAAATTAAAGTGTACTCATATGTTGTGGAGTTGTAGAGTCAGAATCCTTATATTACAGTCTGTGTCTGTTGTTGCTGTTATTGTTGTTGACATTCCCACAGAAGGTCCACAGTGTAATTTCTTTAAACTTCTGGTGTTCTTGTTTGAAATCAGTAAAGATTAACCACCAAAAGACACTTTGTAATTGTAGTTCTTGCTGTGAAATCACCAAAGTCTCTATTCTCCCTCAGTATATGCTAAAACTGGTTGTATATCATCTCTCTGAGAAGAGCCAATCTGTGCAGTTCTCACTGTGTCAGCGCTTATTGTCCATATTTGTTTTATATCTGTTGGATGAGCAATCTGCTGACGGTGACTTTACAAACACTAACAGATTGAGTGAGGATGGTCCACACTGTGCTGCAGAAAATAAACACCTCCATGAGGAATGCCTGGTTTTGTTCAGCTCCAAGAGGAGCAGCATTCTTCTGCCAGCCTCCCCTCCCCGTCCCCTCACAGGGGACTTCCCTGCTCCATACTGTACTCAGACTACAATGAGTGCCACTCAGGCCTACTTTACAAATAGTTATCTTTTGTATACTAACAAAATAACTAAAGTTGGTATCACTCCTCAGTGAAATTTTACTATTCTTCTTCTTTTTCTCTTCCACGACAATGTACGGGTTACCACTTTGTCCACAGGGGGCGCCAAGATCAATATAGACAGAAAGTTTCTCACAGGAGTTTTAAAACAAAAACCTGTAAGTGGTTGCCACAGGAAGATTTGACCGCACGTTTTGGCCAGCTATACTGACCTGGCATGCTTATGTATTTCTGCATTGTTGTGATGCTAAGGTTTGGACAGGATCCTGAAGAAAACAGGGAAAAAAGGGATTTCTAAATGTGTGGACATCATCTCAAAAAGACCAGATGAACAGAAACTACTCTATTATGAACCATAAAATGATGGTGTTTATTTTCCAAATCTGTCAAACTTTGCATCACATTTGGTCTGAACACACCGAAGCTTCTCAAACTTGAACAATAAGGTGCACGAAATGTATGATCAAGCATTTTTCACAAACTGTTTGCCATACCAGAAATGTAGAGAAGTCAGCCACCATTCCCAGAGATTCACCTTCATCAGATGACAGTCAGTGATTACTGACTTTAAGTCGTCTTTAGATATGGTTTTAAATTGTGATACTTGATTTTCAACTCCAGAGAAGTAGGCAAACAGAAAGCTTTGGTCCAGATTTGCTGGAGAGGAGGTGAATGAGAATGAGGTGTCAGACAGGGCGACCAAACAACAGTCGGGATTCACCACATAGCAGAGGCAGAAATAGAAAAAGGAAACAGAAATAGAGAGGGAGGAGGTGGAGCAGGATTATAGGTGTATATGTGATGTCAATCTAAAAATGCCTCCGTGAACTTTGTTTCTGTCTTTTTTTTCCAGTGAAGAGTCTGAGCCTCCTCCCAGTCGTTCCTGTTTACAAGGTGACTTCCTGATGACGCTGTGCTGAGTGTGTCATCGTCCGTCATCTGGTATTCCTTTCAGGGATATGTTCATAAAGCATGTACGCTGTAGGTGGATTATGTATACCATTATTAATTAATCCTGTGCTTATCAACTAATCCACTTTTGATAAATGTTACACACTTTAACATCCCTTCTTAAGGGTCCATCATCAAGAAATAGGGAAAAGTACATATACAGAAAAATTAAGCCTGAACTGTCCTGTCTGTATGTTACACATCCACATCCTGCAGCAGAAGGAAGGACATTGTTCTCAATGAAGTGACTCATATGAAATTGTTGATCTAGTGGACAAATGCCGACAAAAAACAGTCTGCAGAAAGTTTGTAATAAAACGTAAAAATCCCGCGAAGCAAAATGCAACAGGGAAAACAGCTCATGGAGTCATCGCAAAGGAAGTGCTCCAGGCCATTAGGGGGCACTATGTGGTACAGATTTATTTACAAATTAAAAAGCGAGCAAGAGAAAGATATGTGGTATGGAATTTAATGATTTCATTAGGGTGACTATATCCTGACTTCCCAAAAAGAGGATACAACTACAAGGGGTCACGAGGGGAGTCACGGAGTTGCACAAAGTTAATTTTGACAGTTTTTCAGGTCGGATCAAGTGTCTTTTACACGCTTCTAACTCAGTAAGTCCACATGACAAAAACTCGAAACTTACATACAAAACCGCAGACATTTGAAGGATTTTATAAACTTCCCTGGACAAAGCTGGACAAACCTGGACACTCACCAAAAAAGAGGACATGTCCAGGTAAAAGAGGACATATGGTCACCCTAATTTAATTAATCACCACATCCAATTTAAGCAAAGTTAGGACTTTCCTCATAAAGAGAGAAACCTTAGGTAAGAATGTTTTGCCACTTGAATGTTTCAGTTAAAGCGAAAAGCAGAGAGGACAAAGTAGAACTTACTGAGCATAAAACATAAGTCTTCTGCATCTGTTTCTGTTATTATCGTTTTAAATTTAAAGATTTCATTAAAAAATGTCCTGGCTGAGTTTTCATTGGCTTGTGTGAGCAATACAGTGGAAACTATTAAATAATTCAGAGCTTCTTACTGCTATTTCAACACCTGTTTTACATGTCCACACACGGGCCAGCTGATTTACCTTCTGCAGCATGTCACATGAATCTGCGTTAGGTCTGATTAAGGGGGAAATAAAGACTAGAGATCCACGGAAGATGACATGAAATACAAGGTCAGGAGGCGGCGGGTTATTAATGTGACACAACCCGGCTCGACACCTTTGTAATTTTGCAGCGCTTTGCTTTGTTGCTTTGCCACGCAGCTGCTCGCTGAGAGTTAAAAATCCTTGGCACATAAATTATACAGACATCAAGTCCTCCGCTCAGATTCTAGGAAGGTTTTTTTATACAGAGAGAGAGAGTGTGCACACCTGCAGCCACAACTACACGGATAAATTATCTGCTGGAACATGCATGTGTGCACGTGCACGGCTACCAGCTGCACATCTACACACATGACTACAAAGACATGGAGCATCACACATGCTGCAGCAGAAACACTTTGGCTGCGCGGTATCTCACACATACTTTAGAGGAAGTTTTTAAACTGAAGTTGAGCCTGTAATCAAAGCGAACAATCAGGCAGGTCCAGACAGCACAAAAGTGGTGCAGAGGGAAAAGTCAGCAAATGCCAAACTTCATTTGAAAATGCTTTAAATATCTGCACAGTTACCCGCCCATAAAATTATAGTGATAATGACTTATCTGATGGATTTGGGAATGAGGAAGCAAGTTACAGAGAGAAAGAGAAAGCAACAGGCCAACGTTTCACTAATACACGAGTATAAAACATTGCAGGTGTAGGTTTAAAACACATTTACTGCCATGAGGACAGGTTCAATGATTCGTACCAGCAGGTAGGTCCATAAGAAAAGGGGAGGAGAATAAAAGGACATAATGGTTTAACAGGGGAGGAGAGGAAATGAGAGGAGTGGTGCTAAATGAGAGGGTGAGAGCGAGGCGTTAGTTGTTAAAGAGCTAGGGAGAGTGGAAACGGGGAAATCCAGGCTTTACCTCCCAGGAGAAAGGAGGGGGGGTGATGGAGGGGAGGGGTGGGGGCAGCTAAGAAGACCTGCAACAGACTCTCCACTGCCAACTGATGAGGGTCGTCGAGTCCAATGCGTCTTGGCGTCTGCTTCAGCCATGATTTCCATCCCCTCCTACTTGTGATACAATGAAAATTGTGTCTGAAAACAATGCCATCTGCAGAGACAGAGTGGGAGAAACACTGGAGTGGCCCAGTTCAGCTGCACGGCAGCCCGAGTCGAGGATGTGATGTCTGGAGGACTACAACAGAGCAGTTGTACCAGGCCTTGAAGGAGGGGGAAATCTATGGTGTTTGTCTGGGTTACTTTGTTTTAGTCTGTCAGATTATTTTCTTTAAAGTAAGCTAAAGTCATTTAAATGTCTATCCTGTGTTTGTCTGGTGGAGTATTGTAAGTGTCATGCAATAACCCTATGTTTTTTAAAGAGATTTACAGGGCAAGAAGTTGCACATATACATATGAATCAATGCACTTTGTCTGCTATTAAAGAAATGGTCCATATCAACCATGTCTTCAGAAGAATGAATGTTAAACTAACTCGACCATACCACAACATTTTACACTAGAGTAGACTGACAGATAGCATTTTATCAGTCAGCGTTTACATGCACAGCTTAATCGGACTAAGCTCATAATTCGTTTTTTTCATTGAATCGGACTTCTCTCCTTGTCTGTGTATACATGCGGCTGAGGAAATCGAATTATTGACATGGACATGCCCTCCTCCCCAAAACTAGGGGGCGATATGGGTCTTTTCAGCGGCACTGTTTCTGGTTGACCCAACAACAACAGCAGGTCTGTGCCAG
Organism: Xyrichtys novacula; assembly: GCA_962446985.1. NCBI lineage: Eukaryota > Metazoa > Chordata > Actinopteri > Labriformes > Labridae > Xyrichtys > Xyrichtys novacula. The sequence continues at coordinate 14,213,992 of OY660879.1, read as the reverse complement.
ATGTCAGAAGTGGCTACAACTGCTGCTGGGCATTTTGGAGTCAGAAGATGGAGCATCATACAGCGTTGTTTTTGTCGTACACGATGTACTCGCTACTTTTTCTGCAGATGAGATGCACACTACTGCTCTTCGCTGGTGTTTTTGTTAAGGGGTTACAGGGGTGTGGCGCACATGCACGTGCATTGTCCTATCATACTCCGACTAGGCTGGTTACATGGTAGAGAAAATCAAATTCCAATCGCATGATCTGGGTGTCATAATCGGAGTCCTCCAACTCTAATCGGAGTTCTCAAACCCTGATTATGGTCGGACTAAGGTGTTTACATGCACTTCAGTTGTCTGGTCTTAATCGAAGTAAGGCAATAATTCGGTTTTCTCAAGTTTCATGTAAACATACTGACTGTGGCTGCTTTGCTATACTTAACACCATGTCACATTCGCCCTTATACTCTCCCATTCCTACACTGACGATAGGGGCTGCCCATGAATAACTAACACTGTATTTATTTTCATTGACTCACCATGCACTGCTGGCCTTCAGGGTTCGGTGTCTTATCCAAGTACACTTTGACATGAAGACTCCAGGAGTTGGGGACCAAGCCCTGTCCTTTCAAACTGGACACAAGTTTACAAACTACACCGGTGTCACAACTTTCAAGTCCCACAGTAAGCCTCCTCTGCTGCACAGAAAGGGTCCCCACAACCCAAGTTCAGAAATAGATTTGATCCGAACACATCATATCCGCAAAGACCCACAGATCACTTCAAATCTACAAAAGCTGTATGATCTTGCTCAAGTTGTCTGTGATCCATCTTGCCATGAAAGAGTAGGGTTTGGAGCTGTCCTCTTTCTCAGGTAAACAACCTCAGCAGATAAGTTCCTACTGATGGGAATTCAAGCTCTGTACAATGATCCAGATCACTTGGATCAGCAAGAATATCTCCTCGGCCCCTAAATGTCTCCTCATAGTGTCGTTTGAGAACAAGTTTTTACCAAAGTAACATCGATAATCAACAGATTAATTTATGTTTGCCCATTGTTCTGCTCTTTCATGTTTTTATAAAGTCTATTGAAATGTCTTCATGGGCCATTACAGTCTTGTAATTTAGATCTGAATGAGAGCATGACATGTTTACTTTTATTCTCAATACAGTAAATGGATTTTTCCAATGTGTCAAACATTTCCTTTAAAACTTACATTTGGCCCAACCCTATGTAGGAAGAATTTATGGACATGGTGCTGGTTGTGTACTTGTACGACTACTGTCATGCACTTTTCTGTCTGGGAAATCAGGGAGTAAGAAAACTCATATGGGCATGAACTGAGTTTTAAACCTACTCACTCTCCCTGATGTTACACTGACAGGAAAACCGGATCTCTCTCTTTTCCTTGGCTCCTCTCTGGACTCACATGGCTTCCACAGCAGCTGTCTCGCATGCTAACTCTCTCTCTCTGTTTAATTTCCCCTCCTCATCCTGCCTCTCCTCTCCCTCTTCTTCCTCTTCCCTCCTCTGGGTTTGTTTGTTCTCCCTCAGCTCCCAGGTGTTTTCCTGCACCGCTCCGAGTTCCGCTAAAGCTCCTCTTCCGTTCTGACTCAGGTACAGTACAACGAAGGCTTCTCCCTCGCCACACACAACACTCATCGCACTGATCGATACACACACAAGTGATACACTGTTCACTTATTCAAACACAGACGGCTTCCCATCGCGCACATACACACATATACACAATAATCACATTCCTACACACACACACAAACACACGCGCTGCCTTATTCCTGCCTCATCCAACAATAACACCACAAACCTTGCTTCCTGTGTGTGGGGGAACAATAGTGGGATAGCTTTGATGGTCAGAGGTAGTTTGTTGTAGATACTCCCTTATCGGCCCAAACATCACCACATCAGTTATGGATCCTGGCAGCAGCTATTAGGAGGAGCTTCTTCCTCAGCCAGTGTCAGGATGTCAGGATGTACAGGGGACATGCGGCTGCATTAACAGACAGCATGTAAAAGGACATGCGGGGTGGTTTTCTTATAGGCTACAGGTTAATTTCAAACAGTATATGTTGTCGTGAAGACTGCATCCTGCGCAGTAGTTTGTGTAAAGTTATGTGTACATTTAAGATCAAGTTTATTCCTTCTTTTTCCTGAATATTGACCTTAAATTATATTTTACTCTTAATTGATCACAACTGGTGCTAGAGATTATTAATGCAGCAGAGTCTATGAGGAACTTTCGGTTTGTGTCAGTTTTAGCACCCCTGTGGACAAAGCAGTCGTTGCTTATCGTGTGCTTTACATGCTCAAGTACTGTCTTCTGTCAAAAAAATCCAACCTCTTAGACAGACAAATGTAGCAATTAAGGTGAATATTTTTTGGACATTCTAAAACAGGGCTATTTCTTTAACTCACACCTACCCCCTTGCAGCAGTCTCATATTCCGGCATTTATAATTGTGATACAAAATTGTCAAACTTTTTGCAAATGGTCTACTTTGTTTTTTTTCTTATATCACAAAAAGGCATTGAAAGGATGTCTTCAGTCTATTAAAAAAAAATCCCGGGTTTTTACACAAAAACGAAGTATTTTACACAGCTCCTGTGAGGAGTTTATAACTGTTTCTTAAAGAGACTGAAATTTACATTGCTGCTTTTTAAATAGACAGATAGAGGGAAATTAAAAAAAGAAAAAAAAAAAAAAAGAAGGAACGCTTTACAAATTTGCGTGTCATCCTTGCGCTTATGCACTACAAAAGCAAACTTCACGATCAGCAGCAAAGAAATTAAAAAAAATGTATGGACATTTAACATTTTTGTATCCTCTGCGAGGGGGTAGGTGTCAGACCAGACAACTGACGACACATAGAAACAGCCTTTTAGATTGGAAGTTAATGTTGTAAAGTTGACAGCTAAAATGAATCCCTGTGAATTTTCTTTTTTATTTTAGAAAATAATTGGACTCAAACCCAAAGTTTCTGACAGCAGCTTTAAGCAGGCTTAATGAAAACTTCCTTCTGCTAGCAGTGCCACTGTATGCTGTCCCTGACATTAGCCCAAAACACACATCAGCTAGATGTAGCTCATTATTAGCTTACAATATAGCCTTGCAATTAGCAATGCAGCTCAGCCTGATAGTCCTCTTTTCCATCATCATCCTTATTGTCGTCAGTGTCCCCAAGTTTGTTATCATGATTGCTCTCTTAAAGGAATATTTGGGTATTTTTGAAGTGGGTTTGTATGCCAAGAGAGCCAAGGAAAATGTTGCTTTGAGATGGAACTATGAGACAGAGGAAAAGTTTTTGTAACTCTGGCAAAACATCCCTGTCTCAATAATTCCTCATCAAGATTACCACGAAATTGCATTGCAGGAAGCCAGTTGTGAGCAGAACCTCAACACAAGAAGGACAATAAAATAGAAAGAGTTGTTTGGTTCATACAGAAGGTACAAAGCTGTGCACGTTTATCGATTGTTTTTGTTCCGGATGTAATAAGTCAGCTGGATTCTGGGCCAATACTTACAAGATGAAAAGGAGCATATCAGTGCCAACTATAGTGGAGGCAGAGATATTTTTTTAATACAAAAATTCTCGCCTGGTGCATGTACACAAGAAAAAGACCACAAAAGTATCAAATCATAAATATACGAGTTTACAGACAAGAGTATTGCAGACTTACAGAGACCCACACTCACTTTTGAAAATCAAAAATAAGACTGCAACTTGTGCGGCAGAAGACTTAAAACCACAAACACACACGTCTCTGTTGCATCACTTATTCAGTGAGTATCAATGTGACCACTGATTCAGGGGTCATAAGGGTCCAGGCAGTGTTGGGGTATCAGTCCCCTAGCAACACCCCTGGCCTATTCATTCATGCAGCCCCTGTTCCTGCAGTCCATGCTCTGCACTGTGTACCCACTGATGCACCATGTGTTTGTGTACATGTGTGTCTGTGTATCACTATGGAGCTCAGCCTGCAGCAGCTGTGGACGGCTGTGTGAGTATGTGTGTGAACTGCGCTGCGTGTGTGTTCTGCGTGGGAGAAAGGAGGCGATGAGTCATAGCACACATACCACCAGGACACAACAGCTCCCCCTGTTGCCACGGCAGGGGAAGCCCCGGCAGTGTGGGTGTATTGTCTGGGAGAACAGAGGCAACGGTGACATCATAGGACATCTCTCTCCTACACCCATCGGTGGAGGAGAGGGGGGGACAGGTGGAGGCAGTGGATCTCTTTTGAAGGGTTGGGGAGATTTTGTGCATTTCTCTGTGTTCTCCTAATGTGAGAGACTGAGTTCTTCTGATGGGGGAAAGTCTGTCACTCATCCCTGATTTGTGCTTATACCTGCAGCCGTCATCAAGTATTAGCTTTCATGAATGAGCCTCACTGTTACACTTTTTCAGAAGAGTTTTGCTAAAGCATTGATGGAAATGTAAAGAGAAAAAAAATATTGACTTTAAAGCTACTGTAAGGAGTTTTTGACATCAATGAAATGGACTGAAGTTCATACTGATGTCTCTTTATGATATGCAAAAGTATTGATTGGTGATTTTTATATGATGATTTCTAAGGCTTGGATCTTGTGTAAGGGGTAAGTGTCAGTGGAGCCGCTGAAGAAAAGAACCCTGTTTACATTTTCTGCATAAGAAATTACAATTAATGATGGATTTGATTTTGAAGAAACTGTTTAAGCACAACTGCCTAGTCAACAGGGGGCGCAATAATTAGCAAAAACTGAAAGATCCTTACAAAAGCTTTAAGTAACACCAATGTACTCAGTGGATTTGTCTGGGCCTTTTTTGGTACCTTAGACTCTATGTCATATATCAATCTAATTTTGTTCGGTTTTGAATATAAGATGAATATGACTCAAAGTTTTATTGAAGATGATTCAAATTTTTTTTTTAAACTATTTATTGTTGTTTTATGTTTTTATGTTATTATGTACAGCACTTTGTGTCAGCTTTGGTTGTATTTAAAGTGCTCTATAAATAAAGTTGAGTTGAGTTTTAATTTAACGCTCCAGTGCAGAATAATTGTTTTGGCTGTATGCTACTGACTGAAATTCATATTTTTGGCATTTTATGGCTATACAAAAGCAAACAAGACCATCAGTGCCAAGATTGACAGTTTCAAACTGTTATGTCTCATGGCTGAAACTGGTGTGAGGGGGTAAGTGTTCATAGGGTTGCTGAAGAAAAGCCCTTGTTTTATATTTTCAGCATCAGATATTTACAAAAAATTATACATTTGACTGTCAAAAGCCAGTAGGACGAATAAATGACTCAGAAGTTGAGTACTTAAGCACATAGAAGACTATTTTGTCCACAAGGAGCGTCAAAATTGGCAGAAACCAAAAGTTCTTAACAGGAGCTTTAACATAAGAGTTTACACATTGCCTCACAAAGGAAGCGTCGTGCTCCCCTTATCCCAGGGGGGTTCAAACTTTTGATATTGTGAATACACTGAAGAGCCAGAAGCTTCTACCTACAATTTTTTTTTAAACTTAAAAGTTTCAAGTTAGTGTCTCCTCTACAATAGCTTGTTATCAATGACTTAAAACAAAAATAGATAATTAGGTTGTGTTAGATGGAATTCATTTGTACAATTATCAAAGACTTCTGAAATAATACCTCCCCTGTTCCTAAAGTGTCTCTTGAAACCTGATGTGTCTTCAGCTCTCTGCACTACAGTTTTATGAGCCGTGTAAGCATCAGTAAACTATGGCTCTTTCCCAAGGAAAAGTGTTACTCATCTGGAGTGGGAGGAAAGGGAAAATCTTCATACCATGATCATTCATGGTACGATCATTATCTGAATTTTATTACAACTCTTTTTCCTTGTTGTTTTCAAGATTGCAACAGATGTTTCTCCTGCAATCTGAATAATTTTGTGCATCAGTTGTTGCCTTTTCTTCACCATTGCATATTTCTTATCTCATCTTTTGTCCTGTTTTGTGTGTTATAAACTTTTAGGGGTGCTGCTGCTCTTGCACTGCCTGCCATATAAACACATTTACAATATACTAATTAAAGCTACTGTGAGGAACTTTTTTTCCTCTGGCATAAATGCTGATGCTTTAGCAGGACCTTCAAAATCAAACCAGACCATCAGGGAAAAGGAAAAATCCTTTCTATTGGGGAAAATTTAATGTCCAAAACTGATGGTGGGGGGGTAGGTGTCATGGGGATTATTTAACTGCAGGCTACCAAAACATCTACCAAAACTGCTGAGTGTTAGATTAAAGAAAGCTGGCTTACATGCAGCAGACAAAATTACTAAAGAGCGAAGAAGGGGTTGCCAAATTTAACCCAACCCAAAATTCATTACAGGAGCTTTAATCTTAAAAAAAATTAGATTATAACTTGAAACCAGTTGAAATATACAAATGATGTTGTAAAAATCAGTGTTAACCCTCATTACTTTGGTAGGCTGATGACTATGTTTAAACAGTTATGCAGGTAAGATACTTTTTGTCATTTTATTTAGTTTAAATCTCCATAATTCAATTCATATACCTAGCTTTTTAATTAAAACATTATAATAGAGTAAAATTTCTCTGTACAATGTTCAACAGCAGATCTTGCCAAAGGGCAACCACATGCATTCAGTGTTAAATTACATCCCCACAATACTTGTATGTCAACACAAGTTCTCATGCAGGAAAAATGTTAATTAAGCAATGAGTAAATATGTCAGCATGTTAATTGCTGTGTCCAAACTATGTCATCAGCACCCTTTTCTTATGTGTGCATGTGTGGATTGTCTAAGAGAGAGTTTGAAGTCCCCTAAGTGTGAAACGGTGTGTACGACGCCTCAAGCCTTTGCATTTTCGTTGTATGCTGGCCCATTTCACTACAATACAAACACACACTCTCACACATACACAAGGACAGGGCCTCAGCTCATACGCTCACTCTCACACATGTACATGTGCGCACACGCAGCAGGGAGAGGAAACTGCAACACAATGATAAGGTCTGAGAACACAATGGGCTCAGCAGTGCACAGACAGAAGCAAGGACCAGTTTAGCTCAGAAAGGTCAACAAGCCTCTCCAAGCTTTCATTCAGTTCCCCCAGTTATTATTGTTCTACATTATAGTGATTACTCTGATGGCCTTTATTTTGCAAATGTGGGATCTATCCGGAAATACCAGTGAAATATGAAAATCCAGGCCTGGACAGAGAGGAGAGGGGAAAAAGGTTACTTATTTTGGAGGGTGAACTCCTTTGACGTCAAGTTTCCCATGGCCAGGCCCAGACTTGGAGATCTCTGGTCAGGTGCCAACTTAATGGACAGCTGCTTGTATCCACATAACAGGCTGATAATTCCTACCATGGGCGTTGTATTACTATACGACATTGTAGTGTTCTTGCATTGCCACATAGTTTGCAATCTACTGGATGTGTTTTCGAAGCAGCACCAAGCTAACTTTGGTGCATCTAACAAATGCATACAGCCACATTTCTCTCTCATCAAATGCTAAAAGTGGAGTTTAAGTACCGATATCAGTAGCTATTCAAAATAAGACCACAATTTTGATTGTCTACTTGCAAACACGTTATTACTGCCTGACCACTAAAGTTAGCTTTAAGTCTGGTTTACATAATAAAATAAATCCAAGCTTATATTATTGCTGCATTTGAGTTACCTCGGAAGTCAGATGTCGGAGATGAAAATGACGTCACACCCGGGTTCCCAGCGTTTCAGTTACCAAGTCAGAAAAAAAGCAAAATCGGAAGCCTGAAACAAGATGGCTACATATGCGAAAGTCATTTTAGCGCTTGCCTTATGTTCGGACAAGACAAGTGCTAAAATAACTTTCGTAGATGTAGCCATCTTGTTTTAGGCCTCCAATTTTGCTTTTTTCCAACTTGGTAACTGGAACGCTGGTAACTCGGTTTCAACGTTATTTTCAGCTCAGACTTTTGACTTCAGAGGTAACTCAAAAGCAGCAGATGTTGACAAGAAAAGAACCTACAAACCAATACTGAATGCTAACATTAGCTGTTGCCAACATACGCAAATTGAGTTAACAAATGTCAGTTACCATTAAAACACAGCTAACATGAGGCTTTAGCCATCTTCAAGCCAAACCTAAGCAAAAAAGTATTGCGTAAAATGAACAGGACAGATATTATCCATTAATGTGATTCATGGCAAAATTTACTTGCTAGCTGAGGTAATGGTACATGCTCAATGCTAAAATTAGTGATAGCATTAGCTGTAAAATATTAGCTTCTCTTAGAAAACAGTCAACAGTCTATTAGCCACTTCCTAGCTTAGCTTATTTGCAGAAAAAAAAAGATTACCAAAGGTGTCAAACCCTGGCAAACAAAACCATATTGTCTGTGGTATGAGAGCAGGTCATGTCTTACTAGCTCATTATATAACATCCCAGCTACTGTGATGTTGACCAAAAATGTACTCAAAAGCCATTCTAATGTTTTATGCTAATTGCTAATGGGAGCTGTAATCTATCAATAGCAAATTGCACTGTCAGTATCAGCTACAGTTAGACAGCAGCTAGCATAAGCTAATGTTAGCCAGATGTGTTACACAACAAAACAGGAAGTGCCTCAACTTCTTGTTATCTCTGACTTTTGGTGAAAACTGTTAATACTGAGTGCCAGCATTAGCTGTCTGGGGCTAGCCAAGAAGATATCAAATATATTATGCTACTGATAGCAGACTTATTGTGATTCTACAGTTTGTACATAGAAGTATTTGGCTGCAGCAAGCCAAGCTGAAACAAGCTTTTTTGCCATAATAGGTAAAGTGCGTTTGTAATGAAGTCTTTGTTCGACATCACTTGAAATGACACCATGTCTGCCTTCTCCGCCTCTGATGTGGCATCAAGACATCAATTCAGCCTACGAGTGGCGCCAACCTTGAGGATCTGTCTGAGCAAATGTCTGCTCGTTCCTCAAAGCGCTTAAGAAGCAAAGTGGGTCACAGCCCTCTACAAAATGTCACAGGCCTTACATAATCTCTCACTTACTTTTTTGTCGTGGTTCAGCAGCTATCTACCCTCTCACGTCTCTGAAGTCCTCAAACCACACAAAAAGGTCAAGACATTAGAGGAAGAGAATGGATCTGGCAATTTGCCTGCCGTCGTGCTAAAGTGTGAGTATGAAGAGGGGGAATTTCGACAAGTACAGAATCTCTGACTCGGCTGCTGATTTATTGAGTATTTACAGTTGGACAGTTTTTCTGTGTTTGAAAGCCTGATACTGTCTCTGTAATGATGCAGCACAAGTGGGCTGCTTGACATTTCAGGCCTTAGCCCACGACCTGCAAGGATTGCTCAGATGACCATCATCAAAATGACTAATAAGTCAATCAAGTCATTGATATTGCACCAGTGTCGCCTTTTATTTTAACCCTGCATGCCATGAGTATAGTTCTTTTATTTCTAATTTAATGTTTCTTGCCAATAAACTTGACCCCCGCCCAATTATGTTTATCCGTCTGGCAAAAATTCCCAAAACTCCAAAGCAACAGAAACCTCCGGGGACAAACAAAGCTTAAGAAAAATGTTGCTGGCATCCAAAAACAGCATGATTAAAAACAGCAAAACCTTGATCACGGCAGCCATTCTAGTTTCTCACCATGTCAGAAACCTCTAAAGCCCAAATATAGCTCTGTAGCAAAGAGTTACATGTGAATATCTTTTTCAAAAGAGATGACAAACGGAATGAAAAAATGCAAAGTGTTCAGAAGCAGTAATCTCCCCAAAGAGACAGACAATTGGAGCCTCCTGAGTGCTAATGACTGTTTGCTGGAGTTTCAGGCAAACAGTTGTCTGTATTTAAGTGAGACAAAGAAATTCTTCGCAGTCTGAGACTTTTACTTCTCAGGGCTTTGATGCATGTATGTTGTGATTACGCTCTAAACTAAAGGAAGCAGACAGAGTTATGAATGCAAAGACCTATATTCCAGCTCAGCATGTTTTTGCTCATTTACCATGAGGCCTAGCATTACTTTCCTGAGGCACACCATACATTGTAGATTGATTTCCCATCAACACACTAATGGAAGTTTGCCCAGGAGCTAATAATCAATTTCAAACATCATGGCTTGTTTTGAAAAAATGATACATAATAGTGTGAATTATAGAAGGACATAAAAAATTTAAGCTGCTGCAAACTACTCTCTTTGTGCCACCGATTTTTAACCAAATGGTTTATCTTGTCTCTTAAACCCTCCCCTTCCTCTATCGGACCCCACGCGTGACAATAAATAATAATAGATTTGAGTGTTTTGTTCTTAAAGAGTATGAAGTTCAATGATACGGTGAAATAAAGAAAAAAACTGACCATATCCATCACATATTTGTGGTTAAGTGCTGAGAAATGTAACACGATATTTACCACACTAGTTACATGTAACCTGTTAACAGTTGTGTCCATGGGGGTGCAGCTTTTAAAAGCCAGGTTTAAGAACCCGAAATATTAAGACAAACTTTCAGACACACTCCTGATACTGGGATCAAATCACAAAAAATTGGGTGCTTTTGTGACTTTAGGACACCTTTTGGTTGATGTCGACCGTAAAACAAATGTTTTATGTGTCCTCATGAAGCGTGTCCATGTCTTAACATCAGGTAGTCCTGACGCAGAGCACACACAAGCCAGTGGGAGTGGATCCATGCTTCATCGTCCACGTGCTTGTCTCTGACTCCTTAACAGCTAATTTCTACCCTCACCATCTCTCCCCCCTCCACCACCATGACCGCCCCTCCTCCTTCCCCTGGCTCTCTGTCTTTTGCAATCAACAATAGGCTATTCTGTGCAGTCCCGTGCGAGCAGAGCCACACCCGAAGCCAAGGCCATGGTGCGAGGGGAGATTGTTGGGTGGAGGCCAAGTGAACGGGACACTAGCTCAATTCTCGTCTGGGAGCGTGGATCCAGCAACGACAAGAGGAGAGGAGTGTTGTTATCTGTTTGCCTGCAAATTCTTGTGGTCAATTACTATGGCGATTCCCCAACCAGTTCCCAGAGGTACATGAAAAGACCGGGGAGAAGTTCAGCCATTTGAACAAAGTTCTTAAGACTCTGTTCAAAATGTCTATTTAGTAAAGTAAGTGAGTCAGCTGTGAGACATGGAAGACCAGTCTTTAGGGTAAAGGAAGAAGAAATGCATGAAATATCCCCATCAGTGGCAGAGGACTTACATTTGAAACAAACCTCATAAACAAAACAGCATCTCTTCTAAAAAGATAGTTATGGACCTTCCCTTGCAGTGTTTATCTGCCTTAAGACAAAACCAGGTAAGTTGTGTGGCATACCTGCAGTTAATTAAAACTCATAGCTAAAGAGTAACTGGCTAGCACAAATGCTCAAGCTAAACCTGATCCCTCATAATGACAGATAAGTTTTAAAAGATCCCAAAATGTTAAAAAAGGGTTGAATGAAAACCTTTACATCTCAAATTCAGACAAACATCTCAGATAGTTAGCTAAAATTGATAGATAGATGAGAAAAGAGCTAGCTAAGTTAGCATGGACAACTGGCCAAGTCAGTTAAGTTTATCTAACGAATGTATGAGTGAGATTTAAGAAATAGTATTGGAAAGATGTGTCTATCAATTTGCTAGGATCAACTGAATAAATTCGATAAATTGTGAATAGTTTGGTTAAGACATTTAGCTTACTTCTGCTACACTAAATGGTTATAAAGTTAGCTTAACTGTACAAAGACAATTTGTATATTTCGTAATTTTGCGTAGTATATTTGCATCGGTCCCGGTATGTAAGGACCTGAAGGAGGGGAAAACTGCTTGTTTCAGGACAAGGAACTGTCTGACTCACTTAAAATGGACGGTATTTTTGTCTCGGGCCGATGTCATCAGACTATCCTGGCTCCTTCTGTTCTGGTTCTTCACCTAAATCCTTAGTTGAAAGGATCATGAAAGGATCACGTCGTAATCCTTTCAACTAAGGGTTTAAGCGATTTTACCAGAGATGGCCAGCAATTATCAAGTGATGATTTAGGCCAAAAACTCATTTTCATTTTAATAGGGTGATGATATGTAACGTGCCAGTATCCACAGCAGCGGTCTAATAACAAACCTGTTGTATGTCATACTTAACCAATAAGATCTGAGTATTCAACAAAGTTGTGTAATAACTGGAGACTCCAATATGTTATTTGCCTTAACAAACTTGCATACACTTGTGTGATGTCAGAACTGACTAATAATATTTGCACATTTTACAATAAACCGTTGGTTACTACTGATCGTGTGCATGGACATGTTTCTGTGCATCAACAATTACAAGAATGAGCCAACCCTTTTGTTTACACACAGTATATATACCATAGACAGTATGTCTTGTACGACTCTTACTTCCTCTTAGTTACATCATCTTGTAGGAGCCCCAAAAGTCCCCACCTCTTCACATATCACACAATGCAAGTTCTGATCTCTGCTGAAGGTCATTCCATTGACACTGTTATTCTCTATCAATACAATCTGTCACTTAGTGCCACAGCTGGAGCCCCCTACACTCTCTGATAAGGCCAAACTCTCTTCATTGTTCAATAACGTAAATAAGACACACCAACACACCATCCAAGGGTCTCTGTCTGCACCAGCCAGCCTAATTATATAATTATCCCTTGTCTGATTGTGCCTGTGCAGCTGAGACGAGGGAGGGTCTTTGTGTGGCTGGTGGAATGTGGTGCGCTTGGCATTTTTCAGCAAAAGGGCAGCTTTCTGGAAGAGTCTGCCAAAGGAGAGGAGGAGGGTGAGATCACAGTTGCTGATGCCCACTCTTTCTTTTCCTCCCTCTTATGTCTCTATCACTCAGTTCATCTTTCTGAGAGTCTTGCACTTGTCTCTGGGTCTCTATAATCTGTCCATAGATCTCTTTCTCTCACCATTGGACAATCTCTTCCCCCGTCTTTGTCTGTTCACAATAGTCGTATGGCGGCCATTTTTCTTCTAACGTCATGCTTAGGGTGGAAAGCTTCAATGGAGAGATAATGTCTTGTGTTTACTATGGCAGACCTATAAATGTGGGATATCTACAAACTGTTTTCATTACAAATTAGAAACCAAAGACCAAAAAGTTCAGTTAAAACACGATAGCCAAAGAAGCAACAGCTAACGTTAGCAGGTAAACACCTCCTAGCCTATATCACGCGAGCAAGGAAGAGAGATCTAGCAAACATTTAGCAACTACTTCACAGTCTAAGGACAGTTGAGGAATTGTTTTTCATTTGTTAATATCACTGTGGCGCTAGCTACTTGGGCCTAGGTCATTCTCACCATTAACATCTGATTTCTACACAAGTGATACACACCATTAAAGCCATCTCTATTTAACTTCAACACCATTGACATACATAGTTTTCAGGATTTTTTTCCCAGTAGTTGTATTAGCCCAGTAGAACTGAAATGCTAACATTAGCAATTGTCTAACCCTACTTTATGAATTTTCAAACGTGTTTTTTTTTGTCTCTTGAAATAGACTATGGCCACTTGTTTCAAAACTTAAAAGCTAATCGGTAATAAAAAGAAGTGCTTAAGAACTATGAAATAAGACCCAGTACAAGTTTGTATCCATTTTCTGTATTTGCTGAGCAGTAAGCTGTCTTGCTAATATTTTGTTAGCTGCTAGAGTTCCTAAATTGAAAATTAGCCTTTATCTGTCAGCGATTTGTGCTTTTAATATCCAATGAGCCACTTCATTTTAAATACTTACCGTTTCTAGCAAGTGGCTAAAGCTTAATGTTAACCGCTATCTGACTTTACCTAGTAGGCTAATATCTTATTTTAGTTGGTGTATGATCACTCCAGCTAGTCTCCATCCAACATCCTTTAAGAAAACATGTCATGATTAATCTTTTTTTTTTAAGTTATAATCTCTTCAAAGTGTTGGTCAGGCTTTATGCCTTTTTTGGAGAAAATGAGACAGTGGATAGAATAAGAACTCAGGGGATAGGGAGAGCAGTGAGTGACATATGGCCAAGAAGTCACAAGCCTCCCATTTGAGAACTACAGCCTCCATCCATGACCTAACCACTAGGTCAAACCAGCTCCCCAGATACTTGTTTCTGATTTACAGCCAGAAACAGGAATCTCACAAGCTAAGAATGTACCTCTGTTACCGACCTAAACATTTCATCAGGGGAAATCTGGTTGTATGTGGATACGGTCAATTCTGATATTATCCCTCTATGACTTAATTTCCCACCAGCTGAACTCCCTATCCTCTCTCTTCCAAACTTTCAAGTTTCTGATTCAGCAGTCTTATGAAGTGGCCTTTTGAGATGGCATGCGCAGGATGTGGTTCTCGGATGATAAGACCTGACAGGCTGCACCGAGGGGTACCACTCCGATGTCTGATAGCGGACTTGGAGGCGCTCTGCTGCATGATAGGGAAGCACTGCTATTGTTTCTATTGGAGAGCTGTTGAAGGGATAAGAGAGCAAGAGCACGAGCAGGTGTTGGGAGAGATTACAGCACAGGCCTAGAAAGCATGTCTACCCTAACCTCCCTCTTGAATGAAAGTCAAAAGCAACAAAGCAGGCGTCACATACACCATTCTCTCCCTGAGGACTTAGACATTTTTCTGACATTTACATCAAGGGCCTCTCAGGCTTTACACGTCGCTGTAGGTGATTGTATGAGGTTTTTTCTTACTTTATCTGAGGCCTTTTATACTCACTAATGAAAGCAGCAGGGTTAAGGGGGTTTCGGCGCCAATGTTTTCTCTCTGAATTCCCTTGTAAGAGCTGCAGTATCACTTTAAGAGCATTTTGTCATTTTAACAGATCTAGCAAAGACAGATTGTAGTTTAAAAATCTTTTTAACACTTACATCCATCCTGTGAGGTAAGTTTAAGGCTACAAGAGTAAATCTAACAAAATTCTGTCTGTTAAAGTTGCTGACTTTTTTTCTCTAAAGAACCAATGTGCAGTTTTAAGTAAACAAAGGCATCATGAAAGAAAACCCAACTCAAGTTTCCAGTCATTTGAAGTAAACATAATAAGTCATCTTTATGGGCTATAAAACATAGATGTGGAACCTCTGACATCACCGATTGGTTTCTTCAGAGGTGTTTTGAAGCCTTATGGTGTCAGTCGCCATACTGGAAATGCAAACTCAACCAACATACAATCATGGAGCCAAGGTGGGCTATTAGTCCTCTAGCAAACAGCGACAATGCTGCCACCTGTTTGATGCCTTCCCTTTAATTGTGCAGATCTGTGCACTTTTCATGGTCTGAATATTATCTTCATGGTTGCCTCATTGAACAGGTAGATAAATGAGCTATATACTCCACAATAACTTTTGAACCAGGCTGTAAACATGTTTTAATTTTGCTGTAAAATTGGGCATTTTTACATGGGACCCAATAAGGTTTGTATGGCCTTTGCATCCAGCCTCCAACTTTTTATATTGTTACTGAGACCAATCTTTATTCCACATCAGACCAATTCTGGCAACATTGGCAAGGATACACTGCCTTTTTTGTTTACTTTCGGGCTTTCATTACTTGATTTAGAGACGGGCCAGTGGACAGATAAGGAAACTGGCAAAAGAGAGTGGCGAGTGACGTGGTTACGAGCAGTGTGTGGCACTGAACCCTTTTACAGGGGGCTGGCAATCGACGGGTAGCTTGTACTTTAGAATAAAAAGCAGTTTTTCCATGCAGAAATAAAGCAACCAAAATGCAAGACGGAAAAAAAGTAAAAATAAAAGTAAGACAATCGATTCAATTCTCCAACGATAGAAGTTCATAGATTTGAACCCTTTTACACATAAATGATGGGGCAAGTTATTTATTCGTCAAGTTAATGAAGTAACGTGTTGCTCTACTCTTGTTTTGCCATTTCCAAGTGGTAAACAAATATTGCAGTTATATCAGTAGTATATGTTACAGCCACAATAATCCAGAGATAAAATAACTAATTCTAGCAGTAATAACCATCAAAACTGTAGGTCAAACTGGAAATAGTGACTGCAGCTGTGAGGCTATTGCCTGCTTATGGGAATTGTTGAACAATAAGAGTGGGTAAAAAACCTGTATTGAAACACTGGTAACTAACTAACAGCACTTGAGAATTTCCCATAGAGCTCCATGCTGTCTGTCTGTCTGATCCCTGTACCCGCTCGTCAAAGCCCCCCCCCCCTGGTGATCACTCAGCATGGAGTATGTGAAAGAATGCCATCAGGACACTGGGGGCCCAGTGTTCCCATCTCAACCTCCCCAGTAACTTTTTAATGACATCAAAAAAATACATAAACAAAATTACAGACTTGATCGCAGCGTCCAAAGAACAAGAACAGTGCCAGCAGAACCAGGATGATATGTTTAAATAAACAAAGAACCGGGATGAGAGAAATTGTTTAGAGCTGGAGCCAAAAGACAGACCTCTCCCACTATCAGCACGGATTTAAAAGCGCTATTGTTCTTCTGGATCTCAAACAGCCCTGACAAATCGTGCTGAATGTAGAACCTCTGTTTAAACTAGAGGCATCTTCCAAAAAAACACACTGGCATGGAGCCTGAACTGAATTTTCCCATCAGATTAAAGATAATCAGCCTATGCCGCTCCACAGCGCCCCTTCTGGTCAGTTTTCAAAGATGTGAATGATACCACCAGTGCACAAAGACGAGATCTTCACTTCAGTAAAGGGTTGTAGAAGGCTGAAATTCAGACCTTTTTTTGAGTCATTTCAAAATAAAAGCACCTTTTAACCACTTGCAGCATGTTGGTTTCTCCTCTTCATCTTTTTCGCAGATTTTATAACAGCAGTCAAATCTTTTTTCTTTAAATGGTGATTTAAGGCTTTACATTATTAATTTCAAATTTTGAGTACTTAAATATATGACACATTGGGTAACAGTTGGATTATGTCATAGGAAACTGTCTTTTCCCGCCTGCTAACAAAACCTTTCCTTCATACCGCCATCCTTCTTTTCTGTTCCTCGTCCTCTATTGTGTTATCAAGCTGACAGGTGGAGAAAACAGGCACACTTTTCCTGGTATTCACCCTTTATGCTCTAAATCTGTCACATCCGACAGATCAAGACTGTGTCATACATCAGTTTGGTTGTTCACAGGCCGAGAGCAGAGCTGGGTAGTTATCAGACCAGCATTGGCTGACCTCTATTATCAGGTGAAAAAAAGTGAGTAAGATGTGAAACAAAGGGGGAAAATTGAGCCAGATTTGAAACAAAGGGGAAACAATAAAAACACTCCCATATCAGAGGCGTTGTACTGTTTGTTATAAACTATAGAAAGCATGTTGCACTGCTGTTGAAGCGTTCAAAAAAAAATTCTTAAAAGGGGAAAACCATCCAAAGAGGGTTGTTTTTCAGTGATTGAGCTGTAAGTATATTAAGATAAGAGCTGAGTCTAATCAGAATGAGTGTGAATTCATGAAAGTTTTCAAACTCCATTGATCAAATTATGGATGAATATTGCCACCATGTGTTGCTATGTATGTATTGCAGTTTAAACCGTAAAGGTTAGTCTTAGTCCAGCTAAATGGACTAGCTGGACTATTTTATTTTATTCAGATTTTACATAATCCTTTTTACAATCTTATAAATGTGAAAAATAAAGAAATAAAAACACTTTGAAAAAGAGACTTTCTTTCAATGATTGTTCTTTATTGATGGAGCCACCCACCATGTTAGGGTCTTGTTCTGTACCTGAGTGTTTGTGAGTGCGTGTTAGAGCTCCAGCTCAATCTTTACATCCATCTTTGCCTTGTACGGCTCCAGCAGGGGGCGCACTTCCTCCGACAAAAATCTGGCGACCTGGAGTAGAAGAATATTGGGAATATGATGTTAAAATGATAATTTGAAATTCAGCATGAGCTTTTGGACATTTCTCGCAGCTGGATTATTATGAGAAGAGAAGAATGTGAGCAAAGAGGAAAAGAAACATCGCTCTGGACTGAAAAAAAAAAAAAAGACGTCAGAGTTGAAAAAAGGATATAAAAAATGACTGATGGTGTCGTACCTGCTGAGGAGCACGACCAATAAACGTCTTAGGGTCCAGTATGGAGTCCAGCTGGCCCAGGATGGGGCTGAAGTATGGGTCTCCCTGCACCCTGGCCAGCAGGTCATTATCACCGCCCTCCTGTTTGACCACAGCTGCCGCCTCCTGAGACAGAACACGGATCTTCTCATGGCAGTCCTAAAAGAGGCAGAAAAATGAGATACTGTGAGCAGAAATTAAACCAGAGAGACCATAATCATAATCAGGATAGTTTTAGTATCCATAAGGGGGCTGTGTGTCTTCTCTCTTTGTTACACGGTGTGCCTCAGGGATCAATTCTGGGTCCACTCCTCTTTTCCCCGTACGTCACTTCCCGGACAACCGACTGTATTTGGAATTGGTTTAGATTAATCAATTATGATTACTAAGATTACTTTAGAGCAGTAAATGGCTATGTTTGTTGTCCTGTTATGCGTTCAAACACTTGATTGGCAAAACACCCCATTTTATTGGTGATTGACAGCTTAATTTAATAACTCTTACAGCTCCACTTTAATTCAAAGCACTTTAAAAAACATTGTCAAAGCGAAAGGTTAAATGATGTATGTATCCCTCTCAAATTATTAGTTTCTGAGCACATCTAGCTGTGGTGATACAAGAGAGATACTCAGTTTTGGTCTTAATAAGCATTATTATCGTCATAAAAAGGTGACACACTGATCTGTTGTTGTTGTACAAAGCTAAGACGAACCTGTCTGTTGCCCCCAGCCTTCACCATGGCCATGATGATGTTCTCTGTGGCCATGAACGGCAGCTCATGGCGGATGTGTCTCTCGATGACTTTGGGGTAAACCACCAGTCCCTCTGTGATGTTCTGCAGAGTGCTGAGGATGATGTCAGCTGTGAGGAAGGACTCGGGCAGGGAGATCCTCCTGCACCAGAGGAGGAAATAAAACGCTGATTTAACTTTTTGCTGAATACTTGAGCGGCTCTGTGGTAAACCCCAAATACCTCACATAAGGAAAACATCAAAGTCTGTGTTAGATGTTGCAGACCTGTTGGCACTGTCATCAAGTGTTCTCTCCAGCCATTGGACTGAAGCTGTCTGCAGGGGGTCGGACATCAGAGCCACCAGGTGACGGGCCAGACTGCAGCAACGCTCAGCACGCATGGGGTTCCTCTTGTAAGGCATGGCGCTGGAACCTGGAGGAGAGAAATCACTTCATGACGACCAACTGTTGATTCTGTTACATGCATCATTGAACTATGTTATAATAATATATCCCAACCTATGCATCAAGGACTGCAGCCTCTGAATATGGAAAAAATAATGTTTTGATATTAAGAGAATATTTGTTTTTAAAATGAATTAAAATCATAAGAAAGAGGAAGGACCAGATGAGCTGATGTTTTATTCTAGCCCTTTTTAAACCCATCATGTGTGTTTTTAACTCTTGGATAATTTCTTGTGACACACTTGTAATTTGAATTTTTTTTGCAAAAATTTGAAATGTGTTATAAAAAAATAAATATTAAGGTCAAATCGAATCTATTAAGCCAAACCAAGGCCCAAATGTAGGCACTTTGAGTTGTGATAAAACCAACAATTCTGTGAAATCCTGAGGGAACTTTAATGGAAGTAAATATTGAGTGTTAAAATACCGATCTGCTCTTTCTCAAAAGGCTCCTCGATCTCCTTCAGGTTGGCGAGCAGACGGATGTCTGTACAAATCTGCAGTAGAGGAAAACAAGAATCAAAGATGAGCTTTAGAAAGTTAAAGCTCCAGTGAGGAAGTTTTGGTTTGTATTTTTTAGTTCTCCTTATGGCCAATTAAGTTTCCCTTTGGGGATCAATGAAACTTCTTTGTATTGTATCTTAAAGCAGTCTTTGCCTATCTTGTACTGTACATGTCAAAACAGTGTCTTTTGACAAAAAAATAAAACTCATCCTGCTGACCTTTAATTCAAATATTTCATTTACTGTGGTATTTTATGTGAATATTTTAAAAACCTCAGCTGTGCAATTGACATCTCCCCCTCACCCTGATACTACAGGTATTACAAATTAAAATATATGAATCTCTAACCTCCAGCAGGAGATCTTTCATTATCTTATTAGATATTTCATTAAAGGAGTCATTATAAACTTCAGTGTATGTTATACAGGTCAAAAAACTCCTCACTTAATGCAAAGATGTAAAGAACTGTGGCCTGATAGTACAGCTGGGAATAACTGCATTAAGTCCTGTTAATCAATAGTGAGTGATCAATATGTTTGAACTGAAGCATGGCTGGTGCATCTCAGTGTATGTCAGTCTGAAATTTTCATTGGAACCACTAGATGGCAGCGTTTCTCCGGATGTCTCCAGCTTCTGCAGCTCACCTTATGAACAGTGGCTCCGAGACTAGCCAGGCAGGACAGACAGTCGACGTCCACCTTACGAGTGTAGGTCTGCCCAGTCACCAGGTAGGCTCTGAAGACAAAAAGAGACAAAAATCATCAGCTTAATTAACAAGATTATTGAGCCCCTGAAGACCCATCATCAAAAGGTTTTTTTTTTTTTAAATCATGTGTTGTACGTCTACAACTTGTCAAAGAGATTTTCAACCACAATGAGAATTTCCTGGTTAAATAAAATAATGATAAAAAAAAAAATATATATATATATATATATTTTCTATGTTGATGACAATGTGATGTATCACTCGGCATCCACTCCAGATCAAGCTCTCCCCCAGTTACAGTTTAAGCTCTGAGTACCCAAACCTGCTTTCAATCTACACTTCTCAGAGCACACAGATTGAGTTCGTACCCCAGTGAAAACTGGATTATGGTCATGTATAATGCATGCACACCTCTTCTCAGTTCATCACTAATTTTAAAGCTCTTACTCATCACTGTCTGCTTTATGAATGTGTAGAGACAAGTACTGACAAATCCTTAATTGCGCGTCTATCTTAGGTCTGCTTCCTTCATACCCTCAAGCCTTTATCAAACAGAAGAGTACAGGAACTTACACCTGACGATTCCAGGATTTTTTTCTTGCTTTCGGTTTTAAAGGCCAGGACAGAGGTGAGCAAGAAGGCGTCAAATTTGCTGCTGTCTTCGCTCAGGATGAATTATAAAAAGAACTGAAGCTAAATGAGCTGGAACTGAAGCTAGTTTCGAGACAACTGACCAAACTGGAGGCAGACACATCTGACTTTAGGTGTTCTGCTTGATGGACATAAGACTCTGGATAACTTGAACAAGGATTTGCCATTTTATCATGTTGAGTCATGTATTTTATCATAGTACAGACTTTAATTTAAGACTGGTGAATGATGAGATTTGTGATCTGTCACACCCCGAGGCCAATACAGAACTCCTAATAGCAGTCAACAGACTTTAATTAAGTACCACATATCTTCTACCACAGTTAGAGGAAAGGTGTCACTCTACTGAATTTGATCTCTTTCATTTACATGCAGGGCTTACTTTTTAAAACCGGCCATCTCTGTCACCATCTTGTCCAGCTCTTCAACCTGATGAGGAAACATGATTTAACTGGTTATGGTTGCCTCTATATCACTATACCGGTGGTTCTCAATCCAGTCCTCGAGCCCCCCCTGTCCTGCATGTTTTGGACGTTTCCCTGCTCCAACACACCTGATTCAAATGATCAGCTCGTTATCAAGCTCTGTAGTGGCTAACTAACGAGCTAATCATTTGAATCAGGTGTGTTGGAGCAGGGAAACATCCAAAACATGCAGGACAGGGGGTGCTCGAGGACTGGATTGAGAACCACTGTACTATACGGTTTGTTGTTTTGTGTGTCATTGTCTATATAACAAGTGTCACCATAATAGATTTCATCTCACGACTATCTGTGTCGCCTTTTGGCCCTTGTATTTCTGCTACTTGGTTGATGGTTTCATACCTTGTCGTGGTCCCCCTGAAACAGCTGCAGAAAGCTGGCCTGCGTGCCCGTGGTCCCCTTGACTCCCCGGAAACGCAGGTCATCTCGGGCTCGCTGCAGGTTGCGCATGTCCATGGTCAAATCCTGCAACCACAGACACGCTCGCTTTCCCACTGTGGTCAGCTGGGCAGGCCTGTGAGAGGAGAGAGGGAGAGAAAAGAGGGAGAGTTATTAAGTAATCTATGTTAGTGGAAAATGATAAAAATGAGGAGCAGATGAAGCTTGAGGGAAACTGATGAAGCTTTGAAGGACCCTCAGAAGGTGCAGCTGCATCACACTCACTGGTAGTGCGTGAAGCCAAGCGTGGGGAGGTCGGCATACTTCTCTGCAAAGTTGGCCAGTCTGTCAATGACTCTGGCCAGCTGTGGGAAAATAGGAAGTCAATTTTTAGCGCACAATTATTGCATAAATTTGGAGCTTATACAACCCCCCCTCATGTTAAGGAGCTTATTCCTGTTTATATTCTACTTGACCTGACATGGAAAAGAAATTACTTCTACACTGCTGACTTGTTACCGAACAGCTGATGCTTCAGGATAAAAAAAAAAAAAGAACAGAGCAACTTGAGCCTGATTTTCACCCATTTTAGAGTTGCACAACTGGATGTGTGTGCATGTTTCTGGTGAACAGCTGAGCCTCACCTTAGGCAAGATGATGTCAAAGCCATCACGCAACATAATCAGATCCTGAGGAGAAGAAACAAACAACTCTGAATCCAGGAACAGACAAAATGCAAAATCTTGATCCAGTGTTTTTTTTTTCAAATGGGAATCATTTCAACAGAAAATATGAGATTATTAACTGTTTAATCTTATTAATGATGCAGATTAGGAGTGTATGTTATCATATTTACAGTATTGTCTCCCACGTAGCAGGAGGTAGCGCCCAGGTGAATGATGGGAGCAGCAGTGGGGCAGCAGTGTGCGAAGGTGTGGACATGAGCCATGACGTCGTGCCTGAGTTTTCGCTCCTCTTCGGCAGCCATGGCAAAGTCGATATCCTTCTCATGGCTCTCCATCTCCTGAATTTGAGCATCTGTGATGGGCAGACCCAAACCCTGAGGAGGAAGATGGTGCAAGACAAAGAGTGAAGAGGGGGGACAGTCCTCTGGTGAACTTTACATTGGACAGAAGAAGTCACCTGACAAACTATTTTACGATACGGTACGATACAATACAGTACAATACGATACGATACAATACGGTACGGTACGATACAATGTGATACAATGCAATACGATACGATACACTACGATACTTCTTGATTTCCTTTAATGGTCAAACTTGTAAAAATTGTCATGTATCTTTGGTTTTGACTTCGGCTCTGCGAAAGAGAGAGAAAATTACATGTGACTCTACTAGGTTGCACAATACATGGGTTGTATAATCGGTATAGTATCCTCTGATAATAGTTTAAAGAGTTAAATATCTGTAGATGTTTAACATGAAAATTTCCACTGATACATAAGACCAACCAGGTGACACATTATTACTTATTTTTGTTTCCAGCCACGACTTTTGAAATAATTGAAAAAAATCTCCAACCATGCATCCCTAACATCATTTAATACAATGACAGTGATATTACATTGGAGGTATAAGGTGCTTTATAACTCCTGTTTTTAACTAGTTGTCTCTCCTGAGTGCAGAGACAATCAAAAAGCTTTCTTCTCAGCATTAGTTGTAATGCTTGTATATCAACAGCAGACATGGGACTTTGACTGGGCTGGCAGATATCCTCCAAAACGGGACTCAACTTGAATTGAGAACTTGGACTCTTAAAAAAAAAAAGAAAGAGCTCAAAGGCTTTGGGAGTCAAACCGAGCTTGGCTCAGGCTATTAAAGTGTAGCGTCTCGTGAGATGGTCTCCTGTTACTGTGACATTCTCTGCATGCTATTTTCACACACAATCCACACAAGCCTGACTAACTACACAAGCACACAGTGAACCTCTGATCTCTAAATACAGAAAACGAACTAAACGTGGACTCTGATCAGTGCTGATTAGTGTGTAACAAGACAAGTGAGGGTCTGCATGTGAGACAGGGTCTGACATCAGTTAGCCATCCCACACCCTCTTTAATCCGACAGGCACAGGAACCACTCAGAGGAATTAGTGTTGGAGATGCTTCAAAACTCTGCATGTCTAACATATTCTTTGCTTTTCTGATAGACAATTTACCATTCACTGTTCTGTTTGAAAGCTTACTAAAGGGGCTTCTGAGGTAACTTCATTATTGCCCCTACTGCACTGTTGCAGTCCAATAAAATAAAATAATCTAAGTGAAGACCACATGTTTACAGATAAATACATAAGACTAATTTAAGAGTTAAGATGCATTTAACTTTGTTTACAGCACTTAACTGAGCACAAAGAGGGAAAACTGAACATTTAATTTGTGCAGCTAACAATGTATAATTTTGACAAGTTTTTGCAAGTTATTTATTAACCTATGATATCACGGTCACTGATCACGCATGGACATTTAGTTTACAATCAGTTACCACATAAGGAAACAACTTATTTTAACATTGCAAACATTGCAAACATACAACATTTGTGCTTTAAAGCTCTACTGAGGATTTTTTTTGATGTAACTGAAAAAGGCTGACATTTATATTGATGCCTTCTCATGATATCCAAAAGCAAACAACATCTTCAGGGACAATACTGATCATTTGAATCTTGACATTTTTTATACGACACTGTCAGCCAAGTAGCTGAAGACAAAGCCTTGTTTTTCATCTTTTCCATTAAAATATTCACAATAATAGTATGTGTGACTGCCAAGAGACACTACTAATGCATGTAGAAGACAAGATTAACAAAGACTGCTTTGTCCACAGGGGGCGCCAAAAAGAAAGTTCAGTTTTTTATGGGCAGTCAAGAGAAACAAGAGCAGTTTAGAGTACAAGGAGATTAAAAAATGAGTTTGCAGCCATATACTACTTATCCATTTGATTTCATTGCCAATAACACATTTGCTTGCATTTGTTTTGTTTTCAAATCCACAATCAGTTTGTAGAAAATGCATGCTTCTGTTGAATGTGCGAAACATATTCATATTTGCAAAACCAGTTGGCATATTCAGTTAAATGTATAAATAAAATGTTTAATGTTGCTTTAAATGTAAGATTAGTCACAAGACACGTTTACACAGAAGCTCTAAAAGAACATAATTCTTTCATTTAATTCTTTAACTTAATTTTTGATGTCATTTTAAAAAAAAATCTCAATGGACATCTGATGATCAAAATCTGTGCCCTCAGAGTTGCAAATTAAAAAAAAAAAAAAAAAACGAATAAAAATTGGCTTAATCTCCCTCATAAATAAATTTTCTTTATGAGATCCACAAAAAGTATCTTGAATCACAAAATCATGAAAAGCTAACTTTATCATTTTAGGACAATAAAATAAATTAATCCATTAATTAAGGGAAACTAACTTTGGCCCTTTGATGTAATGAGATTTATATTATCATATTTATTTATTATCACCAGAGGATACTTTTAATTTAGAAATAATGAGATAAATATGTTGAAATCTGATGAGGACAAAAGAAAAAAGAAAACACTATGTCCCAGAAAATATTATCATGGCATGCCCACCTTAGGCCTCCGTACATTACATCTTCATGTGGTCGGAAAGCAAAGTTTTTGATATTGTTATATTTTTCTTAAAAAGAGTCCAAGATAAAATCAACATTTATAACATTGTTTTCTGGCTATTGTATCGTACAAGGAGTAGGACAACTACGCAGACAGCTCTTAGAGAGGTTCTTGCTTAGAACTAAATTTAGAGCAGGAACTTGATAGGGCTCCTCAAAGGTCGCAAACTTCAGTTTCCAGGACGTAAAAGGCATCGATGAGGTGTGTATAAAACCTCAGTTTTTTGCACGTGTGTTTTCATGTATGCATCAACAACTTGCCAAACCTTTTCAGCTTTAGCCAGGTAGATCCACAGCTTCCTCCAGGTGGTGAATTTCTTCCTGTCACTGAAGTTGTAGGCCATCTCCTTGCTGGCGTACCTCGACACCAGCGGGGAACGGTACTTCATGAACTCGTCGGCTCCCTCCATGTTTCAGTCTAAGTGGAATCCGCTGAAATTCACTCAAAGGTCTGCCCTGCAACTTCACCGACACACACTTGCTCCCCAAGCTAGCCCGGCTTCAGCTTGTAGCATCACATGGACAAGGGGGAGCGGTGTTTTTTTACGACACTACAAGTCGACGTACGGCGTGAGGTCGGCGTCTGCCACTTGTAACATTTGACGGCAGCGTGGCACGAATGTGTCATCGTCTCATTACGCTCTCCAGTTGTTTGTTTAAGCCAGCTGTGGTCGCGAAAGAGTTAAAACAGCGCTCAAGTATGAGAAATCACGTCAGAACAGTTACACAATGTACCAGCCTGGCTGCTTTTACCTTTTTAAACAGAAACAATATTTTGTAAAGCCTAATTTCCCTCTGGTCCGTGAATGTATCTCGCCATACAGCGTATCTAATTAGTCAGTGAATGAGCCAAGAATGATCTCAGACATCTAGGATGATGTATTTCATATAATTCTGGCCAACATCACATGATTTTGATGCTCCCTACAGAAATTATTCACGCTAAGGTGACAATGCTTTGATATTAATTCAGATTAGATAACGTCTTAGTGTCATCTGCTATTTATAGGAGCTTTTATGCATTATGTAAGCAGTGGCTACATGCCTTATATGAATAATTAAGTCAATTCATGCAGTATACATTCCCTCTGTGCTTCACATCGCCTCTGTGTCTACAGGCATCATATAAATAGTTGTGTTTGTGTGTGATGCAGCATCTGGGGAATACATCCAGCTGTAAACAGAGACCAGAGAGAGAAAGAAAGAGAGCACCCTCTCTCTCTTCCCCTTTCTCTCCCTCTCTGTCTATCCATCTTTCTATCTGTCCTCCTGACTGCAGTCTGCATACAGTGCCACACTGCTGCTGCTGCTCCTGCCGCTGCTGCTGCTGCTGTGATAGGACCAAGTGGGAGGAACAGCTTCCTCTGTTTTGCCTTAAAAAAATGACAAGACATCTTCCTGGAGCTGCTGCTGCAGGGGTGGATTTGGCTTCTAGGCTCCTGCATTGCACAATCTCTCCTCTCTGATAAATAAGACAAGAAGACGGAGCACTTGAAGACACTGAGGAGTAGCAGTAGGACGCAGAGGAGCCACAGTGGGGTGAAGGGGGTGTGGGGGATAATAGATTAAAAAGAGAAGAAGGAGAGAAGTTGAATGGCAGAGGAGGTATGAGGAAGGAAACGAAAGCAGGGGGTGGACACAGTGAAAAGAAGACAGAGTGAGTCCCACTGCGGTAGAATGAGGGTAAGAGTGAAAGAGAGAGCCAGGAAGCATTCGAGCCGCCAGCCTTTCGCACGCCACCCAGGACCCATCGCTTTCTGAAGGAGGCAAGAAGAGGAATCCACCGTGGAGGCGAGAAGGAGAAGGAGGAGGGGGGCTGAGGAGGAGGAAGCCAGAGGTTCTACACACAAGATGGCTGCTGTGTCCTCTGCCTCTGACACTGGTAAGTGCTTTTTTTTTTTTAACATCCTTTGCTACACACCTCTCATCAGGTTCCTTTTCATTACCATTCAGCCAGTCACAGCAATCGAGGAGAACTCTCCACGGTCTGTATCAAACACCTACAATAGTGAGACACTGTTGCTTGAGTCAGTTCCTCCTGTTTGGCAGCCCTCCTAAGTTTGAAATAAATCACCAAACTTCCTCTTCTCACATTCCATTTTTACATCCTGTCATCAGCACAGCACAAACATATTTCCGCTTGCTATCTCTTGAATATCCATGCTCTTCTGCTGCACTGTTTCTAGAAACATTTACCCTTGTTGTGTAACTTTTACTGAGAGTAAATCATATTCTGTCCACATGCCCTTCTCTCTGGAGGGGATCCAAGGTTCCTCCTATTTGGCATGTTTTTTTCCAAAGCTTAGGAAGGTGGAAAACAAAAGAGAGGCATGATGGGAAGGGACAGAAGAGAGTCTGGGATGAATGAAAGATAAGGCAGGTGTAGTGTAGAAAGGAGCAGGGATGAAAGAAAATTTGAAGAAGGAGGTCAGAATTGATGGAGAGAGAAGAGAAATAAAGAGGAGAGATGCAAAAGTTTCTACAAAAGTACTTCAGTGGCGAGGCAGTCATCCAGAGATAAAACAGAAGATGAAACAGAGTCAGGAAAAGATGTTTCCACCTGGGACAACCTCAAGCGTAATCTCTCACTTTGTGTTTCAACAGGTGACCCCAGGGGCCGACACCCTCCAGAGCGGAGGCTCCTGCTCCTAGGAGGGCCGCATTCTGGTAAGACCTCCACTGCCAACACCATCCTAGGTGATGAGGTCTTCGACGCAGGGACAGAGACCACTCACAGCAACGTGGGTCAGACGGAGATCTACGGTCGTCGGGTCACTGTGGTCGACACCCCGCCATGGGCCATTCCCTCCGATCCTGACGACAGCGCAGAAACTGACAACAACGACAATGCTGGAGCCGAGTCCAACACCCCGCCTCAGCCTCCGCCGAGCCTGGACAGCGAGGGTCCATGCATGGGGGCCATTCTCTGCCCTCCTGGACCCCACGCTATCCTGCTGGTGGTGTCAGTCACGCAGCCTTTCACGGAGACACAGAGGAGGGCGGCAGAGGAGCAGCTGGGGGCTCTGGGTGGAGGGACCTGGAGGTACTCAATGGTGGTTTTCACAGGGGTGGACAAGCTGCCTAAAGGGGTCTTCATCGAGGAGCACATTGCAAACACTGGAGAGTCCCTGCAGTGGTTGGTGGAGAGATGTGGAAGCAGGTACGCTGTCTGTTTTACTCTCTTTTCCTCTGTCTGTTCATTCATAAAAAACAGTTAAACAAAGAAACATGTTGCAATCAGGACTTAATCAGTCCAGCTGCAACAACCGCAAAATTATTACCAGATCTTTTGGTGGGAGCAACAGAGTAGTAGCATTTCTTCTCACTGTGTTTTCCCACAGTGGCTTCTTTCCTATAACTTCATTATCAGGGTGGGAAGCTAGAAAGGGCTGACAATTTTGTAATTACAGTATGTTTTCCAGATTCCAGTTAAGTTGTACCATTTTACAGCTTCTAAGGAACTTGACACTTAAAACAATACATTTGATAATAAATCCCCTTACATACCGTTAGACAGCAGCTAGCATTAGCATTTAACCTTGTCTTCACCACAGTTTAAATATGAGGTTTAAAGACTTAATAGGGATCTAAAGCTACTGTCAAGTTAACACAACAAATCCTCTAACCCCCTTGCTAATTTTAGAAAACAGCTGATCCTACGTCCAACCTCTTCCTCGGAAAATCAGAAAATGGAAGCTATGGGAACAAGAAAATAGCTTAAAGGGCAATTACACATATTTTATACTTTGTAGATTTTTAAAGGAGTACAGATGGATAGATAAGTCAAAGATAATCGTTATCTTTCAATTCAAACAGCATGCTAGATCATTCTTAGGTTTTCACAGTCAAAGTCACAGTCATCCACTAAATCCAGAAATTAAACTTATGTCAAGATAATACACAAAAATAAGGCCAGCATTTTCACCCAAGTTTACCAAGTAGGTTTTTATGAGGTGTAATAGTTAATACTTTATATTCCAGACTTTCAAGGTGAATGTGATTTTGGCCATCAGTAAGTGGAATAACGTTTGAAATTAGAGTTTTTACATTTTTATTAGATTAAATCCTCTGTAAAGATATTTTTAGCTTAGAATCCAGTAATACTAAAAACATAAAGTAAGAAGTGACTGAATGCCATTTTTAGCTGCTGTCTTTTGGAATTCCCCCTGTGTGACTATTAAAGGAATATCTTCTCTTATGTTGTGGTGGCTGATGAGTTAACTATAGTGTTGATACCCTCCAGGACTTTCCCTTCAACTAAAAATGAAACAAAAATAAGTTTCCTTCCCTACATTTATTCAATTTGTAATCTGACACTCAGCATTAAGACACTACGGCAGCATTTTGCTCCCCACCTTAAGTACCACACCGGTGGAAAATGGCGTATTATGATTTAAGCTTCAATAATGCCTACATCCAGAGTATCACACCTTCTCCTAAAAACTGCATGTCTTAAGCTTAAGCTTATATACTCCCAGTGACATCTTCGGGGTTACTCGTAACGTTGGTAAGCTCCCTAAAGAGACACAGGGGATGTTATATAACTGTTTTCACCGCCTGATGAGTTAAATTAAGGTTGATAGGTCTCTCCAGCTGAATAAAAGATGAATAAAAGTAAAAGTTATTGTATTAAAACTAGTGCTGTGGCCCTTTAGTAATAGCATTTGCACTACCTGCAGATACCACGCCTTTGACAACACTCGGAAAGAGACAGAAGACAACACACAGGTGCCTGAGCTGATGGAGAAAGTGGAGGAGTTGATCACTGACAACCAAGGTTTGTTTGTTTTTACGTAACACGACACCCAATGTAGAGCATCACCTCTGCAATTTTAATATTTTGATCTTGTATTATTAATGAATACACCAAGTCTGTTTTGAACCTGATTAAAAACAATGAATAATTCAGTGTTGATGTCTTGCAGGCTGGTACTTTGAGGTGAACGAGCTGATTTTACTGGAAGAGGAGCAGGCCAGGAGAGCTCTGGAGGAAGAGAGAATGAGAATGGAGGAGCACACCAGACAGAGGGAGCAGATGATTGGAGGACCTCCCAGAGGTATGAGGAAGCAGCAGCTGCGCTCTGAGTGGGCTTGTGTGTTTTTCTCTAGAATTGCAGTGATGCTGTTCTTGGGAAATTCCAGGGCTGGTGTTCTCAGAAATAGCTTACTCATCGTCAATCAATAATGCTGATTTT
Source organism: Xyrichtys novacula (assembly GCA_962446985.1). Classification (NCBI taxonomy): domain Eukaryota; kingdom Metazoa; phylum Chordata; class Actinopteri; order Labriformes; family Labridae; genus Xyrichtys; species Xyrichtys novacula. Next base: position 14,183,197 of record OY660879.1, on the reverse strand, counting down.
CAGTTTCTTTGCTTCAATTCTAAACGGTTTATCACCCAACACATTCACTCTGCAGCCATTTTCCTCTGATATCATGTTTTAGTGGAGGGGGGGGGGGGGGGCTTTAATGCTGTAATGATGTCATACTGCTGTTTCAGACTGTAGGCTGTAAGCTTGTTGGGTATTTATAAAACTTTGTTATTCTAGCTGTCATGGACTGATGAGCAATTAAAAAGACAATAGATGGTGGAAATCCAGAGAGAACTCTTGCCATGTTGGTAGCTGCTGTCTGAGGTTGGCTAATGGATGGGTTAAAACAACGCATTTGCCTCATTTGCTCCTCATCTATCATATGACACCAACTCATTTTACCCACCTTCTAGCTGACGTTAGTAGGTGGTATCAGGTCAGATCTCCATGATGTTAGCTTGGACTTTATTTCCTGCTGTTATTAAATGCTAACATATGTTTAACTTAGCTAACCAAAATAGCATCTATCATTAGATTTGAGCAACTTTTTAGCTAAAATTAGCCAGTAACTGCAAATACAAACAGGTTTGAAAAGCACGGGTGTCTGTTTGTTGTATCTGCCATGCTAATATTAGCTGTTGTCTTTGCATATTTTCACTTAAATCAAATTCAACTTTATTTGTATGGCACTTTTCAGACAAAAAATATAGCTCAAAGTGCCTCACAGACAGAGCCTCAATGGGGCCCTAAGCAAATTTTGATTTTGGGGCCCTTTATTTCTGCCAGTGATATTGATTGTTGATCATTCACACACCTTCACAAATCTCTTTGATTAACATTCCATGACATGCAAACATACCTTTATCTTGGCGTTTTTTCTCTTCTTGCATTTTCTTTTCTCTGCTCCTGAAGTATGTGTCCTTTTTTGTGACATTTTTTCGCCCCACAACTACCTGCTCTTTGGATGCTCAGTGCACATTTCACAGCAGAAGGCACATAACGGTAGCGGAGCTTTGACATATCGTCAGTAAGAATCAAAGGCCTACAGAAGCAGCAGCACTAAAACGTTTTTACTTTACTTAATTTTATTTTTACAATAATATATATTTGATTAAACAGAAAGCATCACTCATGCATTCAAAAGACAAAAAAAAAAAATAAAAAAAATTAATTGCTCTTGCGGGCCCCTATTGGCCGCAGTGCCCGAAGCAGGCGCTTAGTATACCTTGGGCCAGCCCTGCTCTCAGAGGCTAAAAACAACAATTAAACAACAATAAAACCCCACCCATGGACCCACACACAGACACACACCCACCCTCACATACACACACACACAAGCACACACAGTTTGAGAATTTAAGATATATTGTCAAAGAGACATGGCCTGACACCAAGACATTGCATGAGGAAAGATCTACCTTTAGGAAACACTGAAGATAAAAGATAAAAAAATAGAATAAAATAAATAAATAAATAATAGTAAAAAGAAAGACTAAAACCTGATGGACTAAAACAAGAAAAGAAAATGAACAAATAAGAGCTCTTTACCATACAAAAAGGGGTAAAAGAAGTAAAAACATCGAAGGCAGGAGTTAAGAAAAAGACTAAGAACAGAAATAAAAGAAATATAAAAAGGCAATCAGTAAAAAGCCTGGTCAAAAAGGTGAGTCTTGAGCCTCTTCTTAAAAACATCAACAGTCTCTGCGGCCTTGAGGCTGTCCGGCAGGCTGTTCCACAACTGGAGACCATAGAAACTATCACTTGTCCTTTCAGTTGCTCATTTGTTCAGAGCCCTAAAATTACAACAATCATCAAGTACATTTATTGGATTTCAAACCCACAGTACAGTTGTGTAGAGGAAGATTAAAAGAGCCAGTTCTCTCATGTTTTTATCTCTCATTATCTAATACCTTCTCTGTCTGTCTCTCTGTGTTTACAGAGTTGAGGTTACTCTTGTTAGGCTGGAAGGGCGTTGGAAAGAGCTCTGTTGGGAACTCCATCCTGGGCCGTCGATACTTTGAGTCAGGCCAGGAGACTGAGCTGTGCCTTCGGCGGCAGGCGCTTGTATCTGGTCGCCGGGTCACCATCGTCGACACCCCAGGCTGGGATTGGTTCTCAGTGAGGCGAACCCCAAAGCGTATCCGTCAAGAGTCCCAGCGAGGCGCCGCCCTCCTACGACCTGGACCCCACACCCTGCTGCTCGTCCTCCCTGTGGTCTCGTCCCTCACTGCCAGGAAGAGGAGGACGCTCCTGGCGCACATAGAGACTCTGTTCGGTGACAGCGCGTGCCTCCACACCATGGTGCTCTTCAGCTGTGGTGATTGGTTGGGCCGCACACCCATCGAGGAGCACATCCTTAGAGGTGGCCGAGAGCTGCAAAGACTGCTTGAATACTGTGGGAACTATTACCACGTCCTGGACAGTAAAACTCCGGGGAAGGACCGGAGTGTGTCTGTGCTCCTGGATAAGATAGAGGAGATGATAAGAGAGAACGGAGACAAGGCTTTCCTCCCTATTCAGACTGAATGGCGTAAGTTTCATCATTTTATTGTCATGTCTATAATTTAAATGGCAGTTTGGATAAATGAAATACACTGCATGAAACTGATGTGTTACACTGACAGTATTTTCACTCTTGTTCCAAGTTGTGCCCTTACTTACACAGTGAAATTAAATTATACAGCTTTCCAGTATCAGAAAACAGCATTACACCTCAGAACGTAATAAGTACTCACTGCATTATATACTAATTTACATATTCCACGAGAGATTAGTGGTTTTAAGCATTATAAGAGTTCAGCTCCAGGATTTATAGCGCAAGTGTGTCATGCATGCTGTTCAACCCCATTTCATCAGTTCAGGGTGCAAGCAAACCATCGTTATGTCATCACTCGCTTCCTTTGAAAGCCAGGTGCACTTGAAGGCAAACGCGGAGCTTTAAATGCAGATTTTTTCTTTTTTTTGTCTTTTTTCTACATAGACTTGAGCTTCATAGGCACTCAGGCTTGTAGTCCTCTCTTTTTCCAGTGTGCACCTGTACACACAGGATGCATACAGGCATTTTTTCCAAATATTACTATGCACAGGTTGAGACTTTGTGCGCTGCAGTGATTGCACAATGCAAAAAAAGCAAGTAACACTATGTTGACTGCTTTGAGAAAGTGCACTAATGTTTAGCAGAGGAACAGCAGTGCTGCAGAGCGTTTATGTGCAGGCAGTAAACAGATAAATTATAAACATCTCCTGCTTCTCTAAAAAGCAAGAAAACACCTTTAACTTGTACCAGGTTTAGTCAGTCAGTCAGTGGTGCAGTTGTTTTCTCCTGCTCTAAGATAGCGATGCAACACCAATGCGCCTGACCACACCTCATTCTGAGACTGATGTGCCCGCGGGTGCACAGATGGGTGCAAATAAATTGACTGTTAAAACAACAAGAGAGCTAGGTGTGATATTGAAAACTGTCAGCATCACTCTGCATTGTTTTTTATGTGTGTTAGACAGAGCTCCTGATGTTTACAAATCTAATTTCATACTATACGTCTGTCTAATTGAATTTCGTTGCATTTGACAGTGAGCGAGGAGAGCTCTTACTCCTCCGACAACACTGAGCCCGAGGACGACTGTCGAGGATGCCAGCTCCAGTGACACGACTGAATCAAAAGAAAAGCCGTCCAGCTTTTCCTCCTTGCTTTGAGCCTTTAAAAAGGCTTGAACGTCACTTTATGTCACTGAAACCTCATCAAGATTTCCTGACGAGTTTGAGGAAAAACAGAAGTTTCCAACAAGAGACTCTTTGTTAGAAATGTGAAGACTGAACTCACCGATCACTGAGCAAATCTGGAGCCAGACTGAAAAAGCACGTCAGAGACAAAATGTTCCAAACACTCTCCTGAAATACATGAGGAGGAGGAGGAGGAGGAGAAACATACTGCTTCAGCTTCAGGGGACCAGAGCTCGATCCCTTTTCATGAGCATGTACACAGACATCAACTGCTGCTAACTAGTCCCTGTTTCAAAACTGCAAAAGAAGAACCACTCCTTTACATTCAGGCTGCACTGATAAACAAAAAAGATGAGGAGTTACATCAAAATCAAAAGGGAAATGTGTAAAAAAAAAACAAAAACAAAAAAAACTATGATATCATGAGCAGTCAGGACTTGTGTCTGCTGTAATTATTGATTATCAAAATAGAGTGAGAAAATGTCTATGTAAGACTTGGAGTACATTTTATTATACGGTTGTACTATTCTGCATCAAGTGCCATTTCTGTCATTCAGTTTTAATTAGTTTGAATCATAGTAAAAGATTTGATTAATAGCAACCAATTATATTTGAAGACTATATGAGAAATAGAAGTAAGACGATTGTGTTGTTGCCCCATTGTGTACTAAATGGGAGTAGAGTTTTGACTTATACTAGTGCACCTTTGGATGTGAAATATCTGATTACGAATATGAGAGATAGTGAAATGTTTTCATTAACACTAAGCTGGTTTCTGCTCAGGGAGTCAGGGTAGAAATGTTTCCACCAGGGGGAAAATCTGGAACATTTATAGATATGCAGATGAGTGCGAATTACAAAACTGCAGATGTAAGCCACATATTAATTCATATTAGTTTTTTGTGTGTTTGATTTCGTTTCTGGGAGTAAAAGGGAATCCGTGTTTGCACTTTGCTTAATTTTGTTGATTCTCTCGTGCTAAGAAGATAAATGCAACCCCCTCCAAAGCAGCAGATACTCAGCATTTCTTCTCAGCCCTCCTCTGCTGTAGCATTCATGCACATGAGTAGCTCTAAAAAACAGTCAGGCTGAACCGAAACTGTGTGCGGTCTCAGATCCCTGCGGAGCAGCTCAGGCTGGCTGTTAGCGTTCATGCATCCAGTGCATTTATCGACAAGGTAGATTCAGCAACGTGCCTCAGCATCAAAGCGTGTGAGTGGGAGTACAGCCCTGCAGTGGGGGGTGGTATCCTATAGGCTACATCAGGCTTTAGCATGCTACTGAAACAACATAACCTCATGAACCATTGGAGCTCACATAGGGCTTTTCCTACCTTTTCTACATCATTGAGACTCCTTTTTCTCACATTAATAGAGATGTTTTGAGAAATAAAAAAATATATATTCAGCTCTCAGAGGCATGTTAAGACACCGCATGCAAATAAACGAGTGCCTATAGAGTTGAAGGCAACCTCACTCCTTATCCTCTAACTCTTGCCTAAGCAGGTCTATTTGGGGATTTCTGGTACACCATCACATCCTTCTACCTTTATTGACTGTATTCACACGGTGGTCATTTTGTGCTGATGTCACACTCAGGAAAGAAGATTTAATGCTCTAATAATGCTGGGATACAGGTCGTTAGGGGTTAAAAATGTGTTGTACAAGTTTATTGGTTACAACTAGCTCTCATGGATTTTACCAACGACTGGAAGGATGACAGAAAGAGAAAATGTTAAGGGTCACAGAGCCCCCTTTTGAGCTACTACAACATATGAAACAATCACCTGTAGGGCAGCCACCTTCCACCAGCAGCTTTTGTCGATACTGTACTCTCCGGGTGTTAAAAAAAAGCACTAATGGCATTTTGTAACGCTGTGAAATTTGCTGGTCTTGCAATCTAGAAAACAGTATGTGGGCTGTGTCTTATCGAACTAGCATTTAACCACTTAACCAGAGCCTTACCAGCACAGGCATGTGGATTTTAACCTACATGGACTGAGGCAGTGGTTCTCAAGTCCAGTCCTCGAGGCCCACTGTCCTGCATGTTTTGGATGTTTGGATGCGACCACACCTGATTCAAATGATGAGCTCGTTATCAAGCTCTGGAATGGCTTAATAACGAGCTGATCATTTGAATCAGGTGTGTTGGAGCAGGGAAACATCCAAAACATGCAGGACAGTGGGCCTCGAGGACTGGACTTGAGAACTACTAGACTGAGGGATGGTGGTGCCAATTTTACTAATGTCAGCCACTGGGGCTCAACTTTAATTCCTCTGATGTTTCCTACTCTTAGTTAGAAGGCTGAATTTTAAAGAACTAAGAAATAAAACACTAAATAAAACATCCCTGGTAGACAAGCCAACCCTTTGACTAACAACTGTGAATATAGCCATACAAATATCAAAACAACTTTGAAACCTACTATCCTGAGTGTGATATTAGAGGAAATGGCCCCGTCTGAATACGGTCAAAGCAATTGCAAAAAATAAAAGAGAAAGTGGAAAAAACAGAATTTACACTCTGAAAGTTACAAATACAAGCATATAAAATATGTGACCGATACCACTGCCATGCTCTACTATGTTATTTTCTACAAAAGCCTATAAGAGAAACCCCACCCATGCTTTCCTTATGCTTTACTGACTCTGTGCTTCATCTAGTGACGTAGGCTACCGCAGCACTTAGTGTGACGAGCATGACTTTACAATTTGATATGAAAAAAATGTTTCAGACATTTATTTGGAGTCTTAGAGTCCTAAATCACCTGTGAATATATCGTATAAGCTGTGCATATTTACAGTGTCAAAATATGTCACATTGTGGCGCTTTTAGCAAAGCATTTTTGCACTGTGTAAGTTCTACCACTTTACTGTAGCCAAAGTGACGTCACTTCCTGTGTGTTCCTGCCTAAACCGTGATTGCGTCATCAGTTCTTTACCCATCATCAGAAGAAAATAAAAGAGATGGATATATTGTTGTGTAGTTTTGGTCTTCATCTTGTTATTGTTGTGTTTGTTCTGTGTATATTTTACTTTGTCCTCATCATTGAAATGCTGTGGTGGGTGCAGTAATTGGAAAATTGAGCCACTGGGTGTCACTGTGGAAAGACAATTTGCTACTCTGAAGTGGAAAATTACATGGTATTCATGCAAGACGCTGAGAAAACAGGATCTTACTGTCTGTTTTAGAGAAAGATTTTGTAAATATGGCAGAAACTTTATAAAAAGAGGTGCTTAAAATGTGTTATTTGTAAGATGTAGGCTGTAGAAAGAACCTGAAATTCAATTAATTAAATGGTTTTACTGTTATCACGAAATTCATTACCAAAAGATACTTCACTACAGTAGTTTCTACAGTCACATCTGGACTGTACCTCATAGGATCTTTTTCCTTTAATCTTGGAGGCCAGGAAAGCTTTTGTACTCAATGTAACTAAGTCTAAAACTGGGCTAAATGGAGAAAAGATGTGGTCTATGATAAATATGGAGTTCAAGAAGTAATAATCTATGAGATCTTCCAGAAAAATGAGGCCATTTACAGAGGCAGAACACACAATCCCTGCCAAGCTTTTGTTTCTCCTTTTGTAAGTAGCTCTGCACCATCTTGACTTTGGCGTTCCTCCAGATATGGATCGTCCCCGAGCTGTCTGGACCAAAGCCTGGACCAATTACAGTGTGCACACCTTGGGCCGGTTGTAGTCTGATGAATACACACATTTTAGTCGGTAATATTATTCAAGCTGCGCATAGGTCAGCACCAGTCAGCACTCATCTCTCCCCCCATCTGCTCACCGATTCTCCCACGGGCTATGACAAACATATGGTTCAAAACCTCAACATGTCTTTTTTTATAATCACCAGAAAAAGGACTGAACATACGACAGCATTTTTATATTAAATCCTGAGCGGGTTTTCCCTGAAATGGCCGCTATTAGCTTCACATGACTGTCAGTTGATTGCATACCTACAGTGTGTTCCTGCAGCGGTCAGGCGGACTCCATTAGCCTTTTCCTGGTCTTTTGTGAGAGGCTCCACTCAGATTGATAATCACGTGGAATCTGAGTAAAGAAAAATTCGTCACTAACTGTTGTCACCAAGTCTGAGCATTGAGCCAAAAAACTAAGAGGTATGACCAGCAAACAATGCTTGTCGTATGAAAAATGGTGGTTAAATGGCATAGTGCCATGTTTGTATAGTGTACATTATAATAACACAACATTTAAGCAACAAAACCTGTTGTCATGTGTTGTACCCTAATTTAGAGCACCTGAGGTGAGGTGATACATCCATAGTTAACAGTCACTTCAAACACTATATCAGCACTCATGGGATGCTTTTTGCCTAATCAGATTATGCAATATAAATAATACGTACAGCATCCATGTTGATCCAAAAACATGATTTAAAGTTTACGTTGGAATAAGAATTTCTCTATTTGGAGAAACATGAAAGCAGGTTCTGTTCAGGACAAGGTCATAAACAGCAGGAAACCATCTCATAACATTGTGATTTGATACCTGAATTCAGATGTACAGTTGCTAATCCTTGAAGGTCAGCCAAATTTAAGCAGCACAGGGAGATTAATGATGATGAGGCTCACACAGTTACATTTAAAAACTATTAAACCTTGTATTAGTGCTTTATTAGGGCCTGAAGCATAACCTCCATCACTGTGTGTACATACTGTATATCACAATCCCATATCCAGAATATACGCACATAAATGTGTGGCCCATACAAATGTATATGTTATCAGCATATATGGTCAAAACATGCGCAAATGAATCAAACTGATTATTTAATGTACCTACCTCTAAAAAATTTAACATACATTTTTGACATTGGCGAAGAAAACATGTCATAATCAGATTAATACATTACCAACACATACGATCAAAACATATATTACATACTGTAAAGACAAATGATACATTATATTATTATTAATCAACATAGATAGATAGATAGATAGATAGATAGATAGGTATTTGTGTACTTGCATATATAAATTGCATGTTAACATTTCATGCCAAACACATTTGATGCCCTATACAGATTGTTGGGTATTTATCTAAATAAATGCCCTTTTAAAATCTTTACGTTTTAAACCTACATCATATATCCTGAGAATGTTTGTTTCTATGTGATTGGAATGTATATACGTAGATCACAGATGGCATCACTCCCGATATATGGACATGAATGTCACATATCAAACCTTTAGATATTTCAGTCCCCTTAGTTGCAGTCTCACATGCCAGCTGCAACATATGTACTATAAAATCTGTGTCAGCTCAAAACCTTGTGGTATCCTGGTAGTTTTTGTGGCTTATGAAGTACATTCGCTGACATTAACAGTAACCATGCCCGTGTTATGTAGTTTGTGTCTGATGCTAGACCTCTCAGTTGATGAGATTTAAGTTGCAATGTCATGTCATTAATAAATTGCCTTCACTGTAATTTCAGGTTTAAATCATACCTTCCCCTAGTTTAAACATCCAGAGTATTAAGATCAAATTCTTAACTTATTTCATGTACCTGCAACATTTTTAGCTTCAGTCTTTGTAATAAGCTAGCCTTTCAGTCCCATAAGGTATGCTCCGATATCATGACTGCAGGGTCAATATTCAGATAAGACAGTTTTTTGTGGTCTTGTACTGTGATTACTTTGACTTTTCATTGTGAAGATTAAAAGAACCCTTTGGGATCTGTTTAATCACCCATAATCTCCTAGTATGCATTAAAAAACTCAGGCCATACAACAGCAGTTAGGGTTAAGACTCTTTATTAGAGGATCCATAATACAGATGGTCGGGTTATACTGTTTTCATAACTCCAAATGTTAAAAGACAGCGAACTAGCAAGTCACTGAGGTCCAGACATGAGAAAAATATACATACATTACATAAAACACACAAGCTCATACACTGAGAGGAAAACACTTTCCAAAGAACTACTCTAAAGATATCAAAAGTACTCTATAATTAATGTCAGACATTTGTGTCAGGGATACACCTGGTCAAAGACATGCTGGGTGGATATAACACACACTGAATGATACTTGTATATAAAGGAATTAAAATCTGCTGAGCTCACTCTCTAAATGGTCACTTTCTAAAACACATTATCTGTCCTTGTTCAGTGTAACCACTAGGGGTCAGCGCTGAGACCTTTCGTGGTCCTGGCGGTGCGGACCTCCTCCATCAGCTCCTTCAGGTACTCGATCTCCCTTGCCATTGACTCAGCCCTCTCCTTCAGCTCCATGTTCTTCCTCTCCAGCACTGTGTGCTCTTCCAGAAGCGCGTCCTGCTCGGCTCTCTTCTTCTGCCTGTAACGGGTGGCCGCAGTCTTATTCTGCTCCATCTTCTTCAGTTTCTTGGCCTTTGGCGCCTTAAAAGAAACCTTTTCTTCTCCACTTGCACCTTTTAGTCTGACGCCGGCTGCACTGTTTGAGGGTGGACTGGCGGTGTACGTCGGCTCAGGGTAGGGTCTGCTTCTGGAGGGTTTTGGTAGAGGGGAGGATGTAGTGGCTACCGTGGCGATGGAGACTTCCTTTTTGGGGGCAAGCACGAGGACGATGCGAGTCGGGGAAAGAGAGAGGACAAGCCTCTGAACTTGAGGGACAACAGGAGTGATTACAGGTTTCACCTCGCTCTCTGAGACGTCCACTTCACTGCCCAGGTCCAGGGTGTAGGCAGGGGAGGATGGGTCTGGGGAAGCGGGCTCAGATTTGATTTCAAGCTCCTCTTGTGGCTCAGGGACAACCAAAGGAGAGGAGGGGACATCCTGGTCATCAATGCAGGATTCAGGCTCATCTACTATGATGGTAAGAGGCTCTGGAGAGACAGGAGGGGAGGGAGGGGGAGGCAGACTTTGAGGAGGGGCAGCAGGGAAACTCTCAGGGGTGGACACAGGGAGGGATTCAAGCTCCATGGGGCAATCCAGGGAGGACAAGAGGTCTTCTGGAGAGCTGGGGGACTCATCATGAGGGCTGCAGGAGCCAATCAGAGAGTCCAGGTCGAACTCGCTCAGGTCCACTCTCTCTGCCATCCAGTCAAAGTCACCAAACATATCCTCTGTGGATGTAAACAAAGCATTTTTATAAATAACTGTTGCAGGAAACACGTGACATTTTCTATAAACACTCCACTTTTTTGGATGTTTTATTTTACATCTTTATCACCTTTGCCGTCATCTGAGACTGACTGCCTCAGCTGACTGGGGTCACCCAACCACGGGAGGGAGAGCAGGTCAGACTCGGCCCCGGCTTTGTCCCCAGGGAGGAGGGCGGCCAGCGGCGAAGGAGGGGGAGAGTAGAAGGGAGGAGGAGAGGAGGAAGAAGACGGTGACGAGGAGGCGAGAGGGGAGACGGGTGAGGTGTCCCCCTCAAGTGACAATCCTCCTCCTTTCTGCTGTTCTTCTTCGTCAGGGCGGAAAGACATGAGATCCATGTGGTCAGCCATGGGAGAGGAAGGCTCCCAGAGAAGGGCCTCCATGTCTTCCAGGCCAAACTGTGAGTTTGTCATCATCATGGTCATAGTGGCTGTTGTTGGTCACGAAAGGAGAGCGTGACAGTAGGCAGGTCTCGAACTCTTTTATGCTGTCGAAAGCAGCAGTGGTGAGGGTTTCCACGTAGGACCTGTAGTCAATGAAAAATGAGAAAAGTTGAGAAAACTTCATCATCACGTATATGTGAAACAAATAATAATAGTAATGCAGCCTCAATATCTGAGTTATTTATCAACAATGTTTTCTTTTCCTGAGTAAAAAAAATACAGTAGGTGGTTTAAGTGTCTCCATTATGACCCAGTTAATACTGCAGCACAACACTGCCCCCATGGCTGCACTGCACCTGCTGCACATCCCGTGTATCCACCCAGTCTTATGACTCTGACGTCAGGCTTACGTCAACTTCCCCTCGCTATAAACAGCCACACTTTTGTTCTACCACCGCCTACATGAAGCCGCCATTTTGAACCAAAGAATAACGAACCATCTGCTTACCGCCACGTTGGCAGCTGTCAAAAACACAATTAAAAAATATACGGAATAGCTCTTTTCGCTACATTTATTAAACTGACCGACTTTCATTGAGAAAATTACGTAAATATTCGTTTCACAGTAACGTCACGTGTTGCATCATCTTTTTAACAAATCCTTACTTCTCCGAATTTTTTAATTTTTCAAAAATAACTTTAACATTCGACAGAAACACACAAAACGTCAACATATTAATAGCTGTCAGACTAATTTCAGATGTTATTTAAGGTTAATGAACTGCCTAGCTGATAAGGCGCGTGAGTAATGTAGGCCGCACCAAAACTGTCATCGATAAGTAAGACTAAAAATATACTTACGACATTTTTGCTGAATAAAGTGTGACTCAGTGCACTTGCTGGATGCACTGTTTGGTTGGCTGCTAGGTCGCTGCACACTTTTACACTGCCATTTCGGCCAAAAGATCGATGTTCAACGATGCTGTCTGCTGTTGTTTCTCAGGAGGAGAGGAAATGGCGCAGGCAGAGGCGCTGTGCTGCTATTAGAGCTTAATCTGAGCGTTGGGAGGGGTATCCTTCCGCCGTGCCTACTGTATCACTCCGCCAATGTTTTGTTTTCCAAATGTCACTCATTGTCAGGCAGGCTATTATTTCTCTTTTTCGGTGCCATCCAAGTGTTTCGTTGTTTTAGAGGCCCATGTCTTTCGTTTTTAGGGATATTACTGAGGGACAGCTGTGTCACAGTTATCAGTTTATGAAGTAAACCACCCCTTGATTGAAACTGCTTATAGCACTGGTGTGTTTGAGTTTGGGTTCATGGTGAGGATAGATTTCAGTGGTTTCAAACCTGTGTTTGGTATAACCACTTTATGATAGCTTTTCAAAAACTGAGGTCTGTCAACATTGTAAGGAAACATTTCATGAGTGTGTCACCAGAAGGCTACTATTCCTGGCAGATTTGAGGAAGGAAGGGCCCTTGCACAAATTTGAAACATCGCAGTACTTACATATTTAGTTCAACCTATTTTCTCTCATATTATAGTGATTCAAAAGCTTAATCAAAAGCTTCCTATCTATGAAAATTGTAACTACACCAGTAAGCTCCCATACCCCCATACTATACCACAACGCAGTGCTTAGGCTGCTTGTTCAGGTGTAATTTCCAGTGCATGATGTCAATTAAAAAGCATTGTGGACATATTTATCTTCAATAGGCTTGAGCAGTGACTTTTACAAAAGAAAAGAAAAACATTTTGTGTACTTTTCACGGTCCAATATATCAGTTATTGTGGCTATTTTATACAGAAACTGTAGACACAGGGAGATTCCTTCAACTGCTTGGCTGACACCTGCTCCCTCACATAAGTTTCAGGTATTACAAATAATATCACAATAATTGTTTTGCCACTGGTCCTGTTTGATTTAAAGTATCATAGTGATGAAATAAGATGGACTTTGGCCCATTTCATCAATGTCAAAAAACTCCTGATAGTAGCTGAGAAGTCAGTCTCACTTTCCAATATATATATTTTTAAATAATTTTTAAAATTCTGAAACACACTTTCTCACACACAAAAACACAACAACCATTATTCAGTAACCTAATCAACATTTATTAAAATATATGACAGCATTTAATAGTGGAGTATAAAAAGAATTTTTATTCAGCTTGTATGTTTCTTAAAATATATTAATACATATATATTAAATAAACCATTCAATCACAAATTGCATATACCATCCATCTAAAACACTCATTTGCATAGATACAAACAAAACCTGAGTTAAAATAAAATATACATGATAAATGAGGCATTCAAACACCAATTGCACATATGGAACCATTTTGGTAAACACTCTCACACATAGACAAAGAGGCAAACACAAAAAGTTCTTCTATGTGGCTAAAAGGTTTTTATAATGAAGGAGATAAATAAGGCATTTGATGGCAAATTCCACAAATTAAAGGAATCTGAAACACTTTCTCACTCATACACACATCCATTCAAAGTTTTCATTCCCTCAGCTCAACAACTCCCACATGAGATTCAGGTAATCCAGTTCACTCTGCAGATTTTTAGCGAGCAGGCACATCCTCCCACAAAACCTGCTTCTGGTTGACTTCCTCAGCTTCTGATCGTTCTTCTCTGTGAAATACTCGTCCATTTCCTTGGCAAAAGCCTGAAGCAGTCTCTCAGACGCCATCCCACCTATGTGCGGCCCTTTTCTGTTGTCGTTTACCCTGAACACAGACTGTGATAGGTGGGCCGTCTTGATTGCATCAAGTGGGGCTCCGGCCCTCTGTAACCTTGCGATGTCATGCCTCCGCAGCTCATTCATCTCAGAGAGGATAAAGTCCAGGCACTGTTCCAGGTCAACAACATTAGCCTTATAGTCATACACCAGTTTCTCCACTGTCATCCTGTTCACAACCTTCTTGCCAGCTTTGGCAGTATGCACACTTATCCCCCCGGCCGACGCCACCATACCAGCACCAACAGCTGTAGCGATCAGAGAGGCCCCAAAGGTCACAGGTGCCAGGGCGATCCCCAACACTGCGGTCACCCCTCCCACAGCACCAGTGGTGCCTCCTGCGATGCCCATGGTTTTACTCATCTTGTGCACTTTGTCCAGGCTTTCACAAAGGGCGTTGAACTCCGCGATAATGTCCCGCAGAGTCTCATTGCGTTTCATCATGAGGAGGTTAAAGAGACGCAGGGCCTTTCGAACATTCATGGCTCTCTGATTAAATGATCTGAAGGCAAAAATGACAGAAAGTGACACAAGTTTGATGAGAACCTATTCTGTCATCCTGCTTATATTTGAAATTAGTCAAGAAACAATTCAGCCGCTTTAATTCCACTCTTATTTTAGTTGTTTTGCAAAAAAACATGATGTAAATTGGTATTTGGAGGTTTTAACTGCACAGTAGACATCTAATGCGTATACCTGGCAGCATACTTTCCTCATCATATTTTAAAGAGATAAAAATGGCACTGAATAATTACGGTATCTGTGCGGTTACCTGACTTCCTCCTCTATAGTGAGGCCATACAGTGATGGAGCCATGGAGTCAGACTCTGTCAAAATAAAAGCACAAAGGTAAGTTAAATAGTTAGCTGATTCTTATGACTTTGATATTATGTCAACCACGGTATATTAAAAGGGTTCATGATCATGTTCAAGTGTAAAAAGACACATGTTTATACAAGTTGTTTTAAAAGTTTTCCACTCACTTGACACTCTTTTCAACCACCTCAGCATCCCAATGATGTCCTGTGGAGAACAAGTTTGATTATCTTCACAGTCCCAGTTTCAGAGAGACACTATTTCAATCATAAAAAATGTTTCATGCTTAATTTTAGAACAGAAAGATGCTAGATCGATGGAAGGAGAAGTGCAAGTGAATTAGTGAAAAGAAGAAGATGTTATTACCTCTGTGTCGTCTGCGACACGTGGGTAGGAATTGTAGAAGCTGCTCGGGAACTGCTGCACAGAGCCCATCGTCGATCTCCTCAGGGTCTGGTGATATTTAACGGGCAAGTGGAACAAAGTCAATTCAAAAGCCTCTGTGTTGGTGTTTATGTGTGTTTGTATATATTTACTGAATATACTTCCTCACCATACTTTGGTTATCCTCTGGCAGAACATCAAGGTAGGGTCGATAATCTATCTCACTGTAAATGGTGTCTGATGTCGTCTCTATTGAAGGTGGGGGTGGTGGGTCGAATGAAGGTGGGGGTGGTCTGGTCTGAACAATGATTGAACAAAATTACAGTATTGACATCAAAGGTTTCCAGAATGTGAAACATAATCTTGTGATATGAGAAGGAGGGAGAATTTCAGTAGAGGTTATCGAAGCAAATCTATCTGTATGTCACACCAGACAAACAGGCATGTTTACCACAGACCAAATGTGTCATCAACATCAAGTAGGGTTGGTATGGAACTGACTGTGCTTTGTCCTGACTTCTAATTGAGGGCTGTAACCAAGTTGAACTTTAGACTGAAAGTCAGTGACATTATCATTAGCTTTGGTGGAGGCATTCTTTGTATTCATAACATGTCTGCTTTCTAATAGACTGAATAAGGAGATCCAAACACCTTCAAAGTCTTTCAATGTAATATTTGACATTTTGATATTTTTACTGTATTTCAGCTTTCTATCTTGCTTCTTTTAGCACATAGTTTGTAGTAGCTTTCTAGCTGATTATAGCAAATGTCTGCTTTCTAACGTGCTAAACCAGGACACAAAACCAGTTAAAAATCAAAATCAAAATAACAAAATTATGTTAGTCTTAGATTCACCGATCTAAGCATTTTGGTTGAAGTATCATATTTTGTGTTTATTTCAAATGTTAGCACTTTAAACTTAGCCAATATCTTAAAACCTCAAAGTGAACATTTTTATTGTTAGCTTGTGGGTTGGTTGGTATCTTTGTTGCTATAACCTTTGAGTCAAAAGAAGCCACAGACTAACAGTTAAATGCTGAGTTAAAAAATACTCCCTTTTAATAAGCTGTAAATAAAAAATGACAGGTTAAAAGGTGAAAAATTGTACTTCATTTAATGTTTTTTAACCCTGTGAAAGATAACAGTTGCAGCTGCATTTTGAAATCTGAATATTATGCCTACCGAACTGTGCAAATCCAACCAAACAGTGGGTCAACAATATTACATCTAATTTTCCATGACACCAGGAAAAATGTGTCAAAAAATTACTGATGATAACTGCAGATAATTAAAAAATCCCCAGAAGACATCAACCTTAAAACAAAAAGCAATCACACAGAAAGATTTAGCTTAGTGACTGTAGTGACTAAATTTTCTTAGTGGAGTAGCAGACAGCAGCACCGACCTATCCCTCAAAAGGGCAGCCACTCATTAGCCTAATTATGAGCCTTATCATGATGTTATTGTAGTTTTAATCCAAACAGTAAATCTGAAATAAAATTCACCTCCTGAACAGTTTTCAAGTCAAGGAAAATGAGCTCAGTGTCCCAAATTAGAGGATCATACCAGGGTGTAAGCTTGTTAAATTCTGATTTTAAATTGTAAACTTAGTTACTATAACACTGTTTTGGAGTTAACTCCAAGTGGCCACTCAAGGAACTGCAGTTTCAGTGCCTCTGTGTCACTGCATTCCTCAGCCCTGGGGATGCCTCTTGGTATTTGCACCTTTTGTTGCTGTTTTGGCGAGTGTCCATGAACAGTCAATCACATATAATTGTTGGAGTTTTTCTTTACCTGTTCAGGCGAGAAGTCATACTCTGAGGTGGAGCAAGGGAGGGAGGAGTACTCAAGGCGGGGCGGAACTGCGGGTCTTTCTGTATCCTTGAAATTAAAGACATTCACTTCAGGGTTGCATAACACATTCTGAAACAACCAAAATATTGAATGCAATCCAAAATCTTCATCCAGAGAGAGAGGCACACTGGAGTTGGATTACAGATACTGACAACCTGTGAGCAACTCAAGACTCTGTGATGTCTTTATGACAAATCAAATTAAGCACACTCAGAAAGCAGGACTTTAAATTTGAAAGTTACTGTTGAATCACTGAGGTTCATGTCTTCATCAGAGGGAGCTGGTGAACCTGAGGTTTGTCTCATGGAGCCATTGGACCACCTGGATCCTGGACTCTCAGCAGTGTCGCTCTACCCAAGAAAATAACAACATGAGTGAAAATCTATGATACAGCAATTTTTAAAAATGGCCAATCTGTCAACTTTTAACCATGACAGTGATTGATTTAGGAATAGGTACATCAAAGAAAGGCTTTTACCACAAACTTTTAAAACAGGTAAGCCCTTACCTCAGACTTAGGTCTTGTTGTACAGGGTAGTCTATCATAGTAGATAGAGGGAGGAGGAGGACGTGCTGGAGGAGGTCGACGAGTAGACTGTTTTGTCTCTGTACCCTTCCCTGGAGGCTAAAGTAAGAAACAAATATGGAAGTTGGGTTTCTCGGGGTCTCCAAATTCCCAAACTTTCTTTGCTTCAAGATTGCTCTTTACTCTAACCCAGTCTACTGTAATTTTTCTACAATTGTCTTACATTCAGTATAGGAATGTATTGGAACTATACTGGTAATGATGATAACTGCATTTTCTATAGTGAGTTCATAGCCGTGGTCCTTTTTCCTGGTTTCTATAAAACTGACGACAGATAAGGAAGAAGCAGTTGTAAATCCAAAAACATTCAAACAGTCATAAAATATTCATATTTAAACTGTTTTCATTCAGCGCCATAACCTAAGATATACTAGAAATAGTATGTTTCAAAATACAAGCTTAGTATTACAATTCGGGAGTTATCAGCCGGCTCTTATTCATTAATCGCTGGTGGGTGTGTCTGAAACCACTGCAATTCCAAATATTTTCCCTTTGCTGTCAGATGCACTGACTTCTGCTGCTTGAAGGTCCATTGAATCTGACCAAACAACTGTACTAACAGTGTGGGAAAAGTGTGTTTTTTAACCTCTGCATGCCTCTGTCTGTTTGAATTTCTGCTTCTTTCCCCAATGTCAAACATTGAGTTAATCTGAAGGTCTAAACAGTTCCAGACCCTGATTCAAAACCAGCTAAAAACTCCTCACAGAATCTTTAAAGACTACTTTCTGTTGAGAAAGTCACGCAGGCTAATGATACTTTTCTTTCTTGTTTAAAAATGGTAACAACTGAATAAAGCTAACCTTATCCTGCAAGTACTTAAACTCCACAACTAGAAATTCTAAAGCATTTAATTAAGACCTTGTTTACGTAACTGAGCAAAATCATTTTTTCCATATTATTTACCTCTTCAGCTGCCTCTGTGTTTACATTCACAAATCGAGTCCCTCCAGTGGGTTCACTCAAGGTCAGTTGTAAGGTTGAATGTCTTGGTGGAGGAGGACGAGCAGGACGAGGTCTTTTATACTGTGCAGGATATTCACTGAGTGGGGAACTCTGAAGACAGAGGACATTGAAATGTGTCAGAAAGACTCATTTATTAGTATCATCCCAGTAACAATATCACCAAGAGATAAAACTGCTTCACCCACATCTCCACTGGTTGTACTGCTGGTTGAGTCTTCAGAGTCAGCAGTGCTGGTGGTGTCATGGCTCGGCTCTTTTGGTTGTGTTTGAGTCTCGGCTGTATTATTAGTTGAGTCTTCAGCCTCAGCGACGTTGTTGATGTCATTTTTATGCTCCTTTCGTAGTGTTTTAGTCCTGGGATGAGGCACTGGCTTGACTATGACCTCTACCGAGGTTTTATCATTGACAGCAGGCTAAAAAAAACACAACAAGTGTATCAACTTTTAGAATCACAATTGAAATCTGCAGCTGTCATCGCTCAAGTTACACAACAGCTACAGTGAGTAACTGAGGCAGTGATTTTTCAGAAAATACAGAACAACCTCAGATTAAATCAAGTGCAAGTATTTGTTTAGCTGTTCACTTTTTTCACGTCAATATAAATGTGTCCAGTCTTTCTCAAGATGGAGCAAGGTGATAGCATGCAAAACTGCTGCAAAAACAACAGTGAGCTTTCAAGAGATCGAATTATTACCTTTGAGGTATCCTGTGGACTGTCAGGGGAGGAGGTGATAGTGGACTTCAGTGGGGAGTTCTTCCTGGGAGGCTTGGGCGGCTGTGGGATTAAACAGAGACAAAAAAACATACTTTCCAAATTTGAACTTTAAAGATAAGAGAAAATAATTGAAGGTTAAAGATGCTGCAGGTGCAAAGTTCAACCTTCTTAAAATATAGAGAAATTCAGAAGGAATATGTCCAGTCTGATATATAAGCAGTAAGTTTGCACATGTTGCATGCAAAACACAACAAAATTCACCTCAAGAGTAAATGAAAGTGACATTACTGAGCCCAAGACCCTGATCAAATCAAAATAAGCCAACAACAGTGCCTCATGAATTACGTCTGCTTTGATCCCATTGTTGAAAAAACTTTCCTCAAGTACCGACTTCAAGGGCCAAGAAATGCTGCAATACATAAGTAAAAAAAATATAGTTCCTTGAGTTGTCACTTTAGGCTTGATCAGACCCCAATAAAGCTCCTATGTGGATTTTTTTTTTTTTTTACATTAATGAACTAGACTAATGTTTGTTTTGATGCCATCCCATGACAGGTCCTCACAGGAGCTTTAAGATAAAAACAATAGTGGCAAAAGGATTCAATTATTTTCAGATGATCCAGGTGTATTTTGTGTGTGTGTTGCTCTTGTAAACACAAAGAAAAGTTGTCAGAAATGATCCTGGTGTGAGTTCACCACCATGGAAGCTTTAGAATCTCTTTAAACCAATCTTCCTCCTGAATGCAGTGCCATTGTTGATGGTTGGACTTTAACAAACTCAAATATTCAGAAATACTCAATCAGATAATCACTACAATTTTATCTCTAATCCTTTGACTCCAGATCAACAAAACACAAAAAAATACAATGATTCTCAGTTCTTTGAACTCCATACGCAGCAATTAGTCAAAGCCTTAAATATGTCACTATATAGCACAGCCGAGATTGTCAGACACCTGGAGTGAACCCACCTCTGCAGAATCGATGTGCGCCTCTCTGCATTAAAGGAATTATGGTCGAGACACACAGCACTGTAACTTCAGTGATAATTTAAACCTCCAGAAAAGTCAACAGGACCTGTTTGAGTCTAATGCTTAAAACACAAATGTTTTGTTTTTTTTACACTTCCAAAAAGTCCCAGTCAGTCAGTCCAGGTTCAAACAGTCAATAGTTTGGGGTGAATGATCCACTTTGTTTGTGACTTGGACTCGTCTCAGACTGCAACACTGAGAGCTGGAAACCTGACTTAGACTCAAGGTATGGTGACTTTAACACAAGTGTACACCAGATTTGTCAAAGACTGATCTTCTAGAATCACTTTTTGTATATCTTATTAGCACTACACTGGGATTTATGTATGGGTTTAAGCAGCTTAGCTTGTTTGCTTGTTCAGTGTTTGTCAAACACTGGTTTAATAATGGTGGTGAGTACATGAGTGGCATGCTACCATCACAGATAGACTCTCCTACTGTTGAAAAACACAGTGGTTAAGTAGGTCATTTATCAGCAAATAAATAAGCTTTTCTGATTTATTATATCGCTTTGATGTCTGCCAACCTCTCCCTGTTCTCAGCACCACCCTCCCATTCACACCACCTCCGGTTCCAGAAAGCCAACAAGGTGAGTCTTAATAATTAAAAATTGGGCTCTAAAAGGCATTTCTCACAGCCCCACTGTGGAAATTCTTATTATTTGCAGCAAATAAGTATTTGATCTTGTTATACAACTTGTAGAGGGCTGTTCGAGCGGTGGGATTAAAGGCATATACTTTAACCGCAATCCTTCACGCTACTGAATTCACATGTTTGTGTAGCTGGGTTGTTGTGTAACACTTTTGTTTTGAATTCCCACCATCTCTTTTAGATAAAATACTTAGTTAAAGTGATAATGTGTTCATCATTTAAGCCACGACACCTATTTGAAACTTCCTCTTAAGTTTCCTGAAAGCGCATGTAAGAAACAACATGTACACACTTCCAAATCTCAGTTTTCACTCAAGCACAAAACACCAAACACTCATATTAATTTGCACACAACAGAAAGATCAAATACCTACCGTCATGTTCCAGCTGGTAAGCTGGTCCTTTAATATTAAATCCAGTTTCGGAAGCAGTTTGAGGTTTCTCCCATGTGTCCCAAGTCGTGTCAGGCCACACACACCATGGTTGCTGTCTCCTGTGTGTCTGTCACCCAGTCTGACTTAGCCTGAAAGTTGGATCTCCCTGCAGCAACACAAAAGAGAAAAAAATGTGTGGGTGTATCCTTGTTTCAGCAGAAATATAACATATACATGAACAGGTTAGAAGGCAGCTCAAATATTCAGTTGCTGTCACTCATTTGTCTTCAAACACAAACGTGTCCGTTAAGAAAACATCACAGTAACTGATATTTCCCATCACCACTCAAGTAATGACACCACCTGTAACCAAATATCTGAATCTTAACCTTAAAATTAAATTGTTTACCGTAAGGCAGGCAGTTTTTCCTGTTGTCAACAACACGAGTCTGATAGTTAGTGTTAATAGAGGGTGTGTGTTAGAAAGATTTTGTGTATGAATGTGAGACTTAATGTCAGGGTGTTTGTGTTTTTTAACCAGAACTTGTCTGACAGGCCAAGTGAGTGCGTGTTTTCTAAAGTGTTCAGTGACTGCTTTCATGCTTAGTCATGGGTCTGAGTGAAAGGGGACAACCCGATGGATGTCAGAGTGCGATTTGGAGTTGACGCTCTTCCTCAATCATCAACAATTGCTAATATTGCTAATTGCATGGGAAAGTAATCATGACATGCTTTGTCTGACCTTAAAAGAATAACATGAACTCTCTATATTAATCCAATGCTTGTGTATGTTTTTAATGCAACTTGCAAACCTTATTCAGGGGAATGTAAAGAACTGGCCAGCTTGCTAACTTGCAAACTCAGCCTGCAAAAGCTTTTGTTGCGAATTGTTGTCCATGCTCTTGAACCAGCAAATCTGCATGTACAAGAAAGGCGGGGGAGTGCAGTTGAAGATAGTGATGACAGAGATGTATTGTGTCGCTCTCATCAACACTCTTTTTGTGGACTTGTTCTGCTCTACAGGTGAGGCAAAGCATGAATGTGAAAAGGAGTGGCCCTGGCATTTGTCTGGATGTCTTCAAATCTAGCGTACTTTGGCCTGAAAGTGTGCCTATACTATACTATGCAAGAGACCAGAGCGTTTGGGGGAGCTACGATGGGTCTGGTTGGTTCTTAGCAGGTGCTGAGGATGTCTGATGCAACAATAACAAACAGCATCACAAAAAAAAAAAAAATTATGCTGGTTATAAATTGAAATGCATGTCACAAAATGTAGTGGCGTTTCTCTTTATAGGAGTACTACTTCTGTCGGATGGCAGCAACTATTGACCATGTATAGAATGGACAAGGTGACTCATTTCCACCCATCGGGAGGTGTGAAGCCAAAAGACACCTGCGAATTGTTGACTTTGTCTGGAACTCAATCAAGGTCATTACCACAGCAACCACTGTGCTATCGCGCTGACACCCTGTGGCACCAAGATTGTGGCGATGGACAGAGTGACCTCCTGGGCCTACGCACACACACATCCATGAACCTTCACACACATGCACATACGCACATACGCACACACTCACCTCTCCTCCGCCCAACGCCTTCGACGCTTCACCCCTCAGTGCGGTGGGTGGTACCCTGACTGGCGGCACCCGAATCTCTGTGTATGTGGTGTCAGTAATGTGCTCAGGTAGTTGTGGGGCAAAACAATGTCGCAAAAAAGGACATATTCTTCAGGAACAGAGAAAAGAAAGAGGAAGAAAGAGGAAGAAGAGAAAAAAACGCCAAGAAGAAGGTATGTTTGCATGTCGTGGAATGTTAAAGAGATTTGTGAATGTGTGTGAATGATCAACAATCAATATCATTGGCAGAAATAGAGGGCCCCCAAAATCAAACTTTGCTTAGGGCCCCATTGAGGCCTGGGCCGGCTCTGGCTACAGCTACTTATTATCTGCACAGTTAGAGTAATTCTGCAGAATAAGAGATTGTTTACAATACAAGAGGAATGTTTTTGTTCACCTGAATCTTGAAATGTACTCCTAATACTTCCATGCGTGCTTTATCACTCATTTCACAGTGACAATACAACTCGTGACTGTTAACAGACTTAGTGCAGTGACTTGCAATGCGAGATGATGGTCACACTTTTAAACCAATCAGAACGCTTTCCCGATTCCTTTCCTCCAATCAGCGAGTCTCATAGCGGGAAAAACCGAGTAAATGCGGAAACTACCGAAGCGCTCCCTCTGAGCTCTATCTGAACAGGTTTAAAAAGCGGTCTGAGCTCGTCCAAGAGTTAATATCAGACTATTCGGACACAGCATTAGGAAGTGTTATTTTTGCACTTTAGCAGAGATGAAACGGCTGGAAATACTTTGTGTCGTAGCGGTGCTGCTGGTCACACAAAGCGTCGCCATAATCAGGTAAATACTGTTTGTCAGCTGATTTTTGTTTGTGTTGGCAGGCAGCGCGAGCCAAATGATCCTGATTATTCAGCATCATTCAGTAGGTTTGGTGAGTGTAGGTTCATGTTGCGCGTGATGGATTAACTTCCGTGTTCACAGGTCCCTAATAAGCCCCACGTGTTTCTAATTAATGTGCGCGAGATCAAAGTGGTCCAGTAAAGTAAGGTCATCATTGCGGTTAAAAGTTTTTAAAGTTATTTCACTTTGTATAATGTAAACCGTTACAAAACTTGATAGTGCGCGAGCGCTCCGTCTGAACCAGGAAGCATGGTCACGCACAGCTGTGTCGACATTGAGGATTTCATTTAACTCAACTTGAATATAAAATAATTAATTAATGCTATAAAGTATTAAGAGTTTAGAGTTTGTGGAACTGTTTTGAGTAGCTACACAAAATAAGCAAGTGTGGGAACAGTATTACATAGTTAAAAAATGGCAGAACAAATTGTTCCTTTAAAAAAATAAACATGAAAATCATGCAAGAGTTATGAAAGAGCAGATAATGGTCAGCTGAGTAAAGCAGCAACTATGTTATAGGATACATATACATTTTTAAAGCTATTTTATGTAATTTTTCATACTTTTAAGGCATGCTGTGTTTTGCAGATCAACTCAGGGGGACATTGCCTTACTACTACTCTTAAGTATGAGTGTGACATTTACCTCAAAGTTTACAAGTTGAACACTGTGAAAAATGTTTGCACGTTTTCCATACGGTAATATTATCTAATAAAATAAGGGTGTGTTACTTTTCTTCATGGTCAACCAGTTATGACCAAAACTGGTTTGAGCATGACATTCAGGAACTTGATAACAACACCAAAACCTGCACAGGACAGTCAAACTTAAATCTCTGAGGTTGGAAGCTTCTTAAAGGGCTAATGTAAAGTCCTTTTAGTAAGTGTAACTTTCTATTAAAAGACCCCTGTATAAGGCATGAGTTCGCATGTTTGTTCCTCTGACATATAATTCAATGGTAACTCTTTTATCAGAGTCCCACTCCATAAAACCAGAAGCCTGCGCCGTTTGATAAGCGACAATGGGAGGTCTCTGGAGGAGCTTCGGGCTTTGGCAAAGAGCACAGGATCACCAAACTACATGAGTTCCCCTAAAGTGCCTGTAGAGAGGCTGACCAACT
This sequence comes from Xyrichtys novacula, assembly GCA_962446985.1. NCBI lineage: Eukaryota > Metazoa > Chordata > Actinopteri > Labriformes > Labridae > Xyrichtys > Xyrichtys novacula. The sequence goes on along the minus strand of OY660879.1, from coordinate 14,158,303 downwards.
TCATGGATGTATGTACTCAACTTAATCCCATGTTTCAGTGATTATATGGTGTTATTTTTCACTGAAACTAACATAAGTTGACTGTTGTTTTTTCACACAATGAGTTTTACAGAGTAAAAACTAATATAAATGTGCCAAACACTTACCCTCTAAATCTAAGAGTTTGTTGCAATCTCAAGGTGAAGTAGGTCAAAGAAAGAGCAGGACTTGAGTGACTCTGCAAGTGATAAAAAGGACGAAAAAAGCACCACAGCAGCATGAATTTGCTGCTTTGTTTTACTTTTGCCTTGTATTTTAAATAACATGTAGATATATGAATTCAAATCCCCTCACTTTACACAACTAATGTTACTTTAAGTTGAGTTAACAACTTCTTGGCTGTTCACAATAAGCCTTTCACACATTAAATGCTGGTTTAGATTGTAAGTTACACTTTTGCTTCCCATTTTAACTGTGCCAAAGCACCTCTTTGATATGTCTGTTATTCTAGCTGTCATGAGTGTTTATTCTTGTTAAAGTATTTTCAAGACGTTGTGTGATCAAGTTACACTGTGTGAAATGACCCAGATCTAAAAATATAACCGTATTGCACCTTGAAAAAGAGGAATGTAGTCGATGTCAAGCAACGAGGTCAAACTAAAGGCTAAATGAACTTTTGCTATTTAAATTTCTTATAAAAGAGTTTATGATTTTAATATAAAAGGTAAAATAAGAGCTGCAAAACTTCTTTTTTGCTCATAATAAGCCATTCACATTTCTAATGCTGCAGTTTAGTTTAGTCTGTTATTAGATAAACTTGACAATAAACTCTTTTGGTTTCAGTTTTTGGGACTGAATACTGATTTATCTTATGCTCAAGAAGTAAATAAATGAATAAATAAGTAAATAAAATAAAATAAAATCTTGCTTTTCTGTGTCTAGCTTACATAGCAGGAGTAATCGAGCTTGTTTAGAGGAACTCATTATGTGGCGTTTGCAAAGAACAATGGTGGTGGTGGGGGGGTTGATTCGGTCTTGGTGTATCAGGTTTAAAATGTCAGAATGTGTAAATGTAGTAAATGACTCTAAACTTAATACTTTCTGATGTAGTGGTGGTTTCACAGCACATCCCTTTGTCCCCTCAGGCTCAGTACTACGGGGTAATCAGCATCGGGACCCCTCCTCAGGACTTCACTGTGTTGTTTGACACTGGCTCCTCCAACCTCTGGGTCCCCTCAATTCACTGCTCCTTCTTCGACGTGGCCTGCTGTGAGTATGATTTTTGAGAAACAGACTCCGAACCATACTTGGTTATATTCTGAGCGTTTCAGTTCAGAGGGGAATAATGTGTCGAGTTTCTTGTCCTTCAAAAATTTTAAGTTTCAACTTCCTTGTGTAATTTCAGTTGACGTTTTAGTCACATTGATCCAACAAAAACATACATCATTGCACTTTATCCCACTGTAAGTAAAAGTTACTGAAAGAGGAATCTGAGTGGCCAATAAAAGGATGTAAAACCAACCCTTGACCATATTTGTGACCCAACCTTACCAACAATAGGAAAAGACAAGATGTCACATGGTAGATTGTAATGTATTCCTGTCTGAGCAATTCCTCCGAATACTATCAGTTCAGACCACAGTGAATGGTTTAGAAACATTTGCATGGACCAAACTGGAGAACAAATTAAAATAGGAAGTAGAGTTTTCTTTGCTGCTCTGTTGTCATTTCTGCTGGGCCTCTGCTGAACTAGAAACCTCACAAAGCTCTTTTTTTTACAGCAAGTCCCTTCATCATTCTATTTTAGAGCTGATATTACAAACACAGCAATATTATGTTAAGTAAAACAGAGTTGACTCTAAAGCGTTAAATTACCATTTCCCCAAACATACAAATGATCCCACTTTTTCAGATGTATTGGGGATCAAAGACCGAATCTTGTACTCGAATCAGTATGGCTTATATCTGGCCCATTGGATAAAATAAAACGTCTGAGTCACTAGTGAATATTACAGCACTTTCTTGTAATTGTAATTGGGTCTTTTGTTTACTAATGATGCAGCAGTTTCTACATAAACCAGCTTTGTTTGTTCTACTGCTGTAATATTAGCGCTCCTGTGAGGAACTCTCCGTTTGTGTCCATTTTTGGTGACGCTTGTGGACAGTGCAGTCTTTGCTTGACTTGTCCCCTACTTGCTGAATTAGTGTCCTTCTTGTATCATTTATCATGAAAATTTAATGTGATGTTACTAAAAGGAGGAGTGTTTCTTCAGCAGCTCGGCTGACACCTACCTCATTGTTTGCTCTTGGATATCACAAAAAGGAATCGGCATGAATCTCAGTCTTAGTCATAAACATAAAAAGTCGTTATAGGAGCTTTAAAGTCATAATAATGTATCGAACTTTTTTCTGAATTTGTTGTTGTTCTTATTTTTCTTTTAAAGTCTGTACAGTTTGCAGTTTCTCTGCTAACAGTGCACTGGTCTGTGTTTGCAGTGGGTCATATGCTCCAAGTTCCTCCACTTTTTAATGAGTAAACACACTCATTAAAATCTTGGCTTGCCTGTTGAGTGTTAACTTTTGTCCTCTACCTCTGACCTTTGAGGTTTTATGAAGCCGGATAAGAAAATAATTGCTTGGCATGTTGATCTCATTTGGTAACGCAAGCTTGAAAAACATGTTGGGTGACTCTTCCTTCCTCAGGGCTTCATCATCGCTACAACTCAAAGAAGTCGAGCACGTACGTTCAGAATGGCACCGTGTTCTCCATCCAGTACGGCCGAGGCAGCTTGTCTGGCTTCATCAGCCAGGACACGGTCTCTGTAAGTCCCAGAAACACTCACACACTCACATTCCTCCACTCCCCCACACTGCCCTTTTGTCTCACTGCATTCCTCAGATTTTGGCGGTCACACCATTTCTATTATTTCATTAAAAAAAAAAAAAAACTGGTGCTTTCAGTCTGCATTGCCATCATTCCGTTTTTGCACTTTTTTTTTCTTGTGCTTGTAGGTTGCAGGTCTGCCCATTCCTAACCAGCAGTTTGGCGAGGCGATAAAACAGCCTGGCATCACATTTGCAGTGGCGAGGTTTGATGGGGTCCTGGGGATGGCGTACCCCTCCATTTCAGTGGCAAATGTCACCCCGGTGTTTGATACAGCCATGGCCGCCAAGCTGCTCCCTGAGAACATTTTCTCTTTCTACATCAGCAGGTTGGTTTCTATCACAGGAAATGTGGCCCTCGTGTTAAAAATACACTGATCTGGCCAACAGCAAATCTGCTGCATCTTTAAATGGCTGATTTAGCGTCAGAGGGGTTTTCACACCCCTGTGAAATGAGTCAGCACATACTGGTGTTGTCGTTTCACACAGTTGGTTCTGCTTCTGCTTCTCAGAGACCCAACAGCAGCAGTCGGAGGAGAGCTGATGTTGGGTGGGACCGACCCTCAGTACTACACCGGTGATCTTCACTACGTCAACGTCACACGGAAAGCTTACTGGCAGATCCAAGTGGACGGGTGAGGAGGAAGCTTTTGGTGGTGTAAAACTTTGTGTTTGTCATGGAAACAACCCTCACCTTTGCGTTCCTTTCCCAGTTGACTGAAATTAAAATGCATCAGTGGTTGTAACAGTATGTTTAACCTATCTTTCTAACCTTTGCTGCAGAGTTGAGGTTGGCAACCAGCTGACTCTTTGCAAATCAGGTTGCCAGGCGATTGTAGACACAGGAACATCCCTGATGGTGGGACCTGTGGAGGAAATCAGAGCGCTGCACAAAGCCATTGGAGCTCTGCCCCTGCTGATGGGAGAGGTATGGCTGATACACAATCTATCATTTTTTGTCAGTGTTAAAATTATGTGTAATCTGCGTCACAGGCCCCCCTCCATTTTCAGTCTTTGAGCCTAATCTACTCCCCTCCTTTCTTTCAGTATCTTATCGAATGTAAGAAGATCCCAACTCTCCCTGTCATCTCTTTCAACATTGGGGGGAAGCTGTTCAACCTGACTGGAGAGGATTATGTCATGAAGGTACACACACTCATGTCACAGCGCTTAATCAGTGTTCAGTTATCGGATACCTCTATATTTTTACCACCATCAGTTTCACAGTTAACAACAAATTCATCAAAACTCTTGTGTTTCTGCCCAGGAGTCTCAGATGGGTACATCAATCTGCCTATCAGGCTTCATGGCCATGGATATCCCACCTCCCGCTGGGCCCCTGTGGATTATGGGAGATGTCTTTATCGGGAAGTACTACACAGTGTTTGACAGGAATGCTGACCGCGTAGGGTTCGCCTCCGCAAAGTAGTCCACTGACAATAATCATCTCTGCTGCACTTTCACATTTCATCATCAGTTTTGCAAAATTTGATCTGCTTCCTTATGTTTCTGCACTTAAAAGTCTGGCATGCCATGTAAATATTTTGCATAATTCAGAGGATGGTTTACATAAGAAGCTGTTGTCTAACAAGCAGGTGTGGATGATGTATCAAACACCCATTCAACAAGGAGTGGTGCAGTGCTTCCTGCTGCGGTACAAAGGGACTGGTTCACTTGGTTTCTAGCATGTCGCCAGTCTCACGGGATTATGAAGTCACATTAATTCATTTGGATTTGGTGTTGTGCTGTTTGATTTTGGCTTTTTACATGCTTTGAGAGTTGAAATGCCACTTTTGTTTCTGACAACATACTTTCTTTCCAAGCAAACGGTCCTTATTTCAATTTCCAGTCCAGTATTGGGTTCTTTTGGTTTGATTGCTTTTGTATACTGGTATCTCAGGATGTTCTTTTTAACAAGGCTGTGAATTTTAATACCAAATAAAACTTTGAACAAATGCTGTAAATTGTTTAACTTTATTCTTTCTTATCACATACAAAAGCAAACAAGACCATCACTGACACAATTGACAGTTTCTTTACTGGAATGTTCGATGCCTGAAACCGGTACCAAAGGGTGGATATCAGCCGAACAGCCAAGGAAAGGGCCCCGATTTGACTGTTTCCATGTCAAATATTTACTGAAGCATGTAGAGAACAGGATAAAGACTGCTTCGGCCAAAAGAGGGTAAAAATCAGGCACAATAATATGTCAGGTTGTAACGACACACTAGATGAGCTGAAGTATTTCCGAGCAACAACTAACATTATCATTAAATTCTACATCACTAGTAGCTTAACAAAACTATTTAAATAGTTTAAAAAATGTTTAAGCTTCCCAGCAGGCCCTTAAAAGGATTGGAGTACATTTTTTAAACCTGACTTTTATAATAGAGGTCATAGTGTATCTTATCTATGAGAGTCTTCAATCATAGATGATGCTTTGAGACATCTACATTGATTAGTTTAAGTTCTATGATCTTAAATTATGTGGGTTTGCTTGTACATATACCCCACTATATACCATATTTTGTGTGTGCCTACATATCTGAAACAAAACCAAGGAGGAAAAGTTGAGAAGATTAAAGTTGAGGAAATGGGAAATTACAGGGAGTGGTTGGTAAACAATGAATTGCGTAAGACCTGCAAGATATTTGTTCTCCCGTGCAGAAATGACATTGATTGTTTTATTGAACCTGAAAATTTGAACAGTATTGTTGCTCTTGTGTCGGCCTGCAAACACTTAAATGCCAAAGTAAGGTGCTGATTAAAAGCTACACTAACGTCATTATGATCATTAGGGATTTAAATATGGTGTTATACACAGATAATTGTAGCTTAGAACCTATAAAACGCGGGTGTTTTCTGTCATACACAATAGGTTACAGTCACCTGTAATTGCTCTTCGGCTAACATGACAGTGAGCTAGGAATTTCCAAAGAGTAGGTTATTGTTCAACACAAGCTATAGAGAATATCTGAGAAACACTTGATTACTGTTTGACAACGTCTTCCTGATACTTCTACAGCTACGTTCAGTTATCGAGAAGTTTTGTATTTCCTTATACCTTTCTCATGATAGCATTGGATGTTTGTTGTTGTGATTAGCTGATGCCAAGTCAGTTCAGTGTCAACTTGACATATTTTCTGGTCTTATACAGATGACATCAGCCTTCATCCTTTCAACTGCTGATAAATAAAAAGCTGCAATTTGATGTTTTTCACATTTTAGTTGTCAAATTTTAATTCTTTCCTGTAGGTTGAGCTTTTTTCTTAACTTACCTATCACTGCATTTATTGTCTTTGGCTGAATATTCATTGTCATTTAATTACTTTAAAGTCTTAGTGATGCAAAAAAAAAAAAACTATAAAACTTCTGTCATCTTTAACATTTATTGAATTATACAAAGTGCGGCACTGTTCAACTCCAAAGCTGAACAAATTTAAAAAAAGGAAAGAAAAAAAAGATAGGGAACTATACAGAGCATGCAACACAGCATATGGCGAATACTCTCTCCATAAGGTAGAGGTAGTGATCTACTTTGAATTATGTCTGACAAATAACATTACAAAAGTTGTACACTGAGTCCTCTCCTTTGGACACAGAAGTAACTTGTAGCATAAAGTAAGTCTGCAAAGGAAGACGCTTGATATGCACACAAAGAAGAACTACTGTTGAATCATTTAATCTTATTACATCTGGAACAAAGCACATACTGAAGCACGATGGGCAGTACTTTACAAGTGGAATTGAATAGTTGCAAATAAATACTTGGCTATTTTTGGTTACAAATGTACAATAAATACAAAAATATTTGCCTGTTTTTTCATGGTTATCATCGACTTAAAGCACAACAGATCTCAAACAACTGAAATCCCTTCATATTGTAGACAATACAAAAAAACGTAGGTTGGTAAATTGAGAGCACACACACGCTCCATATCACTGCATTTTTTATATTTTTGTTCTAAGGCTAAAAGTGAGAACAAAAAGCAACATTGTGAATATTTTGAACAGCATTTTTGGATAATTATAACGGCTATTGTTTATCTAAATCCAGTTACTGTCACTTGAATGGCAATGACAGCTGAGTGAGGACTTCACAGGTTCAACTAACATCAGACACTAATGAAAGAAAGCGGCTTTATTTAACTCAGGATCTGTGAGTCGATCCATCCTGATCCAATCACAACCTAATAGAGAGTAGCACCTATTGCAATACGCACAAACTGACAGGTAGTCCAGACTGTTGACTCTTTAGCTACCAGTCAGGTGTTTGTGCGATAACTGACCTATAGCACGTCCTAGTGTACCGCACTAATACGTGTCTGGCTACCTACTCTAGACAGGCTGAGCCAGGTTGGCACCTAAAAGGTAATCGGGATTAAATGTGGATTTAAAGTGTGCACACAGACACACACCAGACTGAAGAGGTAAAAGCTAATACTGAGAATGATTTCCAGAATAACATCAGATAAACTCTCTCCTGCAGGTTTGTACCAGTCTTAAACAATCCAGATCAAGAATATGGTTTGATGATAGTGAAAATTAAGGGTAAAAAGAGAACTGAGAAGGAATTTAAATTAAAGCAAAAACCAGTAAACAAAAGCACTTTCGATGGACATCATAAATGCAAATCAATTTCAGGACATTTTGACATCGCAGAACACCCCCGAGATAAAGAGTGTAAGAGAAAACATGAAAAATTAAAGCGTATCAGACCTTTGCTTTGGAGACTGACAAAGGAAGCCTTTGATTCATAACAAAAAGCAGCTCTGTTTGAAGACAGTCACACGGAAAACTTCTTCAGGAAAACTGATTTTTGTTCAGATGAGGAAGCTTTTTGGTCAAATTTAATAAATCAGAGATGTCACAAACTTAGGCAAGAGCTAGATGATAATACAGCTTTGTATCAGATGACATAGATGGCGTGAGTTAAAAATGTAATCAACAGAACTAAAAGTCGACATGCTGTATATTCTCATTTGATTCCTAGGTTTGGTAGAAAACACATGCACGCTGCAGACAATCCATGAACAGCCTGATGCTTCTTTTTGAGATCCTCCGCCTCCTAAAACCCTGATTTTGAAACAGTTGCAGTATTTCATTTTACATCTGATTCAAGAATGTTGAGTCCTTCAGGCTGATCAACAATTTATTAGCTTTTTGGTTGGCGAACACACAATCAACATGACATCCTGACCCTTGACACAGTGGCACTGACTCAAACAAAAACAAAGTGAGGAACATTTAACTGCATCTGACATGTCTGTCCTGTAAAATTTCAGTTAAAATTGGCTTCATATTCCCTCTACAGCCGTGTTCAAGAGAAATCACATCCAGTGTGGTCAACTCATATCCTTATCATGTATCTTGAAATCATTAAGTCACATAAAACCCAATAATCTGACAAATTGTGCGTTTAACAGCTCACTGATTTTTGAGCAGCCATGTTGACTATAGACAGAGATAACCAGGAAAGTTGGGCTGCAGCAACTCCAGCACAGCTAACTTTAGCATTCAGACACTTCCTTGTTCGCTAAAATAGATACGATGGAAAAGGAAAAATGTACCGACTATTATGGAAGTACCTATGTTTACGTTGGCGTCCATTTTTTCATGTCATGTTAACGAGCTAACAATACGATGCATTTAGTACTATCCACATGTGAGATAGTAGCCCCTCAGCCAGCTGCTGTATTCTTTTTAAAGCTTTCATCCTGAATGAAGGCGATTTCCTTTACCATTTGTCAAATATTCAAGGGGAAAAAGCTGCTACACCAATAAGATTCATCATCCTTATCCCAGACAGAGGCTGACAAAAATGAGGGTTATGCTGCTGGTGTTATGCTATGAAGAGTGACCCTGTTTACTCAAGACTGTCAGTCAAGCGCTTATGTTGTCATTGTAACAAAATGAAGGTCCCCTATTTACAGGGTGATTTTTCTTCAACAGAAACACCGACCTGAACGGAACTAAACATGGCAGTGTTAGCCGGCTAATAATGTCAAAAATGGACACTGACAAAAACCATGGTGATTTCAACGAGGTCATTAATCTAATCATTTTTTTTCCTTGTGCGAACTTTACACCTTTTCCGACACATCTGAGATTTTTGGGTCTATAATTTGTGACCTGACCGCTCTTCTAATAATCTCTACGGCTGCTTTTCAATCTGTGAGGTGTGACATGACCACAGTTTGTCAGATTATCAAGATTCATACAATTCAAGACCTGGAGCACTATAATAATTCATGATAACAGTGTAGGAAGTTACCACCCTGAGCATGATGTCACAGCTATATGGGAATATGGTTTTCTTATATAGAAATGATGCTTGAGTTCCATTTTTATAAGGATTAATCGAATGAATCCCTCTATTCTGGTGCTATAAGGCCCTAACAGCAGATCAGCTGACATCTTCATTGATGTAAAGGCTTTGAGGGAGCCTTCACTTTGAGATTTAAAATGAAACTGATCACACCACAAACAGATTTCATGATTTTGTATAGATCTAAACATTTAGTAACTGCTACTGTGTGTATCACTTTTTTGTTAGTGAAGATACATTAAACTATGAAGGAGGAGAGAGGATGCTTCCATGCAGTTGTTTTTTCAGGGACTTTACAGCCGTCCCCATGCCGACATAACAGTGGTGGATATTTCAGAGCTGCACTGATTTCTGGGTAATTTCATCAGGGATCAGCTGGAGGCTCTTCAGAGGCAGTTCTCAGCAGCCCCTCTGGGTCAGAGAGGGCGCAGTAGAGAGTGTATCCCAGCTCGTCCACTTCGTGTTCAGTCAGCTCGCAGAATAAATTAACTTTAGGGTTAAGGGCGCACGGTAGCCTCCCAGCCTCTAGGTGTCCCACTAGTGATCGCAGCAGCTGAAGGAAGCGGTCTGCCAGCGCATCCTGGGTCCAGTCGCCTTCTTTTTCGCACAGCAACAAGATGGCGTTGGTGAGCTGGCTGGCGTTGAGCCGGTTGAGGGCAGGGTTGAGCTTGCACACAGCCTTCGACACTTTCAGGCAGGCACATCGGCAGCCACCGTCCTCCTGGTCCAGGGCCCTGAGGCGTGCCGTCTCGGCCACGCGGAAGCTCTGCCGCCACAGGTTCTCGTGGCGCTCCGCTGCTAGACGATGTGGTTTTGCAATCAGCGAGGTTCCGTCCTCCATCACGAGTAACGGCAGAAAGTCTACATACAGCTTCCGGTCTTTCTCATACTGGACCTCCAGGGTCAGAGTCTCTGAGGGAACCACAGGACGGATAATATAGTCGAGGACACTCCCGATAGCCGGCCAGTTGATGGAGCCGGCGACAAGTTTGTCAAAGACCTCGAGGACAGATTTTGGAGAGAGGTACCCTCCGACCATGCAGCGATCCCAGTAGCTGCTGTTCCGGGGGAAATACTCCAAATTCTCCCTGCGGACGAGCCAGAAACCCGGAACGTTCATGATGGTGTCCTCTCCTGGGATGGACGACCACAGGTTCTTCTCTAAAACAAGAGGCACCATGAGCTGGGCGTGGTCCGCTGTTACCACCTAGAAGACAGGGCACAGAGAAGCTGTGATATCAGCTTTTTTTTTTTCACCCATGTCTGAAACTAGAACCACATTTGCAGCCTCTTTACCTGCAGGTCGTCATACAGACTGCCGCTCAGGTACATCTCTCTGAGCGGCATGTCAGGCAGTTTGGCGTGAAGGAAAACTCGGAGTTCAGCACAGATGTCCAGCGCCGCTCTCCTGGCCGTTGCCTGCTCCTCAGCGGGGATGTTGACATTATTTTGGTAGAAACCCCACAAATGTTCCTGCAGGGACAGACGCATCCGAGCTCGGACCAGGTCTGACTGCGTGGCCCCGCTTCCTCCAACGGCGGCTCGACCCAAAGATCTGCGCAAGCAGTCTGAAGACAATAACAGCAAATAACAGTCAAAATAATGTTCCATAGATGCAGAGAGATTTTGCAACGTCACAGAGGCACATTTCTAAACATAAGAAGTATCAAACAGATATACTACATTGAGTACTACTACTATAGATTATATGAAGTGTCAAATCAGTCTAATAACACCATTGAACAACTACAACACCACAGACATCAAACACATACAGTAAAGGAAGCGCAAGATTCCTCCCCAAAGGGTTACTGTCAACAGATAAAATAACAGCTGGCTGAAAAGTCCAAATCACAACAGTGCATAAAAACTCTAATCTGGAAAAATGGTGCAGAATAAATTCATCTGACTGAGGGCATTTTGTTTTCCTCACCTGGTTCAAAAGCATGTGAGGAGGTGGGCAGAGAGTGCATGGATCTGCTAACGGTGGACTTGAGGTTGTGGTTCAGCACCCGGGGTGACGAGCCCATCCAGGCAGGCTCCTCCCAGCTCCTCTTCCCTGTCTGATCCATCTTGGTAGGGCTGGTGGGAGCGCTAATGGCACGGTCATACATCTGCGACAAAAATGTAACAAATGTGTCAACAGATTTGTGCATTTTTCCCCGTCATAATGAAGAATTTTAGCAAACAGAAATAGATGGTTATAATAAACTCAACTCAAAATAAAATAACTTTATTGACAGGGTTCATGATCAAATTCTTCACAGGATTTTCCCATCATCTGTTTATGTTTAAGCTACAGCTGTCACAATGTTGAATAGTATCCATGTGATTATCATGGCCAAAATAAATCACAGTAACAGGCTTATCACAGACTTGGAAAAAAGGACCCATTCAAGGCAGAACGAAGGTGGAGTGACACTTAAATTCCTAAACTTCAGTAATAAACACAACTGACTTTATTACATTTTATAATCCATTTCCGATGCTTTTATAATTATATTAATGCATTGATCAATGATTCAACGTCAAGTCCTGTAAGTGTTGAAATACCACAATAATATCAGTATTGTGATATTTCCTGGCTACGATAATATTGAGGTGAAAATCTTAAAACATGCTTTTAATTTGAAGGGAAGCCATAACTACTTCTGCAACATCACAAAGTTATTGGAGCAGACAAACAATGATGGTTAAGATTTTTGATGAACAAGCACCATGATACTACCGTTTTGCAGAACTGCACTCATTCCTACCAATTTGATCAGACTTTTAGGACTGAATACCTCCAGCTTCACCGAGAGCAAACCAGGGGGCACCAACGAAGAAAGCGGTCGAGGTTTTATTTCCTTTGAAGAGCCGACACAAGCTGTGAGTCCAAAGACTGCAACTACAGCTAATGCGATTCCTCGACATGTAACATGTTCTTTCCCAAAACAGACAACTGACCTAGTAATTAAGACAATGAATAGCACTCTAATAAAAGGCAGTGGAAGGCTTTAGCCAGGTTGATCCACTGTTCTCTGTTGTGTAATTGGCGGATCCCAAATACAAAGTTGGGCACATCCAGTAAATGATGTACCCTTAAAACGCTAAGTCTGTTTGCATCATAATCAATCAAATATCATAAAAAAATCAATAATAATAATCTATGACATAAAAACAACAAATCTAAGCAAATACAAGTATGGGACTGGGACCAAAAAAAGCTTATTGGGACTTCCCTTTAAAGCGGATAATGATGGATTCATTGATGGACTGCTCAGGTATCGTCTATGTGTGGGAAACACCGGCAACACATCCAAAACGGTAAAATCTTTATCTGCTGCCACCACGTGTGATGTAACAGAGACAATGACGCCCAACAACAGACACAGACTTTAAAGACAGACAACCAATCCACCAACTTTTAACTTTCTCAAGAGGTACCATGAAGTCTCTAAAGATAAAAGTCAAGAGCGTCTCACTTACTCTCTTAACAGCCAGTGTTGCAATACCAAGCATGGCAGCTCCTCCCACTCCAAGCACAAGTTTGGCATTGGAGAGCATGAAGTCAATGGCTGTGCCGATCCCATTGTCATCTTTCTTCCCTTTACGGTCTCCATTTACTCCGGCCATCCTGCCCCTAAGAAGGCACAAGGAAAGGCATCAGAGTAAGACATGAGGATACTAGAAAAAAAGCATATCGATAAAAAATAAATCATATTGATCGATATCGATAATTATTGATATAATTATTATAATTATTTAACATATATTTTAATTGCAGCCCTGGATGTTTTTTGCTATTGCTTAATGACCTACTTTTAATAAAGAACACACAAGCACTGAATTCAAATTCAAACCTTTATTCAACCACCTTTTTTATTTTACCACAACTGAAAGTTTTTTAAAAAAGAACTAAAAAAAAAAAAAGAAATCAACTTAAGTGGCCTGAGTGACGTCAGTAAATACTGACAAACATAAAGACTAAAGTGACCAGAAAATCTGATAAATAAATATTTAAATAGTCTTTTGATGAAAATAAACAAAACAAACAAATATATAAATAAACAGAATAGCTTTAGGTGGGAATAGCATACTACCAGTTTTAACTGTGTGGGAAACTGCCCACAGCCTGGTGTCTGAACACTGAAATATTTCTCCCGGGGTCGGGAGATTTATTTTTTTTTAATTATCATGTGATTGACTTAATACACAAACTAAGCACGAGAAGCAGGACTTATCCACGCCGGTGTTGTGTCGTAGAATGCACCCCTGCCGAATGCACCCCCTGCTAGTAGCCATGATCCAAATACTCGCGTCTTTGTAAAATATGAGCTCATTTTCTTCCACTTTAAGAAGCTAATGAGTGGACGGGATGCAGGGGTGCATTCTACGGTACAACACCGGAACGTATTTCCTCCGCACCCTTCTCAACCCCTGACCCATTTTCATGCCTGAAGCGCTGTGTTTGAGAAATACTTGCGGCCGGGCACTTCATATCGCGGGTCGAGAGTGGCTAGAAGCTGGTCGAAGCCAGGCTTTTCAACGGTAGTTATTGGCAGTATGTCCCTCGCTATGGAGCATGTTACTGCATGGGTGATGTCCTTATGCCGCTTGGACGCTTTGTCGTATTTTTGGAGCGAAACAAAGTCCAGTTTGGTCTGCTTCACATGCTTTGTGCTGGTGCTGGCAGCGGCTCCAGAGGATTCCTCCGACGACGACGACGTGGAGCCGCGGCGCGGCCGACACAGCTCGTACTCCTGCGGGTGCGATCGGTTTAGATGGTAAAACAAGTTGGTTGTGTTACCAGACTTGGTTTTTACTAATTCTCTGCAAATTTTGTAAACGACCGCTGTTCGCTTTTTGTCAGACTTCTAAAAACCAAAACATTGCCATGCTGGTGAACTACTGAAACCTTTTTTCGGGACAATTTCCTCCGCTTCTCCTTGCTGTATCATTTTTTCTCATACACGTGCTGTCTGTTGTGGTTTGAGAGGGGCTGGGCTTGGTGCCGTAGCGTACCTGGGTCTGCGTTTGTGATTGGTTGGGAGGAAGTAATGACTGTAGTAAAAGCTACATGATAGGCTATGATGAAAAAGAAAGGGAAACTGTGTTTTTCTATCGAACTTTTTATCGACCCGTTTTTTTTCTATCGCAGCACACGTCTATCGATCGATATATATTGTTATCGAATTATCGTCCAGCACTACATCAGAGTAAGACATGAGGATACTAGAAAGAAGAGGATTATGTAAGGGAATTTTGTTTATTTTGCTCTGTTGCTGGCCCAGAGTGCAACAATACCACATGTGTACCTTTCAACAGAACCTACAGAGGAAAAAATCTTGCAGGAACAACATCCAACATCTAATTTTTGTACTTCTACAAACTAACTTTAAACGATCTCTCCTAAAGAATATCACAGAGTCTGAGTTATTTTTCTGAAAACTCACCTGGGAGATGAACCTCCGGATGACTTGAAACCCACCTCCAGAAAACCCCTTCCCCCTACATAAGCCCACCCAATTTGCTGTTGAGGAAGAACTGGCCCCTCTTCAACGCGTCCTCCTTATCCTCGGGTACCGTCAAGTCTTGGCAGCGGCGGAACTCGCGAGCCACAGCACGGCGGTAGTAGTTACGGTCCGTGTACTCAAGGTTACGCCCAGCGCGGAGCAGCGCCCGGTACAGCTCCAGGACGGCAGTGCGAGACCAGCCGCCCATCAGGGATCACACATGGAGAGGGGGGACACCCTGGCACCTGGGAAAAGGTTATTTGAAATGAGTTTGAGTCAAAATACAAAACCACTCTGACAATCGTTTTAGGGGCAGAGGTCAGAGCATAAATAAAGTACAGGCACAGATTTAGCTTCAATGGTAATACAGGTTTGAACAGCATTGAGCAGGCCTTCACACCTTCACCTCCTAGGGGCGCATGATGCATGACCGGGTTTGTCAAATGTTAGGTTTGTTCGAGCCAAGATGCACATGCCAAGCAAAGCTCATCTTTCTGGGAAAATTGTAGGATTTTATGAAATTGTGGGTGTGGCTAACTGCAGCAGATGGACCACACCCACTCACTTTTTATGTATCATATGTGTCAGTGCTCCACTGGGCTCCTGTGCTCCATGTTTGGCAACTCCACAAGTACTTTAGGGCCTTCAAAACACTACTTTTTCCTGTTAGGTGGTGAATAAAGCACTGCCTTGACAACAGTGTTTGGTACAGACTTATGTGCTCTTTTGGAGGGTAGGAGATACGTCTAAGGATCTACCAGAAATATGTTTTGGTGAATTAAGAGAATCAGATAGGATCTGATCTCTGGTGATGTGGAGGCAGTAACTTCCTACTACTTGTAGGTGGTGCTGTGTTAAATTAAGTTCTGGAGAGCACAACCAAAAGTTACTTTCTATCACACCTAAACTGATTAAAAAGAAAACTATGGGTGGGTCCTGGCTTGGTCTTGTGATTTAATCACATGGCCCAAGGAACAGAGGCTTTCTTCTCAACAGAGGCTTAAAAAAGCCCAAAAGCAAACCTAAAAGGAAAAAAGTACAAAAAACAACAACAGGCACATATCTGTTCAGTGCTTACATAATCCACAGACATCATTTTTTTATACCCAAGACCAAAAATATACAATATAAAATATGTAAGGATGCCTTATATTGGATTTTTGCCATTATTCAATATACCTAAATTTTAAACTAACTTTGTTCAACACCGTCACAAATCCATGTACATCACGAGTCTGTGGAGGCCCTCATCTTCTACTTAGCTAAAAATTTGATCATCAAAAGTGATGAAGACAATTATTATCACCATTGTTACACTTTTTTATCAAGCCCCTTTACCATTGAGTGGTATACTTTCACAGCAGAATAAGTGAGGCTGCTGACAAAGCTATGATGCTTTTCTTAGTATTCTTCAGAAACCCTTAGCACTTCATGATGTAGGTTCATGAAATGCACAATTAAGCTAGAATTTGGTTTTGAGATTGTACTCCCATTTACTGAATATCATGAGCTTCATAAACACTATATTTCATCTACCAACACTGATATAATACAGATAATATTATGCAACTCTGGAAGTCAGGGGACTCTGATGTTAAATTGACTCATTAAAACAAACTTAAGACATTCAGTCAAAAGGTCAGTCACTGCCAAAGGATAAGGGGATCCGTTGAAGGAGCTGAGGTTAGAAGGAGGCAAAGTTGCATTCAACTTGTTAATGCAGCTATATGTAAATATGAGACCGAGTAGGACTGGGTGATTATATGATTGTGATCGATGATTGTGATACATTTCAGTTCGATCACGGTGATCAGCTGTGGGCATATTTACTCAATCAAACCTGTCGGAAATGTGCGTCACAACAGCCAATCAGAGGCGAGCTTTTCCTGCTCACCTCTGTAAGTTACCGAAGAAGTAAACAGAATGACCGAACATGGAGCAAAACGTGAAGCTGAGGGCAGCAAAATAGATGTTAGCCATGACTTTGAGTCATCCTCCGAAGATCTTATTGTTAAGAAGTTGTTCAACGTCGGTTGTGTTGCGGTGGTCCGGGTATCTCCGGAGTGATGCCAAGCAATTTAGCTGATGTGTAAGGTACGTTGGTGGTCATTGTCCTCAAAAACCGCAACATAACAGATCTGTTGAATCATTTGAAGAAGTACTTCCCCAGTGATTATACGGAAAGCATGAAAATGTGGGCGGAGTCTCCACAGCCTGCCACTGCTGACGGCACAAGTCTTAGCAGTTTAGCCACAACTAGCGGTGCAGCCACCAGACCAAAGCCATCAATAATTTATATCATTTACATTTTCATCATCTAATGTTCAGATTTTAAGGTGTCTTCATTATCTCTGAGGGGGCAATTTGTTTATTTTAGGTCTTGCATACCTGCAAAAACACTCAGGACTGTAAACTAATTAACTGTATTATTTAGTATTTATCTGTATTTGTTGTACTGTTAAGTTAAAATGGTTTTTGTATTTTTCTAAGTGTGTCTTCTTTGATTTGCTTTATTTACTTTGTATGTTAGTAAAATGTTGAACTAATTTCTAGTTTCTTTAGTTTTTAGTACAGAGGCTTTAAAACTGGCAGTTTGAAAAAAAATGACGTCAATAATCGAGATCGGATGATATCACAAAATATATCGTGATCTTTTTTTTTTTTTTTTTGCCAAATCACCCAGGTCTGTGACAGAGCGTAGGAATTATTCTGTCCATCAGACTGGATGTGTTGCTCTTCGTCTGATGTGAGGAGGTGAAGTCAGTAAAAGGGTGTGGGGAGAGACCATGAGTTTGCTGCTTTAGAGCCTGACTTAGCCAAACTATTTCTGCACTGCAGCTTGAAAATACTAGTTACTGAGAGAGAAAGGCACCTGCTGACTACTTTTCTCATGAATTACTCTGTGCATGATTACTAACAGATGAAAAAAGCTGAAGTCCCTCTCGTAACATCAGGCTTGCTGAGTCTCTGCTTTGAAAACAGTGATGAAGGTTATGGTTTACATTAACATCCAACAATTAACCTTCAAAACGGAAGTAGCCGCCTCCTTTCCAGTTTCATTATTTCTTCCTCTAATGCAACATTAAGATTTTGAAATAAAAAGAAGTCATAGTTGTGCTGGCAGAGTGTGAATACAGGGTAACTAGCTTGGCTAACGCTAACAAGCATGCAACTCCAACCACCTACAGAGCCCGGTTATTTCAATCCTTAATTTGCCCGACTGTATCATTTTCACATTATCCAATTAATTTGAATTACTGTGATGTAACCTAGTAAATCTCAGTAGTGGTAAGAAAATGGCTGGCTCAAAGGAAAGTCGCACATATGTCTCGGCTAGCTTGTTAGCTTTACATGCTCCTTGGCTGCTACCACATAGAGCGCTGACCTTACCTTTATCTAACATTACTGAATAAACACACGAGAGGAAAACCACGGAGGATAGAGTAAATATAGAACACAAACACAGAGAGCAAAGAAAGATGAGTAAACTTACGTCTGAGAAAATGCACCAAAGATCTTTTAATCCTTATAAAGGAGGCAGGGCTGTGCTGTAGCCGGGGGTCAGAGTCGACAGTTACACCCGGAAACTAATACAACTTAATGACCACATCCGGGTAATTAGCGTCTGTAACAACTGTCACGCATAGACACTGCGTGATTAAATTCATGGTAATGCTTTAGTTTACACTCAGAGACCGTGTCATTATTTTTGTAGAGGGCGAATCCAGAGTTTTTAACTCGGGTGGCCCAGCTCGGGACAGCAATAAAAATTTTAAAAATAACACACATGTATATATATATATATATATATATATATATATATATATGAAAAGAAAAGTGAAGTTTTTGCAGCAGAAATTGTCTCCAAAGCTAATTTCTTATTTTGCTGAAAAATAAATAAATAAATATTTTGATCAAAATAAAAGACTATGTTTAGAATGGAACACTAATAGCTATTCTGTACCTCTTTGCTTGTTTTAGATAAGCTATTATTTAAGAATAATAAGAATAAGAATAACTTTATTAATCCCCGAAGGAAAATTCAATTGTCTGTTGTCTCTCAAAATGTGTCTCTAACAGTTATCTACTATTTACACAAGAGTTATTAAGTCTGATGGCTGTTGGTACAAAAGATCTTCTGAATCTTTCTGTCCTGCAGCGAAGAGAGAGGAGCCGTCCACCACCATTGGCCCTTTGGTCCATCAAGGTGTTATGAAGTGGGCGATTCATGTTCTTTAGAATAGACTCCACCTTCCTAAGTGTAGATCTCTCCACTACATCCTCCACTGAGTCCAGCTTGTGTCAGAGCCAGCCTTTTTCACCAGTTTGTTAAGACGTCTTGCATCTTTGTGTGTGGTGCTTCCTCCCCAGCAGACTGCAGCGTAGAACAGAACACTGTAGACACCGCAGACTGATAAAACATCTGTAGAATCTACCTACAGATGTCTATTGTTTGGAGTCTTCTCAGGCAAAAGAGGCGACTCTGCCCCTTTCTGTAGATGTAGTCTATATTCTTAGACCAGTCAAATTTATAATCCAGATGTACACCTAGGCATTTATACGATGTCACCACTTCGATGTCCACTCCATAGGTGTTCACTGGCTGAAGAGGGGGTTTGGAGCTACGGAAGTCTATGACCATCTCCTTTGTCTTTAAGGAGGTCTTTGTATTTTTCAAAAAAATTTTTTGCCTGCCTCCTTTGGCCTTATAACGCCTCTTCAAAAACTACTGGGTGATGTCACCCAGCATATGAATGTTTTATACCATCTAGTTACATACCATCGGTTTTCTGTCATATT
Source organism: Xyrichtys novacula (assembly GCA_962446985.1). Lineage (NCBI taxonomy): Eukaryota > Metazoa > Chordata > Actinopteri > Labriformes > Labridae > Xyrichtys > Xyrichtys novacula. The sequence goes on along the minus strand of OY660879.1, from coordinate 14,138,815 downwards.
TAACTGTAAATATTATCTTGTCATTATTGATAGAAAAAACTAAGAAATGCAAAGATTTGATTTTAGGTAAATTGCAGGCACCCCCAGAGGTTTTGATATCCTCCATAAGGTTATAGATGAGTTATAAATTTGCTTTGGTTTACTAAATATTTTAATATATACTACTATTTATGCAAAACATTTATCTTTATGAACATTTGTAACATTTATGTTTGCATTTTCCAAAACACTGGGTCTGCTATGACTGTCTGAAATTTTTTAATGACTAGTAAATGTGGTGAAACCTGTGGGATTCATAATGATTGGGTTAAAAATGCCACAGTATTTTAACTGTATTGTAAATTTTTTGTGATGCACTCCTGGAGGCCTCTGACCCTCTTTTTCAAAAACGTTCAAGAAGTTAATCTTTATTTACAGCGGTCATTTCAAAGAAATCATAAAAAAGGCAATAAAACACAGTAATATGATTTTCATTTATGTACTTTACTTCTCAACAAAATGGAATAGAAATAAAAGAAAACATTGTAAAGAGAAGACTCTTGAAATAATTGCTTGCATTAAAGCACTTGTACAAGCACTGAAACAAATGGGTTCCTTTATGTTGCATTATCTATAAAGAGTCTGTACAATTTGTAGCCTTACAGACAATTTTTCCAAAATTGTTAGTAAATAAATACACCAAAGATTGAAGGTAATGTTACAATTCAAGATATACTTACAGCATGACCATACTCTTGGCAGGTACATTTATACTGGAGTTTACTACTAAAACAGAGCATTAAGACATGGTGATTTTATTTAAAGAACACCAGAGGATTAAATCAGGTCCCACTCTAAAGATTTCAGAGTTGATACCTCAGGCTTGTGTTACAGGGCAAAAACACTTTCAGAAACTTTCTGGTCAAGAAAGGTTTGGACGGGGCTAGTTGGAAGTTTTTGTGTGTCCATAGAGTCATAAAAAGATAAAGTTCCTCTGTGAAATGAGAAAAAAAATCTCATGTGAAGATGATTGAAACATATAAGTTGTTAAAAACTGCACGAAATATCCCTCTTTCACTTCATTATTACTAGCATGTCAAATCCAGTCCCCGAGATAAACAGTAGAGTACCCATGTTCAAGGCATGTACTTCATTCCTTTCATCCGAGGAATAATTTGTATATCTCTGATATCGTCATGCTGAAGCAGCCAACACAAGTAGCGCTCAGTTCCCATGCCCCATCCACTGGTGAGGAGAGGTTTCACTTGCCGCATGTCAAGATACCATTTGTAGGACTGCTCAAGCACACCATGGTGCCTGAGGGCCTCCTGTACCATCTCAGGGGTAGAATGACGCTCACCAAGACCTACAGTCTCACCAAGTCCCAAAAGAAGATCAGCAGCTTTTGCTTTGCATCGTCCAGTGCCCTCTACATATGCCTGGTAGAAGGGAACCCCCAGATGGTCCATTTCAGTGAGCCAAACAGCACCACCATACTTCTCAATCAAGACCCTTTCTCCTTTGCGTGTTAGCTTTCTGCCAAACTGGGGTTGGCCATCTTGTACCCACTCCAAGCAGTCTGCAGAGGGCATCATGGGAATGGCTTGGTCAAGAGAAACTCTAGGCAGTGGAGTTTGTCCATTCAGCTTTTTCAGCATTTTTTCGACATGTGTCAGGGTCCCGGCAGTGTTCAAGATCATATCAGAGTGTTTCTTCAACATAGACTGTGTCAGATGAGCTAGAAATCCCTCTGCAATGGAAATAGCATTGTCCATGTCCCCCAGCAGTTCACACTCCACGTGGTAGAACTGGTTTAAGTGCGTGGAATCAGGATCCTCCCCTCTAAAGCTGGGGGATATATAGTACGTCCCTGGCAGGTTCTCTTGAAAGCGAAGGAAGTATTCAAGTACAAATTGCATGGAGTCAGCAAGGTAGATTTCCTGGCCCAGCAGGTTAACAGAAACTGGTTCAGAATCAGAACCAAGGCCCATTGGTGAGGAGATGGTGTCTGTGGTCAGAGGTGTAAGAGCATAGGAGTACTGGCACTTAGTGTGAAAGTATTCCACTGTGCTGTGGAATAGGGTGTTCTGTATTTGGAACAGGTTGCGGTACCACTGGCTCTTGATGGCAAGTGTGGAGTGAGACTGGGGCTCTTTCCAAGAACAAGGGGGCCTGCACTGGGTAATTTTTGTGTGTATCTTCTTGAGGGTTTCAGGATCAGCTGAAGGGCCATCCAAAGATGACACATACCCAGGATAGTTTTGGAAGCACTCTGGTTGCAGCTCCACAGGCTTGGTACCTTCTGGTGAAGGCACCAAAGGAATCAGCTTGGCATGAGCATAGTTGATCTCAAAGCCCTCAAAGATAAGTGCAACTCCTTGGGCTTTCATCCCATTCTCCACCAGATGAGCGACTTTGTAAGTGGCTAAAATCAGAGCCATGTAGTCAGCTTCCTCCAGTTTAAAGATGTCACTGGACAGTGGCTTTCGTGGCACCACTACAGTTAGTCCAGGTGCGTTTGGGTATGGTGTCAGAAAGGCAACATGCTCATTGTCCTCCCACACTCTCCACTGTTGCTGCTCTCCACGCACAATGCGACTGAATATGTTGTCATTGGAAGCATCCCCAAAAAAGTCATAGCAGGATGGTGCATTTGGTGTTGGCAAACCATTCCTAATCTTAGCTTGGACCTGGGTAAGTGCTTCATTATCCCAGCATGGGCCACTTTTTGAGGTGCAGTAGCCGGGATCATAAGTGTGGAATTCCTCTTTATTAGCAAGATGGGGATGCCACTTTGGCTCCAGACCGTGAAGAGGGAGTAATCTGATCTGTGCTGGTTTGTCAGGTGTTGGACAGAAAACCAAGGCACATCGCTGCACTCCCAACCGTTCACATAACAAGCCTGATACAACTCTTGCCCCTTGTAGCATTGCCACAAAGTCAGGTGTGGCCATCTGGAAAATGCTCTTTACCCCACTAAGTGCTTTTCTTGTCAGAATTGTTGACCCTGGGATCCAGGGGTTAGGATTAAGGAAGGCAACCAGCTCATCAGTTTCCCAGATCACATCTGAAAAGCTCGTCATTGGCCTCAGAACCTCTACCCTTGAAATGCCATTGACTATCGAAGCCACAAACATCACACCTGAATTTGTTTCAATAGTGGCATCACCTTTCTTGTCGACAGCAATGATTCCTCCACAAATCCCATCCAGGTCTTCACTCATTACTTCCTTGCATGCTTGCCTGATGGTATAGCCTTTGTGACTGTACAGACTGGCTATTTTCTGTGCAACTGTGTGTCTAAGAAATACATCTCCATCACCAGAGCAGGTTATAGCCACCTTGTCATCAGCATATATTCCTGCTCCCACCACTGCTGTATCCCCAACTCGCCCTTTCAGTTTTCCAACCAGTCCACCTGTAGAAGATGCAGCAGCCAACCCCTGCCAACGATCCAAGGCCACTGCTCCAACTGTCTGAGGGTGGTTGTTTTTTGAGTTGTTTCCACTACTGAGCTTGACAGCTAACTCTTTTTGACGTATGTCAGTTTGGAAATACTCAGGTGCAACGGGCTTATCCTTACTCTCCAAACTGCAAAGAAAGTCTTCAGCTCCATCCCCTACAATGAGGGAATGTGGGCTTTTCTCCATGATACACCTGGCTGCTCTTACTGGGTTCTTCACACTTTTCACACAAGCAACAGAACCTGAGCTCCTTGTGTTGCCATCTGCAATGGTTGCTTCCATTTCATTCTTTCCATCTTTATTGAATACTGACCCTTTACCTGCATTAAACAGGAAGCAGTCCTCAAGAGCTTCTACTGACTTCTGTACACCATCCAGGCTTTTGCCACCTTGCTGAAGCACTTGGGATCCGAGGCTCAATGCTGTTTGTAGAGCAAACTCAATTACCCCAATCACTTCAGTGTTCAGCATCATTTCTTCTCCAGCACCACCGTGGATGACCAGAGTGTAGTCTGCACTCATGCCAGAGGTGGAGTCAACAATGGATTTGTCTCTGTCAAGCCTTCCTGGGCAGTGATCTCTCTCACCATTCATTTTCTCTTTTTGTCCTTTAAGGAGCACACACTCCAGGGCTCCCATTTGGTTTGCAATGGCATATCGAACAGCTAATAGCATCACTAGCTTAAGGTTTTTCCTCAAGCTTTCCATAAGTTTCTCCAGTGACAAAGCAAAGCTCCCTTTCCCATTGAGCACTATTCGAACCTTGTCTCTCTTTCCAAGGTAGGTTACAGCAAGCTGGTCTTTGGCGTAAACATTCCCTACTCCACACTCCACACCCTCCACCATATCAGTTCCTGTGAGGTACACAGATGGACATCCAAAAGGGTCTAGGAACTTTTTGAGAGGATTTCCAGATGGCAAAAAACGACGTAGTGCGGCTAGATGGGGACCAACTCCTTGACCACTTTTAGTATTTTTAATGAGACTCTTGTGTTCCAAAAAAGCAAGATGGAACAAGTGCAGGAGGTCAGTAGTGTATTGAATTTTGTTGTTTGGGTCAATGGAAGACACCAGGGCACCCACTAACTTGCGGGAATGCATGGTGAGTGAGTATGTAGGATCACATCGGCCATGTTTGTAGTGGCGCATATGAGTTGGTGTGACAAGTATGTGACTGGAAGCAGATTCTCCAAGAGTCTGCCGTAGAGAGAGCTGCAAAGAGAAGTTGATCCAAGCATCATACAGGCCTCTTTGCCCTCTGAGAGTAGAGAAGACATCAGGATAGGAGGACATATCAAAAGTTAGAACTGGGTGTGTAGCTTGTAAATTAGGGCCTGGATTGGGTGTGTTTTTTACTCGCAAAGGAAATGTGAGGGATGCTGGACAAGAAGAAATACCATTGTTTACTCTGACAGAACCATTCACATTTTCTGTGTCATTATACACTAGGCTAAGGTCAACAGTTTCTGACAACTTGTAAATATGCTCAGTCACAAGCCCAGCCACCATCCCATCCACAGCACTGTGCTCAAACACTATCCCAGCTGTGCTGTCCTTAAATACCACCAGGTTCACCACCTGTCAAAACAGAAAACAAAGTTGGGTTTGTCTTTGTTCAAGTCGATGCCTGACAAAGGTAAGTAATCTGATTTCAGCATAATTTATGATTGCTATATAGATTTTTCAAGTACCTTGTCATAGTATCTCAGATATGGACAATCTCCACCTCCTCCAAGCCGGACTGCATTGAGGACATCAGCCAACTCAGAGGGTGCGTTGCAGTCCTCCAGACAGAGTGTGAGCACAGCACTCTCAATTTTAAGCAATGATGCTTCTTCATTCCCTCCCCGCCCAAGGATCCCCTCCCTGGTGGCTGCCCAGGCTTTGCGTTCAAGAGTTGTGAGGCTGCAAATGGCGGAGGGATCATTCTGTTTTCCTGTACTGGGCTGATCCATCACATGAGCCAGCTGGTTGTAGATGTCAATAAAAGGTCTGGCAGAAAGTGGTCCACCAGTGCTGGGACACCGAAGTATGTCAATGGGGAACATTCCTCCTGTACAGATGACAATGGCATGGACACTATCTGGGTAGACCTAAAAATTCAATAGCAAAGGCATGAGTGAGAAATTGCTTTAAGAACATTGACTGATATGCTTTGTCTATACCCAGACCTCTAAGCCCTAAGCCCCCTTTGTTTTGTCTAAAATCTCACCTTGATCTCATCTTGAATCCTGCCAGGAAGCCGGCTGGCAGCAAACATCTCAGACTGCTGTGTGCGCTCCATTGGCACATTACCCTCCAATAACAAGGGTTCACAGTACAGCTTTGCTGCTGCCCAGAGCAATGCAGCTGCCCTTCCTAGCTGTGTGCATTTCTTCAATTGGGAAGGAAGAAGAACCACAGGTAGAGCTGTCGAAGTGGGCAAAGGGTCAGCACAAGCCAGAAGAGCTTTCTTGAATTGCTCTGTCACCCAGTTCTCCTTGCTTGCAGCAATGGTTGCAAATTTTTGCTGCCCCCCCTGAAGGAGTTCCCTCTGGCCTTCCAGTGCATTTTTAAACTCAGGATAGAGGTCTGGACTCAGAGTGAGCTGCAAGACACGGCTTACTTCTTGCAAGGTAACATCCAAGTCTGGAACAGGGTAGTCGAGAAGGGCCATCCTGCTGCAAAAGAGGAGGCCTGATAGAGAAAGGGAAAGTGAAGGGAGGAATAAGAGGTCATACTAGGTACTGAGTTATATTTGATGACATGGCTCTGTTCTGAAAGCTCTCTGTCTTTTCACATGCGCTCATGAAATGCAAGAGACTGTGGCAGGCAGAGCACACACCACCTATGTTTCATGAGCAGCAGCTTAGACCCCCCCCCCCCCCCCCCCACACACACACACACACACACACACACACACACACACACACACCACCACCACAACACACAAGAAAAGAGCAGAGCAAGCATGACACTAGTACAATTAGAAACAGCATAAAAAGGAGGGGTTTGGGTGAAGGAGGTGGCAAAAAAGTTTGCAGAAGAAGCAGTAAGAGGCAGCAAGCTGATGCAGTTTAAAGAGATGAAGGGATTCAGAGAGATGAAGTAGCAGCAGTTGCTATCGGGCTAGCTGAAGCACCCCCCCTGAGAGATAATTGGATACTTTTAAAAGCAGATGATTTATTGTGACCCAAAAAGGTTGATAATCAATTAAACACATACATTCTAACCAGTCCTTTAACTGTTTTTATTCAGTCCTGTAGCTTATGATCTACCAGAAGTAGTATACTTCAAATTGAAAGCATAGCTTTACAAAAAACAACCTAAATGCAAGACAGAAAAGTCAAAAATAAATGTATGCCAAAGATGGTTTTATAAGGCAATGTCTTCTCCAGAGAAGTTTTGGTCACTTGGCTGATGTTGTAGATAAATGTAATTACAAATGTGATTGTGTAAGTTAATTGTCTCTGTATGGTGAGCATAAAAAGTAAAGTCCAACCCTTGTGTTTCCCTCGTCAATTTGAGAAAATCAGTGAAAATATAGAAATGTATACCTCTTTTACTCTGCACTGCTAGTATCTATACTGCTAGCATACTGGTAAAACCAAAGAGAGTTCAGAAGTCTTAGCTGTGCTTGGTGTTAGCATGAACATCCTACACTAAGAAAGCAAGCTTACAATTGCAGCTTCAAGGATCTATTGAGGTGGTCTTGCTTTATCCAAGAGCTATACCTCAAGCTATGTAGAGGGAACAATACACTTTCTATAAACACAAAAGCATGTAAACAAAAATGTTAATACTTGGTACAATGTAATACATTTAAAGGGGGTAAGTTTGGAAGATTCAGAGAGCCAATGACTGACACAGCTTTAATATATAAGAGCAGCTGTGGTGGTAAAGCTAATTGAATTATTTTTAAAGGGCTCAAAATCCTTGGTGGTGCCCCTGATACTGTTACACATGCTCAACACGTGCCCCTTATCATTACCTTATGTCAAACGTGTCTTTCACATGATGTCCAACCTTGACTGCATTAGGGGACCCAATCAACTGATTTATGGCAAAGGTACAGAGAGCAACAATGGTCTCTTTGTGAAGGCTATTATAGAGGAAGCAATGGAATGCATCCACATTTTGCTTCCCAGTTAGACAATACCACCTGGGACTCAGTGTCTACACAGACCCTGCTAACGTCTGATAACTAAACTCATCTGCTCACACGTGAATCTAGTTACGGCCCTTTCCTCTGCTCTGAATTGAAGCTTGGCATTTTTGGTTTCTGGTTGTCACGGAAACACACCCCTTGCTGTCGGGAAATTAGATTTTTATAATTTGTCTTATCAATTCAAGTCATCCACACAATGATGGGTATCTGTTTTCTATCTGAGGATGGACTCAGGGTCAGCAAGGATAGCCAGCAGGTCTTGTGATTCTAATAACCCGATCACTGAATGACACCAGTACTACCAGTTTTACTACTGGCCAATATCCACTATGATATGCATCATTTTACATGTAACCCTACTGCAAAATTGGCCTACAAATACATAAATCACAAATTATGGTCATTGTTTGTCAAAACCAATAAGTTTAAAAGCACAAACTGTGTTTTTAATGCCAAGCTTCTTCTGTGCATAAAGGACCAATTCACTCAAAATACAGTTTTTCAAAATTATCCCCAGTGGTGTCAAACCATACCATTTTCTATGTTTTATCTGTTCAGGTTTTATGGTGTCAGTATTGGATACAGTATATTATCATGAACACTACAGAGGGAATACAATAAACTTTGAGTCAATCAAGAATAAAATACTTCTTCAAAACTACATTTCTTGGCAGAAACAAAATAAAAATTTCTCTGTAATCGACTGTATTTATGTTCTTCATCATAAAGACTTATTGAAAGATGCGTTTTTTAAACCACCACAAGAAATCAGTCAATGAAGCTATCACATTGGTAGAAATCTTCCTTTGTAAAGCCTTACTATACACATTCATGACACACTATCATAAAGTTATCATTTCTTTTTAATAAGTTTCAAATATTCTCTTACCTCAATCTGAAAATGTCGCTCAGATCTGAACAGTTCTCAGGACAGAAGAAGAGTCAGTGGGAGGAAAATGCAGCTGGACGACAAAAACACGAGTTTGTCTCTAATATAGAGGCAGTGACTCCAATTAAGCAAATCAGCATCCTACCTCCCCTCACTCTCTCTCTCTCTCCCCCGTCATTCTCTACTTCTCCTCTATTAGCTCATTTGTTTCATATTCCTCTGAATTTATCTTATACAGGCTAACTCCAGCACCAACTCACTATTAACATTAGTAACGGGGTGTCCTACTGGACTCTTAGTCCCCCTACTCAACACTTTCAGACTTGACAGAAAAAGTTTTACAATCCTCAATAACATTACTGAGAAATCTCTTTTAAAAAATCCCAACAGTTTCTACCATACAACAGTGACTCAGCAAGATCATGACAAACAAAATTTATCATTAATCTTGATGTTTAAGGCAATAAAAAGCATCAGTGTTCACATCTGTCCTTATTTAACCTCAGTTTAAGACTCAAGTCATCGGCCATTGACACATACTGTGTAGATAGTGAATGCATGGGTGAAGGATGTGCTACACAACCAGAAGCAGCGTTAGAGTAACAAGCAATGAGGCTACAACCACCTCTAGACTGACCAAAAGCTGGAGTTAAAAAAACGGAGGAATATTTAGCCATATTTCATGTTAAAACAACATACTTGATAACTCATTAGTAACCACTAAAGAACAGAAGTATTTGGACTCCACCTTACTAATACTGTAAACACTGGAAAACAGAATGCTGAAGTGTTGTGTAAAATACTTTGTTAAACTAAAATTGAACAAGCTTTAAACAGCTTTTTTCCCAATCCAAGTGGCAACAGGAGGCCTTTTAGATGGCAGGCAGCAATACGCCAAGAACTGAGCCAGCTCAAGGAGCAACCGAAAAGGGTGAGACAACACTGCAGGGAATGAGAAGAAGCTCCTAATATTTGAGACCAAACAGCAAAAGAGCCTGAAGGAGATGTACATCAACCAGGATACACTCTCTGCAGTCAGGATTGCCACACAGGTGAGGGAAATCAACAGGCAAAAGAATCAGACACTTCTCCAAATGGAGTATGAGGGGCTAAAAGTGTCTCACTTGATCAGCAATGAGAAGTTTTCCATTGAGCTCCAGGGAGAAAGAGTGGAGAACAAACTCATCCACTCTCTCTCAGTGAAGCATCTCATTAGGAGGTGAGTCTCAGATATGTGACTTATACCTTCAGCTTCAGACAGCAGGTGGAAAGCCTTCAGAGTGAGCTGGAACAACAATGGGATGCTCACACTGAGAAAGAGGCCAATGACCAGGTTCTCATTACATATCTGCTCCCTGCAGCGGAGCAGTCCTGAGAAGGAGGAGGCTTTCAGGACAGAACTCACCCAAAATAAATTAATAACTTCAAGTCAAACTTTGTTCCTTTTTTTCAACAGGATTGGTGTAACTACATGGTTGTTTGTTCATGTATTCTCAGATGTCTGAAAATAACGATTAAAAGAAAGAGTTTTCCCTAAGCAAAATTCTGTGCTTGACTTTGGCTGCTGCTTCAAAGAAGGAGTTGTCCCACCACCCTCTTTTGAGATCTTGGCTTAACCAGATTTCCATGACATCCCAAACATATCATTGCTGGTATACAGTAAATGGTCCATCCCAGTGATCACCTTTATGTCTCTTTTCACATAAAACACAACAAAAGTTGTCTTTTCAGCTTTGCAAAAGGGGATTTTTCATTTTAGTTGATGCACTGTTATTATGCATGTGCTTGTGCCATGTATAACTCAAGATTTTGTAAAAGCCCCACTCTGCAAAAGAAAATTTTCAGCCACCAGCTGAGCTCAGCTGAGTGTCCAAGTCCAAAAAGGAAATTGAAGTCACTGGCCTTGCATTACGAGTTTTTCATTAGACACAGACGTCCTCTCCGATGACTCTTCCTCACTCATTTTAACTTAATTGATCTGAGAGACGTTTCTATTTTATAGCAGCGTTATCGCAATACACGATCTATACTGCTCATGATCAAATGTCTAAAAACTGAATCATGTGGGGACAAGATAATGTTATAGATTCTCAGAAACTTCAGGATGTGTGCAGTAATCACTAACTAGCTTGCCTGAATGTCTATAAATAAGACCTAAATGGAGATTTAAGGAGTGGATGTAAAATAAAAGTAATTGAGTGATTTAAAAATGTCGTATAGAATAAAATAAGAAGAAGGTTTCTATAACTTAATTATACCTGCCATACACATGAGGTACCTAATTTGAAACACTTGGGAATAATTTCAGAGTGATCGCCGACGTCTGGTCAATTTGTGAGTTGAGTCACTCTAACCTCTGCAGCCCAAAGAGTAGATATTCAAAGTAGTCTACAGTAACTAATTTTTCTGCTACTTTCTAACGTTTAACACTATTTTTTATGTCAATTATCTTGTACTAAGTGCTTTCAGTTTTTGTAAATGTTACAAAGTCAGGAAAACATATTGGTGCAGAAGTCCACTCTCAGTGAATCTCCCCCAGATTCTTGAATAGGCTTTGTTTCACGACCAGCTGCTAGCTACAGTTATCCATGTTGCCTATTCACCCTCTTTTTTTTTTTAACCACATTTTTCCTTCCATTAGAATTCCATCAATGTGCTTGAATACAGCACTCTGGTGAGCAGCCAGCTTCATTAGTAATGACCTTTTGTGTCTTGCCCTTGTTGTGTTGTGTCTTCTGGACAACTGTCAAGTCCGCAGTCTTTCCCATGACCGTGTGACCGACTGGTCCAGACTGACAGACCATTTCAAAGGCCCAGGACCCCTTTGCAGGTGTTTTGAGTTAATTACCTGATTACAGAGTGGCGCCACGAGTCCCTAATATTGAACATTTTTACAATATTTAAATTTTCTAAAATACTGAATTTTGTGTTTTTCATTAGCTGTAAGTTACAAACACCAAAATGAGAAGAAATAAACACTTAAAATATATCAGTCAGATGATTCTATATAGAACTAAATAACTGAAATAAATCAACTCTTTGATGATGTTCTTATTTATTGAGATGCACCCGTATATATCTTTCTCTATAAACACAAAATATACAAATACACCCTGTATCGATCTTCTTTGGGGTGTTGAGTCTTGAAAGTTGAAGTCAAATGTCACAATGATTTGATCCATACAGGAATGCCATACTGCCCCCTGCTGGTCAATCCATTTATCTTAAGTTAGGCATTCATAATGTTTGAGTGTTTTTTTAGTACCTGTTAGCCAAAACAGTGAAAATTCTTACCCTGTCTCTTCATTTTCATTTAGGAAATTAAAATTAATTTTCATTGTTTTAACTTTGAAAAAACAGTAACCATTGAGTGTTTATCAGCCCGTTGTAGACTTAATGAACCCTTTCAGACTTGAAATAAAGTGATAAAAACAACAAAAAAGTCATATGAACGTTCTCCCTTTGGGGAGCCAGAAACCACAATATTGTGCTGGTTGAAAAATAATAGTTTTTATAACAGCACATACTGTTCTTGATTTTACTCTTACAAACATTCAGTAATCGCAGTGACAGATTTTACTCAACCTCGTCAGCTCATGATTTGAATCAATTTGGTTCAAGGACAGAAGGCCACACACACACAAAAAAACCTCAGTGCACCTCAGTTAGGTGATTTCAAAGATCCCTGCAGCATGTTCACAAGAAATGGATGCCATCAATCTCCTCCATCACACATAGTAGCTCATCTTAAATATGGCCACTTTAGACCCTTTATTATCCAGCATTTGGTATCTTAGCTTTGACAACCAAGATGATCCAGTATATTCTCCATATTTAAGTAGATTTGCAGGGAAAGCAGCCTTGTTTACTTAAAATCATTCAGTTGTTGCAGCTGCATCGCTCAGTTTAATTCCCAGGGGCAGGAATCACATCCATAAAAACCACCTTTAAAAAAACATACTAAATTCTAACAATGTGAGTATACATATTTATCCTGGTATATTACTTCAATTATCCTTTAGATGATAAATTTGACAAACGTACACTTAAGTCAAACCAAAGAACAAAACATCCTGAATACTGACTTATTTTCATATATTAAGTAACCAACTTACATTTATTGATTTTATACAATTCATAAAAGAAAAAGGCTTGAGCAGACAGGTCAAGCAATTTTACAAGTGGTTTAGAGCGAGAGGACCCCAGAGTTCAGAGCCCCCTAATGTGATCAGTGTTGAGGAGGAGGGCTGCAGGAAGGTAGAGAGGAAGTCTACAGAGCTTTAGTATAGATTTTTAATTCAATACAATAATAATATTCTTCTCCAGTAGCTTCATTAGCATGAAAATAAGAAAGTGTTGTTTCCAAAACGTGGGACAGAAAATTCACATATTGAACACAAAGGTCTACAGTGACCTACATATTTGATGTAGGTTGATGCTGTTCATTCGTTGACGCTATGTGCGGTCACTTTGAAGCAATTTCAGACTGTAAAAAAGCACCGTGGAGACTTTTTGCAATAATCACACACTTCAAAATACTCCACTCCAACTCACAGTCTTGTATTCCTATCTTACGTTTGGCTGCTGTTTGACAGTGTGGAAAAAACTTTAAGGTGGACTGATCTGATCAGTGCATGAGTTGACTTTTTGAATTAACCATGCCACCTTAAATCTGAAAAAAAAATCTTAATGTTTTCTGTCATCTTTCCTGTGAGACACACACTCTAGTAATAATTTAATATAAAGGATCGAAAACTGTCTATGAATTTCAACCGGGTAATATAAAGCCCATTTAGAAACATTTTGGGGGGAAATAAAAACAGAATTTGGGACACCAGCAGGTAATACTGAGTAACTATGAAACAGTTGTCAATCATTTCTGAGCAGCCTTTCTCTAAAGAAGCCCGTTACTCACTGATAATAAATCCAGCAGTGAAGCCGCTCCAGCTTTGTCCTGTTTCTCCCGCGCTCACAAGCAGTCACAGCAACTCAGAGTTAGATTTATCATCATCCTCAGACGTGACCACCAGTGCCATTGATCATGAAATACATAGATTGTTCCCCAACACCTATATACAGTGACAATGTGGCCATGTGACCCAGCAGAAAACAATAAGTAAATACATTTCTACAGCCTATCGTCCTCAAATTTTAAGCACATTAGATGTAGTTTAAAATAACAGCCTGTCTGAAACTAGGATGTGATCATTCTTTGGAAAACTTTAAAATAATTCCCAGGAGGGAGTGACAAAACTCTTATTTAGATCTACTGATCTATCTATCTATCTATCTATCTGTCTATGGGTCTACATACCTATATGTATGAATACAGGTGCGCACACACTCACCAGCCATTGTCCTTAATGATCTGGTGTGATCCAATCCAAATGTAGAGTCCTACATTTATTTTTTTATATATTAGCTTAGTATATATAATATACAAACAGTATACATAGTCTTTGTGACAGTGGTGGACAGGATGGAGGGAGACTGAGAGATAGGCAGGATAAAACCTTTAGTCCAGGTACCCAGTGTGTCTGTCTGTGTGTGTGTGTGTGTATGTTACACCCCTTTACACCAAAACTATGACCTGCGTTTGCCTGTCTCCTTTGTCAACAGAGTTTAGTTTGTATCAAGACCTCTGTTTGCTTCACAGTCTTAGTTAAAGCAGGTCTGACACTGCTTAGCTTTGGTAGGACAGGGTGAAAACACATTACTATAGTAACTATGGGATGGTGTAGTAGTATATATATTTGATAATAAGTAAGAGATTAAAATAACTTCTAAAACTGGGATTTTGTGTCAACCGTGTCAAATGGGTGCTGTCTTGAGAGTAGAACTCCAGTAACCCGAGTCCTTTCACATACACTGGCTGTGATAAGTTTACTAGATGGAGAATATGTGGATCTGTACTTCTTGGTATGTACAGGGGAAGACTGATGAGACACACAAGTGCACACCTGGAAAAAAAAAAGGAGAAAAAAAAAATCAGATACCTGTTTAACACATGGTCATAGAAATAAAGCATGCTTTTGTTGGTGTAGTTCCTACCCCCGTTCTGTCACATTGTTCTGCTGTACTGTATGCCCGTCTTGGAGGCGATGTTGGACCAAGGTAGGAGAGAACGCAGCAGAGACTGGGCCTGTCGATACAACCTCTGAGGGATAGAGCACGGGCTCAGGCTGGCCAGAGTGGAACCGATGTGCTGGATATAGTCAGTGGATCAGGAGTTAAAGAAAAAATTCAAAAGAAAAGGACGTTTGTTTTGTTTATGAAATTCTTATATCAGTGCAATTGCCTTAAAATACTCAAGTCTCATTGTAATCAAGATTCTGTCAACTCTGGATGGCCAGCATTACCCCCTCTGTTAACCCTTTAAAATACTGCTCGCTTGTTGTACTTTAAGTCTCCAAATGCAGTATGGGAGGCAGAGCATGAAACCATCATGTCCTTGTCCTACCATCTTTGTGACAATCAAGGGCAGACACCCCTCTCTACCTGAGGAGAAGGCGGAAAATGATTCTTTCTAATAGGGGTGTCCCGATCCATTATCGATATCAGATAACTAAGGAGCTCGGGAGGTGATATAAACTTTTTTTGATTTTAATTTGCACATGTGATTTGGTATCTTGCACATGCGTTTTATTATATCGCAGGCGCGATTTAACTGTTCGTTAATAAACAAAGTCACTTCCTGCTAGTCCAAATCTCGCTGACGACAAAGTCGCTGTGCTTTAAGGATCCTGATAAGGTGTCTCCTACTCAAAACAAATGTGGCTAAGTTATAAAGTAGCTCTTTGTGAGTCATACCTAAATGAAAGAAAATGATAATAATATGCTCTCTGTCCATGACACTGTCCTTCCTCTCTCGCAATAAGGCGCGCAGAGGATTATTTACAGTAAGGCATGCGCAGGATAAAAATAAAACGCACGTACTAGACGCGTATAAAACGCAAGTGTGAGATACTAAATCGCACATGTGAATTAAAAAATTAAATGTTAATGTCACCTCCCGGGCTCCTTAGATATTGGTCTGAAATCAGCAAAAAAAACAATATCGGGTTACATCGGCCTGCATCTTAAATCTCCGGTATAAGCACTCTGATACAAGCAATCCATTCCAGACTCCGCTCCAGCACCTCTATCTCGCAGCACCCAGATCCAGCAGGCAGAATCCACGTGATCACAACAACAGTGTGTAACAAGGTACTAACAGAGTAGCAAGGAGTAGAAGTGATGTCGACTGTGTAGCAGTATTTTTGTTTATGTCCGAAAAAGACGTTGAAGTTGAGTGCAAAACTTGCCTTGCACAACTTTGTGCCAATATCGGTTCAATATCAGTATCGGCCATTACTGAAGGCTACAATATCAGTATCGTATCAGAAGTAAAAAAAAGTTGTATCAGAGCATCCCTACTTTCTGGTAAACTTATAGTTAGAGCTGGCTCAGGCAAACCTTGGACCTGCCCCAAGTTCTGCTGCAACTCAGACCCCAGACTGTTTTTTTGTGCTTTTCTATTTCCACAAAAGGATATAATATTGTCCAGGGTGGGTGACCTCCATTGATGTAGAGCACATATGTGAATCCGTCTTTGAGGACGCCTCGTATGGAGTAGTAGTAGGGAAGGTAGTGGTGCTGCCTGAAGTCTCTATTCTCATAGAAGTGGATGGCAGTGTTGTTGGTGGTGAGAACATGCAGGTAAATTGCTTTGCAGTGGTCCTGGGCTGTAGTAGAGATGTGCTCTTTCAAACTGTCCAGCAGTAGAGAGCCTGCGGGGAGAAAAAGAGAGAGAGCTCAGCCAATCCAGAGTCCACAGAAAAGGTTTGTTTAAAAGTTCTTCTTCAGCTCATGAATAATAAGATTTTATTCTATCCTCTTGAAACAATGTAGTGTAAAATACTACTGTATCAATAATCAGTTAATATATACGATCCTGTTTGATATATGAGTGAGTGAAGGAAGAGCTGATTCAGTGTTGGTGATGACAGGACAGCTGCATCTTACTGTTTTAAAGAAACTCATATTATATCATTGGTTCATATCAATTTTACCAAATTAGTTCCATTAAAATTAAGTGAAAGTGGCTAAAAGTAGAATATATATGCAGTCCATACACTGACGCATCACTGACGGATTTTGATTATTTTTGAGCTCTTAGAATGTTTTACTTTGATGGTGGAAATTTGGTGAGAGCAAGTTTTAAGATACCATGGGTACCTCATTTCAATAAATGAGCGATAAGTCACAACCACCACAGCTCCTTTGTCTAAAAATGGGCCAAAGTACATCTAGTCCCTGTTTTAATTTAGAACACTTTCATGCACCCATTTTTTTTAATCACATTTAGTCTCTCTGATTGTTTTCTTTCAGAACACCCTAAAGCTACGTTGGTCTTTGTCTTTATCTCTGTGTGTGTGTGTGTGTGTGTGTGTGTGTATGCGTGTGCATGTGTAGACCAGTACCTATGCCGTGTTTCCTGAACTCTTTGACCACTCCCAGGCTGAGGATGTAGGCTACCTGTGTATCCACAGGGAAACTGGAAGCCAGGATGTCTCCATCCTAACACAAAAGTACAA
This sequence comes from Xyrichtys novacula, assembly GCA_962446985.1. Classification (NCBI taxonomy): domain Eukaryota; kingdom Metazoa; phylum Chordata; class Actinopteri; order Labriformes; family Labridae; genus Xyrichtys; species Xyrichtys novacula. The sequence continues at coordinate 14,121,760 of OY660879.1, read as the reverse complement.
GAGAGAAAATAATCAGATCAACCTTCCTTATAAACATTAATGAGATGATTTTAGCATCTACAATAGATTTTAACAGAAAACCCGCACTTTGCTCAGCACTGATACAATAAAAATTACTCTCTCTGGTAATTTGGTTGAACTCTGATCATGCTCTTCATAATCCTGCAGAGGACAACACATGACTTATTTGCCTAGGCAAACAACCTTCACAGGGGGGGAAGATTGTACAAAGCAAAAATTTGTCTAGGAAAATCAGATATGAAATCAGAAGTTTCATCTACTAAACAGACAACTTCTAAAAACAGTGGCTGAAAGTGAGAGGAGTGGGTTTCTCATAATATACCGCGGACCTTTTCCTGCAAGCTTCTGCCACCTCTTTGTGCCACTTTTTTCATTAGATAAAAGCCACTCTCCCTCATGTTGCATATTCAGTCAAAGACGCATTAGTAAAGGGACTAGTAAACTGGTCCAAGACCTTTTAACAGTTTCTTTCTCATTACCCAGTTATCCCATTATTTTATGTTGTAATGACAGTGTCAAATTCAGCCAAAGGAGGATCTGATTCATCTATAATTAGCGGACTAAAAACAGACCTCCAAGTGTTCCGCTTAAACGTTTCCTAAAGGCAGCTGAGTGACGGAGGATAAACTGAACCTACAACAGCCTCATTGACTTCAAAGAATCTACTCCATAAAGGCTCTGCGGTAATACACAACAAGGATAAGATGGTACCTCTTTGTGTACTTTGGTCCGGCCTTTGATCTCGGCCACAATCATTCCCACGATGCCTCCTCGAAAGGTTGCAGCAAGGGAGAAGAACTTCTTGTTGGATGTTATGTCCTGATACCATGAGTCCGGGTACCTGCAGAGGGATAAGGATTTGAGATGTTGTATTCAAGATTGTAAGGGGATGTACAGGAGTAAATAAAGATACATACTCTCAAATAAAAACATGTGTACATTTACTATATTGATGTATATTTAGGAGATACATGTTAGATATTTCCAATAATACAAAATTGAACTATAAAGTTATTGTTAATTTGTTTACATACTGTTATTCCATAGTAACATGCCCAGGTTCAGGGGTCAGTAGAATTAAAATGTTAAATAATATACCCTTAAAACCATTTGATTAAACTGGCAACAACAAAAAATAGAGTTTTTTTAAATATCTTTCTCTGTGGGCTGAAGAGTGTTCCTGCCAAGATATTTTTAACCCAAAGTTCAACGCTAACATGGCCTTTGTGGCCGCCAAATATCATAATCACTGTATTTATCATACACTTAAATCAGCTGTGAACCACAGCTAATGCACACTTTCATTACAAGTCAGCTGAAATCATTGTGAATATGCGCAATTTGTGTCACGCTGTTATTACCTAGTCTGGGTTGCTTAAGTGTTTATCAGTGCAATTCAAAGAACAATACTTTGATTTTTTAAGTGGATATGTCGGAAAATGCTACAAATATGATTTGATGAAATTGGAACGATATTCACACATTCACAATCAAACATAGTAAAAAAAAAATATTGCATGAACACATTTTTTAAATATTTTTGTTTGTGCCTTTTATGAAAATCAAATATCGTCTTAACTTAACGAGTTACAGACATTAGTTTGTGCTTTAGACATGAACATATGTGATTCTTACTCGATTGGAAACCAATCCCCACAGAGCAGCTTGACACTTTCTATGTCATCGTGGCAGAGGAAGCGGAGCTGGACTTCACTGAGAGCTGTGGGAGGCACCACGTCACTCATTCACACCTGAGGAGACCAACAAACAGGTCTGGTAAGTTGGTATCAGTGACTCTGAGCACCCATTTAAGAGATAACACACAATCCCCAGTGTTTCAGACAGATCAGCAGGAAAGGACACAAAGACTTAATTGCACAGAAGATGATTCTATTATCAAGTTTCCATCGAGCTCATGAAGGGTCTTTGATGCGCACCCTATGTGGTTAACCCCCATTTTTCCCACTTGAGGCCAACAGACGTTTGCTAACATGGATCATTGATGAGTCCCAGTTGGGTCTTACCTATTGCTCATATAAGTTACAGTACAGTATACATTTGAGCTGTTCACCTACTTGCTCCAATGAAAACAAACCAAACCAGCACTATAGAGTTTAGGCATACAGCACATAAAAAAACATACAAATCTCAAACAGTCTTCCATCGTCTATTTGGAAACTTTAACGGCTCGTCACACTAACAGAATTTGAAGAAGTAGAAACCAAAACCTGATACCTATTCTGAACCAAAAGCATTAAAACTTCATTTCTAACCTACATTGAGTACTGTGTTTTACTTCACTGGTACTCTCTCTCTCTTTGTTGACTAACCACTGCTGCTTGCTCTCTCACTTCTATTTGCCGTTGGCTGAAAATGTGACCATGGTCTTTTATGTGGGTCTATTACTTTTCAAAAGCTTTAGGGCTTTTCAAAATGATTACCATAAAATTAAAAGGTGTTGGATTGTTTTAAACCGTATGGAATAGAAGAACCATAAATTTTGACAACACACATACACTGACAAGCGAAGGATTGCGAATGCCGCAAGGAATGAGACCAGGATTAAAGACTCCTCTTTCTACCAAGACCAAGGAGTCGGCAAACGCTTGAAGGGAGCCGTGTGAGGCTGGCATAAAGTACTCCTTTGTGTATCCTGACGTGATCAAAATCTGCTACCCAAATGGAACGATACTGTCCTCTTACCCTGGGAGGAAATGGATGAATACAACAAAAAACTTTCAGTCATGTACATCATTACATACTAATGTTGCACTGTCAGCCTATAAACATGCATACAGATATGAAATCTACATTGGCTTTAGAAATTCAATCTATTTGTTGCTCTTTACACTTTAATCGCAGTCCCAGTCAGGACCCATGCAGCACCCTAGTGTGTAGTCTAAGTCAGTGTTTTTCAACCAGTATGCCGTGACACTTTAGTGCGCCATGACAGATAATCAGGTGTACCCTGAGAAATTATCCAATTCCACTTTATTGGTCTATTTTTTGTTGAATTACTAATAAAAATAATACGCACTTCTACAATCTACAGCCCCAGGTTTCACAATGGGTGAGTATGAATAAAGTGAGAGACTATATTGTCATTGTATAAACCTGTATCTGGGACTACCAAGTGTCATTTAGTCACATTTTTGGTTGGTGGTGTGCCTCGTGATTTTTTTTTCCATAAAAAAATGTACCATGGCTCAAAAAGGGTTGAAAAACACTGTTCTAAGTGATCCACCCATACAAACATTCCTCTTACCAACACCTGATAACCAGCTGAAGCCCTCATAACCCAGACAATACCCATATAGTCCTCCACCTTGGACAGCCTCCATGGCTCCCCATGGAAGGTCTATGCTGGAGGACCATAGGGGTTCTAAAAGTGTCCCCAACTTCAAACCCATGTCTACCTATGCCACAGTTAGCCTCCATGTTAATTTGACCTTTGATCCAGCCCATAAATAGCCCTTCTGAGACCCATACCTATGCTGTACCTTACATGTATCCCTCATGGGTCCCTTATAGTTGACCTATATAGGCTGATCTCCCTTTAAGTGTTCAGCTCCACAGAAAATAATTGATGTCAGTGATAACACCGTACACATGTTCATAGGGTATCCATTGAAACCAGGGCATGAAATCGCCCCCGTTAGGATCAAATACTAAAACAATGTTGAGCACAATCGGCCCGATATTTACCACAGCAGATATATCTTAGTTTCAATGTTGTTGACTATGTTGAACACACAAGTAAACATGATCTCCAGCTGGGGTTTCGCAGGAATATTGAGTCGCTGTTGTTGTGCCTCCTCCTGCGTCCGTCAGCAACACTGTTTACTCTTATGAACTTGTTGTTACATTCGTAAAACTTAAATACTCAATCGACTGATAAAAGTCGAAATCGCGGTGGATTGCTAAAACAGCCTATTCTGAACTCGAGTGCCTCTTTAGGAGTTAGCATGCCTGCTAAGCTGAGAATACACCGCTGCTGGGCTAACCTACCTTGTTTCGACACCTGGCCCGGAGGAAAGTCGAGGACAACGGTGGTCCTGTGAGTCTCGGTCGATACAGTGTACTACTCCGGACACAGCATAGTAAAACAGCAGTTTATATCCGACTCGGAGGAGCGTTTCATCACTGTACAAACGCTACATTGGTTGCTAAGCTAACCAGAGATGTCTCTGCTTAGATAACAGCTTTTTATGTTTTCTTCCTGTTAGTAGCCGCTACACCAATGACGTCTTCTTCTGAGTTTTGGGAGGTTGGTAGACAACAAAGTATTATCGCCACCTACTGGTATGGAGTGAGAGCCAGTCTGTTTTACTATGTTGAAACCATAGACTGTATATACTGTGGACAATTTGGTTCCGCCTCCTACCTGTTTACAGATTTGAAGCCAAAAGGCCCTCGGTATTTTCGCGATTTTTCCTTATTTCGTTTTGCAGATATCAGATTTGATGAATGATTCGTAAAAGTTGGCTCCGTAAATTACCATCCAGAGCTGTCATCAGATTAAAGAACCACAGCTGTAAAAGTAGTGATACCAAATAACTAACACAGTCATTTTGCCTGCATTCAAACCCAAAAACAGAGATGCATTCGTTATTTTTTATCTCTTTTTTTCTTACCTCAGAATCTAAATATATCGAAGTCATGGGCTGTGTGAAACAAGGATGTATCTTGTCACCCTCTGGTTCCTGTTGAAGAATTTTTAGATCAGCCTATATTTCACATTCTGTTAAATCTCTTTTTCAGCCAAACATCTTTTTTATTATTTATGCTGACTTAGAAAGATTTTTCAAGTTAATAAAAGCATGTAATGACTTCACCCTATGTGTGAATTAGTATTAAGTACCATCACATGAAAATAGGCTTTTTTTTACTCAAGTGAAAAGGTATTTTGGCTCAGAGCTTTTTTAAAGTTCAAAATTCGATATCTTTATGGCCTTTTTGATGCATTATAATGGGGTTTGTCAAATAACAATGATCAACTTTAGTTTTTTTTTGTTTTTTTTAAACAGGGGGACAAAGTGCTTTACAGGTGTAGTTACTGCTCTAAAATATTGATATGATAGGAGTATATATAGACTATTTTTAGTAGCCTTCTAAAGAAAATCGACTGAATTTAATTGAAGTAAAGGCTTCAGTGGAAATTATAATGAGAGACGAAGTTTCCAGTTTTTGTTGGGTTACCTATGAGACATAGGCCTACTAAGCTATAGTTTTCAAAAAGGGGTCGTTTTGTACCGAAATAAGGAAGGTTTTTAAATTAAAATGCTTTTTATACTCTTAAACTAGTTGACGAAAAATAACCTCTACTTTACTTCAAGAGATATTTATATTCCATTGAGATGAAGGAAATCAAAGATAATATTAAACTTTTAGATATAACCTACCAGTGTAAGGGTTTTTCTAAAGTAAACAGCATTTTAAATCTCCATGGTAACCTGTGACGATGTAAAAACTTTAAATCATTACAAGCCAGAGAGAGCGGTCATTTCTGAGGATCAAATCTGAAGAGAACAGCACGGAAAACTTAAGTGGCTCACGAACTTACAACTTTTGACGGCTTCATCATAAATAAAACCTCACCAGACGACTAAGGACTCCGGCAAACACCTTCGAGAAACACCTGAACAAAGAGGACAACATCTACGACATGGAGACCGTAAGATTTCATGATAATATTATCATACAAACTTGTGTTACTGTCGAGACTTTCGTGATGCATCGACAAGAATTAAATGTGTGCATGGATATTTACAGTGTTTATGACTTTAATGTGACAGGCATTATCAAAATTAACCGAAAATAAGTGAACATAGGCGTTTTTTTTGTGTGTGTTACTGTCGAGACGTTCGAATGGTTAGCTTAAAAGTGATGCATTGACATCACATGAAAGTCCTGCCCACCATGTCAAAGACTCTTTGTGCTTAAGAGCAGAAAAGCTCATGTTATTGTGCGAAATCTCTCTAAGAGATTTTTTATGTCTTCTGGGCTATTTAAAGCCGTCAGTCTGAAACTTATTTGACAGTTTCTCCTTATACTAACCAATGCTATCAGGTGAAAACTATAAACACAAGCAATTTTCACACGTATTACAGCGAAAGAGGCACATTAAAGGAGTGAAATGTGGTGTTAAAATAAGGGACACCTTCATAACTTTAAAGAATGACAGTCATCATAAAATTCGACAAAATAAACTAAAAAGACATAATAGTTAGACCTATTTATAAATGCTCTAATAGGCCTAGGTAACCAAAAAAATCCTATGAATTACATTTGAACCTATTTAAAAAGTTACAAAACAGACAAAATTAAGTTAAAAGTAATGTCTTATGTACAGCCTTTAAAATGAAGAGTTCGATAATGTTCCACTGAAATATGTTTTCATGTTTTCATGGATCAAGTGTGTGTGTTTTTCTACCACAATATTTAAAATTTCAATTATGGGAAAAATTCACTAAGTGTTATCGAACCACTGTACTTTTGTGGAAGTCAGTTTTTTATCAAACTGAAAACAGAGGATTTTCTTATTTAATCCTGAAAAAGTCTTTTTCCCAATAAAATAAAATGACTGAAATAGACATACCAAAAATATAAATTCTTAATAGTGGGTGTTGCATTGATGTTAATCTATTTCTATTGCACAATTAACCTGCTGATTAGAGACTAAATTCAAATTAAAATGTATTGACTGTCTCTTCTTGATGATACTGATGTTACAGATGCT